>OY728155.1:1810069256-1811319256 GCA_963277665.1 Viscum album
TGACAAAATACTTATTTAAAGAATGTAATATATATTCATGTTTAGTTTTGGATAATCTACTGAAACTATATTTCATAAATCACTATAAAACTTTTATTTTAGTTCCTCAACTATTCTACAGAATATGACCTCATTAACATGGAATGATATATTAATCCATTTTAATGATGTAGATATGTAATGATTAACCTACTAACACCTATGATAAGTATTAACTAAAACTAAGTAACAAATATGTATAAAATTCATTTATAAGATTAATATATAAGGTAATAATTTTTAATAGGGTGATAAAATATATTATTAATCAGTCTTAGTATATTATACATGAATTTATATCATGAACAAGAAAGATCGAATCCATGGTAAGGGGTATTTGTCTAAATTTAAATTAAATGAGGAATTTTATAATCATTCACGTATACTTATTTTAGATGGTGTAATTAATACCCCAAATTTCCTATTATTATCTTAAATCACTTATAAATTAGGTGATTCAATATTCTATTTCATGATCTACTTCAATGTGATTTTTATTCATATACTTCCAATATCCATATGTGGTTTTATAAAAACAATTCCCTTTAATTGATTTGTAATTTTTATTATAGAACTCCATTCTTCAATTATTAATTTATTTTACACTATGAAAAAATTATATTTTATTTCACCTGTGGTTTTTGTGAATTTACATTTTCACATCAATCACTTCTTCTTTGTTGGGATTCTTTCATCATAAAAATATATTTTTTATAAGAATAATTCATATCTCATATATTGACTGTTCCACATCAATGTCAGTAATTGTTATATTTATTCATGAATTATATTCCCAATAATTCAATTATTACTTATGAAAATTTTATATTATATCTAACATTCCTTAAAATGTATTTAAAAGTAAAATTCTTAACATTTGTTTCCCATGCCATTTTTTACTTTCTTTAGAAAAGTGTTAAAATAATATCTTTTTATCTATTTTACACATGAATTTTTTTCACATTATTATATATGTTCTTAATTATAGAGATTTCTTAATGAATTATCATTTTTTATAAATAAAAATTATTTTCATTTTTTAATGAATTTTAATTTTAAAAAATAATTTTTAATGTTTTGAAATAACAAATATTGGAATTCCACTCCACTTAACTAAATTGTTATATTCCATACCACATTTATTATAATTAATATAATGTAATTTCAAGGTTTAAATATTTGGAAATATTTTTAAATTATGGTTTTCAATTACCTCTCCTCTCCTAAACAACTGAAAATTTTAATTGTCTTATAAGTTTATTTTTACAACTATGTTACAAATTTTTTATGAGAATTAATTTTATAATTTATCTTTAATTTTCTTCTAAAACATGAATGATCTATCTTATATAGTGTTATTTTTCTTATATTGACCTATAAATTATCTATTTATTTGTTTATTTTTGGAGATTGAACTTGTGGAATCAAACTATCAAAATAATGATATCTTTTTTCAATACCATTCAGAAGTGTTTAGAAAGCCATCTTCATGTAATAGTTTTTTTCATCTATTTTAACATCCCATATTGTTTTTTATTCTTCACTAGGGTTTTTCAAAAATGGTACCTTCCACATTATTTATATGTTTTTCTTATGATAATGTAATGTGGAAGTTTTCATGAAACCCCCTTCTTTCCCATGGTTTAACAATGTTTTGATGACATTATTAATACTTCTATGATTATAAAGAACACAAAAGTATTGTCTTTTATTATTTTATGGGTGTGTTACTATATATCCCTTTAATTTATTACATAAATATTTATATCTTAAGATATAATTATGATAAAATAGATGTGTTTCTCAATAAAATAAGGGAAATAATTAGGGATGCATGATCCAAATTCTTATTGGTAACATGTGGTGATTTCGAATCCACTATGGTATGATGGTATTGGTAGATAAACTTGACATATGTGATGATTTCCTATGCCTTTTTCTATAAAAAATTATATTTTATTCCACTTGCATATTTTATGTTTCATGGATCATGATTATTATCTTTTTTTATTCCAAATCCATATACAATGACTCATGATTTATTATCAATGTTATATTGGGTAAGATTCAATTAAATCATGAAATTTCACATGATTATGATCTCAAAACCATATTCCAATCTTATGTTCTTTTATTACCCTTGATTTATTTCTAATATGTTCACCCTTCTTTTGAATTTAAGCTCAACTTTTCTTATATTTCATTTCCCTATTTTATGAAGATGTGTATTACATAAGATATGTCACTCCTCAATGTTTCTTTTAGATATGACCACTATATTATTTCATTTAACATATTTTCATGTAAATATCTAGGTTTTTAGTTTAGGTTTTGGTCCTTGTTGATGGTTAATAATGTATCTTAAATGTTGGTGTTGGTGCGGACCAAATCTCATAGGTAGAAAAGCTATAGTAGGTCCATTAGTAATTTGTATAGGGACACTATCTAGTAGATGGAATAACATGGTTTACCCTATGGTTTATAAATTCCATTGATTCCATGGTGAACAACCACCAGCTATCCAGTTGAATTTTTGGGGGTGCTGACATTCTTCTTATAACCACTAGATTTTTGGTGACAAGTCACCAACTAATCGATGGAAAACCTGGGCTGAAAGAACTATTATTTTAAAAAAACAACTCACCAATAGTACACCACTATAAGGTTGATTAATCCAATACCCAACTAGTGGGATCTATCAGATATCCAGTGACAAAAATCTAGACAAAAAATTAAGGGTATTACTATAATTTCACTATGGACTACCGTTTTATTCTTCCCCCTTTGTCCCATGATATAAACTCGATTCATTAAAATATTGGGGCTCTCTTTGGATTTTTTTTTTCTCTCTACCAACTTGGATCCTTAGAATATTAAAGTGATGATTGAAGATGTGATCCTCTTTTATTATCTATATAACTCTGTTTTGGACTTGACCATTCTTCTCATCTTGTTTCCTAGTATGGATTAACCATGAAAATCACGAGAATCTATTTTATCTATGTTTATAAATGGTATATATGAATCTAGGGATATCACTATAATTTATTTGAGCCTTCTCACTATTTGGGTTGTGGATTCATTCCAGTAGTAAAAATTCAAAGTGCTTCAATGTTGGTGGATTCATGAAATATATTTATTCTATAAACATTTAATTATTACTCTTTCAAAAAAAATTATATAATTATTTAAAGGATTGATTTATATTTTGATGAAATGTAGTGGCTTTAGTTATTTATATAAAATATATTTCCCCTTTTAAAATATTTATAGAATTAGTTTTGAATCATATTGTATATGTCCTAAAAGGTTATTTTTTTTGTTTAAATATGAAATTTCCTTTGAATGATTTTGATTAGAAATTATGGAAAGCTATGTATGGTCATTTTTGAGTTATGAATACATCCTTGGGAATAGACTCACATCCCTAGGCCCATTATTCTAGGGTAATGTGTGTACCATGTGGAAACAAGTTATTTAGGTTGGTAGATACTCTCAAGAGGGAACTCCTACCCCCAAGGACCATTATTCTAGGATAATGGGCACACCAGGTGGCCATTGTTAATAGAAATAATGTGAGTATCCTCACTAACCCGGGACTAGTTTATCTACGGGATAATTTTAAATTTTTAATTGAAATTAATGGAAGTTTTTCTATATTGAAATGTTTTGGTAAATTGTTTATTATGGGAAATTAGTTGAAACTAGTTATTTGGTAATGTTTTATAAAAAGTTGGAAATGGTTTGATTTCTATGTTTTGAAATGAATTGTATAAAATTGTGCCTTATTCAATATTTTAATTAAATTGAGAATATATGTATTATTTTATAAATAATTCTTATGAAACACTTGGTGGGATTATAATAGGCATGTTTTTCTCACACCCAACATACACCTTTGGTTATATGCAGATCAGGACTGATCAAGATCAGGTAAAGGCATGGATCCATAAGGTAGTGGTAGTATATTTAATTAGAAGGGTTTTGGAGTCCGATGGTGACTACATTTCACTTATATATGGGTTATCACTGTAGTTGTAC
Organism: Viscum album; assembly: GCA_963277665.1. NCBI lineage: Eukaryota > Viridiplantae > Streptophyta > Magnoliopsida > Santalales > Viscaceae > Viscum > Viscum album. Next base: position 1,810,073,337 of record OY728155.1, read on the forward strand.
ACCATGGTTTGGTTTATGATTTGGAACCTATTTTTTTAACTTTATGTATCCTTTCTACTATTAAATTATTTTGGAATACTGATATCCACTATGAATTTATATCATATTTCTTATTGACTTTTTTAGTTAAATCATTCCCAAATGCAATTCTTGATTCCTAGAGGCTTGTTTCTAGCCCATGGGGATCAAGAAATTCCTTCGAACCGTGTTAGGACTAGATCAGGTGTCCAGTTTTTGTATGACATGCATTGGTTCATGTATAATTTGTTTCAAATGGACTTTTTCATCTGTTGTGTTATCGGTATGCATCTTGGGATGTATTGATATACATGATATTAATTTTTTTGGATTTAAGGGGTTATTTGTGAGTGAGTTCCTAACCATCTCTCATCATGAAGTTCTTTATGTTACCATGGGTTTTTTGGAATTGTGACTTTTTTAATAGAAAGTTACTTAATTAAAATATCCTTTTTCCATGTTCCTCTATGACTCCTATTGAATTTTTTTTGTTAATGTTTGATTTAATTGTAGGTCCTTTTAATCTTTTGTCTCTTTGTTTGATGTTGTATAGTACCATACCCCCCATAAGACTTATTGTGAATCCTTTGGAGGGTGAGAACCCTCTAGTTGAAAATAATATTATCAAATTTGTTGTGCACATGGTCTAAGTAATTTGTTATGGTCAAAACCTTACCCTACTAAGGCTAGGGAGGCAGAACATCAAAGGGATGAGGATATAAATTGGGAACATAATTTTCTTCATCAAAAAACACCATCATTAAATGATATGAATTATCCTTAGGAAGTGAAATATGTTTACAAAAATATTGTAATACACTTTGAATTCTTGGAGAACTCATATTACATCAAGGTGAAGAGTTTTGTCTTCAATTATAAAGGCATGAGTACTAAATGGTGAAATTTAGTAGTTTTGGAAATGTAGCATGATTTCATGGAGTGTAAAGAATTCAAGGATATATTTAATGTGAAATTATATGAGGATTCTATAACCTTAGTGAAATCTATAGAGTTATTATCCTATGATCAAAGGAATCAATAAATGATGGAATATGATAATTTTATTACTGATCTCCCCCTTTTTTAGCTTAGGTTGTGTCAAATGAGAAGAAGAAGGCTATGAGGTTTTATATAGCCCTTAAACCTGATATCCAGTTGAAATTTTTTATGATAAAACATTATACCTATACTGAGGTGGTCGATAGGGAATTAATGGAAGATATTATCTTAGATAGAAATTAGGTTCTGACAGTATTTCCTTTAACCACTAGTGGTAGAATTAGTGGTTATTTTAATGGTAATAAGAATCTGAGTGAGTTTCATAGAGTAAACAATAGTGGTTCTTCTTCAAGATATTTTTCTACAAAATCGTTATTAGTTTATGGTCTAACATGTTACCAGTGTGGAAAAAGGGGGACCTTGAAGCATTATATCCCCATACGTATAAATATTTTCAACTCATACATATGTTTTGGTCTATTTCAGATGTTCTATCAGTCCCTTTATTTCCATGGTATGGTACAAGCCTATTGGAACCTAGAGGATTTTTGTTGTAGTCATAAGATTCATGGAAAATAGGGTTTTATCTATAGGCCTCCATAAAGAATCATTTAAACATTATAGATGAGTATCCAATTAAAATTATATGTTATTCTTAGGACTATGAATGGTACCATTTTTTTGACCTAAGAAAATAATTTATTTAATATAGGTGCATCTCACTCTTTCACTACAACACATATTTTGGAAAATTTATATATCCTTTAAAACTCATGCCACTTGTTAAGTATTTGGATATTACTCTAGGAAATAATTAAAAGGGATCCTTATTACCCCTCATGATCTTTAATTATGTGTAATGTTGAGATAGTTTGGGATTTAATAATAATTGATTTCATACTGTTTGATATTATTATCATGTTGGTGTAGTTGATAGATACCAAATATTAAACTAGTTTTTATAATTGGATGGTTTCTTTTATATCCCCTAATGGAAACATCCTTGTGTTTTAAGGAGAGTGAGGCCTAATGAAATGTCCAGTGGGACCTCCCCTTCTAGAACATGGTAAACAAATCTCTTTTTTTTCAACCAAATTATTAATATCTCAATAGTTTAATTCCTTAGGAAGTCAATTAATTTATTAATTTGTTTATATATTAATTTTCTATATTTTCTCTAGAGAGGGAAGTAATGTTACTTGTTGAATTAGTGTTGGGAAATTAGTTGATATTTTTTCGTCCTACCACATGGCTCTAGCTGAGTAAAAAGATCTGAAAACTTTGTGGGATTGTAACGACCCAAAGTTTTTCAATGGAAACTCCCTTCTTATATTTATGTCATAAAATCACATAAAAACACAACATAATGAACTACTAAGTGATAAGTGACCTTTAAACATAAGTTTGTCACTTATGTGTTTGGAATTTCGAAAATCTGGCTTACACGGTTGTGTTCAAGATGTTTTTTGGAGTCTAATAAAACAAAAATAAATTTTGGTGAATATTAACCTACCCTAATGAATAGTAACATACCATTATGAATATTTATATAACCTAATGAATATTAACCTCACCTATGGTGGTATAAAAATAATATTCAAGTTGGAAGTACGATATTCCTATATTTTAGAATGAGTTAATTCATGTTTTAAATCCGGTTTTTGATAATAAATTATGATTTTAATTAAATATTAAAATAATCATATTTGGAAAATTATTTTTGAAAAATGGAATTCATTTTTGGGTTCTACATGTTGAAAAATGGATAGGGTGAAGTTTTGAGATTTTTCTAAAATAGTTGAATTTTTGGTGAATAGAAAAATACTGTAATTTACCGTATATATACATTATGAGATAAATAAACTATTCCTAGCATCATGGATGATGTCACCACCCATGGTTCAAATTCACATGACCCATTTAATATTCTTGTTAATTTAATACTTACTATTCCTTGTCTTGTGAAGAAATAATAAATTAAGGATTATAATATCATGAAATCCCTCCTCTCCTCTACTATAAAAACCCCCTTCACTCCCTCTTCTCTCCACTCCTATCAAGCTCCAATAATTCTAGAAATTCGGCTAAAATATCTCCCCAAGGTCCTCCCCCATGTCCCAAATCTCTCAGCCTCCTCAAAATACCAAAACCTCTCCCCTTAAGAGGTTCTCAAAGGAGGAAGTCTCAAGAGGTAAATTCCTCTTCCCAAATTTCTTCTTTTCTTTTAAGTTCTTTTATTTTTAATTTCTTTCCTCACCTCCCTTAACCATAATAGTATGATAAATATAGTAGCATAAATGTACTGTAATATCTTCATGCTAGTGGTATATTTCATTATCTTATCACCTTTCCCCACTATTTTATTTCAAATAAATGAAAGCACCGTTTGAGATGTGCTAATTTAGCACATTCAAGGACAATGGTTTATCAATTTATGTTATTATCTTTAATTATGGTCATGAAACAATTTGTGTTATGGTTGAAACAGGTTATTATATATTTAATATATCTTATTTTTGGTTCTTTAATCTTTTGGTACAAATGGAATTAAGTTATAAATCAAAACACATTCTTTGTAATCAAACCCACCGAATAACAAAAACGGTTATCACAAATGTTATTTATGTAATAATTAAACATCACTCTAAGTAACCTAATTAAAATTAAAACCATGTAATCTCATGGATATTAAATAAAGAATATAACTTCAATTATGGATATCCACTTTCATCTATCATATAATCCAAACTTGAATATAAGTGAACCGATCTTTAAAGCTAAGTAAACAAATGAGCTCGAAACAATGAAATTGAACCTTATAAATAATCAAAAGGGATTTGAATGAACTAAAAAGGGTTATAATAAGTAAATTACATGTATAAGAGGTTATGTACTTATTAATTAATCATGATAATTTTTTTATTCATGTCATTAATAACAAGTGGAGAACACCACCAGATTTAAGGTAAGGAATCCTCCCCTTTTCTCTCTTAATCAAGATTTTCCTCTATACTTTGCCTTTTTATGTGTACTAGAAAATTATGGGGTATGTTTAAGAACCTAACCCATAATTCCTTCTGGATTTATAAGTGATGATAAACCCCATTTCTCTCTCATCAATCCCTCTTCGTCACACCTGACACCATGCCGATAAAATCATAACGAATTCTACCCGAACCTTCATTGTTATTTCAGGTTGCCTTATCTTTCTTTAAAAATGGTGTTATCTTATCTATATATGTGATTCTTATAAATTATGTTTAGTTGTAAAATATTCTTATATCAAGACCCTTTAATCACATTCTTTTGGGGATATACATGATTTTGAAAGATTCCATCCTTAGAACTTTCCGATAAGCAAACCTGTTTTAAGGGGACTTCCCAAATTTTTACCCAAATTTCAAGTGAACTCTATCCTATGTTTTAAAACATCATTATATTTATAAAATAAGTATTTTTATTATGAAAACATTATTGTTTCAATTCTGGTTTTATATAAAACAATGTCCTCCTTTATATTTGAAAAGCTCTAGAGTGTTTTCCTTAAGACCGCACAAAAATGTTTTAATGCTAATGTTTCTAAAATACATTTTTTTATATGTTGTCACTTATATTTGACACCAATTACCATGTTATATGCCTATATTACCCTATTAATGTCCATGTATGTTCTAATCCTTTCCTTTAATGGACACTTTCGTGATACGCCCAGTGTGTCATGATTGTGGTACCCAATTCTTTCCATGGGTACCCTTATGTTTATGTATGGTTGATTATGTATGATTATTTATGTGGAAGTATTATTTATTTGGTAAGAATATTCATGAATATTTTGAGATGGGTGCCCCAAGATAGCATTCCAATGCATTGGGTAAGGTTAAGTGTCATGAGATGTGATGTGAAACAGGATTGGCAGTTAGCCTTGACCCGTACTAAAATGGGAAACAGGATTGGCGGTTAGCCTTGACCCATAATGAAATGGGAAACAGGATTGGTGGTTATCCATGAACCATACTAAAGAAATATTTTATGATTCTTCCACATTTATATGATTCCATGTTTATATAATCCCATTCTTATATTAAATGATTTTATAAGTTTCATGCTTTTGATATCATTATGGCATGCCTCCTAACTCATGTGCTTGAGATGTATCCTTATGTTCATTCCTGTACTGGGATTTTTAGCACATACCTTTGTTCATGTGTTCCCCAGGGTACCCTATGCAGATGTAAGGTCTCAAACGAAGTTAGGAGCTCATTATGGAGATTAAATAAAGAGGTGTTCTTTTTAGCCCCATGTTTTATGTTTATGTACCTAGTCTTCCAAGAAACTAGACTAAACGATCCTTGGCTTGTACTCTGATGGTTATTTATGCTTGAAATAATGAAATGTTTTATGTAAATGGATTGGTTTGCTATAGTTGGTATCAAAGGATGGTCTAGTTATTTTTGGAGATTAGGAATAGAGCACATTACTGAGAACCTTAAGGATGAGACCAAGTATAAGGAAACAGTCCTAAATTTTGGTGAGTATAGAGTAAGTGGTTTATCAAGAAAATACATCCCTATCTGGATACAAGTAGGTAGAGGCATCTCTGGTACAGATGTATCTAGGGGTAAAACCCAAAAACACCTCTTTTAGCTAGACTCAAACGGGAACTGGTGCATAACAATGGGCCTTACTGCACTCATGGTTATGACACTTCTAGGGGATATGATTTGGTAGATTCACAAGCTTAGTACAAACCATTATTAAGGGACAAAAAGAAGCCCATGAGAATATAAGTTAAGAAATAGATCGAGGAAAACCTAGGTTTTAACCTAAGGAATCACAAGTTAGGATGTACTTATTCCTTATAAGTTTATCCTTTTATGTTGAAAGTTTCCTTTTATGCTTAATAAATAAGTATTCAAGCCCCCTAATTGTATGTTATTATTTCTTAGTTAATTGTGAGAAATAGAAGAACGTGTGGCAACAATCAATGTGATAGGAAATGTGACAACCACCCTAATGATATGTCTGAGATAATGGGATCCCAAGTTGAACATATTGTGAACTTTCCAAATCAGCTATTGAAAATCACAATAAACAATTGGTACATAGTAGAATGCCCAAATTCATCAAGGAATAGGAGGATGAAATCTCAAGGAAGTTCATCTGATAAAGGTGATAAAGGAAAGAAGACCAAATTTCCTTTTTGAAAAAAAGTGTGGAAAGAGGCACCAAGGAGAATGTCACAAAGTAACCAAGAGATGTTTTAATTGTGGGAAGTTGGGGCATAAAATAGCTAATTACTATAAAAAATGGATAATGTGATGAATGGATATAAGGTTATATGTAATGTAACTTATACTATTCATTATCGTGAATGTGGAGAAGTTGGACATTATCCGAGAAAATGCTCCATTGGAAGGGATGAGAAGCATGATGAGCATCAACAATCTCCAAGGACAAGGGGACAATGCAAGTCCAATGTTCAGATAGATCATGATGACTGAAGTACATGTAATCTCTTTGAAATTATTATGTATTTCATGCTGTATTTCAGTTCATTACCTATGAGCATGTCTTAAATGTTTTCTAGGAACATCGAGTCGCTACTTAAAAGGATTTTATATCATTTGGGGAAAACTTCTATGATTATGTATCACATGTTGATGTTTGTGAAACTGTTCATCTTTGAAATAATATAAGTCTCCCTTTAGTGGAATTTGATGCAATTTTGGGCAAGGACTGACTTTATAGAGACAACATAAATAACTTTAAAGAAACACTTAGGCTATGTACTAATGCAAAATGATAGCATATACCTCGTGATAGTTGAAAATCCATGAGAAAAAATATCCCATGCATGATCTGAAGTTAGCAGCTGTGATCTTTGTGTTGAAAATATGGTGGCATTATCTATATGGGGAAAAGTGTGAGATATATACCGATCATAAGGGTCTCAAATATATATTCACACAGAAATAGCTTAATATGAGCCAACGAAGATGGTTAAATATCATCATGGATTATGACTTCTCAATCCACTACCATCCTGGTAAGGCAAATAAGGTGGCGGATGCTCTAAGTATGAAGGAGCCTGCATCCTTATCAATAATGAGAGTTTAAAAGGATCCAATCTTCTTAGATTTGCTGAGGATGGACAGGGGAATCATTAAGGGAGGAACATCATTAATCCTTTATCAAATGATTTCAAAACCATCCCTTGTGGAGAAAATGAAGGATGATCAAAGAGAAGACATGGAGATTCATAAATGGGTGGAAGTTGTTAAAAATGGGAAATCCTCTGATTTTAAAATTAATCAGGAAGGATTTGTAAGATTTGGGACACGATTATGTATACCATATGATCCAGAGATAAAGAAGGATCTATTGAATGATGTGCATAGCTCAACCTTCTCTATCCATCCAGGGAGTACCAAAATGTATCGTGATCTCTGAGAACACTTATGGTGGGATAACATGAAGAAGGAGATTGCAGAATATATATCAAGGTGCTTGGTATGTCAGCAAGTTAAATCTGAGCGACAAAAGTCCAAAGGTATGATGCATCCATTTCCTATACCCATGTGGAAATGGGAAAATGATACTATCGACTTTGTCACGGGTCTCCCGAAGATGGCGAAGGGAAATAATGTGATATGGGTTGTGGTTGACCGACTCACCAAGACATCCCATTTCATTGCTATTCAGGAAGATATCTCACTTGAAAAACTTTCAAAGTTATATGTGAAGGAAGTGGTGAGACTGCATGGTGTTCCACTCTCAATTGTCTCTGACCATGATCCAAGGTTCACATCTAAATTCTGAAGGATCCTTCAACGTTCTTTGAGTACTGAATTAAATTTCAACATGGCCTATCACCCCCAAACTGATGGCCAGTCTGAAAGAACTATTTAGAAGCTTGAAGATATGCTTAGAGCCATCACTCTAGAATTCAAAGGTGTATGGGATCAGTATCTCCCATTTCTTGAGTTCTCATAAAAAAATATCTTCCACTTGAGTATTTAGATGGCTCCATATGAAGCTCTTTATGGAAAGCGATGTAGAACTACAACCTCTTGGGACGAAGTTGGAGAAAGAAAGCTACTTGGACCCGATCATGTTCAAGAGATGACAGAGAAGGTTTAAGTCATCTAGAAACAAATCAACGCTGCTCAAAGTCAAAAAAATAACTATGTTAACAACTGTCAAAGGGAATTGGAGTTTGACGTTGGAGATAAATTCTTCCTTCAAATATCTCCATCGAAGAGAGTCATGTGATTCTGGAAGAAAGGGAATCTAAGCCCAAGGTATATTGGCCCTTTTGAGATCCTTGACCGCATAGGAGTCTTGGCCTATCGGCTTGAAATTCCACCAAATATGGCTCAAGTTCATGATGTTTTCCACGTATCACTCTTGAGGAAGTACATTCCTGATCCCTCACATGTACTAAACTCAGAGGTGGTGCAGTTGGAAGATGATCTCTCATATGAGGAGCAGCCAGTAAAGATTCTGGATTAGAGAGATAAGGTTCTACGCAATAAGACAACCCATCTTGTCAAAGTGTTTTGGAGGAACCATAAGTTTGAGGAAGAAACATGGTAATTGGAGGAAGAAATGAAGGAAAAGTACCCGCACCTGTTTTTGTCTTAGTATGTAAAACGAAATTTTGAGGGTAAAATTTCATAAGGGAGGAAGAATGTAACGATCCAAAGTTTTTCAACGTAAAATCCCTTCTTATATTTATGTCATAAAATCACATGAAAACACAACATAATGAACTAATAAGTGATAAGTGACCTTTAAACATAAGTTTGTCACTTATGTGTTTGGAATTTCGAAAATCGGGCATACACGGTTGTGTTCAAGATGTTTTTTGGAGTCTAATAAAACAAAAATAATTTTTGGTGAATAGTAGCCTACCCTAATGAATAGTAACATACCCTTATGAATAGTTATATACCCTACTAAGTAGTAACCTCACCTATGGTGGTATAAAAATATTATTCATGATGGAAGTACGATATTTCTGTATTTTAGAATGAGTTAATTCATGTTTCAAATCTGGTTTTTTGATAATAAATTATGATTTTAATTAAATATCAAAATAATCATATTTATAAAATTATTTTTAAAAAATGGATTTCATTATTGGGTTCTACATGTCAAAAAATGGTTAGGGTGAATTTTTTAGATTTTTCTGAAATACTTGAATTTTTGGTGAGTAGTAAAATACGGTAATTTACCGTATATATACATTATAAGCTAAATAAACTAGTCCTAGCATCATGGATGATGTCACCACCCATGGTTAGAATTCACATGACCCATTTACTATTCTTGGTCATGGAATAGTTAATATTCTTTGTCTTGTGAATAAATAATAAATTAAGGATTATAATATCATGAAATCCCTCCACTCCTCCACTATAAAAACCCTCTTCACTCCCTCTTCTCTCCACTCCTCTAAAGCTCCAAGACTTCTCTAAATTCTTCAAAAATCTCTCCCCAAGGTTCTTCTCAACGATAAAAATCTCTCATCCTCCTCAAAATACCAAAACCTCTCTCCTTAAGAGATTCTCAAAGGAGGAAGTCTCAAGAGGTAAATTCCTCTTCCCAAATTTCTTCTTTTCTTTTAGGTTCTTTTCTTTTTAATTTATTTCCTCACCTCCCATCAACATAATATTATGATAAATATAGTAGAATAAATTTACTGGAATATCTTCATGCTAGTGGTATATTTCATTATCTTCTCTCCTTTCCCCGCTATTTTATTTGAAAGAAATGAATGCACCTTTTGAGATGTGCTAATTTAGCACATTCAGGGACAACGGTTTATCAATTTCTATTATTATCTTTAATTATGGTCATGAAACAATTTGAGTTATGGATGAACCAGATTATTATATATGTAATATATCCTATTTATGGTTCTATAATCTTTTGGTACAAATGGAATTGAGTTATAAATCAAAACACATTCTTTGTAATCAAACCCACTGAATAACAAAAACGGTTATCACTAAGGTTATATATGTAATAATTCAACATCACTCTAAGTAAACTAATTAAAATTAAAACAATTTAATCTCTTTTATATGAATTAAATAATATAACTTCAATTATGGACAACCAATTTCATCTATCATATAACCCAAACTTGAATATAAGTGAACCGATCTTTAAAGTTAAGTAAACAAATGACCTCGAACAATGAAATTGAATCTTATAACTAATCAAAAAGGATTTGAATGAACTAAAAAGGGTTATAATAAAAAAATTACATATATAAGAGGTTATGGAATTATGAATTAATAATCCTATTTTTTTATTCATCTCATTAATAACAAGTGGAGAACACCACCGGATTTAAGGTAAGGAATCCTCCCCTTTTCTCTCTTAATCAAGATCGTCCTCTATACTTTGCCTTTTTATGTGTACTATAAAATGATGGGGTATGTTTAAGAACCTCCCTCATACTTCCTTATAGATTTATAAGTTATTATAAACCCCATTTCTCTCTCATCAATCCCTCTTGGTCACACCTGACACCATGCTGATAAAATCATAACGAATTCTACCCGAACCTTCTTTGTTCTTTCGGGTTTCCTTATATTTCTTTCAAAATGGTGTTATCATATCTATATATGTGAGTCTTATTATTTATGTTTATTTTTAAAAGATTATTACATCAATACCCTTTCATAACATTCTTTTGGGTATATACATGATTTTGAAAGATTCCCTCCTTAGAACTTTCTGATAAGCAAACCTATTTTAAGGGGACTTCGCAAAATTTTACCCAAATTTCAAGTTCACTCTATTCTATGTTTTAAAACAACATTGTATTTATAAAATCAGTATTTTTATTATGAAAACATTATTGGTTCAATTATGGTTTTATATAAAATAATTTCCTTCTTTCTATTTGAAAATCTCTGGAGTGTTTTCCTTAAGACCGCACAGAAATGTTTTAATTCTAATGTTTCTAAAATACATTTTTTTATATGTTGTCACTTATATTTGACACCACTTACCATGTTATATTCCTATATTACCCTATGAATGTCCATTTATGTTCTAATCCTTTCCTTTCATGGACACTTTCATGATACACCCATTGGATATGTTTTTTGTCATGATTACAGTACCCAATTATTTCCATGGGTACCCTTATATTTATGTATGGTTGATTATGTATGATTATTTATGTGGAAAGATTATTTATGTTGAAATAATATTCATGAATATGTTGATATGGTGGATCCAAGATAGCACTCCAATGCATTGGGTAAGGTTAAGTCTCATGAGATGCGATGTGAAACTGGATTGGTGGTTAGCCTTGACCCGTACTGAAGTGGGAAACGTGATTGGAAGTTTTCCTTGACCCGTACTTAAATGGGAAATGGGATTGGCGTTTATCCTTGACCTGTACTAAAGAAATGTTTTATAATTCTTCCACATTTATATGATTCCATGTTTATATGATCCCATGATTATATTAAATGATTTTTTATGTTTCATGCTTTTGATATCATTATGTCATGCCTCTTAACTCATGTTCTTGAGATGTATCCTTATATTCATTCCCTTACTGGGATTTTTAGCTCATCCCTTTGTTCATGTGTTCCCCAGGGTACCCTATACAGATGTAAGAGCTCAAAGGATGTTAGGAGCTCATTGTGGAGATTAAATAAAGAAGTGTTCTTTTTAGCCCCATGTTTTATGTTTATGTACCTAGTCTTCCAAGACACTAGACTAAACGATCCTTGGATTATACTCTGATGGTTATTTATGCTTGAAATAATGAAATGTTTTATGTAAAATTCTTGGGTTGCTATAGGGATGACTTGGGATCAAAGGTCTTCATACACCCAAGTGTTTCACCTTGTGAAACCCATATGATTTATACCATTACATCTAATATAACTCTCCACATATAAATTTATTATCAAAATTTCAACCTAATAATGATTAAGAATAAATTATATTTTCCTCAAATTAGTTGAAGTAGAAAAAGTGGTCATAAAAAATTATTTTTGATCTAATTACCACAAGATTAGAAACAAATATTCATATATTTTAAACACCTCATTTAATAGTATTTATGGACACATCGAGAGCCTTTTATTATTATTTTCATCACTAATGATCTTGTTGTATTCATGGAGCTGATGAACTAGATATTCAACCAGTATCGTGACACTTTATTCATAGTGTTCATGGATGATTCTCTAGTGTATTCAATGACCAATTAAGATCATGTGCATCATCTAAGACATGTTTTTGAAATCCTAAGGGATCAGTTCATGTATAATTTTTTATCTAAATTCCAATTCTTGATTTAATAATTTATGTTATTGAGAAACATGGTATTAGAACATGGTATATCATTTGATCTTGAAAAGGTGATAACTATCATGTCATGGGATAAACTAAAAAAAATTATTTTAGATTCTAATATTCCTATTTTTTGTAAGAAACTATAGTTGTTTCATGTAGGATTTCACAAAAAATCCATCACCTTTACCTTCTGTCACTAAGACAGGGGTAATGTTCCTGTGGAGATCAAAGTATGAAGCATCATTCAATGAAATAAAGAAATATTTTACCCTAGAACCAATTTTGACACTATTAGTGGATGGATAGGGATACATGGAATATTATGATGTTGTAGGAGCAGTTTAAGTAGTTTTCTTAAGGAAGGAGATCATGTGGTGGCTTATGGAACTCATCATCTTCAACCTCAGAAGAAAAATTATACCACCCATGTTCTGGAACACCAAGGAACTTTTCATATCCTTAGGAGTTTTTGGAAATAATATTTTTAGAAAAAAATAATTTCCTTATCTTAATATAAGTGTTTTGGATACATATTATATTGTAAATATTTATATTTCAAAAATAGATGATGGGAATAATACATATCATTGTTCTGTTTTGGACTTTACTACACTCTGTGAAATGAAAATGTGGTAGTATATTTTCTTCGTAGGAATTTGTCTTCCCAGGCTAAGAAGGAAGTGATGGAAAAATGAAACTTCACAAGACTCTTGTCAAATTCACATTGATGTTAGGGAGGAAGAGTCTGATAATATTCTTGAAAGTGTTCAATTTGTGTTCTATTTTTTTGATATGACTCTCCAATAACTTTAGAATGATATCAAGTTATATAATATCAAATATTATTTATATGATAGTGATACATCCATTGAATTATCTCTATTCTTAAAAGGTGATCTTTCTATCAGGAATCAATATATTGTTCCAAGATCAGTTGGAAAATTTGTAATGGGTGATTATCAATTTTCTCATTATGTTGTCCACCCTAGAACAAAAAATATTTTTTATGAAATAAATCATTGGTTTTTGTGTCCTTTTATAAAATTATTCCTATATGACTTCATATCTTATTTATAGACTAGCCAATATATTAATATTGAGCGCAAACATCTTTCTCTTTTACTTCAGCCTCTCCCCTTAACAACTTGGAAATAGAGTGAGATATTAATGGATTTCATTTGTGTCTTATGTAATAATTCCTAGGGTAATAATTCCATTTCAGTTCTGATTAACTAGTTAATCAAATCATTTAATCTCATACTAATTAGGAACACCCCCACAGTGGATAGCATAGGAATGTTGCATGATCTTTAAATCATGAAGTTTCATGGGACTTTGAAAAAAATTATTAGACAAAGGTCCACATTTCACCTATTGTTTTTTGGAATTTCCTCTAGGTTTGGATGGGATCTCAGTGCTAGTTGAACAAATAATATCATCCTTATATAGATGGATAGTTTAAAATTGATATAATTTTTTTTGGATGATGTGCTTTACACCTATGTCTCAAACTTTAGAGTTTCTTAGGATGACCATTTGGGGTTGATTAAGTTTTACTATAATAATATATACTATTTAAAGAGAAATATGGAACCTTTTAATGATATATATTGATTACCCACTAACTCTCCTCTCTATTGGTATGAGTATGGTGAAGTTTCCATTGTTGGACCACATTTCTTTCATGAAATGATGATAGAGAACTAGAATACTCTTCATCATTTAGGGACAGTTCAACACTGGTAAAAATATTATGTGGGTCATCAATTTCTTATTTTGGAGTTTTCAATCTAGGACTAGGTGTATCAAAATGACTCATATCAGTTTTGTTAGAGATCTCTTAGAAATAAAGGTAAATTTATCCTTGATTTGTGCGACCTTTTGAGATTATGTAATGGATTAGAAATGTTTCATATCTATTTGCATTACCACCTCAGATAAATTCAGTCCATGATTTTTTATATGCATCTCAACTCAAGAAGTATCAGCCTAACCTATATCATGTTCATTATTTGGAGTAACTCAACCTAGAACCTGATATATTTAGAATTGAGAAACCATACCAAATTTTTGATTCACTATAAAAGTATTTACATAGGAAATTTATAATGTTGGATCAAGTTTTATGTTATCATGGAGAAAATAATCAAGAGGCATGGGAATGGGAGTCTAATATATTGGAATAATTCCCACATCTCTTTTGGGATAACCCATCATTGACTTAGCTTTTTTGGGGCTAAAAAAATATAGTGGTGAAATTTATCACACCCTAGTGTTTATTACAGGTATGATCACTCTCTTATTTAATTTTACTTATTTTATTATGGATTTATGGTTAGTATACATTTTAGTAAAGGGTTAAGGATGTTTCTCTAAATATGGTCTAGTTGTTGACCTAATCCTATAGATGAAAAATCAACAGGAGGTCTATCTGCTTATTGGTGAGGGCCTCCATCCATTAAGTTGTCTGACGTAGGCTAATCCAAGTTATTAGAAGTCCACCATCTTGTCAGTGACCATTCAATGGTCAGTTGGTGGATGTTTTATTATTTTAATAATTATTCCACCAAATAATAAAAAGTAGGTATAAAACCTGGGTTATCATAATTCTTCCTGAAAAAACTATCTTTCTGGTAGCCTGGAACTTGCCAACCATTGAAGTCAATGACTAGATAGTGGGATCCAACAGTTAGCTAGTGACACCCATCTGTCTAAGAAAAGAATGGGGATTATTGTAATTTCACCTTGAACCCATTTTTTATTCTCTCCTCTTTCTCTGTAGACCTAAAATATAAAAATTCTATTCTAGGGGCTCTATTTGGATGTTTTTTACTCTCCCATATTATATTCATGGTGGGTCAACATGTTAATCAATGTTTTGAACATATTTTGGTATGCTTAACTCCATTTTGGCATAGATATCTCTCTTATACTCTTATTTAATTCTATAAATCAACCATGAAAATCATATGAATCTATTGGATCATTGTTTCTCACTATTAATTGAGAATATAGGTATATCCCTCTTATTTCATTATGCCTTCTCACTACCTAGCTTGTGTATTCCTTCCGATAGGTGAAATTTCAAGTGCCTCAAGGTTGGTGGTTTCAAGAAATGTCTTTGTTCTATAAACCTTTCTTTCGTTCTCTTATAAACTAGTTCCAAAAATTATTTAAATTCATAATAATCATTTTGCATAAATTTTATGGCTTTGGTTATTTATATGATATGGATTTCACCTTTGAAACAATTAACTAAATTCGTTTCGATGAATATTTTATATACACTACTATAAAACAGGGCTTTGGAGCCCCCTTACCTATAGGGACCGCCTATGGCGGTCTCTATAGGTAATTAATAGCGGCCACCAATGGCAGTCGCTAGGTTTTGCCAAAAAAAAAGGGGGCTTTGGCACCCCCCCCCCCCCCGAACCCTCCTCCTCCCTCCTCGCCTCGCCGCACACCCTTCCTCGCCGCCGCGTGCCCTCCCTCGCCACCCTCCCCTATCGTCGTGCACCCTCCCTCACCACCCTCCCCCATTGTCGCGCGCTCTCCCCTGTCGTCGCGCGCCCTCCCTCGCCGCCCTCCCCTGTCGCCACGTGCCCTCCCTCACCACCCTCCACCCTCCGCCCTCATCGGCCTCCGCCCTCCGCTGTCTACCCTATGGCTGCCCTCCGCCCTACCCTCCATCTCCTCCGGCCTTCCTCCGCCTCTTCCCTTTGGATCTGGCCGCCCTCCACCCTGCTCTCTGTCCCCTTCGGCCTTCCTCATCCCTCTAGCCTCCCACCACCCGCCTCCGGCCTCCACCCCCTCCGGCCTCCGACCCCTCTTCCCTCCGGCCTCCGCCCTTAGTCCTCCGCCCCCTGCCCCCCCCCCCCCCCCCCCGCACCCCAGACACCCCCCTGCACCCCGCCAACCCCCGTCCCCTCCATCTTCATCCCCTCCCTCGTCGCACCACCGCTTACTATCCCCTCCCTCACTGTCCTCTCCCTTGAAACATCGCCGCCACCTGGTCCCCTCCATCCCTGCACGGCCAGTACTCATCCCCTCGCCGATGCCGCCCGTCCACTCCAGCTCTCCCTTGTCCTCGGTCCCCTCCCTCATCGTCCCACCCTCGCTGCACCGTTTCCACCTCACCACCTTCTCTCCTTTGGCTCCCCGTCGCCATCGCCGCATGTCCCCTCCCTCACTGAACTGCCTCTGGCTCCGGCTCCCCTCTTCTTCCTATACTCTCCCTCGTAGCACCGCCTTCAACTCCCCTCCCTTCCAGGTTTGTAGCGCAATCAGGTATGACACAGTCTTTCACTTACATTATTATTTTATAAATGGTTCACAAAAAATTAATTAGTATTTATTTTAAATATATTTTTTATGAAAAATGAAAATGTAATAAGTCTTGTGTAAATGTTTGTTATAGAGATCTTATTATGGATAAGAGTTGAATTGATCTTCCAAATCGAACGTCTAGAGAATATTTCAATGGAATTATGCAGTTTATTGACTTCACTAGAGGATTTTAAAGTGACTATATTAGTTGTCCATGTAGAAAATGTGCTAACAGTTATCAATTCACACAAGATACTGTGAGGGAGAACCTATTCTTTAATGTATTTCTGAAAAATTATAAGAGTTGGACTCATCATGGAGAAGAATATGTTTTTTGTAAAAATACGGATACAGTTCAGATGGATGTTGATGCAAGGATGAATGATCCAATGCATGAAATGCTTACTGAAATGGTACATGGCTTGGATACTGAAGGCATTGAAATCTAGAATCTTGAGATCTGTGAGATAAATCTTCGCTCTGGTGCAGATCGTGATTTGAGGAGGTTTTATGAAGCACTTGATGATGAAAAAATAGAATTATATATTGGATGTACTTCTTACAATAAATTGTCATTTATTGTGGAGTTGTTGCATTTGAAGACTTTGAATCATTGGTCAGACACATCATTCGACATGTTGTTGGTGTTATTGAAAAAGGTTCTTCCTATCGACGCTAAGATTCCCGAGTCATATTACCATGCTCGTAAGTTGACAGATAACATAGGGTTTAAATATGAGACCATAGATGCACGTGCAAACAACTTTATTTTGTTTAGAAAGGAAACTTCCCATTTGGATATTTGTATGGTTTGTGGTCCTTCCAGGTGGAAAGAGAATAGGGGAAATTAGACTCATCAAAGTCAGATTGCGATACAGGGGAAACTGATTGCCGTAAAGAAAATGTGTTACTTTCCCCTTAAACCGAGGTTGAAAAGATTTTTTATGTCATCTAAAGTTTCTAATTTAATGAGATGGCATGCAGAAAGAGTTAATGAAAGTTATATGTTAACCCACCTGGCAGACTCTCATGCATGGAAGGATTTTGATAAGAGACATCCTGACTTTACTAAATATTTTTGTAATGTACGATTGGGATTGGCAGCAGATGATTTCAATCCATTCAAGTCTATGGTTGGTGAAACTCATAGCACATGGCCCATGGTGTTGGTTTCGTATAATCTTCCTTCGTGTCTTTGTATGAAGAAACAATTTATATTACTTTCCACTCTTATTGATGGACCTAAAAGTTCGGGGAAAAAGATTGATGTTTACCTTCATCCATTGATTGATGAGTTGAATGAATTTTGGGGTGATGGTGTGATGACTTATGACTGTGAAACGAATGAAATGTTCAAACTGCAGGTTGCTTTATTGTGGATAATCAATGACTTCCCAGCTTACGCAAATTTATCAGGCTAGATTAGAAAAGGGGAATTTTCTTTCCCTTGTTGCAGTAAAAGTAAAAAATCTATATGGATGAATCATTCCAAAAAATGGGCATACATGGGTCACAGATGTTTTCTCCCCCCTCAGCACAAGTTCAGAAAGGACAAAGTGGCATTTTATGGTTCTAGAGAGTTAATCCCAGCACCAAAGATCATGATAGGAGTCAAAATTTTATCACGTATTAAGGAAGAAAACATCCGCACGGTATATGAAATTCAGGATTTGGTGGCTCCCCTGGTACATAATATACATGATGCGGGTAGGCAGCGCAGTCACAATTGGAAAAAGAAATGTATTTTTTATAGTCTTCCGTATTGGAAAACTATAATGCTAAGGCATAATTTGTATGTCATGCACATTGAAAAATTTGTTTGTGATAACATATTGTGGACCATTTTAGGTGTCAGTGGAAAATTAAAGGACCATGTTAATGAACGTCGTGATTTGGAAGAAATGGGTATAAGGAAATAGTTTCATTTACAGTTAGTTGAGGGAAACAAGGCATATCTGTCTGCTTCACAGTATACGATGAATACAAAGGAGAAAGAGACATTTCTTTCCATTTTGAAGATGCTCAAGGTGTTTAATGGTTACTCTTCTAATATTTCAAAGTGTGTGAATGTGAGGAGAAATACATTGCAAGGGTTGAAAAGTCATGACAATCACATACTACTTCAGTAGTTGATTCCAATCGCAATTTGTGATTGTTTATCACCCAATGTTGTTCATACATTGATTGAGATGAGTAATTTTTTTAGACATATTTTTTTTATAAATCAACGAATGAGTGATTTAAAATGTTTACAGGAACTAATTATACTTACGCTTTGCCACTTTGAGAAACTATTTCCCCCCTCATTTTTCGATGTTATGGTACACTTGAAAGTTCACCTAAATGTTGAAGTAATGGCTGCTGGTCCAGTGCAATTCAGGTGGATGTATCCTATTGAGCGGTATTTGAGTACATTGAAACGATTTGTACGCAAAAGAGCTCATCCGAAGGAATCAATAGCCAATGGTTATTTGATGGATGAGTGTACTACTTTTTGTAGAGAATATCTTACAGATGTTGAATCAAAGTTAGATAATCCCTCTTGGATTCATGATGGTCTAGTTGGAGAAGGAACCACATATGATATGGACAACATCGAGTGGATACAAGCGCATCAGTATATCTTGTTCAATACTCCATTAGTTGCACCATTAATGTAGTAAGTATCTTATCACTTTTATTATTTA
This sequence comes from Viscum album, assembly GCA_963277665.1. Classification (NCBI taxonomy): domain Eukaryota; kingdom Viridiplantae; phylum Streptophyta; class Magnoliopsida; order Santalales; family Viscaceae; genus Viscum; species Viscum album. The sequence goes on from OY728155.1 coordinate 1,810,092,701, forward strand.
ACTTTTACATGTTTTGTTTGCATAAGTTGATCATTTAAACATTGTGTTATCATTTGCAAGAAACACATTAAAGAGATAAAAGAAGAGATGTATTGTGCGACTGAGTTGCAAATTCAACAATCTCATTATGCGTCATTTCATGATTGGTTCAAGGATTATGTACATATAAATTGATTTTCATTATGAGTAAAGTATTATACTAATTTATTTCTACATATATCATTATTGAATTCTATGAATTATGTAGGTTAATAATCTGAGGGAGTTAGGGGACCCCATGCTAACTGAAGAATTTATCCAACTGGCTGAGGGTCCATCTATAACTGCTCGTCGTTATAAATCTATAGATGCTAATGGTTTTCGATTTTACATTAAAGATGTTGACGAAAAATGAGCAACACAAAACAGTGGCATCGGTTGCCCATTTTTCAATTCTGGTTATTACTATGGTCAATTGATAGACATCATTGAATTTGTATACACACACAGGTTGAATTACATATTGTTAAAGTGTAATTGGGCTGATCCAGTGCGTGGATGTAAAGTCGATCAATATCAGTTTTCATTGGTGAATTTTAACTATATATTATACAAAAATGAATGAGTTGATAATGAACATTTCATTTTGACATCACAAGCGGAACAAGTATTCTTCATTACTTTGCCTTCGAATCCAAGTTGGCAAGTTGTTGTCAAAATGTCTCGGTGAGGAGTGTTTATATTTGAACAAGATGAACCTGAGACTGTTCCTTTTTTCCCAACAACTTGATCAACATTCCGTAGTTCAACGTGAAGAAGATATTTATTGGGTCAGAGCGGCTGTTGGAGGAGAAACGGTTGATTTTCATGCTTAATGAAAGGTATAATTGTTTTACCGCTGTTCGTCCTAGGATATCATAAATTATCTAACCATTTTATAAATCCTTGTAAGTTTTAATCCTCACTTTTGGAAGTTTATTCAGTTATAAATATTTATGGTGATTTAACTCATGTTATATTGATGTTATTGTTGGTGTATCTTCCTGTTGAGGTATTCTTCAATTGGTTCATGTGCTGCTTGAATTTTTATTAATTCAATTTGAAATTCGGATATGCATTGATTTGTTTTGTACATAATTTGTATACCTATTTTGTTAACTTTCTGATTTTTTAAAATTCATTCACAACTAATTATTCAATCCCTTTTTGTTTGATTAAAAACATTAGAAGTTTGATTATTTTTAAAAACAATCCAATTTATCATTTGGATACTTTGGATAGTCCCCTTACTAATGTTTTCTATGACTACAGGCATATCAGGGGAAGAGGCAGCAGATCCACATCATCCATCTGAGGTATCTACGTCTCAGGGTCGAGGTATGTTTGAATTTCATTGTCTTTATTTTTTATGTAATTGATAAACATATATATATATATATATATTTATAACATCTATCAAATTATATATAATATTGTTTTCAACAGGATCAGACTCGACTTCTTCTTCCTCTCGCAAGAGAGGCCCTGGTCGTGGCATATTATCATGGAATTCTGACACGATGTTTGATGTTTCCTTTGATAAGGTATTTCATCCTGTAGGATGGAATTCCCCTACATTTATTCATCAGTTGGGTCATATCATACGTGACCCACATCGATTTCCATTGACCACACATGACTGGGCTTCTATCCCTCAGGTTAGATCGTCTTTGGATGGAGGTTCAGGTAAGAAGACCATTTTAATTTATTCCCTATGTATAAACAATAATAACATATGTGATTTTTTTCTTTAATAGAAAAATTTGAAAGTATGTCCCGATGAGTTTCGGCTAGTGTGTATGAGAAAATGCTGTAAGATGTGGAAAGACTATAAGGCAAAGTCAAGAGGGACCATTGGGTACCAAATGTGGGTGCCCCAAACATTCTGCAAAAAGTCCCGAGAGGTGTCCTCCCGGTTCACTGGCGTGATTTAGTTGCATATTGGTCTAATGAGGGTGTCGCGGTTTGTATATTTATTTTGGTACATATTTTTTCAAGAATGTGTGATTTTTTGAAATTTGAATGAACTGAATGTAGGAGGTGTCAACACGCCATTATGAGAATCGAGTGTTGCAGGGACCACCTCACAGGCTCAGGACTCATCACGTGTCTCAGATCCGACATGAGGTATTTATTATTCATTTTTTAATTTATTAATTAATATGGTTTTGTGTTTATATTCTATTCATATACAGTTGTGGGAGCAAGGTTCACCGACTGATAAAATATCGGTGTGGATGAGGACTCGTGGTCGCAATGATCCAGAGGAAGCAACATTGATAGTAAGTGCTTGTACTCATTACCAATACTTACATAAAATCTATATATTAATATATGTATATATATTTAAATATTTCACAGGCTCAATTTGAAACTAAGTTAGAACATCTTCCAGAGGACCAGTGACAGCTTCCCATGCGAAGGGATGAGATCTTTCATCGCATTATTGGTCGGGACAGGCATGGATATAGTTTGACCTATGGAATAAGGATTCCTCATTCTGTAGTGTCACGCGCTGCGGTTTTTGGTCCTACTGTTGCTCGGATGACACAACAGTTGTTAGATTTCGAGGCACATTTGCGCGCTTCTGAGGAGGTAAATGCGCAATTGATCACTGAGGTTAGAGCACTACGACAATATGTGCGTCCAGGTGATGGTCAAGGGGATCAGACAACGCAAGATTATACTGTATTTATTTATTTAATTTATATTATTTTTGTTATGAAAATATTCATAACGTTTATTTTTTGTAGGCCCCTGACCCACCTGATGGAGGTAGTAGTAATGACCATGCATGACTCGTCATATTCAGGAGGTGTGTTTCTTTTTTAATGGTGGGGTTGTTATTGATATTTAGGTTGGGTTTCTAGTGATATTTTTTGTGATTTGGTGGTATCATGTGTGTTTTGGCCTGATGCAATGTTTGTGTGCACGAATTGAGAAGTAACCATGAAACTGATTAATGATTTGGATATTTTTTGTTCATTTAATTCTTCAATGTTTTCAATTTCATGTTCTGTGATAGTTTTGAAAAAACCATGTGATTCCTAATGTAAACCATGAAACTATTTTTTGATAACTGAGCTCAGGTTCAATATTTGTAGTCCCCGGCCCACCCCGGACGCCCTCCCTGCACCCTGGACAACCCTCCTCGCACCCTGGATAGCCCCCCCCCCCCCCCCCCGCACCCCAGAAAGGCCCCCCGAACCCCGGACATCCTCTCCTCGCACTCTGGAGAGCCCCCCTACACCCCCAGACAGCCCCCAGCACCCCAGGCATCCCCCCTGCACCACGAACAGCCCTTCCCGCACCTCAGACAGACCCCCCCCCCCCCCTGCACCCCGGACAGCCCTCCCCGCACCCTGGACAGCCCCTCCCTACACCCCGGACAGCCCCCCAGCCCCCCGGAAAGCCCCCCCCCCCCCCCCCCCCCCGCACCCCGGACAGCCCCCCTACACCCCGGACAGCCCTCCCCGCACCCCAGACAGCCCCCCGCACCCCGGAAAGCCCCCCCCCCCCCCCCCCCCCCGCACCCTGAACAGCCCCTCCCCGCACTGCAGACATCCCTCCCCGCACCCTGAACACCCCCTCCCCGCACCCCGGACATCCCTCCCTGCACCCCAAACACCCCCTCCCCGCACCCCGGACAGCCCTCCCTGCACCCTGAAAAGCCCCCCCTGCACTCTGGACAGGCCCCACACCCCAGACAGGCCCCCCGCACCCCAGACATCCCCTCCCCAGACGCCAGACACCCCCCCCCCCCCCTCGCGCGCCCTGGACAGCCCCCCTCACCCCCCGGACATCCCCCCTGCACCCCGGACAGCCCCCCACACCCCGGATAGCCCCCCTGCTCCCCAGATAGCCCTCCCTCACCCTGAACAGCCCTCCCCGCACCCCGGACAGCCCCTCCCGGCACCCCGGACAGTCCCCCAGCACCTCGGACAACCCTCCCCGCACCCCGGCAGCCCCTCCCCGCACCCCGGACAGCCCTCCCCGCACCCCAGACAGCCCCCCCCCCCTCACCCCAGACAGGCCCCCCTCACCCTGAACATCCCCTCCCCGCACTACGGACAGCCCCCCCCCCCCCCCCCCGCACCCCGGACAGCCCCCCTTACCCTGAACAGCCCTCCCTGCACTCCGGAGGTGTCGTTTGACCGCGGTGACCGGAAACGCGTTTTCGGAGTCATAAAACACGAAAACGGCGTTAGACGGTCGAATTCAGAGAAAACGTGATCCGAATGACCTGAAACCACACGAAAAAATAGGAATATTATTCGTGACGTGTAGGGGGAGATGGCACACCCATCGGATGTGCGGTGCGTGCTGTACGACCAATTATGTCATTTTCAGCAGTTCTGTGTGCGCTAAAAGGGCGCGTTGGGGGGTCAATACCACTCGAACGACCTCAAAATTCCATTAAATCATATGAAAAATTCCATGGTGTAAATTTTAAAATGTTCGGGCAGACGAAACGTCAATCTGAGGTGTCATTTGACCGCAGAGATCGGAAACGCGTTTCCGGAGTCATAAAAAACCAAAACAGCGTGAGACGGTAAAATTCAGAGAAAACGTGCTCCTAATGACCTGAAAACACACAAAAACAATATGAATATTATTCGTGACATGTATGAGGAGACATCACATCCATCAGACATGCGGTCCGTGTGGTACGATCGATTTTTTCATTTTCAGCAGTTCGGCGCGCTAAAAGGGCGCGTTGGGGGGGTCAAAACCACCCGAACGACCTCGGAATTCCATAAAATCATACGACAACATCTATTGTGTGAATTTCGAAATGGTCGGGTAGACGGCATGTCAATCAGAGGTGTCGTTTTACCACAGTGATCGGAAACGAGTTTCTGGAGTCATAAAACACCAAAACGGCGCGTGACGGTCGAATTCGGAGCAAACGTGCTCAGAATGATCTACAACCACACGAAAACAATAGTAATATTATTTCTGACGTGTAGGGGGAGACGACATTCCCATCGTACATGCGGTGTGCGTGGTACGACCGATTGTGTCGTTTTCAGCAGTTCGACGCGCGCTAAAAGGACTCGTTGGGGGGTCAAAACCACCTGAACGACCTCGGAATTCCATGAAATCATACGAAAACAGTCGTTGTGTCAATTCTGAGAAGGTCGGGCAGAAGGCACGTCAATTGGAGGTGTCGTTTGACTGCGGTGATAGGAAACGTGTTTCCGTAGTCATAAAACACCAAAATGGCGTGAGACGGTCGAATTCAGAACAAACATCCTCCGAATAACCTGAAACCACACAAAAACAATAGAAATATTATTCGTGACATGTAGGAGGAGATTTCACGCCCATCGGATGTGCAGTGCACACGGTACGACCGATTGTGTCGTTTTCAGCAGTTCGGTGCGCGCTAAAAGGGCGCGTTGGGGGGTCAAAACCACCCGAATGACCTCGGAATTCCATGAAATCATATGAAAACTGCCATTGTGTGAATTGTAAAATTTTTAGGTAGATCGAACGTCAATCAAAGGTGTCTTTTGACCGCAGTGACCAGAAACGCATTTCTAGAGTCATAAAACACCAAAACGGCATGAGACGGTCGAATTCGGAGCAAACATGCTCCGAATGAACTGAAACCACATGAAAACAATAAGAATATTATTCGTGACATATAGAAAGAGATGTAACACCCATCGGACATGCGGTGCGCGCGGTACGACTGATTGTGTCATTTTCAACAGTTCAGCGCACGCTAAAAGGGCGCGTTGGGGGGTCAAAACCACCCGAACGACCTCGGAATTCCATGAAATCATACGACAACAGTCGTTATGTGAATTGTGAAATTTTCGAGTAGACGGCACATTAATCGGAGGTGTTGTTTGACAGCGGTGACCTAAAAATTGTTTCTGGTGTCATAAAACAACAAAACGTCGTGAGACGGTCGAATTCGGATGAAACGTGCCCCGAATGACATGAAACCACAAAAAAACAATAGGAATATCATTATTGACGTGTAGGAGGAGACAACATGCCATCGGATGTGCGGTGTGCGTGGTACGACTGATTGTGTTGTTTTCAGTAGTTCAACGCATGCTAAAAGGGCGCGTTGGGGGGTCAAAAGCACCTGAATGACCTCAGAATGCCATGAAATCATACGAAAATAGTTTTTGTTTTAATTTTGAAATGGTTGGGTAGAAAACACGTCAATTGGAGGTGTCGTTTGACCGCTGTGACCGGAAACGCGTTTTCGGAGTCATAAAACACCAAAACGGCGTGAGACGGTCGAATTCGGAGAAAACATGCTCTTAATGACCTGAAACCACACGAAAACAATAGGAATATTATTCTTTATGTGTAGGAGGAGATGGAATGCCCATCAGACGTGTGGTACGCACGGTATGACCGATTGTGTCGTTTTTAGCAGTTCGGCATGCGCTAAAAGGGCATGTTGGGGGGTCAAAACCACCCGAATGACCTCTAAATTCCATGAAATCATACGAAAACAGTCTGTGTGAATTATGAAATATTTGGGTAGACGACAAATCAATCGGAGGTGTCATTTGACCGCGGTGACTGGAAACACGTTTTCGGAGTCATAAAACACCAAAACGGCATGAGATGGTCGAATTCGGAGAAAAAGTGCTCCAAATGACCTGAAACCACATGAAAACAATAGGAATATTATTCGTGACGTGTAGGGGGAGTCGTCACACCCATCTGACGTACGGTGCGTGCAGTACGACCGATTGTGTCGTTTTCAGCAGTTCGACGCGCGCTAAAAGGGCGCGTTGGGGGGTCAAAACCACCCGAAAGACCTTGGAATGCTATGAAATCATACAACAACATCCGTTGTGTGAATTTTGAAATGTTCGGGTAGACGGCACGTCAATCAGATGTGTCGTTTGACCGCGGTGACCGAAAAAGCGTTTCTGGAGTCATAAAACACCAAAACGGCATGAGACGGATGAATTCAGAGAAAACATGCTCCGAATGACCTGAAACCACACAAAAACAATAGGAATGTTATTCTTTATATGTAGGAGCAGATGACACGCCCATCAGACGTTCAGTGCGCACGATATGGCCGATTGTGTCGTTTTCAGCAGTTCGGTGTGCGCTAAAAGGGCGTGTTGGGGGGTCAAAACCACTCAAATGACCTCAGAATTCCATGAAATCATAAAAAAAATCTGTTGTGTGAATTTTGAAATGGTCGGGTAGACGACACATCAATCGAATGTGTCGTTTGACTGCGGTGACCAGAAACGCGTTTTTGGAGTCATAAAACACCAAAACAGCGTGAGATGGTCGAATTCGGAGAAAACGTGCTCTGAATGACCTGAAATCACACGAAGACAATAGGAATATTATTCGTGATGTGTAAGAGGAGACTACACGCCCATCGGATGTGCGGTGCGTGTGGTACGAACAATTTTGTCATTTTCAGCAGTTCATCGCAGACTAAAAGGGCGCGTTGGGGGGTCAAAACAACCCGAACAACCTCGAAATTCCATGAAATAATAAGACAACATCCGTGGTGTGAATTGTGAAATTTTCGGGCAGACGGAACATCAATCGGCGGTGTAGTTTGACCGCGGTGACCAAAAATTCATTTTCGGAATCATAAAACACCAAAACGGTGTGAGACGGTCGAATTCGGACGTGCAATGCGCGCGGTACGACCGATTATGTCATTTTCACCAGTTCGGCGTGCACTAAAAGGGCGCGTTAGGGGGTCAAAACCACCTGAAAGACCTTTGAATTCCATTAAATCATTCGACAACAGCCGTTGTTTGAATTGTGAAATGGTTGGCCAGACGACACGTCAATCGGAGGTGTCGTTTGACCGCGGTGACCGGAAACGCGTTTTCGGAGTCATAAAACACCAAAACAGCGTGAGACGATCAAATTAGGAGAAAATGTGCTCTGAATGACCTGAAACCACATGAAAATAATATGAATATTATTTGTGATGTGTAGGGGGAGACGGCACGCCCATCGAACGTGCGGTGCGCGCGGTACAACCGATTGTGTCGTTTTCAGCAGTTCGACGCGCGCTAAAAGGGCGTGTTGGGGGGTCAAAACCACCCGAACAACCTTGGAATGTCATGAAATCATATGAAAACAACCGTTTTGTGTATTGTGAAATGGTCAGGTAGACGGGACGTCAATCGGAGGTGTTGTTTGACCGCGGTGATCGGAAACGCGTTTCCAGAGTCATAAAACACCAAAACGGCATGAGATGGTCGAATTTGGAGAAAACGTGTTACAATTGACCAAAAACTACACGAAAAAAATTGGAATATTATTCTTGATGCATAGGAAGAGACGACATGTCAATCGGACGTGTGGTGCGCGCGGTACGATCGATTGTGTCGTTTTCAGCAGTTCGGCGTGCTAAAAGGTCACGTTGGGTGGTCAAAACCTCCCGAACAACCTCGGAATGATATTAAATCATAAGAAAATAGCTTTTGTGTTAATTTTGAAATGGTCGGGCATAAGTAATGTCAATCGGAGGTGTCGTTTGACCGCGGTGACCAGAAACGCGTTTCCGGAGTCATAAAACACCAAAACGGCGTGAGAAGGTCGAATTCAGATCAAACGTGCTCTGAATGACCTGAAACCACATGAAAACAATAGTAATATTATTCTTGATGTGTAGAAGGAGACAACACACCCATCGGACGTGCGGTGCGCGCGGTACAACTGATTGTGTCGTTTTTTGTAGTTCGGTGTGTGCTAAAAGGGCGCATTGGGGGGTCAAAACCACCCGAATGACCTCAAAATGCCATGAAAACATACAAAAATAGCCGATGTGTAAATTGTGAAATGGTCGGGAATATGGCATGTAAATTGAAGGCATCATTTGACCACGGTGACCGAAAACGCATTTCCGAAGTCATAAAACACCAAAACGGCATGAGACGGTCGAATTCAGAGCAAACATGCTCTGAATGACCTAAAACCACACGAAAAAAATAGAAATATTATTTGTGACATGTAGGAGGAGATGGAATGCCCATCGGACGTACGGTGCGCACGGTACGACCGATTGTGTCATTTTCAGCAGTTTGGCACGCGCTAAAAGGGCACGTTGGGGGGTCAAAACCACCCGAACAACCTCAGAATGTCATGAAATAATATGAAAACAGCCATTGTGTGAATTGTGAAATGGTTGGGTAGACGACACATCAATCCGAGGTGTCGTTTGACCGCGGTGACCGGAAACGCGTTTCCGGAGTCATAAAACACCAAAATGGCGTGAGACGATAGAATTCAGAGCAAACATGCTTCGAATGACCTAAAACCACACGAAAACAATAGGAATATTATTTGTGATGTTTAGGAGGAGACGGAACGCCCATCGGATATGCGGTTCCCACGGTACGACCGATTGTGTCGTTTTCAGCAGTTCGGCGCACGCTAAAAGGGCGCTTTGGGGTTCAAAACAACCCGAACGACCTCGGAATGCCATGAAATCATACGACAATAGCAGTTGTGTGAATTGTGAAATGGTCGGGCATACAACACATCAATCGGAGGTGTCGTTTGACCGCGGTGACCGGAAACGCGTTTCTGGAGTCATAAAACACCAAAACGGCGTGAGACGGTCGAATTCGGAGCAAACGTGCTCCGAATGACCTGAAACCACACTAAAACAATTTGAATATTATTAGTGACGTGTAGGAGGAGACGAAACTCCCATAGGACATGCAGTGCGCATGGTACGACTGATTGTGTCGTTTTAAGCAGTTCAGCGCGCGCTAAAAGGGCTCGTTGGGGGGTCAAAACCACCAGAACGACCTCAGAATGACATGAAATCATACGAAAACATCCTTTTGTGAATTTTGAAATGTTCGGGTAGAGGACACATCAATTGGTGGTGTCGTTTGACCGCAGTGACTGGAAACGCGTTTTCAGAGTGATAAAACACCAAAACGGCGTGAGACGGTCAAATTCAGAGCAAACGTGCTCTGAATGACCTGAAACCACACAAAAACAATAGGAATATTATTATTGACGTGTAGGGGGAGACGAAACGCCCATCAAACGTGCGATGCGCGCAGTACGACCGATTGTGTCGTTTTCAGCAGTTCAGTGCGCACTAAAATGGAACATTGGGGGGTCAAACCCACCCGAACAACCTCATAATGCCATGAAATCGTACTACAATAGTCGTTGGGTGAATTTTGAAATTGTCGGGTAGACAACAAGTCAATATGAGGTGTTGTTTGACCACGGTGACCGTAAATGCATTTCTAGAGTCATAAAACACCAAAACGGTATTAGACGATCGAATTCAAAGAAAACGTGCTCCGAATGACCTGAAACCACATGAAAACAATATTAATATTATTCATGACATGTAGGGGAGACAGAACACCCATCAGACATGCGGTGCGTGCGGTACGACCGATTGTGTCATTTTAAGCGGTTTGGCTCCCGCTAAAAGGGCGCGTTGGGGGGTCAAAACCACCCGAACGACCTTGGAATTCCATGAAATCAAACGACAACATCCATTGTGTGAATTTTGAAATGGTCGGGCAGATGGCATGTCAATCGAAGGTGTCGTTTGACCACGGTTACTGGAAATTTCCGGAGTCATAAAACACCAAAACGGCGTGAGACGGTCGAATTCGGAGCAAACGTGCTCCAAATGACCTAAAACCACATGAAAAGAAATATGAATATTATTCTTGACGTGTAGGAGGATACGACATTCCCATCGGATGTGTGGTGCGCGTGGTACGACCGATTGTGTCGTTTTCAGCAGTTCAGCGTGCGCTAAAAGAGCGTGTTGGGGGGTCAAAACCACCTGAACGACCTCGGAATGCCATGACATCATACGAAAATAGTTGTTGTGTGAATTGTGAAATGGTCATGTAGACGACACATCAATTGGAGGTTTCATTTGACCGTGGTGACCGGAAACGCATTTCCGGAGTCATAAAAGACCAAAACGGCATCAGACGGTCGAATTTGGAGCAAACGTGCTCCGAATGACCTAAAACCCCACGAAAACAATAGGAATATTATTTGTGATGTGTTAGAGGAGAGGTCACGCCCATCGGACGTGCGGTGCTCACGGAGAACATTCCTTTTTAGACAACAAAAAAAATTTCAAAAACTAAACCAAATAAGGAAAAAAATCCGGAAATGATAGCATTTCTTAAATTGGGGGTTTTAAATTATTATAGAACCATGATTTGATGTCAGATTTAATTTTATTATATGTATATAATAACTGAATAAATATGTATAATTTACTTTTGTTTTGTTTGGTTGTTTTTATTTGTCTTATTGTAGGTTTAATGAAGTAGAAGATTAAAATGGATGTACATGTTCAGATCGTTGAAGCACGTTTATCATTTATTGTTTATAACGATCTTAATGTTTATGTTGTTTGAAATTGTTTTCCATTTTTTATGATTTTTACCTTGTTTTATCTCTGATTTTGCACCGTGAATTTTTTTTTTTAAAAAAATTTTTCCCCAGCCTAGCGACCGCCAATGGCGGTCTCTAATGTCGACCGAGCAATAACACAGTGAACACCAATGGCGGTCGCTATTGTTGACCGAGAAAAAACACAGTGACCTTTAGATGGTCGCTGTAGGATGGAATTTCGGCCATCTATAGTGACCGCCATTGGCGGTCTCTATAGGCTTCCTGGTACAAACATTAGCGACCGCCAATGACGGTCGCTAATGTTGACCCATCAATAGCACAACGACCGCCAGGCGGTCGCTGTAGGCCAGAATTTTGGTCACCTAGAGTGACCACCATTGGTGGTCAATGTTGGCCTATTGCGACGAAGTGGAAGCGACCTCCAATGGAAGTCGCTATAGACCAAATTTTTAGTAGTGATAAATGAAATGATTTTGTAATTATTTAGATATAAATTTCCTTCTAAATGATTTTGATTTGAATGAATAGTAATATATGTGTGATCATTGTTGATGGGGGATAAATTTATGGGAATGGAATCTTTCCCACTTGGCACATTATTATAGAGTAATGTGAGATCTCACTGGCTTAATGTTGTTATGGTAGAGAGACACACATTAGAGTAAACTACAACCCCTTAGTCTCATTTCACTTTGTTAATTTACACACCATGTTTCCTTTGATCAAACAAATCATGTGAGTATCCCCATTAACCTGGGATTCATTTATCCAATGGATAATTTTTTTTTTCAATTGAAATTCTTGTTAATTATTACGTGTTTAAATGTTTTGGTAAATTGATTATTATTGAAAATACTTTTAAAATATGTTATTTGTAAATGTTTAATAAATTTTTGAAAAATGGTCAATTTTAATGTTTTTAAATTAATAGAGTAAAACTATACCACCTATATTTATTTATATAATTGTTCATATTATTTTATTTTATAAACACTGGTTACATAACACTTGGTGGAATCCTACTGGGGTGATTTTTCTTACACTGTGAACACACATTTTGGTGTATGTAAGTCTTTTTTTATATAAAGTGATTAAAGAAAAGGCACCACAGGGTAGAAGTGGGTTTTTTTAATTAGTAGGGTGTGGAAGTATGGTGGTGACTACATATAACAGGGAGAAAGGTTGTCGTTGTAATTGTATACCTTTGTTTGGTTTGCGGGATGAAACCTTTTTTTCACAATTTATATCTCATTTATATTGGTGATTTGTTTTCGAATATTTAAAATCAAACTATATATATATATATCATATTTTCTATAGACCACTTCTATATAAATCATTCCAAAAGGTAGTTCTTGATTCACATGCACTTATCTCCAGCCCATGGGTATCAAGAATTCCCTTCGTCTTTGTTAGGGCTATATTGGGTGTCTAGTTTATTGATTTCCCAAGTTAGATCATGAAAAGATATGTCTCAAAGTGTATAGTGTGTATATAATTATATAATATTTGTTGAATAATTATTATAAAATAATAAATTCTTGGTTTAGTGGGAGAAATTTCTATTTTATAGAAAAGTTAAGGGTTTTTTTGTTAAAGGATTTTTATAAATTATATAACCCATTAAACCTAAAATTTCTTGGGTTTGTAAGTTACTCTATATTGGTTATTGATAATATAATTATAGATGTCTATGTTTGGGTCACTATAGTTGGTATTGTATTTAGTGACCAAAGTATATTTCTTAGTGCCAAATCTTGGAGTGTCATTCTAGGGTTCATTGTCCTTTTCATGGATTATTATTTTTGTGGAAATGAAAATTGTATTAGTAAAAAGTACATTTTAATTTTCAGTGGCCAAACATAATCATATAAAACATCAAAAAAATATTTTTTTATCAATACTTTCCATTTATACATTTTAAAAAATTATATATTTATCCCTAAAAATTCATTTTGGATATTTAAACATTAAGAATAAGATTTACTCTGTGAAACTACAATGTTATTCTTTACTATATATTAATATATTATAATATCTATTTCAATGAAAATAAATAATAAAAAATTATTATAATATTGACGGATCAACATGCTTTGTGGTGTGCACAAAGTATACTACACCACTTTGTTCGAGGTTTCAACCTGGATACATTGCTAAATAAGATTACCCTATATTATAATTAAATATAATAATATTGATTAATCATTAAAATTAACTATAATTTGGTTTTAATTAACTATAGAGCCTCTTTTATGAGTTATTGTCTCATAGAATGTAATGATATTGGTGATTAATTATCCAAAGATGGATGGATATTCCTTATGGGGATAAATCCATATTTTGGTTAGAAGTCCCTACCATTATCCCTCTATATGGTTTTGAATATATTGTGTGGATGGTAAGGTTGGTTGTGCAGGTTTTAGTGACCCAATATTGAATTATGGGTGCATTCCTTATGTAGAGTTAATCAAATGAGTTTGTTAAAAATTTTGTGTATCCTTGTATTTTTTGTGTTTATTTCATGGTCATTATTTGCTATGTTGCATATGTGAAGCTTGGTTCGAGTAAAATTAGAACCCAAAATGAGTGTCAATCCTTTATCTATTGAATTATTGACCTACGGACATATTATTTTTGTTAAGTTATTTTCACTTAGGGTTATGGTAAGGGTTTTTCATATGGATTGAAAAAAAGTTAGTCGTGTGATAAGTGTTCTTGAATGGTAATTTGAGGATGAAATTCATTTGAAATTATATGGTCTCCTTCTTGAGTGGTGAGTATGGACTACCTATATAATGATAGGTCTTATAAACCTTATTGGTTTAACACATAGTTGTTGATAGCAATGTGACCTTGAGAAAGTGACGAGACAGTTAATAAATAGAGAAATGAGGGGTTTCCTTGTCTCTATCATTGGTTGTGAGTATTTTATTCCATCATGGAGTATTCTTTGATGACAAAATCACACATATTGGTAAGGCTAATTCGGGTTATATTTTGGGATCAGACATTTTTAGGACGAACAAAACTATAGTGTGACTTGTGTAAGATGTGTATCTAATTGGATCTTAACCATACCGTAGAGGGTTGTTTTAATTATTTTTTATTTCTTTATGAACTAATGGGTGTGGGTATCCTAGTGATTACATTGAACATAAAATCAAAAAAATAATAGAGGTTATTAATCATTCACTATGGTTGTATATATGTTATGATTCATATGTATTTATGTTGATAATTCATTCACATTTTTAGTGTATTTATTTTTGTGAAAAAATCAATCACTAAATATTTATCAATTTTATGATAAATCATTCTCCCATGGTGTTCTACTTAGTAAATGATCCTAAGAATATAATTTTAAAGTGTTTATGTTTTTTTATTTTACCTTATCGGATGTTTTTGACAACTCATTCATCCAAGGTTCTTGTTATGGTTTTATATCATCATCACGTGATATATTTAGTTATATCTCATCCACACATGTTGTGAAATTATATGATACATAATCTAACTAATAATTAATCAATATAATTGGATATTTTAATTTTGTTATAGATCATTTAACTAAGGTTAATTTATAGTGACATATTTTTCACCTATGGGTAATGTTTCAGTGGTACATCATTCCATTTTCAATACATCATTCACCCTAAATACTGTTATTTGGTGATATATAATTCACCTATAGATAATATTATATAGATATTCCATTAACATGTGGGTTGTGATTACATGATGCATAATTCACCCAATGATACATCACTCACACTAGGGATTATGATTCGGTGATAGATCATTCACTTGGGGACTTTCTTATGGTGATATTTACATGAGGGATATGATTTGATGATACATCATTCACCTGGTGGTATATCATTTTCCAATAATGGATTTTAATTTTATGAAATATTATTCATGTGTGGATTGTGTTGTAGTGGTGTATAATTCACCAAGGGGTTATGATTTTTTGATACACCATTCATCTAGATACACATCATTAAACATGTGAATTTTAATCAATTCATAGATAATTTACCCAAGTTTTTTTAGTGATATATCTTTAATACATGGATTTATGATTTAGTGATACATCATTAATCTTATGATTCAATATTAACCTTATTTTTGAGTTTATTGGTTATATATCATTCACCATAAGGGTTGTTGTTTTAGTGATGCATCATTCTGTATTGAGATGGTATCTGTGATATATCATTCTTCTTGAATTTTTAAATGAGTGGTGATATAGTGTTTACGCAAATGTTTTATTTAGAACATGTAACCATCATTCCATTTTTGTCTAGGATTAATCATGTATGATTTCACTATCAGGGTAACTACATGAGTACACATGGCATGAAAAGTGAAACATATTTTAAGTTTACATACTACATTTGGTTCAGTATGTGCATGCACATATATATTGTTTTTTGTTAAGTACAAAATTATAGGTTCCCTATTATGTTTTATGATAACATCCTATATAGATATATTGGTGGACATGTAGGTCACATGGTAGAAAATTGGGTATGGATGATGTCTTTAATATAGGTGGAGGATCTAATGGAACTATGTTGGGTTTACAAACATCCCTAAGGATAGTTTTAAGAAAGATGTTGGGAATTTATATCTATTATTTTTAGTTTATATGGTAATAATTTTTATTATCCCCTTTGATTCCCTTGTTGATATGTATGTATGAAAAAACATATATAATTCTTTATAGTATATCATTGTTTTCCTTATTGTTTGATTTCCCCTAAAATTCATTATTCTTCCATATGATTGGATTTCTGAAATTATTGTTCTATGTCATCGGTAATTACTATTTTTAATGGTGGTAAAGGGTATTGTATCCCCACAAGGTTTGTGTGAATCACACTTCTAGTTGATAACCTCTCGTATACAAGGAGGGATGTCTGAGGTCATATTGTTACCTAACATGGGATGATGGATAGTAACTGGGTCAGGGATGTTACAAACCCCCTAAAGGTTGAATATAAAGGGGAAGATACATCTTTCATTTATATTTTTATATACTTAATGATAAGTGTCCTGTATTTTCCTTTATTAAATAAATGAAATATTTTTAATGATTTGAATTTAAATATTGCATATTTTATTTTAATTTATTATTCTTTTCATAATTTTTAAATGATTATTCATTAATTATCTATAATTAATTTATTGAATATACAGATTAATTGATTGATATATTAACTAAAATATTAAATTATTAATTATGTGGATTTAAGTAAATGTTTCCCAATTCCACACTTTAAAATTCATATCTCCCAATTTTCAGTTATTCAATCAATATGATATAAGTCTATATTAAAATTCATGGAAATTTTTAGTTATATTCCACACTTTGTATAGGTGATGAGAGTTCAAACGTTATAGTCATAGTGTGTTGGATCTCAACCATCAACACCATGAAATGTGTGAGATATTTTATCATTTACTATCTCTCTAAGAATAAATGGGTGTAATGATATATATTATATAAACAATTTAAAAATGAATTTATAAACCTATAACTAATCACAATTAGCTTCTTTCCACTATAATTGGATTTTTTTAATAAAAAATTCTTCCTCCATAAAAAAATCCTGAAAAAATTTCCAATATATTCATAATATATATATAATAAAAGTTTTTAACAACATATTTAGTGAGTGTTATTAGGACCCCATTATAATGAATATAGAGGTTTTATAATAATTTATACCTTTTGTGTTTTGTAAATATTTTTAATGTGAAGGAAAAAAATCACTTCTTAGAATCATAAATAAATATATAAATAATAATATTTAATGTCTTCCTAAAACCTTTTTAAGTGTTAATGTAATACTTGGGGTCAAAATGGAACCTAAATACTTAGTATAGGTTCAAGAGATAATGAATGTACATTATAAATTAAAGTGAATTGGATGGAATTTATGGTTTATATTGATTCAAAATTAAATATTAGAATATCTCCAATGAAAAACAAACACCCTACAACTTATTTCCATTGTAAAATAGAATTGAAAAAGATATTAAGTAATCATTTAATAGTTTTATTCATTTTGTAAAACTACATACCAATTTAGGTGTGATATACTAGAGGAATTTTATTTTTTTAGTGGATCATACACTTTTTAAAACCAATATTTATATAGATAATATGATATTTATAGAATAATGTGTCAATTTTTTTGTATATATTTGAAGTCCAAGAGATGCCTCTTGTTCTTCGATGAGTCTCGGTAACTTTGGGTCCAATTTCAGATGGTTTGGGGGATTTTTTCTTGGGAGATGGGTTTAATGTGCATAGTTTAGGAGAAACCATGAAGCACCCTATGTGTGATGAGGTTTTTAGTTTAATTTAATTTCACATGGATGATTTTAATGGTTAGTGAATATATAAGGTTTAATATTATGAATTTAAAAGAAAACCATGCATAAATATCTTAGTCATAGGGCTTGGCACAAATTTTATTCATTTTTTCTAACAAAACATGATAAATGATACAGATTGAGAAAGTGATTATTTTCATGGTTGTTTCATTGTTTAGAAAACCATGTTGCAGAACCATGTGAAGGGGTTTCTCTTGGATAACGCTTACTTCATGGTTGGTTTATGGTTTTGGAAAACACTTTGGCTCATTAAAAGTAGAATATTATGATTTTATGGTTCATGATCTTAAAACCCTAACCCACATTTCTCTTCTACCTCACGTATTCATAGAAAACTGACCACTCATTCTCTTCCACCTTCATTTACCTATTATTTGGTATCATTTTGGGTGTAATTAATCATTATTTTATGTGAAATTCCTTCTCTATTAGCCTATTATCTAACATTCTTTTACTTTACTCTAAATATCATTTATTCAGTGTAGGGGTTTGGTTCTAATAACTCTATAGAATGGTTCAATTAGTTAAAAATGATAGTTCCTTTATAAAACATAGAAAGAGGAAATCTCATGATGGTATCTGTAAATTATTGATATTTATTTCATTTTTGGTATTCCAGTGTATGATTTTTCATAGGTTTTTTAGATCTTATTAAATTATTTTGATATTTTACTAATGTAATGTGTTAGCTATTTTTTTCTTGGATGATTTTGGAAACATGGTACCAGAACTTGGTATGCCTTCGGTCATGGTGGTATAACATGATCACCTGATGTGTCCCTAATTAAACTAAATTTTATAATTAATTTAAATTTATTAATTAATTATAATTTGAATATAATTAATTAAATTGGATGATTTTTCTTCAATTAGGTCCTCACAGTGATGAGTGGTATAATAACCTTTACTCCAGTAACCCTAATCATGTGTTTAAATTGTTATATTGGTATAAGAAACAAGGGATTACAACAAGAAGGATCAATCCATTTAGAAACTTTGGGACACTAGGTGCATACATGATTTCAATATTACATTTGAAAAGTAAAATATATCATGAAAAAAATTATTACATCCTTGAAAGACATTAAAATATTTCTTCTTCATATCTTGGTGTGAAGAAAAAAATAATGGGTAATATCAGATGCTTAGATAGGGGAAGCATACAATGGAAGTGATCATTATTACATAAGGTATAAAAAATATGGAAATGTGGAAAATAAATATAGGTTCCATTTAATTTATAACTTGAGAATAAATATATATACATGTGAAATATCAATATAAAAATTACATGGATAATAATAACTTAGATTTTAATGAATTAAATTCATAATGGTGTAATTTTTTTTCAAGTTATTAAGTACTCTTTCTATTACTTTATAAACATTATGCATATGGCCTTGTGGAATGAAATTTCATTGAATTGGTAGGTATATACCAAAAACCTAGAAAATTTGGAAAGTTTTTTGTCTCATGAGACCTATTGATAAATCAATGTATTATCTATAACCAAGCCCCACTCATCACTTATATATGTCTAATTCATTATACATATATTGAATCAATAATAAATAATACAAATTAATTGTCAATCAATAAATATCTATATTGAATCAATATTATGGTACATGAATATTTCCCTAGTAAATTAGATAACATTTATAATAATCTTCATTCAACAAAAACTGTATATAGTAATGGTATATGGTTAAGAAATATCAAAATGATAAGTATATAAATGATGAAAAATAATATGGATATAAAGGATAAAAATAATTTCCAATGAATAATAGAATGTGATAGAGAACAATATCACAAGAAAATGAAAGATCTCAAAATAAGGTATAACACATAAATTATTAAAGGATGACTAAATACAATAGATTCATCAAAAATAAATTATTGAAATAAAGGAATGTCTTTTGATATTCATCTCATTTTTAGTGCGTTGGGTGATATTTATGTGATGAGATATGATTTTTATGGTTACTTGATCTAGGGGTTAGATTGATTTTCTAAATTCATTAGAGATGAGAAGCAGGTGTGTGTGTTTCAAGTTATGATATTGGTAACATGACATGCTACTGATCATGTAGAATAATCTTAGTGATGCCTTATATGATCTTAAATGGGAATTTATAATAGTTCTTTTGGTATTGCAGAGGGAGTTTGAGGGAAGAACTTCTTCGATGGCTAACCCTATTGACTTTGGATGTGTTTATAGAGATTTTGTGAGAGTGTGGGTTAATAATCATGATTTATAAATGATTCCAAATAGTGGGAAATTTTGTGATAAACATGGTATAAGTAATATTCCATGTTTTTAAGAGGATTCACAAGGGTTATTTGGTTTGGATGTGACTAACGTGTCGAGTATCATGGTTAGTTGGTTAGGTACATGAGCCTATTTTTCATGAGATTCTATTCATGGGATCATGATTTAGTTTTATTATTAGACAGTTCTATAGTACATTCCTGTTAATTTTGGACAATTTTATAGTAGTGTGTTGTTGATATGCATGGTACTATTGAATTTGGAGTTTGTGAGAAAAAGTTTATGGGATTATTATTAATGGAATTATAAAAAAATACAGTATGTTGGATTGGTAGTTTTGATAAAAATGAGGGATGTATCCTTTATGATATGATGAAGATGAAACCATGAATTAAATGGAGTAAGGAGTTGATAGTGGTGAGAGTGGCTTGAATGGTGGCACAAATTAATATTGGTGGACCAAGAAGTGAGGATGGTTTTTCCATGAGTCAGGAATGGGTGGTGTTTGAAATTTCATATATGTTCTCAGGTAAGAGTGGGTTGATCATGTACATACATTATGTGTGGTAATCGATAGATTTTGGGTCATGGAGGTATAACCCCATGTTTTTTGGGTCTTGATCATAATAATACATGTTATTGGGAATTCTAGATAACATTTTAATACTAGAGAGTTGGTGGATTAGATTTATTAGGTCCCATGTTAAATAACATATTTGGGATTTGGATGTGATGTTTGATGGTGCCTAATTGGTTGTGTTAGGATCAAAATGTTGTTTATTTTATTTGAGTTAATTTCAAACTATTTATACATCAATTACCAGTAGGTAGAATGATGGATAGTTAAGTTAGTTGGGGATAAAACTATAAAATTAGATTGAGGTTTAGGTTTGGAATTTGATATGGTTGCTAGAATTAACATACAATTACCTTAGGAGTAATTTCATTCTGAGTGGATGGTGAGACAAGGAATCAGGAGGAGTGGTTGAGTGTTCTTTAGGTAGGATATCCATGACTGGTTCAACTGGTGTTTTTTAGGATATTTAATGTGGTGGGTTTAAAACTACATCAATAATATAATACGGAGTATGACATCTTTTTTTGAGAATTAGAAGGGTATTTTTGTTTAATAGTTGGATTGTATAGGCCATGTGCATAGATGATGGAGGCCCAAATGAGTTGGTATGAAATTTTAATTAGGATAAGTACCAGGTTTTGATGTGTGTTTGTGTTTTTAATTTAGTGTGGTGTGATGAAATTTACATCAAGGAGGTTAGAATACCATTATATTTTTTTCACATAAAAAATTAAATGGTGGGGAGAACTGTGGATCATAATTAGAACTAGTAATCTAAATCTTATGGTTGGAAGAACAATGAGCTATAGGATAAATTTATTAATGGAAATATGGTTTCTAGAGATAGAAAAGTGTGAGTAATAACTATCTCAACATTTTATTTATGGTGATGTGTGGTGGATTGTTCTATGATGAAAATTGAACATTGAATTTGGAGTTGTGTAGTGGAAGATCATTCGACATTATAATGTATAAAATAGTGAATTGAGCATAGTTTAGTGACATGAGTGGGTCAAGGTTATTGATTAAATGGTTAATTTGACTTATTAAGGACAATAAGTGTTGTTTTGGAGAAATTAAAAAAACCCACATGCATTTTTTGTGGAAATTCAATTGGAATTTCCATTTTTGAAATTTGTGGATGGGATGTTTTTAAAATTGAGTTATGGATCCATGATACTACAGTTTGAGTATCCCATGTTGAATTTTTTAGATATGTTTGAGGATAAATATGTTACATGAGTTCTTAAATGTGTCTTTAGAGCTTTTGGTTGAATTTTAAATGTTTGTATAGATTCCTCCTATGGATAATAGTTTGGTTTGAATGATTTATGAACAACCATATAAAACCCAAGCATGAGGATTTTTTCAGTTCAATTTGTATAGGGTAAGTATTTATGGAATGTTTTGGACATATTTAAGGGTTATCCATGTTGGTTTTAGATGAAATCACGTGGACTTGTCTTAGGATTGGGGCATATCACACAATTATCACACAATTATCGAAAAACCATAAAAAATAGTTTAGGATGAGATAGTTTCAATTTTAATGGTTGGTTCACATTTTGGTAGATTTTTCATTCGAACAATGTGAAAGGGATTTTATTATATAGTTTCAATAGTATGGTTAGCATGTAGTTTGGAAGATCATATATCCAAACTATGTGGCTTCTTAAAGGTTTATTTTTTATGATTTTCCAATTTTTATTTTAAACCCCTAGATACCTTTTCTCTTCCTCCTTATTTACTCACAACCATATGACCCCCTCCTCTTCCTTATTTACTAACCATTAATTTGGGATGGTTTTGAGTGTGATTCCTTAGTGTTTTTGGTAAAATTATATCATTGCTGGCTCTATTTACCATTTTTCTTTCCTCTCTACTAAATTTATTTTTTCCAGTTTAGGTTTTTTGTTATGATTCCACCAAATCATGTTTTAATGGACAAATTATGAAGTTCCTCTCATGTATCCAATAAAGAAGACATTTGGAGACAATATTTTCATATTGTATCTCATTATTTAAATTGAGGTACAAAGTTTTATGATTTTTCATTTTGTTTTATTAAATTTAATTATATTGACATTGAATTAGTATTGAGGGTTAGGTATTTTTTCTAGGATTATGTTAGGAGAATTTCATGGGATGTTGGTATTCTATTGTTTATTATTTCAGTGTCGCAGGATCACCCAATTGTTTTAGGTAATTATTCCTAATAAAAACAAATTGTAGAAATAATTTTAAATATTTAATAAAATATATTGATTATTTAATTATAATATAATTGTATTTAATTAATTTGAATGATTTGGATTTATATATGGTCTCATGATGATAGGTTCTTTTCAAATAAACTTAGATGAGTCTTTGTAGATAAATCAGACGATGGATTACAAATATAATAGCTCCAAATTATTATAGGTGGCCCTTTCACATGAATTTTGTATTATGAATTTTACTTATGTATTATTTTTATTTTTGAACTTACTATGAGGGTGATAATATCCCTTCATAAGTGAATTTCTTGATTAAATAATTAAATAACCATGTTAGAATCCAATAATCTTTCAAGTCCCTGAGGGACCTTGGGTACTAGCTTGATTTCATCAGCCAATAGTGGTCAAGGATTTTCTAATAATTTTTACCTTATAAATATTGGACTCTAAGGGGTGTAAATTAAATAAAAATAAAATTAATGGACATATATTTCCTTAGTGTAGGATCCTTAGACACCTTCTTGTAGAGGAGAGTCTGGATGGGGAATGATTTTCCTAAGTAGGACATGTGTGATCCTTGAGATTCTATAAATACTTTGGGATAGTTGAGAAAAGAACTAGGTGAGTGTCAACTCCCCAATAATGTATTATCACCAATTGGGAAATCCTTGGCTATATTTATAATAGGTTGGTTATGACAACACACTAAGGGTGACATGGTATGGGAATTGGCTTCATTCAATTTCCCTCGTGAGATATTACTAGGAGGATCATGTGGCCTTAATATGGTTTTGACTATTAAAATAGATTTAATTCCCTAAAAGTTATGGGAGAAGCCCTAGGAGATGAAAAAAATAGAGGATCACATGAAAGGTGTCTTGGATATGATGACGTTGAGGGGAAAAAGGTGGGTTCCTTCGGGATATGTTGACCCTAATGAGGGTGCATCTAGGAATTAGGTTGTAGTGATTGTGGGTGTCACATTAGAACTCCAAATGATGGTGATACGTGAGGTGTTTGGGTGGGACGATTTACGCTTTAATATGTACTATGATACATGGGATCCCTCAGACATTATCCTTAGATTTGGCTCATAGGCTACTGAGTTAGAATGTTTTTGTTGTGGTCATTGGATAAAGATGTGATATGGATTGGGATTCCTTATAAATGTTACCTTGATCTAGATATTCTTTTATGTTACTATTATTATGTATAAGGATATCTATAGAGTTTCCAAATGAGATTATATATCTATAAAACTGGGATTTTACCATTGATATCTATATAGATTTCCCAATATGTCTAGGAATTTTCTCCTGATACTGACACTAATAGATTTCCTAGGATACAATAGAATCAGTGGTTGCACCTAACCCAACATAATTATCCATGAATATTGGTAATTATTTATTAATCTTGATAATAAAATATTTCCCAAGATTAATGGAAATATTATATTCATCATGATGCAAATACATTTCCACAGATGTCTAAGAAAAGATCTTTGATTCTAATTCTAATGGATTTCTTATAACACGCTTCTAGGAATCAACCATTAGGAATATTAAAGGAAGACATGGTTGTGATATATGCTTAGAGACACCATGACACTGGTCGAAGTAGGTTTGGGTTGATCCCAAGGGTTATACAAAATGTTATAAATAATAAAAGTCATTTAGATATGATTTCACACCGATTTATTTATTTTCTAGATCATGTCATATTCACAAAACCTTTACTTATTTTATATTTACAATATTGCATTGGTGGTTCCATTTTTTTTGTACTTACACCCTTCTTGGGAAACAATGTAACTTGGTTACCTGAGTGGAATTCACTGAACACGTGATCAACTGGAACAGACGCATGTGTTTTAATTTTTTATCCATATAGGCTTGGGTGGAGATAGGATATAATTAAGGTATGACTAAATTATGAATTAAATAATAATTTTAGTTTTATTAATTTTATTTATTTTTATATTATATCATCCAAGTGGGTGATCATTATTTCATCACTTTCTTCCTGGTTCATTTTAGTTAATATTCATCTTATTTTCTTTGTTGTACTCTGAAGTTTATTGTTTATGGATGATGTTTTATTATTTTACTATTATTTAAAACTCTGATATGGGGGTATAATGTCTCCATGGTTTCACCCTAGACTAGGTTAATAATAAATATACTCTAGTGTAAATGGAGGCATGCTTGAGGTCATGTGTTGACCTAGTCTGACTATGTTCCTAGTGAATTGAGGCACGTACATTACACATTTAATTATAAACTGAGAATTATGAATTATACGCAATATTATAGACTTTTATCATTCCATTAAATACATCTATTAACATAATATATGTTCAATATCAACACATTAAAAAATTTCATAATCTGTAAATATATTAATCAATATATGGTTTTAATTTATTACATCAATAGTTTATTATATAATATTCTAATAAAGTCATAAATTTATATAGTCATAAGAGGATGGATAAAATAATTAAACATTAAAAAATAAATATTATGATATTATAAGACTTTAAATAACTTAATTAAAAATTATTTTCCAATATTTTTCATTATAACATATACCACACAATTGATTCTTCTTTGTTTTTAGAGAAATAGTGAATCAGAATAATGGGTGAGTATAAATCCTTGGTATGTATTATCATATCAATGATGACACATATATCAATATATGATATTTTAATTAATAATTTTGATAGAATAAATAATACTTATAATTATATTTAATAGATAACATGGATCATAGCATATTTATAGAATAATTATAAGATGAATAAATTCATACATCATAAACATAACATCATGGACTTATTAAATGAGATCATATTAATAAATAAAGGATTATACAATAACTCCTGAGACTTGTAAATAAATATACATACTATATAATTTTGGACCCTTGAGGATATATTAGCCCAAATACATTATATCAATATATAAAAAAATTGATAATTTATTTGAAACATTTTCATTGATGAATGATATATCAAGGTTTTTATTTCCATCATCGTGTATCCTCAAAAGGATTCATTCCCTAGAGATGATGGATACCCTTATCACCCCCCTCAAATATGGGAGGGACCCTACTAGATTATCCTCAACTTACACCATTTTATTCAAGCCCATTAGAATTTCTAACTCTCTTTTATCTTTTCTAATCATCTCAATGAACCTAATGGTCCCATTTCTCATTATTGAGATTCAAAATATACCTCTTTCCCTAATAGACATCACTAAATCCCTATCCCTCTACCACATTTTGATGGATGACCTCTTCATATGGCATTGTCTATCATTTTATCTCTTCAATATATTTATTTACATGTGATGGGGTTTGAAGTAAGGTTCAAAATTTGGATTACTAATTGTTTACAAAAATTGACATATATCATAATTGATGTTGATTTCTCTCACACAAAGTCCAAATCCCCACAGAAATTTGTATAAATTTTCTTCTCCATATTTATATGGTTTTATGAATTGTACATGAACTAATATCTATTAACCATGTCTATTTAGGAATGCTTCCCTGGTTTTTCCCTCACCACTAACAATCCCAAAATTCTGGAAAGTATTGGAAACCTGGTTGTATTTTCTGAAGTTTTTTATGTAGGTACAAGGTACTTTTTCAACCCATTACTCCATGAATTTGTTTTAAAGTCTATGTTTTGAAGACCATATTATAATTTATCAAGATTGGTTTTGAAAAAGTATATATGTGTTATCAGGTGGTTCATTTTGGATCTTATTATGATTTCTAAACTTTATTCCATCTGTTGGGTCACCATAAATATAGTTTTCATTGTGGTTCTATGATAATGTTGGCCTTTATTAAAGATACATCTCTCAAAGCATCTAATTTTTATCATAATAAAATTGGGATCTTTTGTAAATACCCCGACCCTAGTATCCTAGATTTAGTAGTTATATTATTACACTGGCATAAGATACATGGATTTGCATCCTGAAGGATTGAATAGTTTATTATTTTTGATAAACTAGAAACATACTTGAATTCCCATATTAAATTTGAAAACACAAATTAAGACATAATTTGTTTTTCAAGAATAATATTATTCCCTCTATCATATCCTTCTATAACAATAATAGTACACTTTAAGGATTCATGGGGAAATAAAAAAAATATAAGAGTGAGATTAAATACTTAGTAAGGGTTAAGTACAATGGAATTTATCATTAATAAATAAGAATAATAAAAATGGAAAGTTAAATAACTGAAACACATACCATTTAATCATTAACATGAACATAATATAGGAGAAATAATTGATGATCAAATAATTCTATATAAATAATCACATTAGATTGAAACTTATCCACAGATATTCTAACTAACTGAATAATCACATGGAACATCAATAAAGAATTTCATAATAATATAATGTATAATATTGAACATCTAAGACTTAAAATTGAGTCCTCTTCTAAGACATATAAAAATACCATCAAGGCCTTATGTAATGACATCTGAAAATAAATGGGTAAGGCCTCATCCAAAACCTAATATTGTTTGTTTCAGGAGACCTACTGATGCCTCGAGGGGATATAGCCAGACCTTCCCATCACATACTACCAATGAATTCCTAAGATGAAATGGGTGAATTATAATCAATATTAACATTTTTATTGAAAAAATAGTATATAAAATGTTAACAATTATCCCAATCAATAAAAAAATCATAAACCATCCAGAGTAATATAAATTGTATCAAAATGGAACATCCTCAATCAAATTGATTATAAACCATCTAAATAGATAAACTATATGGTATCATTGAAACATATCCCATGATAATCATAAGTATAATATGGGTTATTGACGTTGATGAATAGAAATTACAAAAAGAGATCATTAAAAACTATTTTTAGAAAAATAATTTTTTTCGCATTGAAATCCATTTTTTAAAAGAAACTACGCAAATAAAAAAGAAAATCATTTTATTTGAAAATAACCTTGTAAAATTGTAAAGAAAGATTCAAATAATTTCATGCACCATGATTAGATAAAAATCTTCTCATGTTGTATAATCTATGAACCATTAATTTCATATTTTTTTTATAAAATTCACAAAGTACCTTGTTTAGAAAATTAAAGAAAGATTCCATTTGAAACATTTTATAAAAATTTATACAAGAGTAAAAATTACTTTAAAAAATAATGGGAGAATAGTAAAATAATTTTTGAAAACATTTTAGAAATCATGTATATGGAAGAGAAATATTCCCGTATGGAGACTTAAAAATAAGAAATCATGTATAATGTTGAGATTATAAAATAAACACTTACCACTTTAATAATATTTGAATAATATGACCCATGAAAAAAATATCATTAAAAAAATCTTTAAATACCATGAATATTAACGTATTCAAGATATAACATATCAAAATAATAGTATAGACACCAAAAAAAATAAATAATTGGTGAATATGGCATATGTCCTATAAAAGTAAAAGTGAGACGAGAAACCCCTATCACCTTGTAATTAGTTTAATTGTACGGAACATCAAAGAATAAAATTTAAAAAAAATTATATATCATAATAATAATAAATATATTCATGATAAAAAAATTCAAATGATAGTTATATTCACCTCGTAAAATAATATAGGTTTATAACATCAAAATATGCCTCAATGAAAGAAATTTGAGATAAAATCCCTAATAAAGATAAAATCATTGAAGTGATAATTAATCAAATGAATAATTTATGTTTATTAACTATTAATACAAATATAAAAATTGTAAATACAACATAATATAATCAAATTTCATTTCACAAATAATCTTATCCTGACATAATAAATGAAGTATAAGTTTAACCTAATGAGTGGAAATTGAGTTAAGAAATCTCTTACCTCTGGTTCGACTTTATTCAAACATGTTAAAACCTCCAATATAATGGGTTTTCAAATATTAATAATTTATGAATGAACCATTTTCATTTTTATAACATATTATATAATCCTTTTATAACATCTTACCACCCATTCATTAATAATATTTCATTGTTTTCACTGTTTTGGGTGTTAATTGCCTTATTTTCTCATGCATGTTTTGTCATGAATGTACCCATTATCTTACATAGAATATAGATAAATCATATAAATAATTTTATTAATGTTAAAAATATTATATTTATTCATTAAATATATTTTTATAATCATTATTTAAAGTTTTAAAAAGAAAATTAATTGCATCACTTTATGGAGACGGTAAGTCATACTTACGCATGAGCGATGGTATCATTCAATTAATGATGAATGGGTAGGGAAATATAAGATATATTAATTTTACATAATCAATTAAATTTAAAAAAATATATATATATATCCATTATTTACATCATTATAATTATCTAAGTAATGTGATTATGGAAAATGAATTAAACTGCTACGTTGAGACGGTAAGAGGTACGTACACACATACAATGCTTTTGTTTTTAATAGGATAGATAAAATGCAGAATATGGTTGTATCATAATCATAATAACATATTAGTATATAGATTAAACTTTAGTTATTAATTTATAATGTATAAAACACATTAAGAGTAAATAGAAGAAGAAATAAATTTGATAGAGTCAGTAAACATGATTACCTCTTCTTCGATGGACTTCTTTTAGATCTCTTCTGACTGGTTCTAGAGATTGGATTTTGGAAGGAACATAACCTATATAACTTGGATAAAGATTTTTTGAAGATAAATGGGTAGATGTTTTTCAATATATATGGCTCAAATTGGTGTGACAAATTTTGGGAGGAGTTTCCCTTTTATAGTCGAGGTAAGGGGCACTTTTGGAATTTCTCAAAATATTAAATTATAATATGACTATTCTAGAGAAAAATTATTAAAAATGGAATATAGATGCATAGGAGATGAAATTTTAGATGATATATAGTCCCATTTTTTATTATTTAATATTTTTATGAATTTTAAATTATTTAATAAAATATTATATTCATGAAATATCATTATTTTCAATTTAAACACTATTCATTACTTTAACATTAATAATTTAATTATCAAAAGATAAATTAGAAATAAAAATATTTTAATGCATCCTTAATATTTTATATTAATCTATAAAATTCATTTATCACCTTGATTAATTCAAATTTTATTAATTTTAATATTCTCAACATCATTAATTTGATTTTTCCATTAATTAAATAATTATTACATCAACCTTATGTAGTCATTTAAGGTAATTATTTTTATAATAAATAAGAAAAATAAATTAACAAGGTATAAAAAATTATTTTAGATTTAATATGACTATTTATAGTCAAACACATCATCTGGATAGCCCCATATTAAAAATATTACACTTATTGAAAATAATAGTGTGACATATTTGACTTTTCATTACAAAAAATATTATAAAGATCATACTTTTATTCAAGTGGTCATAAATGTTTATATAAATGAACCTTGAAGGAATATGGATGTAAATTACTCATATAATAAAATTTTTACAAGTGTTAGGGTCATTTTCAAGTCCTTATGATATGGTTTTAAAACTTAACTACTTGATTTACCCTTTCATGTGGTAATAAAAAATACTATGGTTACTATTAAGAATGAAAAAAATAAAGTGTGTCTATTTAATAAATCTAGACCCCATAATTAGAAATATGGAATCTATTTTTTTGGATTCAATTTTAATAAGTGGTAGAAATTAATTTAATATTAAAATGTAAATAAAAACAGTTTCTCTAAAAAAATGCCTTTTAATGCATAAAAATGTTTATAAAAAATTGATTATAATGAACTTAATTAGATTTTTGATAATATAATATAACTAATATCACTTTGGAATAATTTGTAAACAAAATATTGCTTTGTAATTTCCTAAAATAAAATTATAGTTTTTAATAAAAATTAGTTTTTTAACTATTCACTGGAAAATTAATCTTTTCATAAAAATAACAAAAATTCAATATAAGATAATTTTTAAATAAAAATTTAAAACATGAATTTAATTTTATCAAATGAATTTTTTGAAATTGGAAAAATTTTATTATATTATTATGTCATAATGTAATAAAAATTATTTTTGATGAAAACTTTTAAAATGAATTTACTTAAATTTGAGAGTTTATTTCCTAATAATTAATTATTAAATTTATATTGATGAATAACTATATATATTTAATAATTTTATTGATACTATTCATGCATTTTTATTAAATGAATAGGTTATAACAGTCATATTATAATATTTTGGGGTTCGTTTAAGCTCAATGTTGTGTGTTGTATATACTATCAAACATAGTGTACTTTTAAAAACCTTGGGGTGTTACATTCTCCTATACTTAAATAAATTTTGTCCTATAAATTTGAAAAGTTTATTAGTATTCATGGGTTTAAAACTTGATAATACCTTTGTTCAAACCCCACATCTTAAAAAGGGTTGATAAAATTTCCTCTTAAAAAGAGGGAAAAGGGAAATATGAAGGTCTCCATAAAACTACGTTTCCAAATAGTGGAACATTAATGGGAAGTGAAAATATTGACATATCTAATGATCAGTGAATTATGGAGAGTGATAGAAAACATGATCACCATCACAAAACCATAAATTTTCACTAGGTTAAAAGGTCACTGATTTCTCGATAATATAAGTAAATGGATGACATTTTTGTTTCAAAATATTATTCCTACAGTTGAGGAATTATTTTAGTTCCTAGATTAATTTCATAATTAAATATACTTACATGACAATTATAATTTCATTCTTTAACCAATTTATACCATAAAATCACATTTTTCTCCAAATGATGAGAATGAAAAAAATTTTATGTCTAAAGTAATAGAATAAAATTCTATGAATCAAAAAAATTAAAAAAGAAAAATAATATATTCCTATCTTTATAAATTAACCAATACCAATATGGTTAGTGTAAGATAAAATAATTCACAAATAAAATAAACTTTTATATGAAGAAAACTACTTTAACCACCCAAAATTTAATAATATTACTAAAATTAAACTTATATTATACAATAAATAAATATACTTAAATTTCCAAAAAAAATATTCTATCCTAATATTGAAACTCAAAAATAGTAAGGATTTGATCACATGGTCTTACAAGATAAATTTAATATTTATCTCCAAAAATATGAAATCCCTAAACATATAATCTCCATGATACACAAACTATTTTAATAAATAACTTTAATCAAAATAAATACAAAATTAAATAATATATTCCTCCAAAATACAATTAAATATTTATTCCTAAAATAAAATTTAATGATACTCATTTTACCTTAATTAAATAGGGTTCCCAAATTAGTGAGTGTATTTTGAAATAATATAAATCACATAACATCAGATTAATTTCCAATCCCATGGTTTTCTATAAGTTAAAACACATATTCCCAAAATGAACTTATCCTTTATATGTCTTATAGTTAAAATAAATAAAAATAATGTCATACTAATTAAGAAAACATTTAGGCTAGTGGTAGGTGATGTACCCTGGTCACCCTTCAGTTGTGGGTTTAAGCCACTTAGCCTTTTCAGATGCTATGGGTTTTTGACTGACATACTGGTTGTCCTTTTTCTAAAACTATATAAATATAATCCCTAAACATTTACCAAAATGTGGTAAATATCCTAAAAAATAATCTTAATATTTTCATAATTAAGGAAATTTTTTAACCTAAAAGGTTATCTCATATGATTCAATTTGCATTCCCAAAAATATAATGACCCATAATTACCTTAAAATCAAAGATAATATAAACCCTAAAGTTTATCCTTACCTTTAAACTTATTTCCAAAAAATCTAAAGAAATTATCCCTTAAATTACTTTTTCACATACTAAATCAATGGGGATTATTTTGAAAAATGTCTCCCAATATATCCTTAATCTTTACTAACTCCCATAACATAAAACCTCAAAATGTTTTTAAGAATTTAATATTATGATCAACATTAAACTCATGAACCCATGATAGTGTCCATAACTCTTAATTTAATAAAAATATATCAACACAATTCCTTACATGCTTCATTATTCTTCTAACCATAAAATCATTGGTGAAATACTTATTCAAAACATTTATTATCAGATTCAATTTTAAACATGTTCCTTCTGATGCCAACTATTTAATAAAGAAAATTAATATTGTAAATATCAAATTATAATTATCAAAGTGAGATATCAAAAAAATCATGAAATATTATTCAAAGGATTTCTAAATCATGACACATTCTTCTCAATCTATTATTCCTTATGTTTAGACTAGGTTATCCATGTTCATATCCAAATTTATAGGATTTTATCATATGCTTAGATTTATCTTCAAAGTTATTTATAGGGTTATATTGCTTAATCTAATTCCAATGGTTTTTAAAAAACTTCCACTTATACCAATTATAAAGAACCTCGCCCTAGTAGCCTGAAGTTGGTGGTTACTTTATTACATTGGAATAAGATACAAGGATTTTGATCCCTAAGTATCTAATAGTTTAGTAGTCTTGGTAAACTAGATAAAAACTTGAATTCATATATTACATTTGAAAAAAAATACAATATATTTTTTTTGAATAAAATTATTCCCTCTAGAATATTATTGCCTAAAAATCATAGTAAACTTCCTGAATTCCTAAGAAAAGAAAAAAATTAAGTGAGAGATAAAATGATCAGTAGGGATTAAGTACAGTGGAATATATCAGAAATCAAGAAGCATAATAAACATGGAAAGGTAAATAAATTAAATTCATGAAATTTAATAAATAACTTAAACACAATATGGCATGAATTAATGATGATCAAATAATTTCATATAAGTAATCACATAAGCTTGAAACATATATATAAATATTCTAACTAATTGGATCAATAACTAAATTCATAATGATGGAAATATGAAAATTACTATTGAATCCTTGTCCAAGAAATATGAAAATACCATCAAGGCCTTATTCCATGACATATGAAAATAAATGGTTAAGTACTTGGCCAATACCCAATCTTGTTTGTCTCATAAGATCTACTGATACACTAAGGGGCTATAGAGGACCCCACCCATCAATTATATATTCCAATGAATTCCTCATATGAAAGGCTTGAAGCAAAATCAACATTATCATTTTTAATGAAAAACTAGAATATAAAAAGTTAAGAATCATCCCAATAAATAAACATAATCATAAACCATATAGAGTGATATGGATTTTATCAAAATGAAACATCCCCAATCGAACTAATAATAAACCATCTGGAGAAATAAATAGGATGGTATCATTACAAAATATCACCAGTTAATCATAAGTATAATAAGGGTTATTTATGTTGATTAATAGAAATTATATAAAGATATCATTAAAAACTTTTTTTAGGAAAATAACTTTTTTACTTTGAAATTTGTTTTTTAAAAGAAAATATGAAAATATTAAATAAACTATTTTCTTTAAAATTTAACTTGTAAATATATAAATTAATCTTAAAATAATTTAATGCATCATGTAAGAATTAAAATCTACTCATTCGGTATAATTTTAAAAAACAATCCTTTTGTATTTTTTTGGGAAAGTCAAAACGTACCTTATTTGGAAAATTATAGGAATATTCTTTTTAATTTTTGTAAAAATTCATACATGAGTAAAAATGACTTTAACAAATAATTGGAGAATATTAAAAACTTTTTTGAAATATTTTTTAGGAAACATGGATATGTAATAGAAATATTCCCTAGTGTATAATTAAATATAAACAATCCAAAATAATTATGAGATTGTGAAATAAACCCATATCACTTTAGAAACAATTGAATCTTAAGCCCCATGAAAGAAATATCATTAAATGAAACTTTAAATAAAATTAAGATAAATGGATTCATTATATACCATATAAAATAGGTAGTATATACACCCCACAAAAGAAATATGTTATGAATATGGCATATGTCTCATAGAAGTAAACGTGGGATGAGAAACCCTTACCATTTTATAATCAATTTAATTATATTCCACATGAAAGAAATACATTTAGAAAAACTATAAATATCATGATAATAATAAATTTATTTATTATATAACATGTGAAATAGGTATTATATATGCCACATAAAATAATATAGGTTCATAACATAAAAAATATGCATCAATGAAAGAATTTAAGATGAAGTCCCATAAAAATATAAAATCGTTAAAGTGACAATTAATAAAATAAATTGATTATGTGTCTAAACATTAAATCCACATAAAAATTTGAAATAAAACATAATATAATAAAAATTAATTTCACACATAATCATAGAATGACATAATCAATAAAGTATAAGTTTAACCAAATGGATGGAAATTGAGTTAACAAATCCCTTACCTTAGGTTCAACTTTGATAAAATACGTAAAAAACTCTTGTATAATGATTTTAAATATGATATTAATTTATATTAAAACCATATTAATATTTATATCATCTTATATGATACTTTTATAACACATTACCACCCATTCCTTAGTAATATTTCCTTATTTTCACTGTTTCGGGTGTTAATGGCCTTGTTTTCTCATCCATTTTTTGTCATAAAAGTACCAGTAATCCAGAAAAAAATATATAAATCATCTCATGAATTATATTAATGTTAAAAATATCATATTTATTCATTATATACATTTTTTTAATTATTCTTGAAAGTTTTACATAGAAAATTAATCTTGTTGCTTTACGGAGACGGTAAGGTGTGTATACGCATTATCAATGGTGACATTCCATTAATGATGAATTAGTAGAGAAACAGATTATATATTAATTATACAGATTAAAAATAATTTCATATCTATAATATATATCCATTATATACATCATTATAATAATCTAAGTAAAATAGTGATGAAAAATTAATTACACTATTGTGTGGAGATGGTAAGTTGTTCATACGCACTGGTGGTGTTTTCATTTTTCATATGATGGATAAAATTTGTAATATGGTTTTATTATAATCATAATAAAATTTTATTATAGTTTATTTTTTACACTTTAATAAAAATGAGACATGAATATTAAGTATAAGAAGAAATAAACTTGAAAGAGTTGCTAAAAATGATTAGCTTTTCTTTGGTGGACTTCTTTTAGATCTCTTTTTAGGGGTTTAGGGTTGGTCTTTCAGAAGAATAGGAACCTCTAGAAATTAGATAATCATTTTGATAATAGAAATTTTTATATTTTTTGAGATATAAGACTCAAATTGGAGTGAATAAGTGAGGGAGGAGGTTCCTTTTTATAATTGAAGTAAGGGGCACTTTTGAAATTTCTCAAAATATTAAAATTTAATAAGACAATTCTGGATATAATTACTTCCAAATAGCCTATAAATTCATACTTAATGACTTTTAAAACTATATCCTTTCTCATTAATGATTATTTAATATTTTTATGATTTTGAAAAAAATTAATAAAATATTATTTTCATGATATTTTCTTATTGTCAATTTTGACTTTATTCATAACTTTTACTTTAATAATATAAATGTATCAATATAACATCGAAAATAATATTTTAATACATTCATAATATGTCATGTTCATCAATAAAATTCATGGATCAACTTAAATAATTAAAATTATATAACTTTTAATATATTAAATATCTTTTATCTGAATTTCCAGTTAATTGAATAATTACTGAATCAGCATTGTGTAGGAATTTATAGTAATTAGTTTTTTAGTAAAAAATAAAAATAAAATACACTAATTTATATAAATATTTTATATTTCAAAATAATTATTATATTTTAACACATCTTCTATATAAACCCATTATAAAAAAATTACACTTAATGAAAATTAGATTGTGACATATTCGAGTTTTCATTAAATAAAATATTATAAACATCATAATCTTATCCAAGTTTCCATAAAGGGTCATATAACCAAAAATGAATGATAATAGATTAAAATTAATCATCAAATAATTTTTTTCAAGTTTTAGTCTCATTTTCTTATCCTTATGATGTTATTTAAACCCTTAATTACCTGATTTACCCTTTACCATGGTAATAAAAATTATCATGGTTATAATTCTTAAAGACAAAAAATAAAGGGTATATACTTAATAAATTTTTACCTAATGATTATAAATATATAATCAAGTTCTCATGATTAAATTTTATTAAGTTACGAGAATTAATTTAATATTAAAACAGAAAACGCAATAAAAAAGTTTTCTAAAAAATATATTTTTAGTATAATTTTTTTATAAAATTGATTATAGTGAACTATATTATATTATTAATAATATAATAAAACTAATTATATTTTTCAATAATTTTAAAATAAATATTTATTTTTAATTTTCTGAAATAAAAATACATTTTAAGAAATAGAATTTTTCACTATTCACTCAAAAATTAATCTTTTTGAAAAATACCAAAAATTCATCATAAACTGATTATGTATATGATAATTTTAAAAATAATTTTTTTATCAAATAAATTTCCTAATATTGGAAAAAGTTAATTATATTATTATCACCTAATGTAAAAATATCATTTTTGAAGAAAATATATAAAATGACTACTAAAATTTGAGTATTTATTTCCTAATAATTAATATATAATTTTGTAAGTATTAATAACTTTATATATATATATATATCATAATTTGATTAATAATATTCATACCATCCAATTCAATTTCTAGTTTATAACGATCATATTATAATATTTTTGGGTTTCTTTTAAGCTTGGTGTTGCATGTTGTATATGCTATGGAACATAGTATTCTTTTAAAAATATTAGGGTGTTATGTATTTCCATCTAATAGTCTTATGTTTTATTCCATTAATCAATTTTTGAGAAATTTTATTTAGTGTGATGGGCCCATGACATCTTAAATTTAAGGTACACAAATCAATTGGCGGATCCTCCCATGATTATGATTGTTGGTGTTTTAGGAATCATATTGTCTTACATGGTTTCTCAATATATTGGACAAGCTCTATGGTTTCTTAGTTTTTTCACCAATTTCAAAATATCAATCTAAATTTTAAGGTCATTATCATAATATATTTGATTCAATTTCACATTCATCTCTCTATCCACCTTAGATAGTTTTTAGGCCAAGTGGAATATGTAATTTGGTTAGGAAGTATCTAGGAATGTTGGTGGAGGAAGAGGCTCTTACTAATTCACCTAACATCCTCGACCTGAACATGCTAGGTCTCACATTTTCATAGGTTATGAGGTGTAATATACCTTCACTATATCTCAATTATATAATCCCATAAATTTACTTTGTGATGATTCTATGGTAATATCTGAATCCAACAGTAGGAAAGTTTTAGTGCTAATTTGTAAGAGGAATCAGGCCAATGCCAAGTAGTCTAGGGTTATGTTTGAGGGAGATTTTCTAAGGGAATGGCCTAAGGAATAAACTGATAAATATAATGGAGTATAACTACCATCATAGTATTTCTATGAATTTGGGGATGATATATATAGGTATGTAGTTCTTATCTTATATAATAATAAAGGCAAACAAGGCATTTTGAATTTGGGGGTGTATTCTGTCAACAAAGGAAAGAACATTAGGAAACTTATGAGTTATTCCAATTTTCCTAAACCAATTAAAACTAGAGGAGTATTTTAGGTTATTATCTCTAAGGTGTTGTATATTTATCAATAAAAGGGTAAATAAAGGATAATTTCCCTTTGTAAAATAGAGGTTAAGCTAGAATAAGAAAGGAGGAAGTAATTGAATAATATTTTCTAGACATGTCTTTTCATGAACCAAGAGAACCTAAGTTGGATGATAATAATAAACTCTCTATGAATGAGGTTTCAATAGACATTTTTAAGGTTTTATTTATCATAGTCATCCTATGAATGAAGAGGATAATGGAATGAAAAAGGTGGTATGAGAAGACCTATCCATCCATGGTTATACTTTTTACTCCAATGAGAATATGGTAGATGATTTATTAATTAAACCCCTCAATAAGATACTAACAAGATGTATGTAAGAAAGTATCTTTTCAATGGAAATGAAGAAAAAACGTAATGGATCAATGCTCAATATTTTATTATGGTGTATAGATTTAATGAAGGAAAAAAATCAATATATTGATCTATACTAAGACCAGGGATAAAAAGACATCCTTTTTCTATGTTTTCATTCCTGAGGAACTGGAGTGGAGTAATTTTCATGTTGGATGGTGTCTTAAAAGGGGGAAAATTTCTAACGCTTTATTGTTTTTGGTAATGGATTTGTGTTTTACACTGTATTTTATCCTCTTTATAGTGGTTTTCAAGATTTTTTAAGTTTCCCATTCTACCTATAAAAGAGGCTCCTTGAAAATGAAAATACAAATTACAGATAAAATATAGTAATAAATATATTTCTAGATAACTATCATGGGTAGATATATAAATTTTATCCAATGTTGAATCAAATAATATATTGTATCTTTCCCAATATTTTCCTATACACCATTTTTGTGTTTTTCTTAAACATCTTATCATAGATAATAGTATAGGAGATAAATTTATTTCACAAAATGCATTTTTTCTATTATATAAGTCACATGTTCATTTAATAATATTTGAAAAATAATTATTTATAAAAATTCCAATTGGAAGTTGATAAAAGTGGTTGATTGAATGAAATTAATTTAAAGAATATTAAAAATGATTATTATTATTAACCCATATTTAATACATATGTTCATGTTTCTCATTAGTTAAGAAAAAAATTTAAACTTGTATAGGGTGTCACCCTAGATTTTGAATCACCCAAAAATCATATTATACTTAAAGGAAGTGAATTATTCCATCTATTTGGTTTTGGATCCTCAGAGGGTTTCCTATGTATCCCATATGGTGCAATAAAAACCCATTTAGTTTGATGTGATTATTAAAATATTTAATAAAATGTGTGAAAATAAAGTGAATTGGGCTTGTAGTTTTTGTATGAGATAGAAGGTATAACACACAGTTTAATTTCATATGAGCAGGGTGAATTTCATAACTATAAGGTCGGGGGACATAGTGTAATATCACAAGATTTAAATATAATATTATGTTTGATAGCATACAAGACACACAACATCGATCTTAAATAAACAATAAAATATTATATGAACATTATAAATTATCCATTTAATTGGTGGGTAGGAATAAGAATAACCACATTATTAAATTCATATAAGTTTCTAACTCAATACAAATGCATTGATTAATACTTAGGAAATAATCACTCAAATTTTATTAAAGTCCTTTTATGATTCAAAAATATGTTTCCCTAAAAAAATATTTGTTTTTGTGAGAAAATATTATATTTAATTTCATATAATTTTATAAATTTTATTTTATAATTTTTATACCATTTTTTAATTCATCATACTGAAATTGTTTTAGGGTGAAATTTTCAATTTTATTATAAAAAGACCATTTTTTTAGTGAATAGTGAAAAATGTCAATTTTTTAAAAACAATCATTCATTTTCATTTAAATATCAAATTATTATTTGAATTTTATCTTAAATTAACAAAGGTTCAATTTAATTAAAAATAATATAATTAATTACATTATAATGATCGTTATACCTAATTTTGGTGTAAGTTTATTTTTTGGCTTAAAAATATATTTTTCTAAAACCAGTCTTTTTTCATTTCATTTTGAGTTTTAATAAGAAATTAATTTCTACAACTTATAGAAATTTAATTTTGAAAAAAAATTACATATTTTGAATCACGGTTTCCAAATTTGGAAAATAAGATCTTTTTATTTTTTTCATTATAAATAGTAATCGTAGTAAATATGTGCCACCTTAGTAAGGGTAAATCTAGTAATTAAGGTTAAAAAATAATTTAAAAAGGCCTAAAACTCTTCATAAAACTTTTATTTATTTCATTGGATAATTTTCTTTACCGAGACCATAAAATGTTCTAAAATGTGGCTATTTCATGCAACTTTCCTTTGATAATGAGATTAATATAATTTTAAATAAAGAATAAAAATAAAATGCCACTATTTTAATATCTATAAATTTTTTTCATAAGGGTAATAAGAGGAAATTTTTAGTTATAAATGGTTACTTAAAATATAAATGTTTTTATATTGTTATTTTATTTTAAATTTTTATCAATGAAATAATTATCCTAAAATTCTTATATAAAGTCAACACTCTGCTTGTAAAAGTAGTTGAAAATTCAAGTAAATTATTTTTAAAAACTTTGAAATTAATATTTTTTGGGTCATTCATAGTGTCCCATGATTTTTATACATTAATATAACATATTAAGGATTATTTAAATATTTATATTCGAATTCCATTACTATCTTAATTACTTTAACATCAAATTAAATTAGTTGATCAAAAAAAGGACATAAATGGTATTTAATTGTAAAAAAATTATCAAATGATTTAAATTAAATAGAAATACTATCATCATACAAGTGAATTAGATATGGTTTAAAAGAGTAACCATGGTCCATTTATGTGTAACTTTTTCTATTATATCAAGTTTCTTCTCCCCTTAAAAAACTTTGATAGCACAATAATTGTCAAAAGGATCAACAAGGTCTTAAAAAAGTGATAAGGTTACGAATAACACTAAAAATTTTCCAAATATTATTGGATGAGATAATTTTTATTCCTCATAATTATATATTGTATATATATTAATTTTGTTCCATTTTACCTTGAAAATTAATTTATAATAATTTAATACTTAAAGTAATTCTAAGAGTACCCTTCCCCTCACTTTAACCCTCTCCTTTACATTCCATAGTCCATGATCCATTGGGTCCCAAAAATCCCTAGCCAAATCCCATATTAAAATCCCTCTCCATATTCTAGATACCTTTTTTTGGAATAATATCGACTTTATAGGGATTAAGGTGTAAAGAAAATGAGGTTTTCTGAAGAAGTGGTGCAGCTTTTAACTGAATGTTTTAGATTTTTTCTTTTTACTATCTTTAAATTATGTTCAACCATAATGAAATAATATTATCATTAAATTCACTACAAAAAAAGTGACCTTTACCAACAGAAAATTTTCGAAAGATAATATATTTGTTGGTAAAAATGATTATTTCCAATAGATATTAAATTCTATTAATATTAACTATAGGTGCCAACATTTATTTTTAACAAGAAATATATCTGTTTATATTAGTAGTTCAATACCAACAAATCTTTTAACAACAATTAAATCTGTTTCCTTATTATAATAATACAAACAATTGATTTACCGATAAATGAATCTTTTGTTATAAATTATTATTACCAACCAATCTTTTACCATCATAAGAATCTATTAGCAATAAATTATTCAATAATATCAAATATTTTACCAAATATTGAGTATATAAATATATATATCATCCACTACAAACATATGATTTTGATAATAAAAAAAAATATATATATAGAAACATCATAAAAAGATTTAATAAAAAAATTGTATTAATAAATATTAGAATTGAAAAAAATTATAATGAACCAAAATCATAACAAAAATTCTGAAAAAAATATTTAAATAACACCACTAATGACCCCCCCCCCCCCGCCACAACCCCTTCCTCAACCCTACCTCTCGTTGCCCCGTCGGCGATCCTCGCATACCTCCTCGTAGTAACCCCTCACTATTACTAGACGGTGTTCCTTATTAACATCTATGTAAGAACCCCTCCCTATTCCTATCCGAC
The DNA here is from genome assembly GCA_963277665.1 of Viscum album. Lineage (NCBI taxonomy): Eukaryota > Viridiplantae > Streptophyta > Magnoliopsida > Santalales > Viscaceae > Viscum > Viscum album. The sequence continues at coordinate 1,810,135,305 of OY728155.1, forward strand.
TTCCCCCTCTGATATCATCGCACAAACCCCCTCCATATTCCCGGTCGGAATCTTCATGGGAAACCCCTCGTTGGACCTTGCCATTCCAGGTGTTCCAAGCCGTCGTCCTCGCTCGACCTCCATCATCTTCATAGCTTTAGACCAGTTTCCTTGTGTGACCTCTTGGTCCCCAATGCCCTAGATCAACCCTAGTTGTGCCTAGAATAACTTCAAATCGCCCACAGTTATCCCTACCGTACCTTCAAAATCTGGATGATGATCTCAGTTTATGGTACATTCAAAATCTTAAGGATGAAAAATTATTAATAAATTTCATTCCTATACATGTAAATTAAATACTTCGATAACTATGTAGTAGATTTCCCTCTATATTATTAATTTATATTTTTTCTTTTTGTTCTTCTAACAAAGATTTCTTGTATAATATGTTTTTTCAGACTGTAAAGCAAGTGATTCTAAATCAAATCTGGCACTGAATAGTTAAAATGTTTCCTCCAGTATTGGACTTTTGAAAGGATATTTTTTATTAACTGTTAAAAGTAATTGAATTTAACTTTTTAGCTTCAATGATCATTATTTTGACACCAATTCAAGCACACACGTGTCCCTAACTTCAGTTATCTCCTAAACTAAAATATGATCATGCATTTGATAGTGACATTGTTAATGTCTAAAATGGGGACTATCTCTAGGAAGAAAAATTTCATGTATTTGATGTCCATTATTATGAGATGATCATGTTTAATATTGTTATAGGTTTTGTTTTAGTTTATAATTATATCCTTTTCTGTTACTTTAAAGTTCAGTTTTGAATTATTTTGTTCTATGCTTTCAGTTTAATTGATGGTGTTCAATGAAGTCCATCTCATGGAATCACTAAAGGTTTTATGTTATGGCTTCTTACAGTTGGTTCCGGGTGTCGATCTTAGATTTCACTGGCATGTATGTCACTGTTCCCCACTTAATGATAACATTGCATTTTTTTGGAGTTAATTTTCTGTATTTTTGGTTCTTAAACACATTTAACTATATGATTCATAACTTTGCAGCGCTGGGTTTAAGTATATTTTAATTCCCTACACCGTAAATTCTAATACCGACACTTGAACCAAGTGTGGGAATCATCCGTGTTCAACTATTCTTGGAGTCTTAGTTATGTTTTAGAAACTGGGACACTATTATTTACATTTAAAATCAAGTAAAAATGATGATTAGGAGGGCAATGTGATTCCTTTTTTATTAGGGGTGTGTAAAACTGACCTATTTTTTTATTTTTTGGATATCAATGATCAACTCAATATCCTGGACCTGTCCCATTTTAGCTTGGACCTTTATTTGGGATTGGACTAATCGAGATCATTCCAGACAAGATCTTATAGAAAATATCTTCTACTGACCATTTAATACAGTTTGATCCCCAAAATATTGAGCATGGAACCTCTGGTTAGGATGTAATTGTTCCTTACTAAAGGACCTAATTCTCGGTGGTAAATTGTTAAATTTGACGGGTTTTATGTCATTGATGAATAAAAATATTTGTTGAATATAATATCTATATGTTATTCTATTCACTTTTAAATCCTTCATAGGCTCAAATATGTAATGGTACAAGAACCTACTACTTGACTCTCAAGATGCAATGATGTGCAAGTACGTTGATTTCACTCTTGATGGGAAGAAGGTTTGTGTAAAACCTATTTTTGTAAAATCTGGATTGTATATTGTTTACTTGAACCAAGTCCCTTGAACCTAAGCCTAGTTTTATATATCAAATTTTTCTATCATTGATCATATTTCCCTCAACTTCTCACATGATTCATAACTTGGGCTGGTTATAATAGTTATCACTTGTAATGAGCATGCTAAAAAATAAGTGGTGTTAGTTATATTTCTGAAAAGCCAACTAAAATTCCTAGATAAATCCAATTAATTATGTTGCAAAAAAGCAGGTTCTATGTGTTTAGTAATTGAGAGTGTGTGTATTAAGGTTAAGTGTGTGCATTAGAAAACTCTTGTTGTGTTTCAGTAAGGGAAATAAGTTTCATCCGGAGAGAGTGCAGAAGAACAATGGCAATCTTCATATGTGTTCTTAATGAAACATTATGTGCACTAGAACACTTATGTTGTGATAAGAAATGGAACTCTAATGAGTTTTTTCACTAGAACACTCCTCTTGTGTTTCAGTAAGGGAAATTAGTTACATATATGAGGAGTGTGTGCACTAAGGCAGAGTGTGTGAACTAGAAAACTCATGTTCTGTTTCAGTAAGATAAATCTGTTTCATCCATGAATATTGTTCTAGTGACATTGCACCTTACTATGTTTTTGATGTTTCATCCATGACATAGTTTTCTTACATCCATAAAAATGTCGTGTTTCCATGAGTGTGTGCACCAGTACACACATGGAGTGTGTGTGCAGAAAGGGAGAGAGTGTTCTTCATGAACAACACATGGAATGTTCTTGTTCACACACACTTCATTTCCACACACACTCCATGTGATCTAGAACACCCATTTTTGTTACAACACTGCACACACTCTCCCTTAATTAAGTGCCATTTCCCTTACTAAAACTGATTTCTCTTACTGCACACACTCTCCATAAGTGTTCTAGTGTCATTGATTTTTTAAAGTTAACCCACAATGTTTATTCTCTATGCCACTATTTACTTTTTAATTTTCAACTTTCTTTTTATTAGAGTTGAATGCTTATTATTTTGTCTTCTCAATTAACTGATCTTCAATCTTATAATGGTATTTTTGGACAGCCTTGATGAATAATTTTTTTCAAATCTAAGGATGTCCTTGTTATCGAGGTATGTTATCCAGGTATGTTCACTGCTATTTTAGGAAAACCATTGAATAATTTTTGGACAGTATTTTTATCCATGTATGTTAATAGCTTAATCATGTGCATATTTTTTTCTAATGAAGTTGGTTCTATTCATCTATGTTGAGGAAGCCGTTGCAGCTATTACTTTCAGTGGTTTGGATGCCAAGATGATGTGTGGAGTTGACCTGAGGCCAAATGAGGTATTGGTTCAGTGTTTTCTGGCTAGATTAAATAGTTTTTGAGTTATACTAACCAAGAATCACACTGACTTAGTTGGACAGAAATTGGCTAGTAAATTCTATCTAGGAAATTCCATCTTAACCAAGACTATGAGATAAACCAGACTGTGAGATCAAACAAGTTTTCTATATAAATTCTATCTAGTAAATTATTGTTTTTCCTCCTAAAATATTATTTTAATTCATTAATGAATTCTTCTGTGCTAAGAATAATTATTTTACTTCTTCTTCATTTGAGGTGTTGTTCTATCTTAACTAGACTGAAGTATAAATGGATTAAGTTCTAGTTTCATTCATTTTTTTATTTCAAATAATTTCTAAAATGAATCTATTTTTGGATTTGGAAGTATCAATGGATGAAGATCCAAATCTGTTTATCATTTTAGAAAAAAAATTTAATATTTATATAATATGACAGATTGTGTAGATGAATGAACATATTATTTCTCACCAATCATATTATAGTATGATTAACGTGATGAGGTCTGTGGGATGTCACATTGTTGTTTTCTCTCATTTAATTTGTTCTAAATCATCCCCATTTCTATCTCCAGGTTCCTATATTTCAAGTTTCTTAATGGAAATATTTGGTATTGCTTCTGTTTATATATGGGTCTCTCTTTATGGTTTAAATCATAAAGGTAACATAATCATATGATATAATGCCTATTTATTTTTTTCTTTCATGATTTCTATGATTGTACACTTATTATTCTATTGTTTTCTCGTAGGTTAACATGTGGTGAGAATCATACGTTAAGCCTTCTATGGATATAATAGAAAATTGATATCCTCTGACTCATAGAAACTGGGCTGCTGAATAGTGATTGTTGATTTGTATGTCTTGATTTTTTTCTTTCATTCATGTTTTGTTTTGGGTGTTACGGTTTTATTCATGTTTATTCATTTTTTTTTGTTTATGTTATGATAGATTTCACATCTAGAACCTTGAGATGATGAATGAAAAATTCCAATTCTATGAAGATCATTTTTTTATATTTTCATTTATTTGTATTTTGGTTTCAATTCATTTTGTATTTTCATTTTTTTGTTGGTGTGCAATTTTATTGTGGTGCAGAACTTGAATCTGGAGGATGTGGTGTAGCAGCAACTTGATATTCCCAACCGGTATCGAAGGTGACTTGATTTTTTGAGATTTCATTCTTTGCAGATCATTTTTTTATACTTTTAGTTTTTTTTTGTTTCAATTCATGCTGATATTTGGCACTAATTTGTGGATATTATTTTTGATTATGTGGTGTAGATCTTGGGGATAAAGGGTGTTCCATAATAAAACTTGAGGTTCCTCAATGGTATTGTAGTTGACTTGAATTTTTTCTTCTAGTGGGCTACTTGGGGGTGATGAAAGATCTTCGATGGAAGTAATTATCCTCCTACCATAATAGGTGTTGAGGATTGCAGTCAAGAGATGATAGTGCTGGATGATTGCAGTCAAGAGATGACATGGGTGGTGGGGGTGCGGCGATGGAAAATATATAGAAGGATCTTGGGTTTTGTGTTTTTATGGTTTTTTAGGTATTAATCAACTTAAACTATGTATTGACTCATTTTTTATAAAATTACATTATTAATATGATTAATTCTTTTTTAAGTTTGAACATGTGTAAAAATCGTTTTCAATTTGATAATTAAAACAGATGTATTATATATGATAAATTAATATAATATAAAATTTTAACAATAAATATTGAAATACTCAAACATAATTTCTTATATAAAATATAAATTACAAACATATATTAATTAATGGTATTGGTTATTGGTTATGAATGTTAATAATATTACCAACAGATAAATTTGTCATAGAAATCAGTTTCTAATCATTTTGACAAACATATATATTATCTGTTGGTATTATTATAAATGCAACAGAATTATTTTATCTGTCGTAATAAGATATAGCGATAGAGTTTTTACCAACAGTTTAGTGACATGACAATTTTTTTTGGTAAAACGTTTTACCAACAAAAAATTTACTTTTACCAACAGATATACCTCTATTGGAAAAAGATAATTATTTTGTAGTGATTACATATACTTAAATTTTATTATGTTAATTTTATAACATATATCCATATACTCTTCTATCAAATGATATATAAAACCATGGTTTCTATGTACGGAATACCGCCACCTCGCAAACTGATGTATTTATTTTTCCATCACCGCCTATAATGAGTTGTTATAATTCTGATTTTATTATATATATATGATATTAATTATATAATTATTATTATATAATGGTAATATATCATCTATTTTCTTACCTTTCCCATTAATTGCATATTGATAACTTCATTAGTGTGTACATGTGAACTACCACCTCTATGTAGTGATGTAATTAATTTTTCATCACTGTATCACTTGAATGGTATATATAAAGTATTTAAATATATAATATGATATTTAAGATATAATTGAAAATTTTTAAGGTTAAAATAAATCCTTACTTGTTTCCCTCATGTTCATTGAAAAATGTAAATGCTACTCATGTGTAAGGTCCCCCTATAATCTCCTTGATTGTAATGTAATTAATTTATCATGACCATTATTCATGGTTAGTTTTAAAATTATAATTAACGTAAAAAAATTATAATTATTTCATGAATATTATTAAATATATTATGGAACAATTACTTTTTTAACCATGGTTAACATACCAAATTTGTTTTGCAACTATAACTATAACATCCAGAAACCCACAATATAGAATTAACTGATTAAGTAATTAAATATTTCATTGAGATAAATGAAATAAATAAATTAATGAAAAGATATTAAAAAAATAACACATTCTTAATAAATTAAATAATTTATATACATTTATTACATATGTTTTAAAGGACAAACAAGGAATGGTTGGACTCGAGGTAAGGTATTTTGTCTCAATTTCTCTTCACTCAGCCATGTTTTAATGTTATGTTGCTAATTATTTATTTATTTTTTATATTTAACCTTTTAAATGTAATATCATAATTATATAATACTTCATGTTATTTTTATATTCAATTAAAAATATTTTATCCAAGGGGATTTTACTTGAAATTTACCAAGTGGTAAGGGGTTTCTTAACTCAATTTCTATTCAGTGGATTATACTTTTACTTCATCAACTATGTTATGTAAAGATTATGTTTTAAATGAATTATGTTTATATTATATTTAATTTACACTTATCTTATTTATTTTTATAATTGATACATATAATCACTTCATTTATTAATTCTAACAATAATGATACAATCTTTGTAAGGATTATTCATCACAATGTTGTTTCTTTGAGACATGTCTTATAATATACACATAATTACTTCTCAAGAGAATATATGATTACTATTGTGATATTATATCATGAATTTATTTTTATCATGATTTTTAATGTTTATATTATGTTCAATTTTTTTCATACATATTGATTCAAATGTTGTAAAAGTTTTAATGGATTTCATCATCTCAATTTTAATTATTTGAAACACAATTCTTATTATGTACCAAGATTTATTTTATATGGTGGAAATATTTCCACATGAATGTGTATTATCATATTAATTCATTGAGATTATGGTGTATATATAATCATGTTATTTTCCTTTATTCAATGGATTTTTTATTCATGTTTTACCAAATATTCAAGTGTTTCTTTTCTCAAGCTTCGTTTTTTGAAACATGTTTTAATTGAAAAAAATATATTCATTTATATGGTGTATACAATATATCTTTACTTATAATATCAATAATATTTTTTCAAGGTATTTTATGTTCCTTATTATGTTATTCATATCAATTTTTTGGTTTTAAGAGGTTGAAAATGGTATTTCTTTAAAAGCATTATTTTAATTTTTATAAATACATTTAACAAAAATCTTCCTCAATATTATTGATGTTATTTCAAAAATGTTATTTTCTAAAAAAATAATAAATATATTTTAAATGATTTTTACTCTTTTTTAAAATGGTTTTAAAATAAAATTTATTAACTATTTCTTCATGAGTAACTTTAGACTCTTTAAAAATATTGTAAAATAATGACCAATTATAATTTTTATGACATGAACAGATTTTTCCACCATTATGATCATTGTTTTATTTTTATATTCAAATATAAATTACTATGGTTATTTTAAATGAAATTTTTTTCCCAATATTCTTTAAATTTTTATAAGATGTTATAAAAAGAAAATTTTATTTTACTAAGTTTTTAAATAGATGTTTTAAATATTCTTTTTAAGGTATTTTAATCAATGTAAATATCCTTTAATTATTTATATTCTTCATTGGGAATATGATATTATAATACCATACATATTATTTCTCTAGATGGACAATGATGATTTTTTAAAATATATTATCATGAAACCCATTTCTCTTCCATGGGTTAAATAAGTTATAAAGTAATGGTGATTTTTTTCAAGGGTGTCATGTCGAAAAGTGAGAGCTTATAAATGTTTTATTTATGAAAGGTACCTAAAAATTATTGGTGATTATGGGTGAGCCTGATATAGCTCAAGATGATTGGTGAGACTGATATAACTTATATGATAGGTGATCCTGAAACAAATTATATAATTGGTGAGCTCGAAATAGGTTTTATGATGGGTGTTCCTGATATAGCTCTCCAATTCAAAGGGTAATATCCTCTATCCTTAAAGAAATATAAATGGCAGTTAATTGAGGAGGTTTTTCTAATGGATTTAACTGGAATATAGTTATTTATTACATGATTTTACATAGGTTATGATGATAATTTCCCATATACTAGCATGTTTTCTCTATTCTTGCTATAATATTTAATGGTTTATTTGATTAAGATTAAAATCACATTGCTAATGATTACTGATTCCTATAACTTCCTACTTTTTTAAAGATTTTTTCCAGGTCTCTTGATTTATGATCCACATTTTATAGGTATAAAATCTCTTATTCTATACCCATGTACTTTTATTATGTCATGATACCTTTATTCCCATCTTATGATCACTGATGACATTAAATTATTAATTCTTATATTTACCATTATAGATATTTTTATCTCATCCTTCCTATGTAATCCATTTACAAAGGTTCTCATGATTGGTGTTAAATGAATTGTATCTAGAAAGGATTCATGTGTTAAAATTTTTATGTGGAATGTTGAATACTTATAGTGGAATAAAATAATAATGGGTATAGTAAAAAAAATGCTCACATAAATTCATGGGAAGTGTTATGTAAGATATTCTCCTAATTATCTAAAACAATAAACTAAAAATTCTCTATTCGTATATAAGTGATCTAATATTTATGTTTTTTATTATTTGTTTTGAATTTTTAGAATTTGGCCAAGTTTATCTATATGAAATCCTGAAATGTAAATATTATTTTTTTAACACCGTATTTGAGAGTGAATTTTTGGGTCTACTATAGTTAATATCCGGGGAAGGGTTTAAATAAAATTATAGATTATTATGTTTCATGTGGGGATAAATTAAGAGTTATAGATATAATTATGGGTTTATAGGAATATTTGGGATTATATTTTCAAATTCATAGGCACACATTTTAGGGTTTTGTGTGAGATGATTTTAAGGTGACTAATGACATTTTGGGTAATGTTTCACCGGGTTGATGTATATGAAACCATTAGGAGTAACATAAAGGATTATTTCAAAATAATTATATCACCTTTTTTAGGTATATATGTTGAAATTTATGAGATATATTTTGATGTTAAAAATATATTTAATATTGAGGTTATTGAGGTTTATTAGGATATAGGGTTAATTATTTTTGGAATTATTTAATTTGAAATTTGGGTATGACTATTGAATTTTGGATATTAATATATTATTTTTTCAAATGAGGGATATTTTAATTTTTGTTTATTATCTTATAATGTACTAGACATTTCAGTTTTAGTAATTATAGGAAGAATATATTTTTATCCTTTTTTATACTTCATGGTCTATAATATTTTTATTATAGTTCTTCAGGAATTAAATATCCATACTCATCATTTAAAGATAAATATGGGATAATAGTGGGAACTTTTTTAAACATGGAATCAAATGATGAAATTTTATTTATGAAGTTGAAAAAATAAAGTATATTTTCATATATTATGGGTCTATATAGTAATATAATTCCTCAACTCTAGGAATAAGATCATGAAAAAAAAATATTAACCCATTTCCTTCTTTTCTGGTGAATTGATGGTATTTTTACACAGCACATTGGTTTATGGTTTTATTTTCATTGAATTTATCATGATCATTTAATTTATTTTGGTCAATTTTTTCTATCAGTATCCATAATTATTTGGTAATTATTATTTCCCTCCATATCTATATTTTCACTTTCCACTAATGTTCTACAATTTAGAAACCTATTTAATATTTATTCTTGACGATCTTCATATTTACCTTTCCCATTTTTAATAGAATGTTTTATTAACCCCTTTATGATGTGGGTTTCCAAAAAAAAGGTATTTTCAATTGCCAGCCTATTGATTACCAACAAAAGGTTTAAATTATGAGGAGAAATTATAAGTACCTAGCTTTAAACATCACATTATCTTGATTTTTTAGGTAATATTTCTTTATTTTACATTTTTGAATCTTTAAGGTTCATAGTTTTAGACAATTAAGCCTTAAATCTTACATAATAATACCATGTGTTACAAATTGTACACTTTTAATCAATATCACTTTTTTGAACAATATAAAACATTTAAAATGAATCACATTTCCTTTTCATGAAAAATATTCATTACTTTCAATATGGATTATCCTTTTTTCTAACCCATATTTTACCCTATGATACAAAATTAAAAACATGGGTTGAGAATAATAATCTCATTAAGGGATATAAAAAGATTAAATTAGTTAGTATATTGAAAAAAATGAAAACCCATAAAATGATCACCCTTATCAAATAATTCTTATAGAATATGAAGTAAATCATTTTTACTTGAAACACACAAACCTTTTTTCTTAAATAAAAACCTTAAAACTCAAAGAAAGAAAATAGAAACCCATTTTAGTTGACATGGAAAATTATATTCATAACTCGTCATAGAAATAGTAGCAGTATAGCTAAATACATAGGAGAAAACTCACTAGTTAAATACCTCCTTCATTCCTTGTATGTTAAGGAACATTAACCAATGGACTAGATATCTATAGTGGGGATCACCGGTTATATAATCTGTATCAGGATCAACCATCGTATAAGATGTATGGGGATCACTTAACATATAAGTTATATCAGGATCACCTATCATATAATATGTATCAATATCACCAATTAATCATATATAATTCTCAATTACCAAATCATGAATAAAACCTTTTATGCTTTCACCTTTTCATCATAAAAAAGTGAGAAAAATATTTGAAACCCATATGAAAAACACATTCAGATATTGAAATACTCTTTACTTTTAAAACCCAATTTTTAAAACCAAAATACACATAAAAAATGTATAAGATTTATCCATGTAAGAAAACAATAAATCATTTAAAGGAATTAAAACATCAAATAACGGTTATGGTGGTGGAAAAAACCATTGATGTTGTATACATTAAAATAAAACATTCCTTTTTTTCAAAACATTCCATAAAATGGTTAATTTTTTAAAACCATTGGATAAAATTAAAAATTGTCATAAAATTTAATTTATATTTCATTTATTTCCATAAAATTAGTCATAAAATAATTTTAAGAATTTTGACATTCAAGAAAAGGATTTAGAAAATAAATCATGAAACTATTTAAATTGAGGTTTTAAGTTAAAGTGTCACTTATATTGAATCTAACTCATCATATACATTATTTATAATCCTAAATAATAAACTAAGGTTTATTATTTAATTTTTTAAGAAACATTTTATGTTTATTATTCCTTTTATTTCCAATTTGTAATCAATTACATATTCAATTACATAAACTCATGTCAGATGTTTTGATGATTTTCAATTTATGTCTCCAAAATGGATTCGGTAGGGTGACTATGGACAAATAATTAATTATTTCATAATATAAAGAATAGTAATCTTGATATAATTTTCATTTTTATAATTCAATTATACTTTTAAAACCAATGATTGATGATGGTTATTAAAAATGATATACGTTATAATCACGTAGATGGTAGGTTGTGCATACGCTTGAGTAACGCTTCCAATTCTAAATGATCATTATAAAATAAGGGAAATAATTACTTTACCATTAAATAATGATAATTATATTGTAAATACCAAATTATTTATTTAAATACACTTATATATACCAGTCATGGGATGCGGTAATGAGAAATGAATCACATCGCTTTGTGGATGTGGTAATCCACACGAACACACAAATGAAGTTATCATTTTTGAATGAAAAGAAAGGAAAGAAAATATATGATATATTGATTTTTCAGAATTATAATTATGTAATTAAATTTTTATTTATACATTAAATCAATAATTATATCCATCTATGAGAGGTTATGATGGAAAAAATTACATTTGTTCGCGAGGTGACATTCTTTTGTATACAAGAACGAATGTTTCATTTCTTATTTTGTGGAATAGGAGGCAGACAGAGGTTATTAAATCAACAAAAAAACATCATATTACTTTTATGATACTATTGTTGTTATTTAATCATGTTCAAATAATTTTTTTAGAGGAATAAGAATAAATAAAATGAAAACACTTAGTCAAGAACTTCACCTCTTCTTCAGATAACCTCTTAAATTTTACACAAAAAAATTACTAGGGGGGTTTTTTAATAAAAAAAATTCAAATATAAAATGGGGATGGATTATAAAATTTTATTTTGGAAGTTATTTTCTAAAAAAAGTCTTTTATGTTTAAATAAAATAGGAGAGGCGGTTTTATTTTATAAGTAAATGGAGGGGCACTCTTAGAATTACTTGAAATGTTAAATTAATATAAATTAATTTTCAAGGAAAATAGAGCCAAATTGATTTATTTAGAATATAAGATATGTATGGGTCAAAGTCCTATAATAAAATTATATTTGGACAAGTTTAAGTGATTTTTTGATCCTTATCTCTTTGTTTTAAATGCTCATTAACCCATTTGATACTGTAATTATAAGGTATTTTACTCTTTAAGAGTCAAGATAGTTACCACAAAGGAAAAATTGTCCCATAAATAGTCCATGGTTGATATTTTAAACAAAATCCAAATAAATTTGGTCAATATTTAATTTTTATCAATTTTAAATCATTTAATTAAATATTATTTATTATAAAATATCATTCATTTTTAGAACTATTCATTTAATTTGACATTGAAAACAACATGGTTGCAAAGTAATTTGAATATAATACTTTAATAGATATATAAAATTTTATATTTATCTAAAAATTTATGGAACAAAATAATGTATTCAAATTATATTACTTTTAATATTTTTAAAATAATTCATTTTAGTTTTCTTGTAATTGAATAAATATTGTATTAGTGTTGCGTAAGAATTTAAGGTAATTTATTAATTATTAAAAATTAGATATAAATTACCATTATAAAAACAATTAATTTATCCTTAAAATAATTATTAATAACTAGACATGAATTTTTTTAATCTCTATCAAAAAATATTATAAATGTTAAAATAAATAAAGTGACATTTTTTGTTTTATCTACTACTTAAATATTATAACGGTAAAATTAAATTAAATATAGACCAAATATGCCTTATTTTAGAAACATTGATAGATATAGAAGATCAAAAATCATCCAATTTGTTAAATTCAAATTTTACGATCATTTTTTACTTATCATAATATTTTCATCCATTATTATTCATTTTACCCTTACCATGATGACAATTATTTTCTATAGTTTCTATTAAGAATGTATAAAAATAAATGGGAACTATTTACCAAATTTGGACCTCCTCTTTCCAAATATGTAATAAATTTTTATATATTAAATTAACATAATTGGAAGAATTTAATTTAAAATTAAACAAAAAAATGTGATGAAAATCTATTTTTCAGAAAAAAATAATTTTTAAGTATAAATTTTTTTCATACCAAATACAAGTATAAAATTCATTAAAATGACCATAATTGGATTGTCATTAATAAAAATGAATTATTTATATTTTAAATCTAATAAAAAATATAATATGACTTTGTAAATTCTCTAAAATAAAATATAGTTTTCAAACAAATCTATATTTTTTTCAAAATTCATTTAAAAATCATATTTTCAAAAAATTCTCGAAACATTCATCCTAATATTCCTTTGAAATTTTTAAATTCAAAAATTAAATTTATTTTTTCAAAATAAATTCTATAATTTATAAATTAAACTTTTAAATAGTACCATATGATGCATCAAAATCAAATTTATTTATAAATAAAGCCTTTTTCTTTTGACTATAAAATTAGATAATGTTCTCATAATGAATATATACAACTAACTCATAAATAACAATAAACATTAAAATGATATATTATATCATTAATTGGTATGTTACATTCTTTCCCCTTGATTAAATTTTATCCTCACAATTTTATTCATTTCTTAAACAAGTTGGGATATATTTCCCTCATAGAATTTTTAGATTCCCATGTTTCTTTTTCATACATATAATATTTTCACAAAACTTTAACCTAGTGAATCACCTTATTCTGCTACACTTACACTCTATAGTCAATAATTTTAAATGGATGTTCCACATTATAAAGGTTATCTTCCAACTCAACTAATTTTGGTCATTTAATATGAGATGAATCTGACATATATTTTATTAACATCAAAACATGAAATATTTTATATAATTTGGAAAAACTAGAATGTAAGGTAAATTGGTAGGAAACTAATCCAAATTTCTCATTTATTTTCTGTGTTCAATAAAATATGGAATGACATTAATATTTTTTCAAAAAAATGTATAACACTTTTCCATGGAGATATATTTGGAAAACATTATCACCTACCTTGAAAGAAGGATCATTCCTCTAGTTGTCTACATAGTTTTTTTGGATTATTTGAGCTATAATCATGTGTTTCTGAATCATATTCACTTTATCTAACACTTACTCTATCCACAATAGTCTAATAAACTTCTTTTATCCTAATTTATCCCAAAACTCTAGTTTCTATCCCCACTTCCTATATAATTTCTCAAAATGTTATTTATTTATTATAGAATGAAAACTCTTGTTATAAGAAAACTCTATAAAAGAAATATATTGTTACATAATTCCCTATTAATCCATTGAAGAAGCACAAATCAATTCATTCATGGTCTAAATATTTCTCTTGAAATGTCCATTAGAATGATAATGAAAAGATTTACTTAAATTTATTTCATTGACCAATTATTTCTAAATCCCTTTACAAAAATTATTAGTGAACATGGGGTCATGATAAAATTCAACGGAGAGAGGAATTCCATATAACCAGACTATCTAATTGAGGTATAGTCAATAAATATAATATAAATACATGGTATCTAAAATGTGAAGTAAATTTGTTGACTAAGTTAGTCAATTAATCAAAACCAAAATAGCATTATTACCTTAAGAAGTATTTTGTAATCCAATCACAAAATCCATAGATATATTTTTCCTTTTCCATTATGGTATTGGAAATAGCTGAAGCATCCCCTTTAGTATTTTTATTCATATTTAAACTATTGAAATGTAAAACATTTCATGGTAAAATATTTAATATATATTTTTATTCAATCCCACCAATAATATTCATGAAGGTCTTTGTACATCATAGTTTTACTAGGATGAATGAAAAAGAGGGAACTTTTTAGATTCACTCAACTATTCTCTCTTCAACTGGGAAACACAAGGAAAATATTATCATCTTCCAAATTAGATAACACCATATTTATCAACATTATACTTTAGAAACTCACCCTTTATAAAGAATTCTACCTTTACCTATAAAAAATTATTAACCTTATAATCTTGGTTAATTATTTTTAGAATATAAAATTTTACTATCATATGAAACAAAATAAAGTATGTTCAAGTATGCACAATTTATAGGAAAAAAATTTATTAAATCATTAACCAAAGTTTTATATCCCAAACATAACATAGTTATAATAGAATTATTTTTATGGCTCAAATCTTGAGCTATACGTTGTTTTATTTTTCAAGATGTTGATGAATAATTATTTAAAATCCTTAATAAGTTTCAGTAGTCTTCTCTTCCTCTTGATACACTCTTTATCAGTGAATATATACTTTAAAATTTGGTTATTAGTATATATTTCACAATTTACTCTATATAAATGATGCCTTAGATATTTTAATACAATAACCACAACATCTAATTCCATATCATATACATAATAATTTAACTCATATGGCTTCAGTTGAATTAATGAATAATAAATTACGTGATCATTCTATATAATAATATATCTAATTCCATTCAAATAAGAATTTATATAGTTGAAAAAATTACCATTTCTATAGGTAAGGTCCAAAACTAGATCATTCACTCATCTTATTTTTTAGTTCCTAAAAACAATCATCAAACTCTTTTATCCAGATTAATTTAACTCTTTTTTTTTTAAATTAGTCTGTGGGATAGAAATCTAAGAAAAATTTTCAATAAACCACCAGTAGTATCCCACTAATAAAATAAAAAATATGAATCTCCATGAATTTTTTTTTTCTTTCCATTCATCAAAAACATCAGTTTTAGAAGGGTCAATGATTATTCCATATTTAGAAAAAATATATCTGAGGAAAGAAATTTATTACATAAAAGATTCATAGTTATTAAATTTTACATAATTTTTCTTATCTTTTAAGGTTTTTAAAACAATTAATATGTTTCTTTCATATTTATCATGAATTTTTTAATATAAAAATATATCATAAATAAACACACTCACAAACTTATCCAAATATTCAAAGAAAACTATATTCCTAAGATGCATGAATATAAAGGGAGCATTAGATAACCTAAATTTCATAGCTACAAACTCATAATTCATATATCTAGTTTAAAACATAGTCTTTGTGATATCTTCCTTCTTCACATTCAACTGATGATACCATATCTTGAGAACAACATTTGATGAATACTATGCTCCTTGGTGTTGATGAAAAAAATCATCAATATGCGGTAAAGGATTATCTTTCTTAATAGTGATGTTATTCACAGATATATAATCAATGAAATTTATGGTTTATCCATATCTCTTTTTCAAAAATAAAAAATTTTCACCCCATGGTGAAGCTCTAGTATGATTGAAACCTTTATTCAGAAACTCTTCCAACTGATTTTTCAAATCCAAAATTTTACTTAATCCATATAATATGGGGGATTTAAAATTATCTTAACATTAAATACAAATTCAAAATTAAGTTAAACCTCTTTATTATGAATAAAACATGTAAAATGATTAGTAAATAAATCAATATATTCATTTAGTAGGATATAAAAAATTAATGGAGGACCAAAAAAATGAATCATATCACTTTATGGAGATAGTAATCCACACATATACATGAGAAATGTTATCATTCTTAACCAGTGGAAGGGTAAGAAGGTAAATGATATCATATATTTATATAATCATAAATTTAATATATATTCATTAGTTCTATATTTAAAACAATATATGTAAAATGGTGGTGAAAAATGAATTACATCACAACATGGAGATGGTATTCCATACGCATGAATGAGCAATGTTTTCGCATTATATAAAATATAAAGGAGGTTGGAAATGATTTTACAATAATAAAAATAACAAATATGTATATTTATGATATTTTATTAATTATTTTATGATGGGTGAAATTGAATTATATTAAGTAGAAGAAAGAATTAATGTGAAATAGATGGAAAAAATGATTACCATTTTTTCGGTAGGCCTCCTTTAGATCCCTTCTTAAGGACCCTTGTAATTTTATTTTAGGGAAACCAAAAACTATAATTCAAGGATAGGGATATTTTTAAGAGAATTGTGTATTTTTTCTTTGAGATATGTTTCTCATTAATGTGTAAAGAAAATAGAGTAAGGGTGTCATTTTATAAGTAGAGTAACAGACACAAATGGAATTAATAAAAAGATATAAATATAATAAATTCATTTTCATATGAAATTGGAACCATGTGGCCAGAATTTTTAATCTAAGATAAGATATGTTTTAAATAACTTAAAAAAATATTTTTATAGGTTTAAGTTATATTATAAATCTGATATTTTGGTTTAACCCCTTTGTAAACCAATATTAACCTTAACCTCAGTAATTAATTTTTCAGTATTAAAGGGTTGTAATTTTACTTATAAGGAAATAATTGGATTATAAATTGATAAGGGGTGAAATTTTTTACCATTTCCCATCCTTATTTTCCCATTTCAATATTTTTATAATTTTAAATAATTTAATTAAATTTCATTTAACCTAAAATACTATTAAATTTCTTTTAAGAACTGTTCAGATAATTTGACTTTAAAGACATCAAGAAAACAATATAATTTAAATATAATGGATTTAAATATAAATAATATATTATTATTAACTATAAAATTATCTAAAAACCCTATTTCATCCCAAATACAATACTTTTAATGTTATAAAAATTATTTACTTTTATTTTCCCACTACTTGAACAAGTCATATATCAGTGTTGTATAATAATTTAAGGTAAATATAATAATAGTAAAAATAATAAATTGATTAAAATAATGAAAATATTATAATTATTCTCAAAATAAAATTTAATATTCAATCATAACTATGTTTTTATCCCTATTTGAACATATAATATAAATTCAAAAGCAAGAGAGTGACATTTTATAGTTTTCTTTACTCAAAATATTATATAAGACATTATCAAACAACAAAAGGATCTAAGTGGAAATTAGTTAAAAAATAAATGAGTATGGACAAACTCCAAATATAAAATAGGTTAAAGTTAAGTTTTATATAGATCTAAAATCCTTTTCCTGTTAGCTTTAACCGTAATTTACCTATTTTCCCTTTTTACTAAGGTAGTAATATTCTTACCATAATTACTATTCATGATGAACAAAAAAGAAATTACCCTCATTAATAAATTTTTTCATTATGATTACAAATATTAAATCAGTTTTTAAGAAGAAATCTCTATAAATGGTAGAAATTATTTTAGTATAAAAATGAAAAATGAAAAATAGTTTTCTAAAAAAATCATTTTTTAGGTCTAAAAGTATTTTTATACAAAGAGAAAATATAATTTGGATCCAAAAGGTATAAATTGAATTATTTTTAACAATAATAAACTAATTAAATTTTAAATTGAACATAAATAAAAAAAATTCTCCAAAAATAATAGAAAATAAAAGACAGATTCAATTAAAAAATCGGTATTTTCACTATTCACCCAAGAATCAACTTTTCAGAAAATTCCCAAAAAATCACCTTAAACTAATTTTGATATACTAATTTAAAAAAAATTATTATTTTTATAAAATTTAATTTCTAAAATGGAATAAAATAATTATAATATCTACATACAAAATGCAATAAAACATTTTTTTTCATGTTTTGAAGCATAAAATAGCCTCACTAATAATTGAGTGCTTACTTATATTGAATTAATAAATATATTTTTACTGATCATGAAAATTATAAATATTTTTTATAATATTGTTACTTATATTCATACCCTCTAAATTCAATTTCTAAGTCATAACAGTCATATTTAAATTATAATATTTTAATAGTATATCACAATTCACTTAAAGATCGAAGTTTCAAGTTAAGAATACTATCAAGAATATTATTCATTTCAACTAAATTCTATGGGTGTTATAATAAATTCTAGTCATATTATTATTTCTAATATATTTTCCTTTTAATTTTCTATGAAATTATTCTAGGATTTCAAGACTATCTTCATACTTCATCCATTAATTGATCATTGATAATAAGTATTTGATGTTGATAGTGAGATGATAATTGTTGAATGCTAAGGACATAACCACTTGATAACAATAGTTGTGTGAATGTCTTAATCTTCATACCATGTATTTTACTTTCATAATTTCTCATACTCCTCATCTTCATCATAATTACTTTTTCAATCATCACATGATCCGTATAGTAATCGAAAATTTTGGGAAATTAGTTTTGGAAAGGGAGTGAAAGTTCATATTGGGTATTGAAAATTGATTCACCCTCCACCTAGTAGTTTGTTATCTATATTATAATAATGACACTTATTTTAATGAAAAGGTTTCACTTGGGTGTGAATTAACTAGTTTTATCATTTATTTAGAGTTGCCTTAGTTTATCATATAATGGTGTATAAGTTGGTCAATATGGAATTAATAGTGTTACAGAATGTTTATCTATGTTTTATGGATTCATATTTTATTTATTGTTACTGATGTATGTTTATTAGGTTATATAAATTTCCATGTGTTGTTATGTTTTCATAAAACACATATTACTTTCTTATCCTTCACGTGGATAGGATGCATGGGAATTTATTAGAGAAACCCTACTTAGTTTTTGTATTGATTCTCTGCATGCGTATCATGGTGCACATACAAATGATGTTTACCTTCAGTTTCATGTTACTGGGATAGTTTTATTATTGGATGGGGTTAAGTAACATAGGTCATATAATGGAGACATGTTACATCATCAGTTGTATCGTTAGTTGTAGGTATGGTTGTAGTGGTCATATTGGGGAGATTATTTTTATGGAAGTTATATATTTTTGTATAATGATTGCATGAATAATTTTTTAGGGGTTATATTTTCATATTAATTGGGTTTACATACTATTCCCCATGGTATGTGGTGTATGTTTTATGTTTATTACAGAGCCTTTAGTAGTCAAGTGGTAATGCCAAGGTATTAGTAATATATTAATTTGACTCAGGGTCTAATTTGAGTGGTTAGACCGATTTGGGAAGTTATAAGTACACTCCAATTATAATAGAATATTATCAAGACATTATTAAATAGATTAGAATTTATGATAAAAAATGTCTCCTATTATAAAGAACAAAAATACATTAAAATTATCTCTATTTACCACTCAAGGGTTTTATTTAATATCCTTCTCTGATTTTTTACTCTTATCAAAGGGTATAATTAAGATTTCTATGGGGTATTTAATTTACCTTAAGGTAACATCAATATATTTTAAGAAAAATCCAATTTGTAGTGAAAACAATTTATTAGGTATTTATATGTTATCATTTTTGTCACCTTCATTTCCACTTCAATAATATTTTTCATCTCACATTTTCATTTTTTTATGAATATATTTGAATATTTAGTATATCATTGGAGTAAGTAAATTTTTTTATCATTTTAATATACACCAATATTTCCACCTCAATATTATTTGTAAAATGATTATATTTATTTTCATTCATTTTTACATAATAAATAAAACATTGTGTCTATAGTTAGTACATATAAAATACCCATGAAAATTATTTCTTTTTCATTGAATGGATCTATTAGTCAGCCAACTTTTATTGTTTTTAAATGAATAACCTCTTGAAAAACGTATTTAATACATTGAATAAATCTTAGTGTGATCAAAGTACTAAAAAAGTTACACATTACATAGTAAATAACTTCTCTAGTCTTATTTAGAGTTTAGTTCAATAACTGGATAATATTTTAAAAAATTTATTTGATTTTTATTTTAAAATATAATAAACCATGTAAAAAACTATGTGATGTGCACCTAATATCAGTGAATGGAGCACATTTGGCACACAGATTTCCCAAACTGTGTAGCCAAACTATACATAGTGTAAAAATGGTTGAAATTACGGATATACCCCTCTTTAATAAATTAAAGTAATTATTTATTCCTCCCCTCAATTCTCTATTAGCTGAGCTCCTCCCTCATGTTGAAACTTTAATCTCCTCTAAAAGATATAAATTCATAAAACACCTCTGTATGGCATATGATCTAGTCTTTTTCAGATCCTATGTAAATATAGAGTTATTATCTTGAATCTTCTCTAATATTTTTAAATTTCTTCATCCCATCTGTTATGTTGTTTAGGGAAATCCCATTTTCCTCTTTTTCAGGGTATTTGATAGTTTCATCATTTTCTTCCAAACTAGCTAAAATCAAATGTTTATACTAGACAAGGTAATATCTATGAGGATTAGGTAGGTGGTTTATTCCTTTTCCCATCATTTCGTAGTGTTACATAAATTATGTCATTGTGCACTAGCCGGAATTTTATGAATTTTCCTCTAAATAGTTAAATTAAATTTATAGGGATGTATCACCATGACCTTGGTAAATCAAGTAAATGGAGAATCAACCCCTTGGGTTGATCACCTTGATTTGTTCAATCCAATTGGATGTTCCCTTACTTAGAGGCCAAAATGGCCTTTGTTCTGAATTGGCATAATGCTTTGTGTTGTGTCATTACTTAAGAAATTCCTTGGAATTTTTCTTTCATTGAATTTAAGGTTGAAAAATTAATTAGATTCTATACACTAGACCTTGGTGAGATGGTAAAATTGAATGAACTGGCTAATCACTTGATGGTTTATTCCACATGACTTAAATGGTTTTCCCCTATGACATTCCATGATTAATATTCACATGGAAATAAATGTCTGAATAAATGGAATGGCCTTGCATTAAACATGTTATATAAGTTTATCGTTCTCATTAAATTGTTATTGTCATTCTGCTGAGGGTAATACAAGGGGTTCTGATTTAAGTTCCCTTTGGACAGACTCTCATTCCTTAGTTATCTTTTATTAATTCTTGTTAAATATATCGGGGGAGACATCAGTCATTCCAAAGATGGGATTTCCATGTGTTATCTATATTTACCTACATATGTGTGACACCAATTCCCTAGGGGAGACCCCTTGGATAGCTTTGATGCAACAATTGGTTGTACCATTCCACGTGGGAGACTTGGTCCCCTACATGCAATACTAGGTAAGATCTCGAAGGTCATTTCATGTTGTTTTCACACCTTTCTAGAGTGATACTTGGGACTTCATACTTGGTTCACCTTTGATGGACTCCTTGGAATTGGTCTCTTATTGATCTCTTTGAGTGATAATTCGAAAGTTTATCTATATTTCCTTGGATGGGTTCAAGGTGTCTCTATATGTTTTATAAAGAAATGATAAAAATGTATTAAAAGGTAAATAAATGTTTTAAAATGAGAATTTTTTCAGTTGGTTTAGAAAAAATAGGTATTTCTCCTCTAAACTCAATCACAACTTGGGGGTAGTCCATCTTATAGAACATTAACATACTCACTTTACTATTTAATGATCTCTTGGTTCATCCACACCGACTTAGACCGAAGTAAGTAAATTAAATAGGTCCCCAAGTAGAACCCATACCAATGTAATTAATTATTTATTTTTTATTGAATTAAAATTAAATATGTAACACTACTTATTTTATTTTGTGTGAAATGGAAATGCCTAGACACCGTGGGTTTTATCCTACTGAGATTTTATATCACACCCTACTTAGGTTCCTTTGGTACTTGAGTAGAATTTATGGTTTCATGTATGGAAAAATGGAAGTATCCAGCTTCCAATTCTTGATTTACCTTTCTAGGATGGAGTTGGGAGAAGAGGACTGAGCCTATGCTTGAGATTCTAGTTACAGAAGTTTTTGGATTTTGTACTTTTTATCAATATGTTGCATATACTTGTATTCCCTTCCATTGATTGATCTCTTTTGTTCATCCACATGTCATACTATCTTTATTATATTCTTCTATTTATTTACTCATCTTTTACATTTAATTTTATTTATCTTGCATTATTTTGTATTTGGTTACCATTGTTATCTGGATTTTTTCATTATTTTGGTTATTTATTATATATCCAATATTGTTTTATACTCTAATCAATGAGGGCATATTATCCCCACAGACCCACCCTAGACCCTCACTGCCATTCGACAGCCTCTGACGTTTGTGGAGGTACACTTGAGGTCTTATGGCCAATCGCCTCAGGGGACTATTGAGTGGCACTCAGGGTGGGATGCTACAAAGTTTTATCAAAGAAATTTTTCCTTTTTATCTTATTATTTGATCTTTTGAAGTGGTATTAGGACATGGTAATTTGGTTAATATCATTTTCCTGAGAGTATCTACCCTACATATATGGGAAACCCAAATTATTTGATATGGGTAAATATTTTTGTTAATTTCATTGTTATAATCTCATGTATTTTACTATAGCATAACACACATGATTTTTAATATTATTTTCTTGATAAGGAATCTATAAATTTAGTCTGATGACATGGGGGAACATTTGAATCATGAATCATACTAGGCACAATAGAACATAAAATTTCATGCATTATTCCATGACATTTTAGCTTTCTGTATGCATTGCCTATATTGCTTGATATTTCTATTTGTGCCTTGATTGTATGATTTTCAGTGAGATAATACTCTCTGTGATGGAATAATTGATTCAATTGACCAATAAATACACATTAGTTGGTTTAATTGGTGAGTTCCAATAGCATCTCATCTCATCAAACCACATTCCTAGCCTATTACACCTATTGTCTAGTTTAAAGGCCGGGATGGATTTAGTTGACGCACTAGTTTCAATTTATAAGGTGTATGGGCCCTTAGGAATTGTAATTGGTGACATAATTAATTGTTTCATGATCTTAATAACCAATTAAATAATTATTATTATTATAAATAGGTTAAAATGAATATGTTTCTTTAAATGAAATGGCTACCTTTTACTTTATACATTGACCCTATTCTAACTAGTTATTTGGAAGTAGGTTGTGTCTCATATTCTTTCCTTAGGTGACACATTCTTATAACCTAGGCTTGTCTCATATAGTATGCATAGGGGTGTGCTTCTTTAGCAGAATAGCTTTGTACCTATCCTCTATGCATATTTTCCCATCTATTATAAATCTTGCCTTAGGTATGCACTTGGAATTTATAATGTTTTTCTACCATGAAAACCTCTTTATATATGATAGTAAAGTGAACATGATCATACTCTTGAGGTGGTGGGCCCTAAGCCACCAATGATACCGCCTATAGTGCCACATGAGGAACCTCCTCTAGACCTTCCACTGGATGATGATGTCCAGTTTCATGATATATTTCTTTGCTTCATTCAATCAGTGCAAGGTGCACTGCACTTTTTCTTATTTGACACGACCATGGGAAGTCTGGGATTAGTAATATATTAATAAATTGGTTTTATTACCCTTAAAATGGGTTTAAGAATTCGAGTTGATGGTATACCCTAGTGCATGAAGTTCCCCCTTAAAAGAGGCACGTACCATTTTTTGTGGAGTTTCTTTGTCCTTGATTTGACTAGATTTGATGTCATTCTTGGTATGGAATGGCTTATTACTTATCAAGCCTAGGTGGATTTATATATTTATAATGTGTCATTCACATCACCTAAGGGAAGAATTTATATATATAAGAGTGAATGGGTCCTTCATGTCAGTCGAGCAGGGCTTAAGTGTACTGGGCTGGGCGGGAAGATAGCCTAGATGGCCAGTCTCTTTATAACCAATCAAGGAATACAATTGGAATAATTAACTCCTATTGTGGATCATTTTAGGGAAGTCTTACCAAACAATTTCTTTGGATTACATCTTGATAGAGATATTCAATTAACTATTGATCTTGATTAAGGTGTGGCACCTATGTCCATTCCTCGATATAGGATGGTGCCTAAAGAGCTCCAAGAACTCGAAAAATATCTTTAATACTTATAGGTGAAGGGTTTTATATGATCCATCACATCACCATGGGTTTCATTGGTCTTTTTCACCAAGAAGGTGAATGGTTCCCATAGATTTTTCATGAATTATCGCCAACTAAACCAGCTTATGGTGAAGAATAGGTATCCAATGCCTCGTATAGATGACATATTTGACCTAATTCAAGAATAAAGTTTTTTCTATGAGATCTATTAGAGGTTGAGATACCATCAGGTTCATGTGAGGCCATCAGAAATATCATGTACAGTGTTCTAGAGTAGGTACAGCTTGTACAAGTACTTGGTTAAGTCATTTTTTCCGACGAATGCGCCGACAGTCTTCAAGGATCGGGTGAATTGGGTTTTCCACCCATATCTATATTCATTTGGTTTAGTCTTCATAGAAGACATATTAGTGTATTCTTGCACCAGACATGACCCTTCCATCCATCTTGATATCCTGATGAGTATAATGATAGAGCACCGACTATATGCATAGCTCATCAAATGAAACTTTTGGATCAGTAAGGTTAAATTATTAGGTCATATAATATCTAAGGCATGCATATCAATTGACCAAGAGAAGGTGAGAGCTATAGTTTCCTAGGATAATCCCATTAATGTGTTTGATATATGAAACTTCTTAGGGATTTATAGCTATTACAAATGATTCAATAAGGACATCTCAAACATGGTCCCATCACTTATGATCTTGACCAAAAATAGTGAGAAGTTTGATTAGAATGAATATTATGAGATTTATTTTCAGGATTTAAAGGTAAGAATCATTTCAGCATCGATCTTGATTCTTCCTAAGCCAGGAAGAAGTTAAACTATTTACCATGAAACTTCAGAAATTATGTTAGGCGAAGTTTTGATTCAAGGTGATCGAGTCATGTCTTATGGATCATTTCAGCTGAGGCCAAAAGAGTAGAACTATCCAACACATGACCTTGATCTAGCCACCATGGTTTATGATATACATTGTTGGAAGCACTACTTTTTGGGTGAGAGGTTCTTCATTTACACGGACCAAAAAATTATCAAATACATCTCCACATAGCAAGACTTGAATCTGAGGTAGCACAAGTGGGTGGAATATTGGTTGTCATTCAACATTGAGCTTGCTTACACACCCAAAAATGGTAATGTAGTGGTTGAAACCTTAAGCTGTAAGAATCAAACACAATCCATCAAGGAGGCCAGTAGTGAGTGGAATTTGATTGAATTTTTTTCTAAGATGCATATTGAGGTTCAGAAATAGTATAGGAAACCAGTTCTAGTAGCTCTAGTAGTGATTTTATCTCTGCTAGAGTGGGTGTGGATGAGGAAGTTATCATATTATGAGGACCTCGTCTTGAGGGAGAGCATCGTAGGAGAGAACTCACCTACTAGTTGGCTTTTTGATGGTAGTGATACCTTACTCTTCCATATATGAGTATGGGTAACTTCATATATATATATGAAGAGTTTATGAGAGAATCACATGCCTCAGTTTGGGAAGTTCATCCCAAGATCAACAAAATGTACTGAGATATGTGTCGTCAGTATTGGTGGCCAAGTATGAAGAGGTAGATAGTAGGTTTTATCACTCAATGCTCCACTTTTCTGTAGGTGAATGTAGAGCACCAATGACCTTCTAGAATTCTACAACCTCTATCCATTCCTGAGTGGAAATGGACCAAAGTCACCATGGATTTTGTGATGGTCTTTCTAGGATCCTCTTGAGGCAGTGATGTAGTATGGGTCATCATCAATAGGATTACCAAATTTACACACTTCCTACCTATCTAAGATTCATTATATCTTAATGAGTTAGGAAGGATTTATATTCAGGATATTTTGTGACTTCATGGTGTTCCATGTTCTATCATATCAAACCAAGACACCTGCTTTACTTTACAATTACATAAAGGGTTGTAGAAGGCATTGGGTTCACATGTTCTCTTGAGTATTTCATATCACCCTAATACCAACGGGTAGTCCTTGAATAAATTTTGGGTGTTATAGGATATGTTATGGTCATACATCCATGATTTTGGATGTTCTTGGGAGAAACATATTCCTCAGGTTGATTTTTCCTACAATATTAGTTTTCTAGAAATGATTCAGATTAATCCATATAAGGCCCTCTATGGTAGACCATTCCATTCACCTATGTACTGGCTAGAGGAAAGTGAAGTAGATCTACTGGGTCATCATCTCATTAAAGAGAAATTAGAGAAATTTTAAATAAATTAGAAGCATATGGATATAGCTCATTCCAAGAAGAAATCATATATTGATTTTCGTCATAGACCTCTTGAGTTTGAGGTGGGACATTAGTTTTTTCTGTATGTATTGCCCAAGTTGGTTCATAGATGAATCAATAGATAGGGAAATATATCACATCATTATTTAATGCCTTTTGAGATAGTGGATATATTTGGGTTGGTAGCCTATTTGTTGATGTTACCTCAGAGGTTCCATTCCATGCACAATATCTTACATGTATCTCAACTTCAATAGTATCATCAAGACCCATCTCATTTGTTTGAACTTGATGATATTGAGCTGTAAGTGGATGCGTAATTCAAGTATCATCTCATACATATCATTGATCATAGGAAAAAGTTTCTCTAAGGTAGTTCAGTTCCTCTGGTCTGGGTTCTATGGAATCATAGACACATATAGGACAAAACCTAGGAGCGGGAAGTCGATGTACTTGTGCAGTGGTCCCAACACTTCTCAAATAACATTCTACTACCCTCAGAAGGGAAACTTGGGGATGAGTTGTCTTAAGGTGGGGAGGTTGTAACACCACTTATTTTATCCAAAGTACAGACCATTTAGTTTTTTTATTCCTTTAAATTTCCCTAAATTTGATTCCTAAAAGGTTCAAGAAGGTTTTGGGGATGTCCTGGGATCGTTTGAAGCTGGTGTCTCAGAAAACAAGTAGTATAATGGTCTCACAGTTTGTCTACAACTATGCGATCTAGGGTGCACGACCATGAAAATTGTATGAAATCCTTTAAAGTGTATTTTTTCATGGTTTACACGTGGTTATCCAAATAATGTAGAAAATCATTCAATGTTCCCCTTATAGTAGCGAATGGTGCATGGTTGGTACATGGTTTGTCCGAACCGTAAGGCCAAAACCATGCACAGTGTGAAAATGAGTGAAATTATAGATATAAAACTATTTAATAAATTAAAGAAATTCTTTCTTCCTTCCCTATATTCTCTAGTGTCTGAGCTCCTACCTCACATTGGAACCTTCATCTTATCTTAGAGCTAAGAATTTATATAACTCCTCCATCTGGTCTCTGATCCAATCATTGCCAGATCCTATGTAAATCTAGAGGTATGATCTCTAATTGTCTCTAATATTGTGCAAGTATTTCATCCCATCCATTTTTCTATTTAGGTGCAAGATCATTTACCCAATTTTTAGGACATTTGATGGTTTCATTATTTTCTTCCAACCTAGATTGAATCAAACATTAATACTAGACAAGGGAATCTCTACAAGGATAAGGTATGTGGTCGATGAATTTTTCCTTAGTTTCGTTGGGTTTCATAAATTATTTCATTGTGCCATGAGCCGTCTTTTTCGAGCATTTCCTCTAAATTGAAAAAATAAATTTAAAGGGATGTCTCTCTATCACCTTGGTGACATGAATGAGTGGTGAATCATCCCCTTGGGTTGATTTCCTTGAGTTATGTCATCCAATTGGATGTGCCCTTCCTTAGAGGACATAATGTACCTTTGTTCTAAATTGGATTAATGGTTTGTGGTGTGTCATTACTTTAGAAATCCCTTGGACCTTCTATTTAGTTGAATTTAATTTTGAAACATGAATCAGACCTTATACACCATGCCTTGGTGAGACGGTAAAATTGAATGAGCTAGTTAAGCACTTAATTCCTTATTCCATATGAATTAAATGGTTTTTCCTATGACATGACTTGATTAATTTTCCTCTGGAAATAAATGTTTGAATAAATGGAATGGTATATCATTAAACATGTTATATAAGTATACCATGATTATTAAATTTCTGTTTTCATAGTGTTGAGGGTGATATAATGGGTTCCAACTTAAGGACCTCTTTGACAGAATCTCATCCCTTAGTTATCTTTTGTCAATAATTTCTAAATATGTTGGAGGAGACACCATCCATGCCTAAGATGGGCTCAAATTGTGTTACTTATCTTTAACTCTAGATGAGTGACACTAGTTCTCTAGGGGAGACCTATTGGATGGTATATATGTAATAATTAGTTATATCATACCATGGGAGAGACTTGGGAGCCTACATGCGATACTAGGTACATAATCAGAGGTCGGTTCATGTTGTTTTCACACCATGCTAGAGTGAAACTTGAGAATTTATAATTAGGCTAACTTTGATGGACTACATAACATTAGTCAGTTTCCGAAACCTTCGAGTGATACTTGGAATGTCTCTCTATATTTCTATTGACAGGCTCAAGGTTTCTTTATTTGTTTTATAAATAAATGGTAAAAATGGTTTCAAAGGAATATAAATGTTTTTAAATTATATTTTCTTTAAATTGGTTTAGAAAATGTAGGGAAATATCCTCCAAGACTAGTCACAAGCCCTGGGATAGTCCATCCTATGTCACTTTACCCTACTCACTTTACCATTTTAGGATCTCTCAATTCAAACACACCAGCATAGGATGAAGTCGGTAAATTGGATAGGTCTCCAAGTGGAACCCATTCCAATATAATTATTTATTTATTTTTTATTTCATTTAAATTAAATATGGAACACCTATTATTTTATATTGCTTGAAATGGAAACACCTTGACATCGTGGGTGTCGTTGTACTAAGATTTTATCTCACATACTACTCAAGAACCTTTGTTATCTAAGTAGAATTTAATATTTTAGGTATAAAAAAAGGGAATCATCTAGCTTTTAATTCTTGATTTACCTTTCTAGGATAGATTTAGAACCATAGGACCAAGCCTATGCTTGAGATACTATTTATAGCAATTTTTTTCATTTTTACTTTTTGTCGTCATGTTTTATATTCCTGTATCCTCTGTCACTTCTTGATAATTTTTGTATAGCTAAATGTTATACTATCATCATCATATTCTTTTATTTATATACTCAACTTTCACATTTTATTTTCATATCTTGCATGATTATGTATTTGGTTTCCACTACAATCAGGATGTTTTCATTTTTTATGTTGTTTCTTATATATCCATTGTTGTAGTCTACTCTAATAAATGAGGTAATAGTCTCCCTATAGACACACCCTAGGCCCTCGCTGCTATTTATAAGCCTCTAGAATTCAGGGAGGTGTTCTTGAGGTTTTATGGATAACTGCATTGGGGCATTATTGAGTGGCACTCAGGATGATACAATACATTTTCCATAGATTATTCTATGATTAAATGATGAAATGTTTATGAAACTTATTTATATTCCATGGGTTATGTTAGGATGAAATGTTTATAAAAATAGTTTCCTTTCCCTGAGTTACAATATGATGAATGTTTTATGATATTTTGGCTCTCATATATGTGATTTTCATAAATTCATGGGTGGGACCATAATATATATCCCTCTAATGCATTGAATATATATAGATATCTGATGAGATAAATAGGATTGGAATGAAGAGTGAACCTAATTCAATAAGGGACTCTATCCACTATGATAGTCTTGAGAGTGAACCATGACTACTATGATGGAATGGGGAGTGAACTCATTCCACTATGATATTATTAGAAGTGATACTTTCCCACTAAGGAAATGATTTTCTATTCTTATGTGTATTTTACAAATCTATGTCGTACACTGGTGTTATTCTCTCATGGATCTTGTTATTTGATTCCTTTATGATTAATGTCTTATAAACTTCCAAGATATATTCCATGAATCAGTATTATTATATTTGATATATAGGGTAAGGTTTTCAAATATTAATATCATGTTCTGATACACTTATTCTTATGTTATGATTATATGATCGTTGATATATCCCTTGTTTACCCTTACTAAGCATCTGAGCTCACCCTTTCCAACATTTCTTTTACCCAGGTTATGAAGAAATGTTGTAAGTAAGATATGTCAAAGAAGAGTTTTATTTATGAATAACTTTGTAGGAGATGATGTATATCTATTATGAACATGTTATTTATGTTTCTATGTTTTAAAATATACTAAAACTATACTATTTTGGTGCAGATCAATGTGTTATGTAATGAATATTTGTCTAATAAGATGTATTATATGTGAATGAAAATTATGGGTTGCTATAGTTTGTATTATTGAAAGGTTTCGTGAACCTTGGTAACTAGGATGATTAATATTTAGTGAATACAATGAGGATAATCTTAGATATAGAAGAATATCCTATGTTATTGTAAATAAAGGAGTGTTTTTCCTTATAAAACATCATGTTCTGGATACTAAAAGTGGATGCAATTTTTTCACATATGCATCTAGGGGTAATAACCTTCAAAAGAGTTGGTTGAGTATACCTCAAACATTATTCTGGTTCATGGTGAGTTTTCCCTTACTATACACCAGGTATGACACTCTAGTGGGATATTCCCAGGTTAACTCATATTTTATTTATAAACCATTATAAAGAATTTAAATATATGAAAAACATGAAAAACCTTGTTTAAACCTAAGGTTTTATAGATTTAAAAGAAGGTGACTTTATTTAAACATCCTATATATAGTTTTTCAGGATTACATGGTTTTCTACTGTGATTATTATTACTTATAATATGATTTTAGTTTTATCCAATGGTTGGAACCATGAGGAATTATGTTGAAGCTGAATGTGTTGGAAAATGGAAAGATTTTTCTTATGAGAAACTAAGTAAAATAGGAGCTAGAATATGAAATAGTTTGATTATTCCTAATCATTTATCTCATTACTTAAGTAAAAATCTCAACTTGGGTGAGTAAACTTACACATAGAATAAGATAAAATGGAGTTTCTTTAAGACTAAGTAGGAAATGATATTTAGTTTCTTATATATTATTTATGTAGGAAGATGAACCTATGGAAATTTCTCAAAGGAATGGGAATGTGATTTGGGTGTGGAAAAGAAAGACATATAGAAATTATTTTTCAAAGAAAAATGAAAAGTTTGGTTAACACAATGGATGAGAATAATGGTTTCCCTAAGGTATCATAAATGGTTGAATGTTTTAAATATAAAAAATAAGGGAACTATAAAAATCAATTTCCAAAGGGGAATGATCAAAAATAGGATTACCAAGGTCGTACAAGATAATTTTTTACTATTAATGATGAAGATACTACAAATGATACATGAAAGGATAGAAGTATTAAGGAATAATCTGATGAATCCTAGTAAATGTATTTAGAAGGAATGGGAATGATTAAAGTGTTTATGTATTAGAATTTTATAATTATGTTTTATAATTATTTTTATCAATGGTATTTAGGATATAATAATCATGAATCATTTAAGTATAGTTCTGTAATATTTTTTATTTAATGATTTTCAATAATATATTTAATGGTACTAATGACTTAGAAAATTGATTTAATGGTATGGTGATATTTTATAAAAAAAACACATGATTAAGTGAAATATAGCCCTTAATATTTTCCCAATGTTGAAATAAAAAAATTTATTTTAGATGAATATATTATTGAGAAAGCTAATGGGATGGTATTGATGACCTTGGAACTAATTATAGATTTGATGAAAAAGTTTTTTATGATATATTTTATGGATATTAAAACATTTTTGGATTTATAGAATATATTAGATAATCTATGATTTTATTTAATGAATTATGAGAGAGTTAATTTTTGGAATCATGTATGTTTTCATTATGGTTTTATGGTAATTTATTTTATTACCATATTTTAGGATAATATATGATCAAGGTATTTACATATTTGGTTTGTGACACTTAGAGTTACTTTATATTTATTGGGGGATTAATGTTAATTTTATGTTGGAAATATTGTGAGTTTTTTCTAAATTTTTGAATTTGGAATTTATTCAGACATATTTTGGAAGGGTTTAAAGGTTAACTACTTATGAAATGGTTTAAGTTAAACTTTCGGTGTTATTGATTGAGGTCAAAATATGACTTATCATATTGGATAACCTGTGATAATAAATTTGGTTTTGATAAATATCTGAGATGAGAGGACTAAATTTTCATTCTTTTATAGATCTTGTGATCCATTAAAAGATAATTTTATTGCACAAGGGATGAAAAAATCATCTTGAATATCCATTTCATAGAGTAAGAGATGAAGTGTAAATTGATCTAAGAATAACTAAATGATAAAATTGTGCTTATTATATGGAAATTAATTAAGAATATTTTCTCATTTTCCATATATTGATAGTAAAATAATGCCTCAACTTTATAAAAAGGGTATTGAAAAAAATGTTATATTTCCCCTATATTTATGATAAATTAATGGTATTTTCATCCATCGTAAATTTTTGGTTTTGTGGTCATTAACTTTATCTTGACCATGTTCTTTATCACTATCTATTAGTTATCGGGCATTATTTTCCTCTTCTAGGTCTATATTTTCACTTCCCACTAATGTACTCTTATTTTGAAAGCTATTTGTTATGTAATTTTAGATGACCTTCATATTTCCCTTTGCCTATTTTTTAGAGTAAGTTTTGTTAACCCTTTTTATGATGTTCTTTTTCCACATAGGAATTTTCAAATGTGAGGTCTTTGATTACCAAGAAAAAGTTCAAATTTTTAGGACGTAATTTATTAAAGGTGGGGGGATAATGTGACACCTATATACTTTTAAATAAGAACATTATGTTAGATAGCATACATCACATGCAACACTGAGCTTAATTGAAACATAAAATATTATTATTTAAATATGATCATTATAAAAATATCATTAAATTGATGGGAATTAATAGGAATAACCACATTATAATATATATATATATATATATATATATATAATTTTCCTACTCAAATTGTTTTGATTAATTCTTAGGAAATAAGCATTAAATCTTTTTAGTAAAGTCATATTATTCTTCAAAAATACATTTCCTTCAAACATGATTTTTTTGTGAGAAACTATTATATTTAATTTTTAAAAATTTTAGAAAATTTATTTCATAAAATTAAATTCTTTTTTGAAATCATGTTGAAAATTTATCTTAGAGTGATATTTTTAGAATTTTCTAAATTTTTTTATTTTTCAATAAATACTAGAAAATAATAATTTTTATTGGAAACTATTTTTTTCATTCAATAATTTAATAAGTAATTTTTTATTAAAATGTTTTCAAATTAAAATTAGTTATATTAT
Organism: Viscum album; assembly: GCA_963277665.1. NCBI lineage: Eukaryota > Viridiplantae > Streptophyta > Magnoliopsida > Santalales > Viscaceae > Viscum > Viscum album. Next base: position 1,810,169,426 of record OY728155.1, read on the forward strand.
ATTATTAATAATGCAATTAAGATCATTGGAATCAGTTTATAGTTGAATTTGGTATAAAAAATATACTTAAAAAATATTTTTTTCTAAAAAAAATTCATATTGTTCTTTGGTTTTATCATAAATTAATTTCTTCCACTTTTATGAATTGAATCTTAAAAATGATTCCATGTTTTGAATTAGGAGTTTCAATTTTTTTAAATAGTTCCCTTTTTTTCAATATGATTAGTAACTACAGTAAATTTTTGTGACCTTGGTAAGGGTAAAATAAGTAAAATAGTGTTAAAAATTTGGGTTGAGGCTTTAAAGTTTCTATAGCACTTGTTTTTATCCTTTACTATGGATTTAGTTTAGCCAATTCTATCCAAGTCTCTAATATATTACTACTTAGTGTCATATTTCTTATATTGTGGACTTTAAATTTAATTAAGAAAAGAATATATATAAAATGAAACTCTTTTGACTTTAATATCTCTAGTATTTTATCATAAAGGTATAAAGAGGATATGTTTAATTTTAAATGTTTATTTAAATATAAATAAAATTTAGTTATTATATTAATTTTATTGACTATGGTTTTGACTTGTATGACATTGGAATATTTCCAGGAATATTTCTGAATCCAGTTGATGAGTCAGTATGGGATTCTGGGGATCAAAGAGCCTTAGTGTGGTGATATTAAAAATATTAAAAATATTCTATCATGCAAGAGAAGTTTCTTTCTAAATATGGAATAAATCCCAAGAAGAGTCCCAGATTATAAATCTATGTCTGTGGTTGAGTTCAGAACATGGGTTTTTCCCTAAGCGTGGCATAATGCTTGTCAATGTTGGGCACCAGGTAGATGGATAATGTTCACATGATGTAAAATGGAGTTTATTAATTTAATAAAAATTAAATAAATAAACCCTTACCCCCTTGTATGGTTCACTATAGAGGAGGAGAGGATCCCCCTCATAGGATAGATGACCTGAGGCTGAACCTAAGGGAGGAGGTGTTGTTGACCCCCATTTTTTAAGTCGATCGTCACCGAATCGAGCTATAGTGGCTTTTGTGCGCCATGTTGAACCCAAAACTTCAAAGTTTCTCCACAAGGTTGGAATATTTTATTTTGAATTCCTCATCCATCTTTTTATGCTTTTTTATTGTTTTAGATCTATCAAAAAATAGTTATGGACCCTATGGGGGTTGATCTATCAATTTAAGTGAAAATAGGGTGTTTATGGGGGATCATAGAGAATTCCCATTCATAATTCCCAATAACATAGTGTATAGTGCAGGGGCACATTCCATGTGTTCTTCACATTTATGGAAGATGAAATTTTTTTACTACACATCATTTACCAGGGGTGGATTCCATGTAGTGATATTAGGTTGTGTGGTCAAGATACATGGACATACATGTCATGTTAAGGGACATGTCCATGTAAAATTAATAATCTAAATACATGAACATGAGGTTCCATTCATGAGCATGGGATGAGGACACTTCCATGGGACAAGGTGAGGAAAGAAACACCTTTTACTCCTTGTAAATTCCATGTAAGCTCACATGGCCATCCAGTCCATGAGGCAGAGCACATGATTAGGTATTCATTTAGGGTCACACATCTTGTGAACCCCAATACACGCTATGTACTATTCTTGGGAACTTCCACCTAGTGTATCTTATTCTTTGGGATTAGATTCAGACCTGTGAGTACCCTATCCTAATAAATTTTCCATATAGAATGTGATGGTATCCTTTATAGTGGCTTTTGAGATATGACATGGCATGATTCCTGAATAATTTTTAATTATCAGTGCTTAAATATGGGTGTTGATCAACATAGATCATTGGAGAGATTTCAGGTTTGGTACCCTTCTCTATCATCTCAGGATATGGGTCCCCCTGGACTCTTTGGGCTGGTAAAGTGGTTCCCCCCTATTATCAGGGTGCAAGTCCCATACCCATGGCAGTTTTGCGATGTGAGGGGTAACGAGCATGACTATCCTTCCAAAGAAGTGTGACCAATGATGGAAGTCATATTGGTTTATCAAAGATATGTTGGGGATAGTATTCCTCTATCACACCTAGGTGAGGGTTTCCCTTAACTCTTGATTCGATAGAGATGAAACTCCCCCACAGTGGGAACCGGTCCTCTACCCACAGAGTAGTTCTCTCAGCGTCGATACTCCCCTATCGAACCAGGGTGTGGGTCCCTGATATCATTCATGTCGATGGAGAAAAATATCCCTTTCCATATTAGTTCACATTTCATTTATACATGTTGTGATGTAAGATTCAATACTCTAATATCATACCAAAGTTTGGGTCCTCTATCCATGGATTCAGTACTCCTCTCTCACACTAGGGAATGGGTCCCCCATATATTATGTAAAGATATAGTCGGTACTCCCATTTCATACCAAGGTGTGGATCTTCTATTCTAAGTTCAGTACTCCCCTATCAATTTTGGGTATGGGTCCCCTATTATGATCATAAAATTATATATGGAACTCCCCTCTACACAGGTTGTGAGTCCTCTATCTATGGAGTGGTACTTCCCTCCCTTATAGTTCTAACAGGGAGTGAGTCCTCCATGGGAGTTGGAGATCCCTTAGTTTTAGAGCGCAGATATGAGGAGTGGTCCCCTCTACTTGTATGTGTGACACCTAGTTAGTAGGTAGTGTTTCATTGACATGGTGAGGAGTTGGAATCTCCTTATAAGTACTATAGAGGTTTCTTAGGATGGTTAATAGTTAGTACTCCCTCTACTGTGGGGTAGTGGCGACATGTGGGTCCCTCCTTAATCTCTATTTTTAAAGGAAGCATGTGGTTCATAGTCTGTATTAGTTACCCTCGATTGTTTGAAGTTTTTAGGTGTGATACTCTCCACTTGGGTTTCTATGAGCTTGCGTGGGGTGAAAGACAATGGTGATAAGTCCTCCAGTGTTGGGAACTAGAGTTATACCTTGAGTGAAGTTCCCAATAGATTGTGTTCTCTCAAATGTTCTATTGATGATGGTATAGTTTTTTTAAATGGATTGATATCTCTCATATGTTCCATATGGGATTGTAGGAAAATACCTTGTCAGGGTTACCTCAAGGATACACCATCTGGGAACATAGGGCTTGTGCAGTGCATTCTCCTAGATGAGTGTTACATTTGATCCTTGAGTAGAATCATGTGGTTGGATGTGAGATTGGGACATCATTATACATGGAGTCTAAGATGATGTACATCTTGGTATTTTCTAGGATTCAATATGGTTATGTATTCTATCTTGATTAACACACCATGTGGTTAGATTTAGCTAGATATTTATAGCTAAGGATCCGTAAAGATAGAGTTTCTCTCTCATTTGGGTTTCCTCCTCTAGCTGGGTTGAGCAGACTATTACCTTTTAGTTACTATGGGTTTTTGGTGCACCTACTAGGTATTATTATACTCTTCCCTACACAATATTTTCCCACACATTTTATGTCTTTTTCAAATAATAGGCCTTTCTATAGAGTGCTAGGAAGACCTAGAACAGATAGAGCTTAGATATCTAGATAGACTGATGTGTTTATCAGTTCCTGACCAAGCTATGTTTTGATAGTTTCATTTTATGGCGGTCCCCTCCATTTTAGTAGGATGAATTATTTTATAATTTTGGTGGTTTTCTATCTTTCCATTTGGTACTTTCAATACTTTTTTACACTAATTTTGGGATTTATGTATGCTTTTATTTTATTTCTTCTAATTATTATTATCTACACAATATTTCATGGAGATAGATGTCAGTGCCTTCATAAAGGTACCATAGGCTAAGGCCTCTCATGTGTGTGATATGCCTACTTGAGCATGGTTACTAAAACCTATCCTATTGGATGTAGGCTTGGGTTGGTTCGTGATATAGGGATATCAGATTAGGGAAGTAATTAGGAATAGAGTCTATGATATTGGTTTGGTTTTTATGGAAACAATGTTATAGTGTTTTGAGTCCGTATTTTAGGCTATAGAATCCAGTGTTAGTGAAATGGACAATGTATCCATTCACCAGGTATCTAAAAACTAATTACTAAATCAAAACATTTAGGCACTGGTTGTAGTGAAACTTTCGTACATGCATCATATAGGATAGGTTTGTGGGTTCAATGTCTTTCATGAGTCATCTCCCTATATGTACTCTTTGATTGTGGTACATCATGATTCTATTTTAGGATTACACTATGATGATATCCAGATAGGGTTCCAAGGTAGGATTGTGATGATGATCCAACCAGTGATGAGGCTTTAGTGTAGGGAACTACGTTGGATGTGGTACCTAAGGGTTGTTCTCTAATAGATCCACCACCCATTGAGCTATGGGTTGTGCCAATATTTTAGGATGAGAATGCGTGTAGGCTGAGTGCAATGCATGAGTTACAAAGGAAGTGACCTATGATTTACTGGGAGTGGTAGACCACTATGTAGTTGGTGACTAGTTTAAGGTTGTCACGCGTGTTTTCCACATTATGAGGACACTTACTGGTCAAATGGTGGTCCTAGTAGAGACTCTTTTGTAGGAATAATCCAGGTGATGGTGGAGTCTACTGAGGAAAACCCAAGATAAGGTAATGCTCACTTGGTCAGATTTTAAGCTGCTCTTAAGGGAATAGTTTTATCAATCCACATTGAGATCAATGTGTAATCTTCTGTAGCTTCTAAAGGATAGTATGACCATGATATACTATTTAGAAAGGTTCACAAACCTTTCATGATACTCCCTATATATGTTTTGAGATTCATTTTTTAGAGTAAGGACCTATGATCATGGGCCTCCATAGATACATCTGAGAAATAGTGGTATCCTTATACCTTTCCTCCTATGAGGGGGTGATGGAGTGAGATCTGGTGATAGAGAGCCTCTTGGAATAGGTTCGAGTAAATGGGGCTTGAAGTAGTGATCATGGTGTTGATTCATCTAAAACAATTGTTAAACATCAATCGATAAGATCATGGTGTAGAATGGGAAACTCATGCCCAAACTCAAACATTTGGGTCTACAGCACAGAAGTTGCATCAGGGACCTATTTTTCTATAAGAGAGGCAGTGTTATGCTTTTTATCAATGGGGAATTCTTTTATGAGATTATTCTACCCAACATATTACGGATATGGAAATGGTTGAATGGCTTCCCTTGAAAAAGTAGCATCCGGAGCATGGAGTTATGCATGATGGAGGACATGTAGGAGGAGTGGGGAGAGTTGTAGGAGTTGGAAGATATTTTGATATATTTCTATCACCACCCCAAGTTGTATACACCAGGTTTATAGAGTTATAAGATAGGGGTGGGGGTAGCTGTAGGTCATAGTGGCCTATAACCTGGAGGCTCTGAGGATGATTATAGGTATGCTCTATTTTCTTTCTAATTTTTCTGTAGTATTATTATACACTACTGTGAGGTGCTCTATTATTTCCAATTATTTCTCTATAATTATATAGGGTGATATAGGGATTTATTAGATCCTTGTGATAGTGTTTTTAATGTATCGTTAGACTCATGGTGAAGAGTGGCATTTCTCCCAAAGATATGTGTTCTTGTGACATGATATAAAACCATATGGGTGTTTTAGTGCCACATAAAGAAGATAGTGTCAAGGTTTTGTGGATGAGTTCCTTTGAATCGTGTTCTCGGGGTGTGGTTGTGTGATAGAGTGTTGGAGTTGGTCGTAGTGATGCCTGTGGAGTTGTTTAGATCAAACAGTATTCCTGGAATTCCCATTGGAGGGTGAACCTTTATATAGTGGAAGATAGAATCTATATTATGTTTCGTTAGTGTGGATTAGTTGCCTACCATCCATGCTCAGATGGTTTTCCTCAAGTGGGTATGGAAGTGATTCTTGATTTTTCGATGTAGTTCTTCCTTTATGTTGGATTGATCCCATGCTAAATAGGATGAGCTCAGGTGAGAGCAGATATGAACAACTTTTATCAGATTGATATTATAACCCTTGGAGCAGTGGTGTTATGGTCTTTTGGTTTCCTATATTGGTGGTGGAGTTGAGGATGCCTTCCCAATGATGTGTTTGGTTTACCACCCCACTGAGATTTGTCTTCTTCTTATACTATCAACCAGAGACTACCCTGATAATTGTGCCGGCATATCAGTCAACTCTTGTGTGGATTTTTAAGTTTTGTTGTAGTTGGAGGTTTTGAGTTGGAGGGCCTAGTAAGACCCATTTTGTATACTTTGTAAGATATATGTTGTTAATTTGTACCCTCGTGTGCTCATAATTATAGTTTTTCATGAGATTATTAAGGTTATCATAATGTATTTCATCCATGGGTGGACGAGAACTACTAGGTTACATCAATTTATACAATAGGGTAGCGAGGTGGTGTACCACTGGGCCCTAAGACTGCAAATGGACTGAGTTATTGGTTCTCACCACTTGTCATTATATAGGGGACATGTGCACACTTTATTGTATAATGTTAAACAAGGTTTATCTTGATGTTGGGTGTGGTGGCCTTTGAGGTTCCCTTGAGTGTGTGTTTTTAGACAGCATGTGAACTCTTTTTACGGAGCTCACCAGTATTGGATTCCTAATTGAGATCTCATTTTTCCCATGTGCCTGGTATTTCAATTTGTGAGCTTAAAATCATTAATTTGAGGAGAGTTTAGTGACTCTAATTTGTAACTGTAAAACTTTGGAATATTTCTAAGAGTATTTATGAAGCCATGTGCTGAGACGACATGGTATTCCGGGGCCTAGAGTGCCTCAGTCTAGTGATATTAAAAATATTAAATATATTATATCACACAAGCACAATTTATTGATAAAATTGGAATAACTCATGATTGGAGTCTTGAATGAAAAATATTGTATTGTAGTTGAGTTTAAAATGTGGTATTTACCTAAGGCACGACATAAATCTTGTCAATGTGATACACCCAGTTGAGGGCGAATGTTTGTGGGGTGTTAAATGGAGTTTATTAATTTAATAAAAATTAAATCAATAAACCCATGTCCTGTTGTTTGGATCATATAATAGGAGGATAAGATCCCCACTATGTGATGGATTACCTAAGGCTGAACCAAATTAAAGAGGTTTCCTTGATCCCAATTTTTTATGTTGATCATCACCGGATTGAGCTATTGTGGCTCCTAAGAATTTTGTTGAACTTAAAGCTTCTTCATTTCATAAAGAGGTAGGATAATTTTAGTTTTAATTTATGATCCCCATTTTTATGAATTTTTTAAGGTTTTATAGCACTTAGATGACTATTAAGGACCCTCTAGGGTTCAATCTATGGGTTTTGGTGGAAACTGAGGTGTTTTTGGTGGATCAATAGGAATTACCATTCAGAATTCCTGAACACATAGAGTGTAGTGTAGGAGATCAAATTGTTTTTCTTCTAATTTTTGGAAGATAAACATTTGGGGACTAAATTTTGTGTACTGTGGGTATACGTCATGTCATGATCCCAAGTCGTTTGGATGAGGGACATGGATACATATGTCATATTAAGAGAAATGGATGTGTGAAATTACATGGACAAAGACATGGACATGGGGTACCATACATGGGAATGGGTTGAAGACACATCTAGTTACCCATGTGATGTGAGACATGTTGTGTACACTATGAACAAACCATTTAAGGTCACATGGCCAACCAAGCCATGTCAAATAGGATGCGGCTAGTTATTCAGGCGGGGTCACATGTTGTATAAACCCCAGAACACACCATGTATTATTCTGGGGAACTTATTCCTAGAATATCTCCTTATTTTGGGATTATATTCAGCCCTATAAGTATCATATCTTTAGTATTTTTCCATATGGAATGTGATAGTATCCCTCTTGGTGGATTTTGAGATACAAAATGGAATAATTCAAGCACAATGCTTCATTTTAGGTCCTTAACCATGGGTAGCAATCAAGGTGGATCACTGGAGAGATTTTTGGGTCAATACCATTCCCAGTCATGTTAAGATGTAGGTCCCCCTAGAATCTTTAGGATGGTAGACCAGTGCTACCCTAATATATGGTTATGGTTCAACTACCCATGGTAGTGTTATGACGTGAGGTGTAATGAGTGTGATGCTCCTTCCAGTGATGTATGGCCGATTATAGAGGTTGTATTGGTTTATTAGTGAGATGTTGGGACTAGTACTCCCCCATCATACAAGTTCACATGTTTCCCTTACCTCCTTGGTAGAGAGTTAACTCCCCCACAGTAGGCATGGGACCTCTACCCACAGAGTAGTTCTCCTAGGTTCAATACTCCCCTATTGAACCTAGATGTGGGTCCCTTGTATCATTCATGTAAATGGATATGGATATCACCTATCATATTAGGGTGTGGTCCATCCATACACATTATGGATATAGATTCGGTACTCCCTTATTATACTAGGGAGCAATTCCACTATCCATAGAACCATTACACTCATATTGAACCAGGGCATGGGTTCTCTATATTCGAGGTTCAAATAGATTCGGTACTCTTCTATCATAAGAGGGTGTGGGTTCTCTATTCCAGGGTTAGTACCCACTTTGAAATCAGGGTGAAGGTCCCCCATTTTGATCAGATAGGTAGTGAAATAATTCCCTTCTACAGAGGGTGTAGTTCCTCTATCTACTGAGTGGTAATCCCCTACCCTCTATTTCCAAAGGGGAGAAGGTCCATCACAAGAGTTAGACCTCCCTTGTTTGTGGAGCGTAGTTACTAGGAGAGGGCCCCTCCACTTTTTATGCATGAAACCTAGTTAGGAGATAGTGATCCATCAATGCAAAGAGGTGTAGGCCTCTCCCTATGGGTACTACATAGGTTTCACGGGATGGTTAGGAGTTAGTACTCCCTCGACTGTGGGGCAGTGGGGATGTATGGATCCCTCCTTACTCTCTCTTTTGAGAGAATAAATATGGTTCCTAGTTTAGAGTAGTTATCCCACGATTTTGTAGTGGAAATTGGTGGGCCTCTCTTCTTGGGTTCCTATGATCTTGTGTGGGGTGCAAGATAGTGGTGATAGGGCCTCTGGTGCTAGGCACTAGATTTGGGCCTGGAGATAAGTTCTTGATGGATCGTGTTCTCTCATATTTTAAATAGAGGATGGTAGAAATATTCATAATGGAGTTATATCTCTCAGTTGTTCTATCTAGTATGGTAGGAAAATAGCCAATGAGGGTTTCCTCGTGGATGTTCCATCTAGGTTGGCAGGCCTTGTGGAGTTCATTCTCCTAGACAAGTGTTACCTTTGAGCATCAGATAGAATCTTGTGGCTAGATGTGTGGTTTGGACCACATGAGAATTGGAGTCTGAGATGAGTATATTTGGGTCCTTTTTTGGATTCCTTATGGTGATGTCTCCTATCTTGATTTAAACACCATGTGGTTAGAGATGGATAACCATGTATAACCGAGGAGTGGTCGAGATGGAGTTTCACTCTCGTTCAGGTTTCTTCCTCTTTTTTGGTCGATCAGTCTATTTCCTTTTATTTTCTCCCTTTTATTTTGGGTTTATAGGGTGCCTACTGGGTATTTTTATACTCACCCTTGCATAATATTTTCCCACACATGTCATGTCTTGTGCATATGACAGCCCTTTTGATGGAATCCTAGGATGACATGGAGTAGGTAGAGCTTATAGGTCTAGAAAGAATGAGGTTTTTATTGGTTCTTTATTGAGATGTGTTCCATTGGTTTCATTTGACAGTGGTCCCCTCCTTCTGAGTAGGTTGGATGCTTTTATAGCTTTTTGGGTTATATTTTTCCCTTTTTTACTTTCAATACTATTGTGGTACTCTGGTTGTGCGATATATGTATTCATGAAATTTCTTAATTGAGTTATTATTATCTCTACACTATCTCATAGAGATGGATGTGGTTGAAAGAATACATGTACCATAGGCTAAGGCCTCCCATGTGAATGATATTCCTACTCGATGCTAGTCGCCCACCCCTAGCCTATTGGAGGTGGGATTGGAATAATTTCCACTCTGGTCCCAGTGGGTCAGGTTGTGATAGTAATTTATTTTTAATTTTTATTTATTGAATAATTACCCTAATTTCTTATGCAAGGTCGACACAATATTTATTAAATTAACAAAAAAATAAGTTAAATGATTTAAAAAAAGTTAAAGTGATGCAATTTTGATGAATTATTTTTTACATTATTTTTTTAGATAAATATAGCATATAAGAAATGTTAAAAACGTTTTTATTCAAATTTCATTATTGACTTGTTGTATTTAACATCAAATTAAATGAATAGTGCCAAAAATTAAATTAACAATATTTTATGAAAATAATATTTTATTAAATTATTCAAAAATAATAAAATCTTGAAAGAGGTCAAGGTGGATACTATATGGTCAAAATTTTCATCCCTTGTCCATTTATGAGTCAAATTTTACCTTACATGTAATATTATAACCCTTTAAGATTGAAAAGGGAATTATTGTGGTTAAGGATAAATTAGGTTAACTAAAGGGCTAAACCAAAATATAGGTTTTAAAGAAAAAAATAAAATGTTAAAAAATTAATTGGTAGATTCTATTTCAACCACATCCTACCTTATCTTTGAATATATTGACATTTGGAAGAAATTATATAGATAAAGATTTTATTATATTTTAATCTTTTAAGAAATTTAAAGAGTGCCCCTCCTCTCACTTTTAAAGGGGAACCCATCATTTCTCTTATTTACAGCACTTTAGGACTTCTATATTAACCAAAACCTACCAAATTATCTTCTAAAATTCGATATCCATGAATTAAAGGTTTTTATCTTTTTAAAATACCATTCCAATGGTCTTTAAGAAAAGAATTAAAGGAGACCTATCAAAGAAAAGGTAGTCATCTCACCCAACCTCTTTCAGTTTATTTCCTCTTCTATCTCCTATAAATATATTAAATTCATAATAAAATAATAAATTCAGTTTCATAGATATATATAAATTTTATTATGATTATGAAACTACTTTCATTAACCCACTTTTCCATCAAATGGGAAGTGAAAGTATCGCTTGTTCATACGTATGACTTATCATCTCCACATAGTGATTCAATTCATTTTCCATTAACATCATCCATGGATGGGTATTATGATGGTTTTAATTTATATACATGATATTTATGAAATAATTAGGCTTATTTGATTATAATATCATATATAAATACTTACCTTCCAATCCTTTGTAAAATGATAATGTTGCTCGTGCGTGTTTGTGGTATACCACCTCCTTAAAGCGATGTGATTCATTTTTCATTTTTTCATTACATGGATGGTAATAAGGATATATTTAATGATTATATATTATATATATGATATATATTAAATTATAATGATTTTATAAAGGTTAATTATTATTTACCTTTTTTCGTTCCATCCATTGAAATGTTTAAACAGTGTTCATGAATACGTATGGTCTACCATATCCAAGAATAGTGTAATTCATTTTTATACCTCTATATTTAATGGTTGATTATAAAAATGTATATATTGAATATATATTATATTAATATCATGATTAACATTTTTAATATTATAGAACCATGGTCAAAGTTTAAGGAACAAAACTACTGAATAGAAATTCTCATGAAAAATGAAATAGTTAACTCATAAAAACTATGATTTTAATACATAATTATTAATAAATGGGTGTTAAAGTGTTATAAGTGGATCATATATGATATTATAAGTATTTAAATAATTTTTTAACATAATTATAATGAATATAAATTTATTATACATGAGGTTAGAGAACTTTTTAAGTAAGTTGATCTTGAGGTAAGGGTTTATCATCTCAAATTGTTTTCTTTGAGACATATGTTATGTTATGAACCTATCTTATTTTATGTGGTTTAAGTAATGTCCTATGACATGTTATATATTTAATTTATTTATATTAATTATAATGAACTTTTAATTTGAATTTATTCATTCATGGGGCTTATGATTTAAAATTTACCAAATCAACTATAGGTTTTTTATTGAAATCTCATTATTTATCGGGATTTATTATGATTAAGTTTCTGATGATGAAACTTCATGATCTACATTCCATAAAACACATGTATTTTCTTTTCCTATGGTTATATATATATATATATATATATATATATTAAATGTTTTAATTTTATTTAATCTCTTTAATAAAATAAGATATTGAAAAAAAATTAAGGAGGACCAACTTTATTTCTCTCTTAGGTCGAATATCCTTTTTTCTTCCATATACAATTTTTCAAAAAAAAATTAATAATTTTTTTAATATTCTTCTATAATTGTTTAAATTTATTTTTAACCATTATTTAATTTAAAAAAATGAATCTTCTTGACATTTTATGAATGAGGTACTTTTTTAATTTTTTAGAAAAGTATGAAAGGAATGTTTTCTTTTAACATATATGGCTTGAATGAAATTTTCTATCATCATGAACACTCATTTATTTGATGATTATTTCACATGTTTCAAACATAATTTTCAAAGAAAAATTTTTCTATAATATTTGGAAAAAATTTATATTTTAAACTAGTGATTTCAAAGTGAAAAGTGTATTTCCCTCAAGAAATTTTACGAGTGATGTTTTCAAGACATTTTTCATCTAAAACAACATCCTTTGATGTTACCTAATATTTTATATGGATATGATCCAATGATAAAATACTTATTATTTCTATTGATTGTTTATTATTAAGATTAACTTTTTTTTATGAAACCCATTTATTTTCCATGGGTTATTCTATGATGAAATGATAAAAAAGTTATGAAATCAGTTTCTTTTCTCTGGGATATGCTATGATAAAATTTTTATGAAACCTATTTTCTTTTCATAGGTTATGATATTATTAATGTTTTATGATCTTTTGGAACAACTCTGTATTATTTTAATTATGTGAAGGGTGGGACTAAAATTATATATCTTTACAATCCATTAGGTTGATATGGATATCTGATTAGATAAACATGACAAGAATGGGTAGTGAACCAAGTTTAATAAGGGACTTTATCCACCATAATAGTATTTCAATTGAACCTTGACTACAATAATGGAATAATAAGTGAACAAAATCCATTATTATAGTGTTGTAAGTGAGCCTTTATTTCTAGGAAAATGATTTTATATGCTTATGTGTATTTCAAAAAATCTATGTCTTATGTCAATGTTTTTCTCTCGTGGATCATATACTTCAATTCCGTTATGATTCATTTATTATGAACTACCAATATTTATCCCATGAATCATGATTATGATCTTTGGTATGTTGGTTATGTTTTTCAAATTTTAAGATTGTGTTATCATACCCTTATTCTTATGTTATACTTATGTGATCATTTATATATCCCTTGTTTACCCTTACTAAGAATTTGAGTTCACCCTATCTTATGTTTCTTTTCCCTAGGTTGTGAAGAAAATTTTTAATTTTCATATTTATAATAAGGGTTTTAGTCATGAATAATATAGTGGGAGATGATTTATATCTCTTAAAAACAAGTTATTTATGTTTCTAAATTTTTAAATATAATAAAACTATACAATTCTGGCATGGATCATTATGTTTTGTAAGGAATATCCATCTAATAAGATGTAATATCTATGTATGAAAATTATGGGTCACTATATAGACTCCCACTAATAGTTGGAAGCCTCTAGTATATGGAGAGTCATGTCAGATATCCTTATGGCACTCTGGTCAGTGCACTATCAAATGGTCTATGGTCTAGGTGTTACAAAATATAATCAGGGGATTTATTTGTGTCTAACTATTTTTATAAGGTAGGCAGGAGATAAGGAATTGTTGGGATGTAGTACATAACTCATTTATAAGATTTGTTAACCCACATATGGGATAAAGGATAAGTTATCAGTGATTGAATTTTTTTTCTTTCTTTTTTTACTCTTGACCAATTTTCACCATGATTAATACACATAATTTTGAAGTTATAATTTACAAGGTTTTATCTCTTCAGTGAAATAGGAAGAGGGATTAAATTAATGAATCATACCAAGCATGTAGGATTCACATGGAATTTGTGTGACTTCATATTATTGGTTATATTTATTATGACATCATGTTGGTTATTTAAAGTGTTATCGGTAATTTATATAGTGTTTTACCATAAAAATTTATGATGGTATCATACTTAAAAAATATTAGAAATGGGTAAAAGTGTATTATATAAATACTTTTGGCCCCAACCTTTCAAAAAAGTTTATTATATAAATACTTGTGTAGATTATCATGTGTAATCCACTAAATAAAATGACAATTATAAATTATAAAGTATTTTCCTTTATAACTTTCAATTGAAATTTCATTTAATTGGGCCTCAATTTAGAAAAAAACATCTAGTTAAAGTGAAATGGAAAACTGTGATGACACGGATCCTATGTGTATAGTTTTTACCTCATGTATATATGATATTGACCATGTTTATGGGTATATTTTTCTATTTAGAGTGATTGAGTTACAATATTCCTATAATATTAAATACAAATAATAGTGGGGTGTTATGCCTATTATTTCTTTCATTAAACTGTCGTATTGGGAATTTAGATAGAAATTTGTTCTTACATGGGTCCTATTTATGCCAAACCAAATCTTCAGAATGGGTAAATTGGACTAGAGATATATCTTAGATTTTGAGACATTTATAATGTGGGGTGTAAAATATATTGGGTTTTTATACCTCTTGAAACTTTTTTTTGAACTTTGAGTTTATGAACTGATATATTTCATGGGTATAGATGGACCTTTTAGGTTTATTTTTTTGGTACCGTGTGTGCTGAAAAGGAGTGGAGTATTGAGATTTTAAAATTTAATAGCTAGATAAATGTTATGGAATTGCCTCTGATGATACTTCATGCTCAGTTATAACTTTAGGATCTTATGTAGAAGAAATTAAGTATTAAAATAAAATTGAATAGTTACCTTATTCAATTTTTTGATGCAAGTAGGTTTCACTCTTTATCAGTGATCATTGCTTGAAGGAACCAACATCAGATCCATGTAGATCATCCAAAAATGCTCTAGATATTTTTTTATCACCGACCATTGAACTCCAGGTTCTAGCATATATAAACAAAGAACTCTTTGATGTCATCATGATCGCAGGATCATAGCTTCTTTGATCCAAAATAAAGAACTCATATAGAGGGGATATGATCTTTATCTTCTATATTTAAAACATGATAAGTATATTAGTATGAGAGACAATTCTACTGGTAGGTAAATCCATTCTAATTTGGATTAAATTTATTTATATAGGCTGTTTTTATTTATTAAAAGTTCACCTTTGTCCATTATTAAATAAAACCTCAAAAATTAAATTAAATTCAACACATTTGACATATTTAACATATAATAAACATCATAAATATTTTATCACTTACATGCATAATCTAAAATATGTTGTGTGATAAAATATGAGTAATTATCTTGACCCATATCTCCCAAAAATATTTAATAAAACTTGAATAAGATATTCATTCATAAAATATTATTTCTCAAGTTCAATTAAAAAATCATATATACATTGAGAATATAAATTCACTTCCTATTATTATAAACTTAAATAATAAGGAATTAATTTATTTGTTTTGATCATTTAATCTCAAACATATATTATTCCCTGATGTGGGGTACACTATTTCCTAAACATTGTTTCTATAGAATTGGCCCCAAGTATATGAATTTCCTTCATGTGAGATAGTCAAGTCCTTATCTCAAAAGTAATGAGTACTTCTCAAAGATTATGAGTGGCGTCTAATAACCCATCAAGGCCCCTAAGGAGATAAGGTATTTTCATAGAAATGAAAACATCACCTTCAAAAACAAACTATGTGATATAATCTCTTTGTTTTATGATATATTACAAATTTAGACACACAAATTTTTTCACCATCATTACTTTCTTTCTTTATTATTTATATGAACTTACTGGATAGACCAACCCTCTTCTACTATGGACATGAATTTAGTGAATGAACTACAATCCTAATCGACTAGTCCTAAGATATCTCTCCCTCTAATTAGAAGAAAAAAATCATGTCTTGATAATTTAACTGTTTTTATACCGTCAATGACACACCCAATGAAAGATACCTCACCAAAATATGCTATGTTTTTTATATTTCATCAAATTACATGATCAAATGGAACACATTAATAATGATATCAATTCCAAAGACCAATACACATTCTTGTAGATAGGAACAACCAATGACACCTATATCATGTGGTGTTCTTATTGGTGGATCATTCCTCGTGATCTCATACTCTCAAGATCACCAAGTGAAAACTTCAGGGGATGAATCCTCAATGATTATGATACACTAGTACTTGATAGTCATACATTATTTATGTCTTGTTGGTATGGTGTATCTATACCATAGGACATATGTTTAAGATCACTATCATGGTATCTCTAGGTTCTCATTATAGTTTTTAACTATTTTAACCTTTTGATATGACATTTAATACAAGGAAATTACAAATTGTATACTACAAAAAACTTATTTTCAGTATTTGGGTAACGAATTGTACATGCACATATAAAAATATATATATGTTATAATAACCAAAGTATATAAAGGTTTTGGGTCTAGGTAACCCACTCAAAACACTCCCTCTTTTACTGGAGTCAACTTCTAACAACTCTCAACACACTATCTCTCACATGATCATATTTCATCTCTTAAGATATAGATTTAGTTAGGGGTCTTCGGCATTATCCTCTATGGATACTCTGCTAACTGCGAATTCACCTCTATGAGTTAAATCCCTCAAGAGATGAAAATTTAGAAGTATATTATTTGTCATCAAGTGTGACATGGGATCTTTGGAAAGTACCACTATAGTAGTATTATCATAATAAAATATAATAAGTGTTAGGATTCTAGGAACAACACCAATATCTAAGATAAATCTACATATATAAACTTCCTCCTCAACTACATCATAAATTCATATATACTTGTATTCTTCTATAGAATTGGTGACCATCTATTACTTGGATATTTTATGGATCATTACACCACAATTCATTAAAAATACATAGTGTAACTATGATTTTAGATCATCATTATCTATCTGGTAACTAGAATTAGTGTGTCCCCTCACTATTAATTACTAATCCCCTCCATACACCATGAACATATAATTTTTATATCTCAAGTACTTCATGGTAGTTTTTATAGCTTCCCAATGTAGCTCTCCTAGATTATCTTGATATCTTCCCACTATGATTAATGTAAATGCAACATCAAACCTTGTATATAGAATAGAATACATGATATATACCACTACTGAATAATGATAGATTCTACTCATCCTTTCAATATCTTATTGTGTTTGTGGACATATCTTATTGGAGGTGTTGATACCAAGTGAAATGGGAAACATCCCTATCTTGTATTATTCTATATTGTACTTTTTAAGCATTTGATCATTATATGTACTTTAACTTATCCTAAGAATAATTTGAGATAAATCATGATAGATTTTGATCCCTATAACATAAGCTAATTCACCTAAGTCTTTCATGGAGAAGAATTAATTTAACCATGTCTTAACCGACTGTAATACTTGAAATTTATTTCCCATAATTAATATACCTTCAACATATAATATTAAGAAAAAAATTTCATTCCTACTAACATTATTATAGATACATGGATTTCTTTCATTCTTGATGAAACCAAAATATCTTATGACATCATCAAAATGAACACTTAATGGTCATGGTTCCTATTTCAATCCATAAATTGATCTATATAGCTTACATTCATTATTTCCACTATTTTAACAAGAAAACCCTTATTATTGAATCATATAGACATATACATACAACTTATCATTTAGAAAACCATTTTTAATATCCATTTTCCAAATTTTATAACCATGGAAGGATACTATTACAAGTAAAGTTTTAATGGATTTTATCATCATAGCTAGAAAAAAGGTCTCTTCATAGTAAATTCCTTAATGTTACCTAAAACCCTTTGTAACCATATTTTCTTTATAGGTATTTACTATTATCTATTTCTTGAATACCCATTTTATTACAATAGGTTTTACATTAGTTAAAGGGTCTACCAAAGTCCACACTTGATTTTGGTACATGGACTTCATCTCAAAATGCACAGATTCCTACCATTTAAAAGCATCATTTCCATATACTTACCCCTTATAGGTAAGAGGTTAATCATTATATAAGAGTAATGTGTAATCTAATTTGGTGACAAAATAACCATACCTCTCTAGTTCTCTAACCTCTCTAGTCAACCTTCACAGTAATTATATCTCAGGAACATATTCAGCTCCCACTATATTTTTTTAGATTATTCAAATACTAATTCTTGTGAATATAAAGCATCAACTTCATTGAATTTTATCTTTCTCCTAATATTTTTAATGGAAATTTTTTCCATTTATATAAATATTTCATGTCTTTCAATAATAGTTATTCTATATAAAGGGTTATATATGTAGTATCCTTTTGTTTATTTAAGATATCCTATATATATACACTTAATGCTTTATAATTATATATTTAAATTTAGTATTTTATTTAAAAATTACCCATATCCCCATACACATATATTAGATATATTCGATTTATTTCCATACTATAACTTATATGGAATACCTTCTTCTACCTTATTTGGAACATGGTTCATTTTATAAGATGTTATCTATAGTGAATATTCCCAAAATGATAGTGGTAGAGTAGCATGAATCATTATCTATATTACCTTGTAAATAAATTTAATATTCCTCCTTTAACTTACACCTTTCCACTTAGGTTTATAAGGATGTGTGAGTTTGGAAAACAATCCCACACTCCTTCAAATTATTGATGAAACCTTAGTTTGTATTTTCTATAATGTGGTCTGAGTAGATATTCCTAATGTTTTTACCAAACTGATTATCTACCTCATTTCGGAATTTTTTAAACATCATAAAGTAATTTTACTTGTACATAATTTATTAGATGAAGCCGTCGTATTTTAATGGTTGGAAAAAGTTGTGAAGTAAGAAAATAAACCCCTTACCTTTACTAGAAATGGACCATATACATGAGTATGAATAAATTCCAATAGTTTTTTGTCCCTTACCCCTTTCTCGATGAAGTTTTATTTAGTCATTTCCCCTTATAAACAAGTGTGACATACATCCAAGAGTTTTAACTCAATCCAGTCAAGATACCCTTTTTGATGTAATTTTCTTAATCATTTTTCATTAAAATTCCGTAGAATAAAGTTCTATATATGTATAGGATATGATTCATTCTCACTAAATTTATCATTGATTTCCAAAATAGTATTTTTCATATTCAATTATATACAATCCATTATTAATATACCTAATACTATAACATATTTCATCTTAATATAAAAGAAAACATTAATTTCTAAACATGAAATAAAAACCCATAGTGTCTAAAATAGAAACTGAGATTATGTTTTTGGTAAATTAAGGTACATAATAATAGTTATTTAATAAAAGAAATTAAAACCTAGGAAAAGTCAGATGATAATATCTCATTGCTAAGGATTCTAGTCTTGCACCATTTTGAGCACATATACCCACCATGAATTTTCAATATTTTCTGATATACTTGGTTTTTGAATATGAATAAAAAAATTTAGAAGCATATTGTATCCAATACCCAACTTATAGATAAATATATATTTCATTTAATGAAAAATATACCTAAGGCATAATCACTACCTTGCTTCTTCTTCCCAATTGTGAAATTCTTCTTATAGGGTCCCTTCTTTCCATAAGAAAAGCATCCATCCTCCTACTTGTTTCCCTACCTTTATATATTTGAATTCTTATAGGGTTGGTGAATTGGTTTATTTAGATTAGACATACCCTTTAATTCCTTATCCTATCATTCCTCCTTTTTCATTATAAGGACTAATAATTTGGTATTTTTCATAACCTTATCACTTAGATCACTAATGATAATAGATCTAGGAGTGAATTTTTCATGTTATTCATATTATAGTTAATAATAAAATCTCATAATCTTGATGGTAAAGAGGTAATAATGAGATAAATATTTATTTCTTAATTGATCTTGAACCTGATGGATTTCATTCTCTTAATATACTCAATCATATTGATTATATGAGTCCCTTTATGACTCCATTTTTCTAGCATGTACCTATACAGGGCACTTGATATCTCATATAATTCTTGTTAGGATCACTCCAGGTAAATATCTATGAGATAAAACCTTATTTTATAGGAATATTTATCCCCCTACATTTTTTATCCTAGTGGAAATAGATGATAGCATGATTCACTACACATATAATGCGTCATATAAATGATTATTTTACTTGTTTTTATTCATCTTCCTTACTGCCATAGGGGGCTCAATTGGGAGTTCATATTACAACACATAGAGATTCATCTCTCAGAATAGTACAATGTGCAAATTTTTTCACCACTCAAGGAAGTTATTTTTAATTAGAATATTTTCTTTATCCAGTATTGATCATAGTGACATTGAACTGATGGTGGTGTTTTCCATTTTTTCTATAACAAATAAATTTAACATATTAGTACTTTATTTTGATTACTGGTAAATATTACTAAAAAAATTAATAATTAAATGTCTCATAATATTTTATTGAATCCTAGTATCCATCAACTACTAGATTCAAAATACTCACTCACTTGAGTATTCTAGTAGAAGGGATCCTTGAAATATATCCCCACAATCCAAATTATGAATATTCCACCACTAATAGAGCTTCAAGGTAGGATTTTGATTTACCAAGCACATTGACTCGCATCTACTTTAACTATTGAGTGAATTCCAAGATTATGGAAATCATAACCTTGATTTACTCAACACTTTTCCTCTAAAGATGAAACGTGCTAGTTATGTCTACTTCTTTGATTCCAAATTCAGTTAT
This sequence comes from Viscum album, assembly GCA_963277665.1. Lineage (NCBI taxonomy): Eukaryota > Viridiplantae > Streptophyta > Magnoliopsida > Santalales > Viscaceae > Viscum > Viscum album. The sequence continues at coordinate 1,810,190,322 of OY728155.1, forward strand.
GTTAACCTGTCACTCCCATAAAAACTCCCCAATAGTAGAAGTCACCATCAAAAATGGATGATGAGAACCTTATACAAATATTATTTTCCAAAATTAAGAGATATATGGCATTATGACTTAATATTTATTAGATGGAATTTAATTATTTTAAATGAATATAATTATTTTTTCTGCTTAACATGATTATACTATGTAATTTCCCTCACATATTAACCACACATAATATAAAAACATCCACAATGTATTATCTATTTTTATCTATGAATTATCATTTATTATTATAAGTGATCATGTAAAAAAATAAATTCACAAAATAAAAATAAAAAATAATCATGAATGTTTACTACTGGTTGATCCACTGAGTGAAAATGTATTAACTAAGGCCCTAGGGGTATGACCTGAGTTTTATCTAACTCGTATCATAGTTCTCACCCCTTACGGCATGTTTAAATCTCATGTGGTGTTTTTCCTAATCTCGATGAGGTTTGTGTCGTCATTATTCCCAGTCATTATACATAAATACTCACATGCAGGTGAGGGAAACTTGGAAATGTGAAATACAAATAAATAAATTTAATCATGAGAATACAAGCCCCTATAAATATAATATGAGGGATATGATAAGTATATAATCTTATAAATTCATTAATTATTAAAAATATCAAATTCATTGAAATTATAAAATAATTAAATAAAATATCTAACATACATAGGTTGGACTTATTCATGATCAGTCGACACACAATATATTTCCTGTATAAAATTAAAATTTTAATTAATTTTCTAAAGGGAATTAATTATGAATTAAAATAATTATATTTAATTTTAATTCATAATTTATAAAGCACACGATGCCAAAATATTTGTTATATATTCAAAATAATTTTATTTAATTATTTTTTTTTTGGAATTTTGGTACTTTTTTAGGGCTCTTAGGCTTCAAAATAACCCTCAAATGGATATCAAGTTTATGGGGGGACTCAGATAAGGCAGATGAATCAGCCATAGCCTCACCTGACCAGCCCCAGGTTGAGCCAACCCAACTTACATATGGATCAGTTGACATAGACATTCCCCACAAACAAGGTTCATTGCACTGGGGGTAGTACCCTATGGCACCACCAAGAAATATAAAATAATAATAATAATTTAACAACACTTTGTGAAGTTTTTTCTTCTATTCTCCCATTATTGGGACATAAAATGGATGTGATAAAAGAAACCAGCATTATCTTATATTTTTACATTTTTTATATAACTTTTTATTATGTTATAAATACTATTGAATTAGGATTTGAAAAAAATCTGTTTTCATTTCACTATGTGAAATAAAAACACGTTTTTTTCAAATCATAATTCTATAGGATTTATAAGGTAAGTGAAATCATTGCACCCCCCCCCCCCAAATCTACTATTCTAGGTGTGAGTGCCTATCCAAATTACTAAAGATTATTTTCCATCATTATCCCACAATTTTAGTATGTAATATGTTTATGTGTGTGTGTGTTTTTTAACCCAAAACAATGGTTTTGATTCAATTTTAAACTTTTTATGGCCATAACTCATCCACTAGTCCTCGGGTTAAAGCACCGTTAGAGAATTTGGGACCATTGTTGGTTAAAAATCCATGGAGTAAATGTATAAAGTTTTGATACCGCTATTTTATCAAGAATATGAGGAGGGTATAAACCCTTGAGGCTATTATATATGTTGAACATATTAAGATCTTATCTATAGTATGTCTAGGTGTAGATTATCCCAAGAATTGGATGCATTAGGGTGTGACTGAATAATTAGTTGAGGTATTTATAATTGGTAATGAACTAACCATGGGGTATGGGGGCTTTGGCAATGTTGAGATGGTCAAATCATGTGATAGGTGATTTATGACCTTTGGGGAAGGTGTGATCTACAACGAGATGATCATATAGTCTTATGAAACACTAAAGTTTCAAGTGATTTTGTATGATGGCTATGATATTTAAAGAGTTCCTCATCTATAATTAGTTGATAGAAAATATGAATATTAGTTACTAGTGGGTCTAGGATGTTCCGAAAGAAGGACTGAACATGAGAGTCATGTGATTATCAGAAAGGTTATGGAACTTTTATTAAATCTATTAGAATTAGGTGTATAGTGATGGTTTTTTGGTAAAAAACATGTAAATTAGTTTTATGGGGTACTATGGTATTAATAAAGGCTAGAGAAGGGTGAAACATGATGATTTATTCATGTAACACATGTGGGGCTCAAGAATTCAAAAGTTTGGATGATGGTGGATGTTAGGTGGGATCATTCTCATTGATTGGTAATGATGAAATCCTATGGTGGGGAGCACACAATGGATAAAGTGATCATGTGGCACTCAATCTGAGAATTTCCAGTAAACATCATAAGTGGCATATTAATGAATCTAACATGGATTTTTTTTCACTTTATTGATGCTTCTTGAATCCATGTAGCTGAGTTAGATATATAAAATAGAAGGTACCCATGTATTGTTGTTGGCTAAAGAAATTTTGGGGGAGTTAGTATGATCAGATTTTGAAAACTAATGGATATGGGGAAAGTTTGAGAGGTATGATTAGGTGTGATTATTGGGGAAAAAATATAGTAGAGTGACTAGGTCTATGAGACATTTTTACTCAGATATGACAAGATGATGTGAATAATTATATAGGGATGCATGTTATAAATAGTCTTGGGAGTGAGAAGGTGGGTTCTAATGAGATTGGTTAGGTGAGAAATGCACTGGTATAGGCCAGTGGAACCAACCAAAAGGGTGTGATGTTGGTGGTTTTAGTAATTCATAAATGATTCCAAAAGTGGGACTTATGGTGGTGTTGGTTGAAATAATCAGCTACATGATGTGTGGGCTGGTGATGTTTTGAGTAGTGAAGCTAATTTGGGTGTAGTGTTGGCACAATAATAACCAGCATAAGATGTATAGTTGTTTTTTTCATATATGATTGGTGAATGTGATATTTCATGACAAATTAATATGGATACCTAGGAAATAATTTCATAAGTAATCTGTTATACAAGTGCATCTTATCACTACCGATCATCTGGGGACCAACAAGTGATATGAGATGACTATTTAGATATTGTAGGACATACATAGGGAATGCTTCTAGGACTTTAGTGGTTCCTAGAAGAACTATATGGATTTAGGATAATTTTTCTATAATACCAATTATTAATATTCAATATATATTTCACCTATGAGGATTTATATGATAGAAAATTTCATTCATCTCTTTGTTGGTTGGAGGTTGGTGAGTCAGTGGTGGATGGGTTCAGTCTCATACATGAGGCTTAAACGAATATATAATTGATATAGAAATTATTGGGACACCATTATATTTGGAGATAGGGAAGTTATCACCTAGGAATGGGTGGTCGTTCGAGATGATAGAGAATATTGTTCCAGTGTCATAACATTTGGATATTTTACAATATTTTAGTGTGGTTCACAATGTGTTCCATGTATCATATCCTTGGTGATATTATCATGATCCATATCATGTGATTAATACCTATGATATTGAACTTGAGGCTAATGCATCCTTTGAGGAGCACCCATTCAAATAGTTGATTATAGTAAAAATGATCTTCATGGAATGATACTTTACATGGTGTGTGTACAATGGTTTTAATGACTCAAGATTGATGTACATGGACATTACATTACTTTTTCATAATACTTAATACATGACAGAAATATATTCCCAAATACCATATTGGCTTTAGTGTCTTTAGAGACTAGAAAAAATAAACAAATGGTTCATAAAATATCTAAATCATCTCCTCATTTATCCTTCATAACTAGAATCCCATTTTGACACATAATACATAATACCCTTCTTCAAATCCTATGGGAAAAGAAAACATAAAAAGAGTGATCTCAAATGATCAGTAAGGGTAAACATAGATAACATAAAAAAACAATAAACATTTTGAACATAAAAAAATGAACATAAAGTATAAACATCAAAATATTGAGTCATGAAATAAATCTTGGAAGTACGTAAGGCATAGATCATAAATGAACATTAACCATGATAGAATAGAATTGGCATAAAATATGTAATTTTATAAAATTAATAATCACATAATATGATTTTCATAGTAGCCAAGGCATTGCTGCCAATACCATCATAGTGGACAAAGTCCATTATTGAACCAGATTTATTGTCATTCCATCCTTGTATTACTGAACTGGATTTACTTTCCATTTATTTCATGTTTGTATTATGAGATATAAATCTTTACCCAATGCATTGGATGGAGATATAGGTCCCACCCATCTCATAATGAAATCATTCTTACAAGTTCCACAAAAACATAAATCATTCATCATAGCATAACCCATGAAATAAAATGGGATTCTTAAACATCATTTCATCATAAAATAATTCATATAAGATAAATGGAATTAATAAAAATAATTTCATCATAAACACAATCAAATCAAAGTTATAATAGGTATTTAAACATAACCCTATGTCATCTTATATGGAAAATAATTTTGATAAAACACTATAACTTAATTCCTGAGGAAAATATTCTTTCTTATTCAAAAACATTTTTTTCTCTCAAAATGTCATGTGATTTTTAGAGAAAATAATTTAATTGAAAATAAACTTTAAATATTTTAAATGAATATTCATGTAAATAATTCATTATGAAAGTGTAAAAATCATTTCATGTCGTATAAGTTAAAAAACATTCCCCTCGAACTTTTATTGAAGAAGTTAAAAAGTTACTCATATGGTAAACCGAAGAAATATTCCTTCCAAACCATGAAGTAAAAGTAAAAAATGAGTAAAAATGACTTTAAACATACATATATTAATATTAAATACTTTATGAAAAAAAATTATAAAACATGGACATGGATGATAAATATTCCCCAGTAAATACTTACAAATAAACGATCTCGGATAAAAATGAGATTGTAAAATTATCCCTTACCAATTTATAATCATTAAAATTGTATGAATCATAAAATAAAGAAAATTATATGAATATATAACCTTAATAATAATAATAATAACAAAAACATCCATGGTAATCATAAACACCACACAAAAGAAATAGGCAGCGTATAAGGCATATGTCCAATAGAAATAAAAGTGAGACAAAATAATCCCTTACCTTGTAATTTTCATTAGTAGAGGGTGGTGTAACCTCCTTTATAATGATTAAATAATGTTATTAAATTATACCAGGACCATATACATATTTATGATATCATATACTATCCTATTATATCATTTTGTTAATTGTATTTCAATATTACAATTATTCTGAGTGTTAATTGCTTCGTTTTCCCATTCATGGTTTACTGTGTAAGTCATGTTTATTATGCATATGATGTATTTTATTCATAAAATTAAGTTCATAATTATTATTTTCACTCATAATATAAATTTTATATTCATTCTTGAATTGTTAACATGGAGAATGAATCTCACCGTGTTGTGGATACGGTTGGTCGTATGTTCGCACGAGCGACGGTATCATTCTCTTCATGGTTAAATAGAATTTAATTGGATTGTGTATTAATTATAAATAATAATTAAAATTTTATATTCATTATTTAATTCCATTATACTCATAATTATACACATCTTAATAAAGTATTTTTGAATAAAAAATTACACCACAATGTGGATACGACAAGTCTTACGTACGCACACATGGTGATATTGTTATTCGTAGGACGGATAAAAGGAGGTATAAGGTTTTACCATAATTATAATTACATATAATCATTTATAATATATTATATTTATTACTTTAGTATGGAATCAACATAGGAAGAGTAAGTAGAATAAGAAAAGAAATTGAATTGAATTGGTAAAGCAATTACCTCTTCTTCAATGGACTTCCTTTGGATCTCTTCTTATGGATACTAGGGATGGAATTTTTAGAAAACCCAGACTTCCTAAAGTTAACTAATAATGTTTATAGAAGAATTGGGTAGGGCTTGATTGAGATATAAGGCTCAAGGACATGTGAGGAAATGTGGGAGGAGATGCCTTTTTATAAGAGAGGAGGAGGGGCACTTTTGGAAGGTATTGAAAAATTATTTTATTATAAATTGATTTTCAATTTCAAAAGGTCCAAAACTCATGAGCATTGTTATAAATACTCTCAAAAAGTAGGTTTTAGACAATTTTAGGTCTCATAATTAACCTTATCTTTCAGATTTAACCCTTAGTTAATTAATTTAACTCTTACCTTGTCTTCTTGTATATTCATACTATATGGTTAATATAGTTACTATAAGATGCCAATCGAACCTCAAGTGGTTCATTAATGACATTTTAAACATTATTTACATCATTTTTTTGAATTTTATATTTTTAGGACTATTATATCATTTAATAATTTTTTTTAAAAAAACTCATTTATGACAATGTTATACTATTCATATCATGAATTTTTTAAAATCCATAACAACTTGATTATTTCAAAAAAACTTAATTAATTAAAATATAAAAAGTCATAATAATCCATAAAATTATTGTATGGAATAAACAGTTTTAAAATAAATTTATTTTAATATTTATAATCTCATTTATTTAAATCATTCAATAATAAGGTAATCACTACATCATCATTGTGTCATAAATAAATTTATTTATTTGGTGTCTAAAAATTATAAATAAAATACCATTATATAGTAAATATTTTCATCTTTATAATGAATATTTATATTCTAAGATATTAGTTATATAACCTCACCTTAAAATTGAATTAGTAAAAGATACATGTTTATGTTATATTTCTCTTTACTTTAAATTAATTCTTATAAAATGTCATTTTCACACCCAAATGGCTCCATGGGGTCCCAAAATCGACCCAAGGATTCCCATTCTTGGGAATATCTCATATAATAGTATTAGTAAATGTTTTAGGGTAGTTTAATATTATTATAATATTATTTTTTACCCTTATTTACCAGATTTACCCTTTAACCATGGTAAATAAAATAATTACTAAAGTTATTAATCATAATGTCCAAAAAAATAAAAGGTACCTATTCACAAAATTTGGACCTTTTGATTAAAAATATGGAATATATTTTTAAAAATTCAAAACACATAATTTTCAGTAATTAATTTAAAATTAATTCTCATTGTCAAAACCAAGAAGTGAGTTTTTAAGATGTAATAAATATCAAACGATTGACAAGTGTTTATGTCCAATTTCAATGGTAAATTACTTCCAATTAAAAAAATTGGATTAAATGATAAAAACTTAACCTAATTACACTTTTAAACCAATTAAAAATATAATATAACTATACGAATAAATTAGATGGAAAGGCAGTTTTGAATTAAAATGCAGTATTTTCCACTATTCATTAAAATATGAATTTTATCAGGAAAATACCAATAATTAAACATAAGTATATTTTTATGTCCCTCTTACAAATAAGGAGTTTATTTTTTCAAATATAATATATAAAATTTCTAAAAACTATATTTAAAATGGATGTGCCATCAAAATGTGGAAAAACAGTATTTTTTAAAAAAATACTTCTTTTATCCAAAAAAAATAAATGTGTTCTTATATAATGTCTATAAAATACATAAGATGAATGTTAATGTTATATAAAATTAAAAATGTGGTTAATACTATTTATAACGGCTATTTTATATAATATTTTAAAAATATATCATTTTTTAGTGGAACTCAGTATTTAGTGCAATGCAAGCTATCAGGGAAGGTCACTCTTGCATATAACACAAAACAAGAATAGTGTTGTGTATACTTCAATATAATATGTTGTTTCATATAGCATAATCTAATATTATTATATCGTACAACACAATATATCAAAGAAAATAAAAAATCAATTTATCCTATAAAATCTCGGGGTGTTACATTCTACCCCCATTAAAATGAATTTTTCCATCAAAATTCATCAGGGTTATAAATGGTTTACTACTTGAAAGTTTCTTTCATGGAAATCCACATCATAAAAAGGAATACTAAAACTTAATTTTAAAAATGAAATTGAGAAACATAACGGTTACCCAAAGTAACTTGTCACTAGGTTTCCACATAGGAGAACATAGGTGGGAACTGAAATATGGATATGGAAGAGAAATATAACCATCAAGTTATGATGGATAGTGATAAATAATAAGGTTTGTAGAAAGTTAACCACCATAAATCCATAAATATGTGATTATTTAAGGTACCATGTGATTCATCAGATAAGAAGGTACTAGGATAGCATTTTTGGTTTCAAGATCTTTTTCCTAAAATTGATGAATTTTTGCATGAGGAGAAATACTTGCTTGATTTAAATGTAATATCACAGTTGTTTGTTCCCTAAAGAATTTCCATTTTGTCTCTTATTTAAAGAAATTAAGTGGAATTTTTCATTCTTGAATTATTAGTAGATCATACAATATAATGATAGGCCATTCCATATGTCTCAATAAAAAGGTTATAACAAGTTATCAAATATGAACAAGTCCACCTATAGTGAGATAATACATTAATATAAAAAACATCAATCGGAATATAACTTATACTATCCATAAATGTATAATAATAAAATCCTTCAAAAAATAAAAATATAAAACTTTATAAGTAGGTGAACTAAATCTACTTGACATTTGTCTCTCATATCTCATTTGGCAGTTCTTGGTTGTCACATTCCAAACATGTGAATACCTTAATCATATATTCTCTTAAAACATGGTAATGACATGAATTACCATAGAACCTTAATGAAAACATGCAGTCTATAAAAATTAACTCCTTCCACACACCAAAAATACCAAAAATTCTATATACTCAAACCACGATATCACTTTGTCCTTGTATTAGTCATGAGCTCATTAACACTATAAAAGAAATCATTATCTCCTTATCCCTTCATTATGCGCATATCATGTGCTTTCCAAAAATATTTCAATCACTTTTCTTGGTTACCAGTACCTTATACTTATAGAAAACCGCAATGGAAAAATACATAGATATTCCAATATTCCATAATACTATAAATGAGATTCCACAATACTATTTTGGAATCTCATTCCTTAAACATTTAATCATTCCACCACTTCATTTTCATACTCAATATCACCAATAGTGATCACATGTGACTTCCCTTTGTCTTTTTTATTAAGAGGATGCTGACTTTGATCATCATTAACCCTTAGATTAGATCATTGGTTATCATAATGGCCCATTTCCTTGCACTTGTATCATTGAAGTGTTGGTGGTGTGTTCTCTGTAGTCTTCTCTCTATTCACATCATTAGCAACCTTTTTCCCATTACTTTGATACTCAACTAATCAATTACCATATTTTCAACACTTGAAACATTTTCTAGTCCCTTTAATACAATCTCCACCATTCTTCTTTCCACACTTTGAGCATAAGGAAACATTCATCTTTTTTCACTATTGTTTTGAGATTTTCCCTTGAACTCCATATTTTGTTTCTTGTCAAAACCATGATATGGATATATAACACCAAATTTCAGTTCTACCTTGATAGAAAAATGCACAATATCTTCATATCTACTGAAGTATATTATATCTAATTAACTTCAAATACTTGGTTTTAAGCCACTGAAGAATCTATCAACTTTACTTGCAGGTTGGATGATAAAGCCAGAAGCATACCTTGTAAGTCTTGTAAATTTTTCCTCATATATACCAATATATTCATCATAATTTTTCTTAATCTTAAGTAAATACTTTTCCATATTTGTTCAAAGAATACGATGGAAGTACTTATTGAAAAATAAGTTCTTTAACTCATCTCATTCCATGGATTCAATTTTATCTTGCTGCCTTGTATTCTTAATTAGAGTCCATCACTGGTCTGCTTTACCTTTTAATAAATAGGCATCAAAAATAAATTTTTCATGTTCCAAACAGTGTAAGAGGGAAAATATATTTTCAATGTTATTGATCCATTGTTCAACAACAAGTGGATCAGAAGAACCCCTAAAATAAGTTGGATATTTCCTCATGAAGGACTCAACAGAATGTTGTTCCCTTCTCCACTTATTTGGAGGTCCAGAATGATTCATAGATTGTGTAAGTATAGAAATACGATTTTTCATTCCATATCCCATAAAATTTGGTTGTTCAGGAGGAATCTCATTGCATTTATCAGTGCATTGATCATTAAAATGGTTCGTACGGGTTCTATCCATTGTCTAAAACCCAAAAAGAATAGTGTGAGAGGCAAAAATCATACTAGGAAAACAACATAATCAAGGGGATTACTTTCAATATCTAACATATTAGTTTTAATCCTAGGTTATTCATGATATTTACCATAATTATAGGGTTGTAAACTATAGTTATACTTAACCTTAGGTACATCCCTATACATACCTTAGAAATATCTTTAGGGATCTTACAAAAGTCTTCAAATCCTAGTTTCCAAAGGTTGACAAAAACCTTCACTCTGATACCAACTGTAATGACCCAAGATTGACGTATATGGAAATTACATTACTTTTTTGTAATACTTAATACATGACACAAATATATTCCCAAATACCATATTAGTTTAGTGTCTTTGGAAACTAGAAAACATAAAAAACCGGTTCATAAAATATCTACATATTCTCCTCCTTTATCCTTCATAACTAAAACCCCATTTTGACACATCTTAATTTATACCCTTATTAAAATCTTGGGGGAAAATAAAACATAAAAGGGGTGAGCTTAAATTCTCAATAAGGGTAAACATGTATAACATAAAACAAATCATAAACATTTGAACGTAAAAACATGAACATAAATTTTAAACATTAAAATCATGAGTCATGAAATAAATCTTGGTAGTATGTAAGGTATAGATCATAAAGGAGCATTAACAATGATAGAATAGCATTTTCATAAAACATGTAATTTTAGAAAACTAATAATCACAAAATATGATTTTTATAGTAGCCAAGGTATTGCTGCCAAGACCATCATAGTGGACAAAGTCCATTACTCAACCAGATTTACTTGTCTTTCCAGCCATGTATTACTGCACCAGATTTACTTGCCATTTCACTCATGTCTGTCTCATGAGATATAAATATTTACCCAATTTATTGTAGGTATATATAGGTCCCACCCATATCATAATGAAATCATTCTTACATGTTCCACAAAAACACAAATTATTCATCATAGAATATCCCATGAAATAAAATGGGATTCTTAAACATCATTTCATCATAAAATGATCCATATAAGATAAATGGACTTCATAAAAATAATTCCCTCATAAAAACAATCAAATAAAAGTAATAATAGGTATTGAAACATAAACCTATGTCCTGTTACATGGAAAATAATTTTGATAAAACACTTCAACTTAATTCATGAGGAAAATATCCTTTATTATTTAAAAATGTTTTATTTTCTTAAAATGTCACCAAATTTTAAAAGCAAAAACTTTAATTGAAAATAAACTTTAAGTATTTTAAAGTAAGCTTCATGGAAATAATTCATTATGAAAGTGTAAAAATCCTTTCATTCTATATAAGTTAAAAAAACATTCCCCTCGTACTTTTGTCGGAGAAGTCAAAAAGTAACTCGTATGGTAAACGATATAAATATTCCTTCCAAACCATGTAGTAAAAGTAAAAAATGGGTAAAAATGACTTTAAAAATACATATAATAATAATAAATATTCTATGAACACATTTTTATAAAACATGGACATGGATGACAAATATACCCCATTAAAACTTACGAATAAACAATCTTAGATAAAAATGATATTGCAAAATTATCCCTTACCAATTTATAATCAGTCGAATAGTATGACTCATAAATTAAATAAAATTATATGAATATATAACCTTCATAATAATAATCATAAAAACATCCATGGTAATCATATTTACCACACAAAAGAAATAGGTGGTGTATAAGGTATATGTCCCATATAAATAAAAGTGAGAAAAAATAATCCCTTACCTTGTACTTTTCATTAGTCGAGGGTATGGTCACCTATTGTATTATGGTTAAATAATTTTATTAAATTATAATAGTACCATATCTATATTTATGATATCATATGTTATCTTATTATATCATTTTGTTAATTTTATTTCAATATTACCATTATTTCGGGTGTTAACTCCTTCATTTTCCCATTCTTATTTTGTCGTGTAAGTCATTTTTGTTATGAATAGGATATATTTTATTCATTAAATTAAGTTCATAATTATTATTTTCAATCATAATATAAATTTTATATTCATTATTTAATTTCTAACATGGAGAACAAATCTCACTGCGTCATGGAGACGGTAGGACGTACGTACGCACGAGCGACGATATCATTCTCTTGATAGTTAAATGGTATGTAATTTGGATGGTATATTAATTATAAATAATCATTAAAATGTTATATTAATTATTTAAATCTATTATAATCATCCTTATACCCATCCTAATAAATTATTTTTGAATAAAAAATTACATCATGGCGTGGAGACGGTAAGCCGTACGCACGCACACATGATGATATTATTATTCATAGGATGGATAAAAGGAAGTATAAGGTTGTACCATAATTATAATAACATATAATAATGTATAATATACTGGATTTATTACTTTATTATGGAATAAACATAGAAATAGGGTTTATAATAAAAAAAATAAATTGAATTGAATTGGTAAAGTAATTACCTCTTCTTTGTTGGACTTCCTTTGTATCTCTTCTTAGGGACACTAGGGATGAACTTTTGAAAAAACAGTACCTCCAGAAGTTAAATAAGAAATTTTATAGGATAATTGGGAAGGGTTCGGTCAATCTATTATGCTCAAGGTGTTGTGAGGAAATTTGGTAGGAGATTCCTTTTTATAAGAGAGGGGGAGGGGAACTTTAAGAAGGTATTGAAATATTATTTTATTATAAAATAAATTTCGTTTTAAAAAGGTCCAAAACTAATTTAATTAAAAGATAATATTAGTATTGTTCTAAATACTCTCAAAAAAATAGATTTTAGACAATTTTAGGTCTCAAATTTAACATTATATTTTAGCTTTAACCCTTAGTTAACTAATTTAACTCTTACTATGTCTTCTTGTATATTCATACTACATGGTTAATATAGTTACTATAAAATGTCAATCAAACCTAAAGTGGTTCATTAATGAAATTTTAAAAATTATCTAAGTAATTTTTCTGAATCTTAGATTTTTAGTACTATTATTTCATTTAATACAATAATATTTTTCTAAAAACACATTTATGTCAATTTTTATACTATTCATATCATGAATTTTTTAAAATACATAACAACTTGATTCTTTCGAAAAAAACTTCATTAATTCAAATATAAAAAGTCATAATCATCCATAAAATTCGTGGATGTCAAAAAAAGTTTCAAAATAAATTTATTTTAATATTTATAATCTCATTTATTTAAATAATTCATTAATAAGGTAATCACTACATCATCATTGTGTCAAAAGTAAATTTATTTATTTGGTGTCTAAAAATTATAAATAAAATATCATGATGTGGGAAATATTTTTAGAATTTTAATTAATATTTATAGTAGAAGATATTATTTATATAATCTCACCTTAAAATTGAATTATTAAAAGATACATGTTTCTGTTATATTTCTCTTTACTTTAAATTAATTCTTATAAATGTCATTTTCACACCCAAGTGGCTCCATGGAGTCCCAAAATAAACACAAGGATGAAAATGGTCAGGAATATCTCATAAAATAGTATTAGGACATGTTTTAGGGTAGTTTAATATTGTTATAATATTATTTTTTACCCTTATTTACCAGCTTTACCCTTTAACCTTGAAAAATAAAATAATTACTAAAATTACTATTCATAATTTCCAAAAAAATTAAAGGCACCCATTCACAAAATTTAAACCTTATGATTCCAAATATGGAATCCATTTTTCCAAATTCAAAACACAAAAGTTTCAGTAATTAATTTAAAATTAATTCTCGTTGTCAAAACCAAAAGGCATATTTTTAAGATGTAATAACTATGAAAAGGTTAACATGGGTTTATGTCCAATTTCAATGAAAAATTACCTAAAATGACCAAAATTGAATTAAATTATAAAAACATAATCTAATTACACTTTAAAACCAATTAAAAAATAATCTAACTATATAAATAAATTAGAGGAAAAGACAGTTTTGAATTAAAATGCAGTATTTTTTACTATTCATTAAAATATTAATTTTTTCAGAAAAATACCAAAAATCAAACATAAGTAAATTTTTATTCCCCACTTCCAAATAAGAAGTTTATTTTTTCAAAAAAAATATAATAGTGTTAAAAACTAGATTTAAAATGGGTGCGCCATCAAAAGGCGGCCAAACTACATTTTTTGAAAAATACTTCTTTTATTTGAAAAAATGAACTTGTTCTTATATCATGTCTAGAAAATACATAAAATTAATTTTAATGTTATATAAAATTAAAAATTTGGTTAATAATATTCATAACAGCTAGTTTATATAATATTTTAATAATATATCATTGTTTAGTGAAACTCAATATTGCATACAACGCAAGCTATCGAGGAAGGTCACTCTTGTGTGTAACGCAAGCCAAGAATAGTGTTGTGTATAATCCAAGATAATAATATATTGTATATATTTCAATATAATATCTTCATATCATACAACACAATACATAAAATAAAATAAAAAATAATCTATCCCATAAAATCTCGGGGTGTTATAGTTGTAGCATAGATGTGTCTTAGAGGAGACATGGGAGTTAGAGTCTAATATATAAACCCAATAGATATATTTTTTTTGTAGAAGAGGCCTAGTGATGTCAGAGATAATAGCTTTAGGGTTAACTAATATATGGTGTGGAGGTTGTAAAACACTAGTATTTTCATGTATCAATTTCCTTTTAAATATTTATAGAACCCCATGTATTTTTCTGGGATATTTTTGTTTTGAGGGTCAAGAATAGTTTGGGATGAGTTTCTAGAAAATCATTTATTCCTATAGTTGAAAACTATAGGTAGTGTCCATTCATTAAAATAGGTTAGGATTCATACCATAAAAAGTTCAAGAAAATGGAATGGACCCCTTCCTTAAAGGGTTCATGTTAGTAACCTTAAGGTCACACTCCAAACCATGACTATGTGTGATTTTTTATTTTTAATTAATTAATTATTTAAGTGGTATGTTTAAATTAGGGGATGGTTCTCACCCTTGTAGAGTACACAATTCCCCCTTCCCTTTTTTGTTCTTCCCTTCAAATAATTTTCCCCCTTATTCATTCTAAAAATTTAGCACTATTCATTACAATTAAAAAATATAGGGATTTTATTCTTTTATCCCCACTATTTCTCAGTTTATTTCATTGTTAAGTGATATCAATTTGTTTTGGACTATTATGCACTATTTATAGGGGATTATTTTTATTTTCCATTTTCTACCATTTTTCCTTGAATCATAGGTTTTTATTTAATTATTATAAATCTACAAGTATAAGCTAGGTGGTTTATAAGATATCACATGAGTCTTCCTCCATTCATGTGTGTGTACAGTGTGCAGTCATGCTGAAATTACTGCATGTTTGACCTAATTTTATAAATTTATTTTGGATTATCCAAAATCATGAAATTGAACCACTCCATGGGTGATGAATAGTCTTTTGGTGAGTATACTAAAACTAAATCCACCACTTGGGGTGCACTTGACTTGGGAAAGAAATTTTGTTATTAAAGGGGTGACCCTAAGGGTTCCATGGGTTATGTAAATACTAATGTTCATTGTTGGGGATTCCTAGTATGTGTTACAGGATCTAGGGTACTTGGATATTATAGTAGAGTTGATTAATTTTAATTAAATGAATTGATAAATGCATTTTACTATGTCCTTGAGTTATGATTAATTGTTTAGTGTGACTTTGGGAAATCCCCCTTGTACTCATTATGACTCTCGATTAGTATTTCCTTGGTAAAATCCCCCCTGGACTCATTATGACTCGTGATTTGTATTTTCATTGGGAAATCACCCTTAGACTCATTAAGACTCATTTTTTGGAGTTCCACAGGGAAATCCCCTTGGAATTATTATGACTCGTGATTTGAAGTTCCTTGGGTAAATCCCCCTTAGACTTGTTATGACTCATGGTTTGGATCTTATTGGGGAAATACCCCTTGAAATAATTATGAATCAACAGTTTTAGTTCCATGGGTATATCCCCCATGGTATTATTATGAATCATAGTTTGCAGTTTATTGGGTAAATCCCCCTTGAACATGTTATGAATCATGGTTTGGAGTTCCTTGGGGAAATCCCCCTTATACTTATTATGACTCGTGGTTTGGAGTGCCTTGGGTAAATCCCACTTGGAATCCTTATGAATCACAATTTGGAGTGCCTTGGGGTAATCCTCATTTCACTTTTTAAGACTCAAGGTTTAGAGTTCCTTGGAAAAATCACCCTTGGACTCATTATAACTCGTGGTTTAAAGTGCCTTGGGGAAATTTCCTTGGACTCATTATGAATAATGGTTTAGAATTCCTTGTATATTCTATAAGGGTTTATTATGGTTATATGGAATACTATGGATAAAGATATCCAACTTAGGTAGAAGTAGGTATTGTCAATCCTAACTACTACCCGAAGGTGAAGGGTAGGGACTTGCATCTAAGTCCTAGACCTACCTTCTCACTCAAGGTGATCCTTACAGCACCTTCTCAATCATGGTGAAGCCAACATCCATGTCATGAATACTACCTTATGACCTAATTTAGGGATTAAAATCTATATCCAAACCACTACCTTATCAATCAATTTATGGTCTTATACCACATCTTGTATCACATCAACCCCTAAACTAACCTTCTTACTTAAGGAGGTCCATGCCAGCATCATCTCACTCAATATTAGTCCATTTCCTTACCACTAACTTATCACTCAAGTTAGGGTATTATATCATGTCACAACCTAACCATTACCTTATCACTAAATATAGGGTGTATCCAGCACTTTATCATTCAATTTGAGGACATTATCCTAACCAATACCTTATCACTATAGGTAGGGCTTTATATTACATAAAAACTTGAGTAATGCCTTATTAATCAAGGTAGGGTCCTACCAATACCTTCCAACTCAAGGTAAGTCTAGGCCTAGTGACCTATCATCACCTATACTATGGTCTATCACCAATCACATAAACATGGTCGACTATTGGAATAGAACAAAAATCAATGATTGCAGACCATCCCATAAGCTCACTAGCTTATAATCATGGCACTAGTCATATGAGATATTTCTCCATGCCTCAATTTACATATCATTGTTTATATATCCCCTTAGGATAATCTTATTAAGATAAAATTGGATACACCAACAAAATATTTAAGTTTTCTTGACATTCTCATATCATTAATCAGGGGGTCTACATGGGTCCTTCCAACACATCCCTGTCAGTTCATCAAAACTACATTTTATCCAACACCCCATGGTATTCACTAATCCCATGGAATATTTTATATCTTGGCCTTAAAATTATGGTCCCATTCTATTTTGATTCTTCAATACAAACTGGTCCCACTAATAAGAGATCATATCAAGCTAAATCACTCTAAATCCCTTGGAAGCCTCTTAATAAGTCCTTAAAAATGATCCTAACCCACTCTAGGGTCCTATATCACATCACTTTTGGGAGATATGTTAAACCCTTGTAATGGAGGAAAACTTCCACATCACACCAAACCTATCCTTGAAGGTATTATCCCACTCATAGAACACACTAACTCACAATCCACCCTTAGGAGTGTGCACCTTACTAAGCATGAGATGTAAGTTTATCTCACCCATCATGGTTAATCTTAAGCCCCTCATGAATACCCAACTATCCCTATGAAACTAACTTAGGCTATTAAAACTTCATCCCAAGATAATAACATGTCTCATTTCTTTCATAATCTTAACTAACATCTTCACCCCCTTCAAGACATAGTTGTTGAGTGATCCCAAATACCTAAGGTACTAAAATGAAAATAATACCTTTCTAGTAGGCTCAATCCATCCAATGTCTTTCTCTATGGTTCTCTTGGTCCATATACCTTTAGTCAGTACCATAAAAACATTTAGTCCTGCACACTCATGCATAAAAAAGAATATGATTTTATATTATAGAGACCACATGCCTCAACCATGATGCTATCATCTTCAAAATGCTCCATTTATCCACATCCAAGTATTTTCATGCTTAATCCAACCTTTTATCACTATCCAATATCATATCTTAATATATATCATCAAAATAATTAATTATAATAATTTATAATTAAGTATTCAATTTAATCCAAATAGGTATAATTTAAAAAAATTATCAGGCAACACTGTGTAATTGAAACTACATAAACCCTATTGTGTTTTCCCTTATTGGATATTCTATATCCATGTCATGTAAAATACATATCATTATGGTATTATTCCACCTTTTTTGGTAGGATCTTCAAAAAAACCCTATTAGAAGAAATAAAAAATAGTGGCTAGTGAAGAGGGAGAAAACAAATGGAAATAGAGGGAGGAACTCACCTTAAATGCATCTGGAAACACTAAGAAATCACCCCTCTCTAAGGGGTTAGAATAAAAGAAATATGGGGAGAGCCAACCAAAATTCCCCACTCTTACGTACCTATCAACTTAAAATTTAGGGGTGGATGGCCCTAAAATGATGGGTCTACCCCTATTTTAAAAATAAGTTAGGAAGACCTTTTGGTGTGTCCAATAGGGTCCATAGTGAAAATCCTCTCACCTAGGTTTTCTTTGCAGCACAACCCACTAGGTTGTGGCATAAATCCCCACCCATGAGCACCTATTACGGTGAAACACTAGGTTCCATGACATATTCCTCCTCCTCATAGTGCCTGAATCTTTTACCTATTGAGGACCCTCTAATGTGAAATCCCACTACTACAGTATACTTATTCACCCTATGAGAAACCCTTATAGTGAAATCCCTCAATCTGCAGAACAGAACTCCCCTATAATCACCCCTCATGACACATCCCCTTAAGCTATGATGTGGTATCCTTCCTAGAAAAAATTATCAAAGGTATGCATAATGTTTTCCTCTCATCATTGCAGTTCCCTCTTCCATAGTGTGAACTCCATATGTAATATATTTTCCTTTCCCAATATCCTCATAGAGGCACCAACCAAAACATATCCACCCTTTCTTCGATGTGGTTCCCATATGTAAATTTTTTTCCTTAGTGAAACTTTGATAGATCATAAAAGCCACGCTAAAATCTTCTTGGGTCACGGTGTGGTTTGTAACATTTAGAATAATTATATTGTATGGTAATCTCAACCTTGACATGAAATTCACTTTACAACCCAAAACACTTCTCAATACACTAAACACATCCAATAACATCTCCTTTGTGCATTTTAACCCTCTAAATCTAGATTCAAGTCTCAATTCTCAAAGACATCCCCTACTTTGGGACCAGAAGTTCATATTTCTTCTAAATTTTACAAAATATAACGACTTGAGTTTTTACAATAATATAAACCATTATCCAAGGTCATTTAAAAAATTATATACAATTAAAAGAGTAATAATAAGAATAAAAATAATTGAATTGAATAGAAATGTGTTAATTTAAAGTGAAAAAATGATGATGTTATATAATAAAATAAAACTATTATTAAATTTACTAAATAATTAAAATATAAAAAATTATCACTCTCTATTTTAACCTATAAAAAGAAGTTTTCAGCCCTCTTATTAATTGTTCTTTTAGTTATAATCATAAATAAAAGTCATATTTTTACTTAGAATCTCTTAGTAAGAACAATTTGTGACATGATGATAGCTATTGTTATACCTTCAATAGATTTTTAACTTGGATAGACACCTCATTGAATAGATGGGTATGGGTTTTGAATAACCCCCTACCTTGGGATAGGTAGATGTTGGAATTTGAGATTTAATCAAATTAAATAGTAATTTCTAGGTAATAGTTTCAAAAATAGTATTTATTTGAGTGGGATGTTCATGTTTTAAACATGCCACACCCTCTAGTTAGTAGGGTCCTTAAGAAAACAAATTGGTTAATCCTTATGTATATATATAAATTATTTCTCTAAACTTTAAATAAATATATAATATAAAATGTTCTATCTTTTTTGTGGTAGTATGTCCCATTATTGATCATTTATCGATTAGAAATGCTCATGGATATTATTTGGTTTTCTTTTCATGAAATTCTCTTAATACTCTAATATTATACCAAATCCTTGAAATTGGTATATTTGAATAAATTTCACATAAAATTAATGAAATATAACAAACTAAATTTTATAATAAATTTATCATAATCAAAGAGTAGTGTGAAATGTGAGTACTATATTTTTGTATCAAACTCTCCCTTACTTAATTATTTTTGAATCCTAAGAAAAAGTATATTTAATCAAATTTCATCAAGAAAGAGTATTAGTTATCCTCATAGTTAAAGGTTTAATAGGATTTATATATCACATTTATTCACTTGATTTCATTAATATCATTTGGTTATGCTTCAATATTATGGTTTAAGAACACACAGACAACTAATAAATAATGAACATCATTATAATGGGTAAAATACTCATGTACTCAAAGAATGATTATCTATAGTTTTTATCGCTTTTATTTCCCAAGTTATCTTACCGTAAATATTAGGTAAACATAATTATCCACTTAAAATATCAAATTATGAAATAATCAAAAGGAATTTCTTGAGTTGGATGGAATACATTGAAAAGATGAAAGTAAATAAAAATAAAGGGACAAAATGAAGAGTAAAGACTCAAATGATGATACCATATGTTTCAATGGATTTTATAATAATCTCATAAACTTTTAATGTAGTGTAAAAATTATAAAACCAAAGATAATATTAATTAGGGTATATTTGCTATAAAATAATTAAAAAATTATGGAAAACTTACATAAATCCTTTATTGATCCTTAAACTTTTACTATGTTTGATAAACATCACTAAGATCTAATCAAATAAAATTTTATTATATAATATGATTATGGTAATATCGTATAAAAAATGTTTTTAAACGTTTTAAACCATATATATTTAAGAAAAAATTAAAAAAATATTTCAATTATACAAAATTATCATATTTTTTTATACCCCATCATTTTACAACATATATAACAAGACATGAAATTATATACATGGTATTTTTGGATAAATTTACCTTGAAATTTGTATTATATTTTTAATAAAAACATCATACCTAAATAAATTCTTATTTATAAATACTCATGTGTTACCCAGTGGAATTTTTAGAGTTAAAAATTTATTATTAATTATTTATTCATATTCATAATCAAAGAGCGATATCTAGAAACATTTCATTTTTACTAAAGATATAAGGTTTTATAGTGTGATTAGCATTAATAACATTTATTATCAT
Organism: Viscum album; assembly: GCA_963277665.1. Taxonomy (NCBI): domain Eukaryota; kingdom Viridiplantae; phylum Streptophyta; class Magnoliopsida; order Santalales; family Viscaceae; genus Viscum; species Viscum album. The sequence goes on from OY728155.1 coordinate 1,810,211,781, forward strand.
AGAATCAGATGTATATCTAATAAATATCATTGTTCGTGACATTAAGTATATTCTCAAGATATGAAACAAGTCAATATCATATTTTATATTTATCTATTCTCAATAATATAAGTATTTTTACTAAAATAAATGAATTCATCACATATAATCCATTTAACTAGGTGATAAAATCACATTTCACTTATATAAGTTAATTCATTTCCTCAGTCTTATATAATAGGGGGCCTATATATTATACCAATAATACAGGATGAAAAATATAATAATTTTTATTTAAATGAACCTTCGTTATCAAAAATACAAGAAAACATGATTTTTTATCTCTTTCCCATGAATTGAAAATTATTGGTGTAAAATTATAAAATTATTCATATAAGAAACCTTGTTAACCTTAGGTGTATGGATTAATATATAGTATGAACCCCATTAACACTAGAAAAATTTATATATGAAATTCGATGTGGTGAACTCGTAATAGACCAATCTAGATAATAATTAAAATTTATATCTCATGAGTGAACACATTATATTTTTACAAGTTAATGTTAATTATTTTATTAATATATCATCAAGAATCAAGACTTTAAAGAATTATATTCTATTAGAGATAAATTATATTTTCAACACCAAGGGGTAAATTATCAAATATAATTTTATGTTTTAAATTAAATATTAATAAAGGAAACATTATTTATAGGTTTCCTTTTATTTTAAAATAATGATATGAAACATATTTCTAATATTTACATCACATGAATAACCTTAGGATGAATATACCAATAAAATCATACAATGTAGAGACAATACCCTATATATATAATATATATTAATAGTAAATTGATTTTTAATTTTCTTCTTATTAATGAATTTATTATATTATAGTATTATTTATCCTAATAACAACCCTTAGTTCATTTATAAAATTCTTTATCCAAATATTTTCATTCACTATATATGATTTACTGATATCGTTGGATTATTTTATATAATTACCCACCATTAATTTCCTGGATAATTTACTTCTCAATTATCCAATATTCAATAAGAACAAAAAAACCAAAAACTTAGATTTTAATTCAACCTTTTTTTCTTATAAAGAGGAATTAGTGTAACCCTTTATAAAAATTCAGACTTACCTCCAATGACCATGAATACATCCTTAATATTTCTAAAGTTTTTAAGGGTATTCTTAAATATAAACCCATAACTTTAACTAGGGTTGAATTGGTAGTTTATTTCTATGATTAAATCATACAAGGAATTTTTTTAACGTTAAATGTGAAATACGTAATATATCTAATATTTTTTTAAGGTAATTGAACATTTTTTAAACTCTTTCCATTTAATATCAATAAGGCTCTATTTTTAAAAAATAATCTTCATTATGAGCCTATTTATCATTTTATTAGTATATATTATTTAAATAATACCTTATAGAATCATTTATATGTCTCTATAGATATTAATATCTAGTATTTAGGTTTCTTTCCTCGTGTACTTCATTGATAATCATTTACCCAAAAAAATGTTTTACAGGATATAAAGTTAGAATATCATTTCCAATAAAAATTATATCACACAAAACCAAAAATAATATAACAATCCAAGAAAGAAATTTATATATATATATATATATATCTGTGTGTGTGTGTGTGTGTTTCCATTATTGATGATACTTGACCCTTTTATTACATTATTAAAACAAGTTTTCTAACCATGAGAGGCATTTTTCAACCCATAAATTGATGAATAAAACATTAAAATCAAATAATATCCATTTTTATCCTCAAATAAGTATTGTTATATCACATACACATCCTTTAATAAGATATCATTAAGGAATCTTGTTTTCTAATCCATCTAGAAGATCACACTAATCATATTATATTGGTATAGTAAGAAAGTTGCATGAGTTTTTTAACCTTTCACTACTATATGAGACTTATAGGTACATAATTTACCATAAATACTGATTTTCTTTCTAAAAAACCATTTTCACCCTATGGGTATTCATCCTTTGGGTGAATAAATCAAGTTCTAAAATTAATTATTGTATATATAATTTATCATAGGATTCAAGTCTTTTGAATATTTATTAGAGATTGAGATGTTGATGGATTCTTTGAAATGGGTTGGTTTATCTTATATAAATGTTACTTAATCATAATTTTCCATGATAAATTAATATCTATTTGACTCCTCAAAAAAATAGTTGTACCCTTAAGGTTATTTTATAACAAAATTTGGTTTAGTTTCTATAACCAATTCTGAAATCAACTCAACTTTCAACTCGAGAACATTTCTTGTTTGTAATTATTTAATTTCACTAATTTCAAGTTTTCTATTACTATTTATTCTATAAATAATATAATTTTCTTGAAATAAACAATGTTAAACTTCAAAAAAATATTATTATAATGTATTATAAAAGTAATAACTCATATTTTACTTGGAATATTTAATTCATAAGAACATATTATAGTTAGAAATAACTTTTTCAAGATTTATACATCATTCATATGAATTATAATCCCAATTACACATAAAATATAAGTTTTTATGTCTTTAAATCCATATATTACATGGTTTATTTTATTTTTTTATAGATTTTGATCAAGTATAAAATAAATAGCTTCTATAATGTTACCTGATAATTAAATAATATGTTATAAATAAATCATCATATATTGAACAATATCCAATAATGTTTTAACCCTCATTTTAGACACACTATTTAATTTTGTTATTCTAAAAGGATTCAGTTTTTATAAAATAAAAAAACCCTTAGAAAATCAAAAAACTAATGGCTTAAGTATTCCATACATTAATATTACCAAATTACTATAAAAATTTTACCATGTTACTATTGTAATTAATTTTTCAAAAACTAAAATATTTAAAATGTTTCAAATTGGGGATTCTTTAAAAATATATAACCATACAAACTATATTCATCATCAATGTTCATGAAGTACCTATTGTGGGATTTTAATGGAAAATAAGTTTCCCAAATGTTGTAGAAAAATCATATAAAACTCCTTTTACCACAAGTATTTTCGATGATAGTTTTAGAGGAAATAACAAATAATGAATAAAATATATTTTTTATTTCAAAATATTCTTTATTAATATTTTTAATGAAGATATATCAATAGCATACAAAGAAATCCTATATGTGTAGGTATCCCACAATTGGGTGTATTTCCAAAACAATTTGGAAGATCTATTTTATCCCATGGTATGATAGTTCCTTCTCTTGGAAAAAGAAAGAAAAATGGAATAGATGTTCAGATATGGGATAAAAATAAGAACCATGAATAATTATTGAATTCATAATCAATCATAACAGTTTAATAATATTTATATAAAAATAATTATATTCTCTAAGGATCAAGTCAATAGACTAAGTGTTTCATAAACTCTCCCTAAGTTACAAATTTTGTAAGATATTTTTTCTATCAAACTAAATGTAAATGTTTAATACTAAAAAATTTAGTATGATGGATTATTATCCCACTAAACATCTATACAAGATTATTTAAACATAATTTTTACTATCTTAGTAGAAGAAATTAAGTAAAAGTGTGTGATGTATTATCTTTCATATTTATCACTTTAAGGTATTTTTATATATTTTTAACAAGTAATATAACTATAGAATCCATATCACAAGTAGTGATGTGGTAATATTATGGGATTTCATATTTATTTAGTGCACATATAAATTTTAATGTGACACTTTCATTAAATACATTAATAATTTATATATATTTCATCACATGTCCCATTATATGTAATAACTTATAAATACTTACCCCAAACTCTTTTATATGTCCTCCAAAATTATTTTTTATAAGCTGTCAAAAAATAATCTTAGTAATATAAAATAACTTTCTAAAAAATCATTTATGTAAAATATTGTATGCCCCTATATACCTTTATATAATTCTTAATTATTTTGAATTAAAAATTCAAAACCATATATAAAGAGTTACCTTAATCAAAGATTTAATAATTCTCAAACAATAAATAGATTTATCATGATATCCAAAAAAAATATTTTCATACAAATGTACACCATATGCATCTCATATATCAAGCATAATCATAAAATCCCTTTTTATAATTAATCGAGCATATCCCTGAGATATAAAAAATGTCAATATCATATAGTCTAACTCATATATTCTCAATTATTTAATTAAAGGATGATCAATAGTAACGAATATTTTACATGCCATTTATCTAGATAAATACTTCACATGTCATTCATCTAGATAAATACATTACATGTTATTAATATAAATATATATGAGTGTATTTATATATATAAATAAACTTCTTTAGTAATTATCATTTATTTACCAAATTTCATATCTATCACATAGGATGAAAATTCCTATATTATTCAAAAAACCACCAAATGACAAGATTCATATCCAAACATCCCCTTTTTAGTTCACCCTCAGGGTTCGAATAAGAAATGTATCAAATTATGAATGTTTATAGAAAGGATACCATATTAACCTCATGTAATGGGAATTATTATGAAATATTCCACAATTAAACTAACTAAATTATGTATGATTTTTTTAATCAAATGTGTACAAAAATGGCCCAACATGATTAAACACATTTTTCTTTAATTATTGAAAGGTTCACATAGTGTTCACTATTTTTGATTTTTTAAATGTGGAGTAAGATTACCCAACCTGATTAAAACCTTTTTTCTTTTATTATTACAAGGTTTTAATTGGGTTCGCCATTTTTCAGTCAAAGGTAGAAACTCCCAACGACACCCAAATTCATAATATGTTACGAGCATTCTTTATTGGTGTTTCAAACCCAATGACACTTAGTAACTCACATTGGTCGAGATTATGGGAGTTAGATCTCATCACACTATTTTGGGGGGAATTATTTCTAATTTTAGGAATCTCTTATAGATTTATTATATGTTTTTTAATCTTTCCAAAATTCTGATATAGGACTAGTTACCCTAATAAAATAATCAGGAGTTGAATCCATGTGCATGAAAAAAGGGTGTTGTATTAATGAAACCATATATATGTATCATAGGTTCTCCATATATTTCCCATTATTTCATAACCATGAGGGACTTATTGTGGTTTGAATCCATATGACTAGGAAGTCTGAAATTTACCACCATCCAATAAGGTGATTGATGTTTTAGTATTTGGATTGAACCTCTAAGAGGCATCCAACATATCCTATGAGGACAATAATCAAAACTCATGTAGTTAATTTAGGTCCAAGACATTCAGTTTAATTTCATTTATAAAGGACTTATATGAGTTCATATTAGCATTGGGTATTTAACTCATGCCTTAGGAAGGCATCCTATATATCTGATTTCCAACAAGAATTAGAATCTTCATAGTTTGGTCTGTGCTCAACCCATTGATGTGCAGGGATAGATAATTAATAATAATGATGATTATTTTCCTAGATTTTATTAATATGGAAATTCCGTAGGTACCTACACCAAATTGTATGTCTATTTATAGATTAATTTACTAAACGAGGCTTACACACTGAGGTTTCCCTGATTCGGTGGAATTTTATTATGCTAGTGACATTATTGTTACAAATCCCTAAGATTGAATGATTTATTCTTGGTGTGAGAAACAATATATGACAAGTGATTAGTCAAAAAAACATATGGATATTGTAATTATACAATGAATCAACCTTGATATATTTTCATGCATGGATATCGGGCCTTAGGAAAGCATCCTATATATCCCACTTATAGTAGGAATATTATACTTTATAGTTAAGTTAAGTTTACTAATCCTTTGTTGGATATGGAAGAATGGTAAACTCATGTGTGGTGGGTTCTATGAACTAGAGTAAATGGAATATTAATTTATATATACTAAGGTGAATTCCCAATATGTTATCCAACCCCTATCCTTTGAAGGATAGAGGATAGGGACCATGAGTGGTCAACTGAGCCTGCTTGGATGTCATGAGGATCAAATAATATCAATAGGGTTTCATGAGTGCATAACCCTAGTATATTACATAAACTTCCCATATTAAGGGGGAATCTTGGACAAGGTATCATGTGTAGGGGTTCACACAATTCATGGTTACATCTATAAGTATTCCTTCTAGACAAGGATAACATGTTTAGGGGTTTCTACCTGATATGGTTGACACATCAGAGGGTGTCTTCCTGACATGGTTGACATGATAGAGGGTTTCTACCGGATATGGTTAACACATCAGAGTGTTTATTAGTAACATGTTTGACATGATAGATGGTGTCTTGTGACTTGTTTTACACATCTAGGGTATTCACATGATTTATTCTAAAATATTAGTGGGACTTCATGTGACAAGGCTGATGTGTCCAAGGTGCTTCACATGATCGAAGATGACACATATGAGGTCTATCATGTGATCCTACTAACAAGACTGAGGATTTATTATGAACATAGATGTTATGTTTGAGGAATTTTCATGAACCAAAGGATATGTCCAAGGGTTGTTGTTTGATCAAATCTAACAAGCCTAGAGACTTCGTGTGAACCCAATTGACATGTCTGGGGTGTGTCACATGATCTAAGATGAAATATCTAGGGTGTCTTCAGATGAACAAGGAAATGATCATGTGAATCTCATATTTCCTCTGCATGAAAAATAGTATATCTTCTATCACATGAATATTTATTCATCTTTAGCCTCCTTCACAATAAATTCCTAATATTTTTTAGTTATTTCCCTACTGAGGTATCATGAGATCGAGTTGACTTACTGAAGTCCCTTCATGTGATTCATCTTGTATGTTGGATTTCCATTTTGTGGTTAATGAAATGATAACATGAATTTCATACACATATCATGCAACAACTTAAGTTACTCATTAGACTTTTCGGGTGGATGAATTTTGAGATCATTCTATCCTTCACTCTTAGAATTTCTCTCTCGCCTCTCTGTCTGTATTTTCTATGTGTCTAGGGGAAATTTTATAGGCATCACCATCCTGAATATATACTCATTTATACAGAGCTGAACTCTCATATCTCAGCTTGATTCGATGGAGGTAATTTTTGTATAAGGTATCACATGCTTTGTATGATTCCCCTATGTCATCAGTGACATTACCTTTGTGTCGCATGATAAAAATTAATTGTATGATCACTTCATCATTACCAGATTTCTTGAGCCCATGTATTTCCAAAGGTCTTTCACATGACCAATCTAGGATTCCAAAATAGATTTCATGTATTTGAATACATATATCTGATAACCTTTTCATGACAGAGTTAACATGTCAAAGGTCCTTTGTAAGATCATGTTGACATGTCTATATCCCATCATAAGATCAAGATGGATTGTCTAAGACTATTCATGTGGTCCAAAAGAAATTTTGAAGGGCCTTCATGTGATTTTTAAATTGATCATGTGAATCACATAATCCATATCTATAAAAATAGTGTAACTCTTCTTCACATAAGGATCTCATCATTTTTATATTTCCGTCACATGATCCCCTTAGGATATTGTTAGAGAATTTTTAATCGACATGTCACATGATCAAAATTACTCATCTATAATCCTTCACATGATTGAATTGACATGTTAGGGGTCTATTTAAATATCATTCTGACATGTCTGGGACCCTTTTAGAAATCAATATGGTGTGTCTGGAGCCCCTCTTGAGATCAACTTGGCATGTCTAGGGGCCTTCACATAGTCCAAGTGGCAAGTTGAAGGGCCTTCACATGATCTATAAAATGATCACATTAATTCCATAACACATTTTGATGAAAAATAGTGTAACTACCCTCACATATGATCCTATCATTTTCATCATTTATTGTATGATCCCCTTGGGTGTTTGTCATACATTTCTCAATTGACATGTCGCATGATTAGAAGTACTTGTTTGAGGTGCTTCGCATGACCATCGGGGATCGTTTTTTATCCTTCGCATAATCAGGAGGACTTATCATATGGATTTTGAAAGATTAATTGATAGATCACATAAATCACATGAATCCTTTTCATTATTCTCCTAGTCTCATGTGATCATGAGTTCTAATAAAGGTTACCAAATTTGTATACTTCAGACAATTAATCTCTATGTAGCCATGTTTCTTATTTCTTTCCTTTATTTAGAAAATAATACATGTTCTTTGGGTATTTCTTAAATAAAAAAATTAATTCTCATTTGGTAGGTGCAAACAATATCCCCCCTTCTTAGAAGTGGATTCCAAAAAAATAAGGACTTAGTTTTGAGTACGTAAATGCCCACCTGAGTCATTTGGGCCTCCGCTGGTTTGTATTATGAGCATATTTTGGTCTTCCAAGAAACTTTTAGTGTTATTAAAGGTCACTATTAGTATGTAATATGTATTATATATATTTTACTTATGAAAAAAACCTTTATATATTTCATGATTTCCTTTATCATGTGATCACTTCACAAGACCTCTTGGCATGACCCCATCATGGGAACTATTCACAAGGCCTGATTTCATGATCTCATTGTGTGTCCTCTTTTTTTTATCACCTTTTATCAATGAATAATGAGAAAAAGATGCTAACTAATTAATATTAAGTCACTTGACCCATGATGTGTGTCCTTGGCCACATGGTTACTTTACATTATTTGTGTATCTCTTGAGGATTATCACATGATTTCTTAATATTTATGAGAATCACATGATCATTAAATGGTTATACGATTAATATTATTAGAATGGATCATGTGATAATGATATTTGACATGATTCACGCAACTCATGTGATTTTTAACAATTCAGGCGATCGCGAGAACTTATATCAGTCACACGATTCGTGTGATGCCACCTAAGCTATACACTTATTTTACTCCTTTTGAAAAGGTTATTTTATCATATGAAATATGATTATTATATCTTGGTCCAAATGTCTTTAAAAAGGGAGGACACAATGGTATTGTCTCATCTAAATACTATAGTTTCAAACGTAGACATCGATCAACGTTTGATCTTCCAATCATCTCAGATGTGGTTATAGAACCTGATGGGGAAAATTATTCTAGAATATCCTTAATCGGGCTAGTTTACTCTATATGGGTTTGGCCTCAAAAACATTTTTCCTATCCCAATACCTCAGTCAAATATCATGCCTCCTTCTTGGATCTTGAAGACCCATAACACCTTTAGAGAAAATATTTCTCATGTCAGTCGCTTATTTTCCAAGGAAAACGCTCTGATAGTTATATAATAAAGTTTATTCCAACAAACTTCTAGAAGTTTAATCATGAATTTTATCATTAAATTCATATATAATGATTAATAATGCATAAATCCTCTATGAATTAGAAGTTTGGATGGTTTACCTGGTGGGACCTTCGATCAGAAGGGATCTTTAGAATAGACTAGGATTGGCCTTTCTCAGTGTAGTGTACCACAACATAATTTTTTTGAGTTAAAGTTAATTGGAATGTATGAGTTCGGTAATATTTCACAAAACCTTTCTTATTGTAATAATATATTAATGATGGAATTATTCAGATAATAGAGTCCAAACACATATTAATTTTATATGATGTATAAATTAGGCATCAATCTCTGGGATATTGAAAAAATATTTGGAACACCAATTTTTGGAGACATGTATGATATTTTTATCCCTATGTCATCCACCTAGTATTATGTAGAGTAGAGCCCTCCCATTTCTAAGGAGATAATAAATATGGCTAAGAAATACCCCGGGAAGGCCCTACATCCTGGTGAGGACATATTGTTTGAGAAATGGGTGGTTGTTTTTATCAAGAAGGCCCATTATGAACTCAAAGTGAATAATTCAAACTCCTACCCATAAAGAGAGTCTCATGGGGGTGAAGGTGCTTATTAGACTATGGTTAAATAAGGTTCATTCAATGACTGGTGTTGGAGGTCATTCTCAAAATTTATTGACTCATTCAATTGGTTTGATTTCTTGAAATGTTCCAGAGTGGGTACCTGATCCCACCCTGATAAAGTGATGGATTCAAGGTTTCTACTTTTATGATGGTGGTGCCATAGTAGGAGGAAATCACATTAGTTTGGTCACTACTATGTTGTCTAAACTTTATTTTCTTCTATGAAAAATTTGTATATAAAATCCCCATGCATAGTATTTGACCCATTATAAGTTTTTTAGTGTTGTTTGGGGGATCACCTTGGGGGATATGGGTATCTTAGTGCTATGAATATTCCTTGTGTTTGGTTCAAGTCCTTTTTATAGTGCATTAGTGGAGTGATTCCACTCATTCTAAAGAATTTGGAAATCATGGCCCACCTGAGTCGATATGATTTCTTCTCTTTAAAAACTTATGAGGTACCCATGGGTTTAAAAATGGAAATGGTGAGGAAAACTCCAAAGCTCAATCTTACTTGATTGCGATTTATGAGGGCTCTTTATCTACACAGATTGATAGTAACATTATCTATGAATGGTATGTGCCTTTTCAGTTTGGGAACTAATTTATATACATTAAAATTGGGTTTCTTGTTCCTCTCTATGTTCAATATTAAAGTAATCAAATGGTGGTTTTTCAATTTTGGTTGATGTTTACCAGGGAGGAGACTTGGGCTCAGGAAAACTTCCCTCCAACCATAACTAAGATTGGTTTGTCTCAGACTTATGCTGATATCTTGATCCACTCATACCCAAACAGATACTTATCTATAGTGGTACCTAATTCCACATAGATACCATCGATTTAATATTCTAATCCAATACTTATAAAGAAGCTTATTTCTAGTAATTCAATGACTTCATAGATGCCTTGAAAATAAGTGAGGTGATTGGAATCGATTTTGTAACTAGAAAAAATATTAGGTGGTGAAGCTTTAATGAGTGGGTAATCTATAAATGAATACTAAATCTATCTATAATTTATCACTATATGTCATCTATAGGAAATTTGGATGGAGGATGACTCATCTAGGGAAATATAGGGTTTTTTATGTTAGATACAAATAGAATTGGTGGGTTTTTCACATATCACTACTCCCTGAGGAATTTCCTTTAAATTACATCCTCTTGAGGTTGGGGCCTTCCTTAGAGACCTTAATTTTGTAATGAAAAGTTTGAAAGGAAAAAAATCCAAATTTCACCTTGGTTATAGTAGTTGATAGTTCCTGACATGATAGTGGTTTCCACCTATAGGGGAGTTATCCTATCTATGAATAAATGGTAAGACTATCTTAGATACTGCTTTTAAGAAACTTCATTACTATCAAACTCATGTCAATGTATATATATTCAATTTTCTTTTATATGGTAGAAATATAAAGGGTTTTTGTCACCCTTAGTGTCTCCAATGTATTGCCCTAGGGGTACGGGTACTATGTTTGACCCAGATAATGATAGGTATACTGAGGATGAGGGATCTCCTGATAGATGGAGCTAATAAAGGTGATGGTCTTCGGTCCTCAGGAATCATGTTCCACACCTCGGTTGGTGTCATAATCAATTCCTTAGATATTTTCCCCTTCCAGGTATCCTTCCTCAAAGAGTAAAAGAAAAAGGAAGTGCTCCGAGTCATCAGATCTTTCTCAACCATAATAATTGAGTAAGTGTTACATTTTACTTTATCTCCTTCCTAATCCATTTCAGTATATTATTCCAAAATTTCAAAAGGTGTGGGTCCTCACCAAGCTCATGTGAAGGAACATACATCTATTCCTGATAATATCGGTGGGCCTTATGTTGTTCCAAAAGAAACTTCAACACTGAGTCTAGTCTATAAAGGAGTTGAAAATGTCAAGGTGTTGAAATTTTTTTACATGGAACTTATAATTTATACTTTATAAATTTTTCCCTTTGACCTAGCATGGGAACACACACTTTTGGAGGAGTTGAATTCGGGTATCTATTCTGCCAATGATTTAGACCTTGTGGATGCATCACTAGGACAGGGTAAGATCTTCTTTAGAGATCAAACATTTTGTCCAATTTTTATTATTATCCTTAACATTTATTTTCCCTTAAATTACTTAAAGGCAGTACACAAACTATTCTGATGGAGAAAACTTCAGTGGTGCCACTAAGTCACTTGTCGTAAGAGGTCATCACTTCTTCCCCTGATGATGGGATTGGAGTGAGAGATTTTTCTAGTGAGCAACTAAAAAAGGAAAATTCCATAAAATTATCACAATTATTGACTATATGACAAAATTTTATTAGTCATATGTTGATTGATAATCCATTGTACCTATCTTTATAGTACCATCACCACAGAGATCATAGACCTCATCCTCTTATTCTTCAGAATCCCCCCCCCAATAGGGGAGATTGACAAGGAAGTTAGCTCTATACCAAGATCATCAAAGGATGTGATTATGAGACCCTAACTTAGTGACTTAGTCTTGGGATACATTATTTTTCCTTTATTAGGTTTGAGTTGAGGTTCAGATTATATAAAAATTCATCAACTAATGTGGAAACATGTGGGAGGATATTTTGAGCCTAATCTCGGAGGGCCCATTAGAGGAGATGAAGGACCAGCTAGGTCATCTTAGATATATATTTATCATCCTCTTATATGGTGTATTTTACTATAAGGTTCTCTATGTATGGGTAAAATAAATTATTTATCTAAGAGAATATAGGAGTTCCTTTGAATTTAGGGTAATATCAGCTGAGGTCTTATCATCGGTAAAAAAAATCGAAAAGATTTCTTGAATGAGGATTCCTAGAATGATATAGTGGTAATGGCTCACCAAAAATTTATCAATACTAGGAAGTCCAATATTTTCATACTATAGTATAAAATCAATCAGCTTTAGTAAGATCTATCCCAATTATATTATATGCTAAAAACTTTTGAGAAAACTATATCATAGAAATAGGGGCTCCATAACCTAACATAGAAGGATAAATTTGATTTTATTTCCAGGGTGTAAACACTGTTGTGGGTTGTGTACGTGGAGATTGAAAATTTTTATTAATTTCAACATTAAAAATCCTCTTGGGATAATAAGTTAGTGGATCTCAAAGAATCCTATGAGAAAATATTGTAATAGGTTTGTACTTTTAAGAGCCTCATTTTATTTGAGGGTTAATGGGAGAGAATCTATGATGTAGATATTCATCCCTATTTTTTACATCATCAATGAAAAAATATTTTCAACATTATTTATTTCTATCAAAAAAAATTCATTCATCATGTTCCTATAATTTCATCGACTCGATATTAGGTAGAATGTAAAAGACATCTACTTTTTTATAATATCGAGTGAACCCAAAATTTTAAATCAAATGTTAAAATATTAAATGAACTTATATTAGAACTATCCATAAATTATTAATGTAATAATAATACTTATTGATGTATCTATTCCAATCATTTTGAGATTATTGGATTCCAAAATATAATTTGGATAAATATGTCCTAGAGGGAAAGGGATCTAACGTTTACCTAAGTTAATGGACATAGAGAGCCTAGATTGGTTTTTTATAAGGTTATATAATGGTCCCTAAAATACTTCTATATTTATATATATTTCCATAATCATTTACCTAAGTTTCATATGGGGAAATATTAGTGGGTATCGAGTTGGATTTTTATCAGGATTCCCTTTATGATTTCTTATCCTGGAAAGTTTTGTACCTATTCTACTTCATAAATACTCAATGTTTCCTAAATAAAAAAATGTATGCCCAACAATAAGAGACTCAAACATTTTCCATGGTGGCCCTTTTTGGGTTTTCAACCTGGTGATCATTGTGTCTTTTCAATTTGATGTGTTTTTTAGGTCTATCCAGACTAATGGGATGCCGTAATTTCATATCGAATAGTTTGGACCTTCTATTGTTGTAGTTTAGGGTCTCATAGCTCAAACTAGATATTGTTATAGTTTATGGTCTTCAAACTCGGTCATGTTGTTGTTGTAGATTAGGTACTTCTATCTTGGACCAACTATTATTGTTGTTTAGGGTATTCTAGCTCAAACTAGTTGTTATTATAGTTCAGGGTCTCTTAGCTTGGACCTATTATTTATGTAGTTTAGGGTCTCTTATATTGAACCTGCTATTGTTTTATTTTAGGTTCTTCTAGCTCAGATTAGTTTTTTTGTTTCTTAGGGTCTTCTAGCTTGAACCTGATGTTTCTAAAGTTAAGGATATTCTATCTTCGACTTCTTGTTTCTATAGTTTAGTTACTTCTAGATTAGACCTACTATTTCTATAGTTTAGGGTCTTCTAACATGGATAGACTATTTCTTTATTTTAGGGTATTCAAGATCAGATCATATTTTTCTTTGTCTTCCTAAGACATAGAATGGATGAAGGATGGGTATTCAAGAAGGTTTTGAACACACCGCATCCTTAGTGAGATTATGAAGAATGGGTATTCAATAATGGTTCGTACACACAACATCCTTACTATATAAATAATGGGTATTTATTAAGGTTTTGTACACCCCACATCCTTACTGAGATAATGAAGGGTGGGTATTCATAAAGGGTTTGGACACCTCACATCCTTGTTGAGATGAAGGAGGATTATTATTTGTGAAGGTATAAGGCACTCTGCATCCTTTTTGAAATACGGTTTGTTGTATGGTGGTGTACTGTTAGGGATTCCAAATCAAATTGGATAGTTAGAATATAGGTTTTTTAAATATCATCACTAGGAATTTGAATTGAGGATAATGGTATGGGATAAACACGTTAGGTATGATCACAAAATACTCTAAATTTCTAAGTCCCACAGTGATGTTATCAGTGCTCATGAGGATTGGAGGTCCTTTTCTATAAGAAGGATATTCCTCTAGTTGATAGGTCTAAGGCCCTTATGCATATTCAACTCATACATGGTCAAACTGAGGAGTCCCCAATCATTTTTAAGGGTCTTGGTAGATTTATATAGATTCAAACACTTGAATAGTGAAGTATAGTATGGAGGAAATACTATCCAAGGAGGGTTATAGAACCCTGGTTGGTTCTATTTATGGTTGTAAATATTGATCCCTGCACCATGTGGTTTTGAGTAACATGATGAGGGCCATAAAAAGTTTCGATAATGGAATATATCATTCCTTCTTTTTTAATGGGTATAATATATGGTGATGTAAAGTCAAGGATGTTGAATCTACTTGAATAGTCTGTTTATGGGGATTGTAAATCATAGTCTAGGAATATCTAAGTCAACTAAAAATGGATGACAGTGGATAAAAGTAAAACATTATTAATGATGGAAACCAATTTCTTCCATATACAAGGAAATAGTTTATGGGTTTATGGGGGCCTTTCCTTTGGGACAAAAAACATCCACTAAGTGCTAGCTCGGGGGTATTGCATTATTAAAAAGAGAATACTCATGGGTTCCCTTAAAAAAATTCAATCCCTATTACCATTACATTATAAGGAAGGATAAATAGATATTATTAAAGTCCATGGGGATCCAATATAATTTCATCAACTCAAGGAATTTGTGAGTGTTAGTTCAGAATTTTAAGATATGAAAGTGATTTTTGAAAACTGTAGCATTCAAGAGAGTTTCAAGAACCCTAATAGAATTGTTTCTATTTAGTGAACGCAATATTTTGGAGAGGATATTTGAAAAATCATCAGTATAAAAGTTTTCTATAATAGGGGGTATAGAAATTATAGTTTATCTTTTACAGGGCCCTACAATAGGCCTTATGAACTTTATGAGTTTTTGTATTTATGCTCTAACTTTTTCATAAACTCTAGATATAATGATATTTTCAAGTTCAGACTTATATTTTTCTCTGAACTCACTTTATGGGTTTTCGTCCTAACAAGTTTAGTTTCCCTTTCACTATCAATTTAAGGTATTACAATTTAGTCTGTCAAATGATAAAGTTTAAGGTCATACAACTTTCGATAGAGTGCATATGGTTTAAATTCATGATCAGCATAGACCTAGTATTAGGGGATTGTTATGCATTACCCTAATTAGGAATTACAAGGTTAGGATTACTCTAATTCCCTTCTGATAATAATATGGAAGTGAGGTAATTTTTGGACCAAGGTTCTCGATTTATGAGTGATGATATAGGACAGGCATGCTTTAGTTGATTGCAGATCATGTTGTGGTGAATATTTACACTATGATGATGTCAGGGCTCATAAGTATTAGAAGGTTCTTCATATAAGTAAAATATTCCTCTAAGTGATGGGTTTAAGGCCCTTATGTAGATCTAGATCATACATTGTTATAAAAAAATATTTTGTCTAAGTGCTATGAAAATTTTACGGAAACCAGAGACACTCAAGACATGAAGTGTGGTTTATGAATTGGGGTGCTTAAAAAGATGATGGAAGCACCCTAAAATTTGGTTGACCATGGTCAGACTCTTTTGGTCCCTTGATAAAGAGTGATTATGGAAGATGGTCTACATATCTTAAATTGATGTAGTGTGGACACATCTGTCATTCAGTTTAAATACTTGAAATGAGGATGTAGTTGGAATACAGTTTAATGTCATGTGACAAAGACATCTTCCTTGCAGTTTATCATTATGTGGTAAGGACAAAGAAGATGACATGAAATTATGCACGATGACCTTAGGGAATCCCTACACTGTTTGAGGGTTTTTAGATGTGGGAGGCATCTTTTATCTTTGCACAAGTTTACCGGTGGGTATCCATATTCTAGATCCATTCCTGTAAAGATTTATCTCATGCATAAGTAATCCATATTTAGATCTAGCTTATATGTAAAAAAATATAGTATGTATGATTTGGATACCTTAATGTATTTCAAAGTAAATAATATATTAGGGACATATGCCATTTCTAGGGCTTGGATTCCCTAGTTTTTTTTATGAATTTCTAAAATGGAAGGAATCATACCACTATATGATTTCCCATATAGCTCCCCATAAGGATCAAAATCACATGTGAGGATGTAGTATTTTTTTGAAATTTTTGGCTAGGATCAGTGAAAAGTGGTCTAAGAATCACTAATTATCCTATAGGTATAAGAATAAATCCATACATAGTTCTAGAGAATTTAGTGGTCCCCTTACAAAGATTCGATCTTTATGTAGGGGGAAGGGAATATTTCCTCTAAAAGGAAGGCCATCCACTACTGATTTAGTATATGATATATTATTACCAATGGTACCATTAAGGTGAAGGTCTCTCATATGGATAAAGTCATTCACTGGTGGGGGATAATTTCTATAGTATCATGACCAACCAAAGTTTATAGATTTAAATATGGATCAAGAAACTGAGAAGGTTGTGATAGTGGTAAACCTAAAGCTAGTCCCAAGACAATATACTTAGATGTATATATGTATTCTGATAAGTTAGGAATCAAGAAATAGATAGTTATTATAAAAATAGAATTCAAATATAGATCTATCTCATATATAGGGATGGTGAATTTCTTTTTATCTTACCTTAGTGAGTCTCGACATCATGGTCGGCTATGGGGTCCTCTACAAAGATCAGGCTCATAATAGGGAAAGGGAATTTCAATGTTTTGTTCTAGTATACAGATGAAACATTCATCTATTGAACAGATTTATGGATAGTATATCCCATTATAAGAAATTTTAGGTCTTGTTGGATGGACCATATGTCATGTATTTTAATTTCATGCGACTATGACACTATCATGCAGTTCGACATCATGTGACTAAGACATTATCATGTATTTTAACATCATGCGACAAGGAATAATCACCAAGAGGAATGAATAATCCATGGAATTTATGTATTCATGGTATATGTAAACCCCAGAATAAATATATAAAATAATATCATATTATAATCATTCTTTGAAAATGTTTATGATGCACCGATGTGTAACATAGATGGAATCTGGATCCACTTTAATAGTTATATTATGGGAAGTTTAAATCAAAACGAAAGAATATATGAGTCAATAGGGAGTGGGTACTAGTGGATATAGGTCAACCATTGATAATGGAGGAAAGAACATATCCCAAACAAACAAGACAATATCTCTTGGATTTAAGGGCGCCTCTCCTCTAGGACCAAAGCATCCACTAAGCACAAGCTCTAGGCATTGATTTATTCATCAGAGAATCCTATAAGGTTCCCTTTAGATTAATTAGTCCCTATTACCAATTTTATAAAGGGGGGAACCAAGATAGTAGGGGTTTAAGATCCATGGGGTTCTAAGAGAAGGATATCAACTTGGGTAATTGGTTACTATAAATACAAATATTGAAGATAAAAAAGTTGTTTTCTAGAGAGTTTAAAATTCAAGAAGGTTTTGAGCACCCTAAAGTCTACATGGTGTGTATTGAACACATTTTTAGGAAAATCGATAAAACATGTGACTCCTAAGGAAACAATCATCAGAGGGGATAATATTTTCAATGTGAATAAATATTTTCATACATTTTAAAATCTTGTGATAAGGTCATGGTTCCCTATATTTGGATAGAATGAACCTTGACCATACTATTCATAGAAACTTTATAGGTTTCCTAAGATCACAAGAGTCGTGATTATCATGAGAAATAAGAGGTAACTATAAAATATATTGAACAGTGTGAGAGTGAATGATAGAAAATATGTTGGGGTATTCATATTTTGGTATGAGTGGGAATCCCCGCACAATTTTTGTTCTCATTGAGGGACATAGTTTGGATTGATGAGATTTCATGTTCAGTCATAAAATTGAGGATCCATTCACCACTTTGTATCTCATAGTATGGGAATAAATCCAAACATAGTTATTATAAATAAAGTTCCCTACACATATTAGGCTTGTGTACAAGAAAGGGGCATTGCCACTCTTAGGTGCAGGCTGCCTATATGCCAAAATATTCTACATGGATCTAGTTCTTATGTATGGAATAATCCATGTATAATATTGAAATTGATATCTTGGTGTCACAACATATCTTAATGAAATATGAATCATGATACACTTAGTTCTTACATGTAAAATTCCTAACACAGGTCTAACCCACATACAAGGAAGGGAATTTTCCCTTTATATTGTGGTTGGACCCAAGATTTATGATCCAAACATCAATACATATCTTATGGTGATTGGAATTAATCCACACATAGTTCTTGGATCAGCTCCCCCACATAGATCAAACTCGTATGTGGGGAATGAGAATTTTATCATTGCATCATGGTTAGACCTAGGATTGGAAACTTGGGTGTCACTATGTATCTTATGGTAACATGAATAAATCCACACTTAGTTCTTAGATCATCTCCCCACATCGATCGAACACATACATGGGGATGTGTCATCATATCATTACATCATGGCTAGACCCAGGATTGAAAACCTCAGAAACATTACGTATCTTATAGCAATAGGAATCAAGATACATGTAATTCTTATATATGGCTTCTATGTAGATATTATTATTATATAGGAATGTGGTATTTTTATTCTATATCTTCTTTTTTTAGGATTGTGGATGGGACCATGATTGGAAAATTTGGACATCTCTGTGTATCTTGAAACAAAAGGAATCAAGTTGTGTGTGGTTATTATAGAGAAAAATCCCTTCACAAGTCTAACCCATACATATGAAGAAGGGTTTTTTCTCTTATCTAGCCCAGACCTAGCTATCATGATGTTCACTGTAACACCCCAGGTAAATAAAGAATATGACATTTTTATATTTATCCATATTTTTCAATAAAATATTAATATTTCTTTAAAGGGGATTCTATGCTCGATGGCATACCCAATACGCAACAACAAGTTTATTGGGAATCTTACGATGCACTCTAATAATAAAATAATATTATTTTAAATGGTAGTTAACGCCTAGCCGTTGTAATGGAGGGAATGAACATAACTAACTACAAAATGATTATATATGTTTTTCAAATATTTTTACTCTTTACAATAAATTTTAGAGGATTAAAAATGCGAATGAATCCAATTTTAAGCGTAAACATTCTAATATTCTTTAAAAGGTCGATTAACCGCCTGTTGATGGAGAACCACTTTTAAAGCCACTTTTTGACAATTTTATGTGTTATATTTGACAAAATAAAATTCTTATTTAGATTTGGGACATCAAAATATACTTTGTGTAAATTTTTTGTATCTTTCCAATAAAGTTTATTTTTTAATGAATAGTGAAAAATGTTGTATTTTAATTCAAAAACTCTTTTTAATATAATTTATTTATATGATTAGATTATCTTTTGAATTGGTTTTAAAGTGAAATTAGAATATATTTTTACCATTTAATCCAATAGTGGTCATTGGAATTAATTTCACTTTGAAATCGGACTTAAACTAGTGTCAATCTTTTGATACTTTTTGTTTCATAAAAACACGCTATTTGTTTTGACAGCGGGAATTAATTATTAAATTAATTAATGCAACTTATATGTTTTTAATTTTTTAAAATAGACATCATTTTTGAATTCTGAATATCAAATATAGCTTAGGGTGAATTTTTGGTAATTTTCTGAAAAACTTCAATTTTTGATGAATAGTGAAACCACTAAGTGGTACTTATAAAAACTGATTTTCCGTTTAAATGAAATTTTACCGTATTTGTGTTTTGAATTTCAAAAAATCCGACATACATGGTTTTCATTAATAAGTAAAATTTGGTTCAATGGTATTAAAATAATTTTTTGGTGAATAGTAACTTTTATGTTTTTAATCGCGATTAGAGGTAATTAGTGTAGTTTAAGGTAAGAATAATGTTTTAATAAAATTAAATGACCTAGAAACATGTACTACCCTCATTTTATAAGTCATTTCCAACCAAGAAAATCCATGGGTCAACTTTGGGGCCCCATGGAGCCACTTTGGTTGGAAAATGACATAAATATCTTTTTATTTAATGTTAAAGTAAAAATGACACAAACATGAGATGTTTTACTAAAACAATTTTTACATTGGGTTATACAAGTCATAATTTTGACTATAAATAGTCATTAGAAATATAAATATATTTCCTACATCATAGTATTTTTTTTATAATTTTTAGACATTAAATAAATTAAATTATTTATGGCATCATGATGATGCAGTGATGACCTCATTATTTAACGATTTAAATAAAATGGAAAGATAATGTAAAATCTAAGACCTACACATGTCCAAAACCTATTGGATGGGTGGATTTAGAACCGTTATCACCTTAAACTCGAAACACATTAATGTGGGACCATTAAAATTCGAAACTCATTCTAAAATAAAGTAACATTTCTTTACTTTCCAAGAATGCCCCTCCTCTCCTCTTATAAAAGGCCCCCACCTCTACCTCCTTACCCACAATTCCAAAGCCTTTGGCTCAGCCAACCCCTGCCCATTTTGTCTCTCCACATCCCTCTATAACTCCTTGGAGCCTCACTTTGGGCATAAGTCTTCCCAAGGAAGCCTTTGAACTCAAACCAAAGGGAGTTACCTGATTTTAAGGTAATGTCTTCACTTGTGTCCTTTTGTTTTATTTTGCTTCTCCAACCCCCTAAACTCTTTTTATTCATTTATTTTGTGACAAATCCAGTATCTTCAATATACTAGGATTTTGTTATAAGAAGTATTCGAGCTACACTTACACACACCTACATCTAATGGTTAAATAACATAATGTTTCTGTGGATGGCGAATTTCTGCCTCACGAAATGATGATTGTTCAACATTATTCGAACACCTTCAAAGGTGGCCATTAAGATGAAACTATATTTATATATGATATATAATATGTTTATGTTTTACTTAAGCTTCTTTATTTTTAATTTATGGCATACCTTTATGGTTTCCATTATGGGTAAACGCGATATCTTCATTTAAGGAAGTGCAGACTACCGCCCCCTCAAAGTGATTTGATTCGTTAATACCATATGTGGTACGTATAAAGGATATGTTTAATGATATTATATATATTAACATACTGGAATTAAAATAATATTATGTATCATCATTTTTTAATTCCATTAAATATGAAATAGAAATGGAAGTAGCGTTCATGCGTACGTACGGCTCACCGTCTCCATGAACGGTACATTTCATTTCTTATCTCAAAATGTTATGTATTATTATAAGTACATATATATATAATGTATATATATGTAATATATTACATCTAAATTATGGATATCATTCTGGAATTATAACATATATATATATCTCTCATTTTGTTGTAATTCCATTAATATGACAAAAAATGAAAGTAGCGTTCATGCGTACATACGACCTACCATCTCCATGAACGGTGCTTTTAATTTTTATATCAAAATGATATGGAATAGTATAAAATGAATATATACTTGATATATATTATATTTAAAACATCAATACTATTCTGGATATGATGTACCTATAACTACATCGAAAATTATTTTCCAACAAGTTCAATTTTTGACTCATGTACCAAACATCGACAAAAACATCTGATATGAACTCATATTATTAACAAATTATTATAACATTAAAATATGTGATATGAACTGAATAATAATATTTATAGTAGGTCCTTAAGAAATTATTAATTGACCAAAGTTTATTATTCAGGAATATAAAGAAACGAACAAGACAAGTTGGACTTGAGGTAAGGGACCCTACCCCTCTGTTTCTTTTTAAGTACACTCTTTTATGTCATTCCTTTTAAGCTCATCTTTCTTGTGATTGGGATGTTCTTTTATATTAATAATACTGTAATTTTTATGTTCATATTATGAGAGACCCTATTCTCTCTCATCAATCCATTTTGGAAGTTTTGAGTGGCGCTGTTAGGCTGCCAAATTTTTGTAAGAGATCTAACCTCTATCTTTCTTTTTAAGTACTCTCCTTTATTTCACTTATTTTAAGCTCCTATTTGTTATGTTGGGGGATGTTCTTTTATATTCCTCTTGCTTTAAACATTATGTTAATATGATTAGAGACCCTATTTTATCTCATCGATCCATTTTTGTAAGTTTTAAGTGGCGTCGTTAGGCTGCCGAGTTTTCGTAAGGGATTTTTCATCTCACTTTTATTCCCGTGAGATTTATGCTACATTGGCCACAATTTCCTTTGAGTGGTGTATGTACTGCCCATTATTTTACTAATTGTGTAATATACTTTCATTTATGAGTATTTACATCAATGTTGTATTGTCCTTCTTTCACGGGGTGTATGTTTTGAAAGATACCCATGTCAGTAAGGGAACCTTTCACCCTCCTCTTTTTAAAAGACTTATTTTGTTATGTCTTTTAATTCACATACTATTATGTTGGGATATGTTCTTCTATATCCTTATTGATTTAAATTTTATTTCCATGTGATGAGATACCCTTTTTATCTCTCATCAACTCATTTTCTGAATTTTATAGTGACGTCGTTAGGCTGTCAAATTTTTGCAAGGGAACTTCTTAACCCAAATTTGATTCTTTGGGATAAACTTGTACTCCTTGAATATGTCATTCTATGAATATGTGTGAATAACCTCTGATTGTTTTACACTTAATATCCACTTATATTTGGTGTATTCGTTTGTCACACATAATTATGTAATTGATTTATCCTTAAACCAAGGATACCGTCTTTGTAAGGGACTTCGTCTCAATCTCCTTTCATTGAGGCATATTTTGTTTTATACACAACCTTCTTTTATGCGGTGTATAAACCCCTTTGACTTTTACTTTTATTCAAAAAGAATATTTTTTATACGAAGCGTTTACTAAACGGAAAAAGGAAATGTTTTTTTGTCATACGTATGTGGCAACAACGACTTCTCCGCCGCCGTGACCATTATTTGTGTTTCGGCTTCCTCTCCAAGCCATACCTTTTTTTTTAAAGAAAAATAAATACCATGTTTTACTTTTCTTTATTTTTGTATTTAAAATGGTTTTGATAATTTTTTTATTATATCACTGTGTTATTGATGCCTTGTGATTGAAATGTGGAAATGTTATGTTTCCTTTATGTATGTTTATGTGATACGATTATGTTATGGTTCTTGGGAATTATTATGAAGACGGGTGGTTCCGTGATAAACTAAGGTTAGGTGAGCCTGATATAGCTCTCCAATGCATTGGGTAATGTGAATAAGTGAAACATTAAGGTTTCTCCGAAGAGATTTAGGGAATATACTATGGTGGGTATTCCAAACGTAACCAAGAGGGTTACTCCCTACGTAAGAATGTTATGAATGCCTCAAGTTACCTTTTATGTCTTATGATTTCTATGATTTATTCATGATTTGATGAAGTATGTTAAAGTGCCTATGTTTTATGGGTAAATTATGATTTCATTCTTATGTATATATGTACTCATGTTTCCTTTCCATACTTTTTGTAACCCTTACAGAGATTTTTATGCTCATCCCAAGTTTTTTTTTGAAATGTTTTTCACAGGTCAAGGGAAAGGTACATGATATAATGATAGTGTCAAGGAAGTGTCAAGAAAGAATCCATGTTTTATTTTAAATATGCTTTCCGTTGATGGGAAAAATTAATACTATCTTTATGTAACCACTTTGTTTAAATGTGGAATGTAATGCAAGTTTTATGATCTAATTCTCTAAAACTATAAACCTGAAAAGATCCTCAATGTGTAATCTTGTAATAACTCAATATTAAGTAAGGTTTAAGGCTGGGGCCTTATATTCACAGGCCACATGGTGTAGCCCATTTTAATTATTTTTTGGTGCTGCAAGGTGGGACATGATGCTATGTAGTTTAGAGTCCTGCTATAAGGACTTGGAATTTGAAGGCATAAAACATTGAGATGTTCTTTATCCATATTGTACATGGGTAACATACATGAAATAAATCATGTATTTAAACAACTAAATCAGGAATGATTGTTCAATTATTAGTAGTACTAGCACCACACCATTAGAGAAGTAACTCATGGGATTAAGGGGGACCTACCCTCTAAGACCAAAATATCCCATAGGCATAATCCATTAGGTGTTTTGTAATTAACTAGAAAATCCTATAAGGGTCCTTCTAGATTAGTTTATCCCTATTACCAATATTTCATGAAATATCGATATAATTTTCAGTCAAGGTATCTAGTGATTTAGACATGAAAAGGGGTATAGAGTTTATATGGTTTTAGAAAGGGGTGTCCAATGGGATTTTAAATCTCAATGAAGGTGGGTATTAATAGGGGATCCATACCCTGAAATGAAAGGATACAAGAATGTGATGTCATAATCTTTCTTTCATAATGGTAACTATTCATAGATGAGTAACATCGAGGGTATCTGAATCCTCTTGAATAGTAGGGTTATGAAAAGTGTAAATCATAATATAAGAATATCTGAGTCAACTATAGGTGGATATTGGTGGGTATAACTCAATCATAAATAATTTTGGAAGCTTGTATTCCACATAGTTAGGACAATAGCTCCTTGATTTAAGGGGGGCCTCTCCTTTGGGACTAAAATATCCATAAGGCATAAGATTCAATATGTTGCATTATTCCCTAGTGAATACTAGTGGGGTACCTTGTATTAACTCTTCCATGTTACCATTTTTCTATAGGGGAAAAAAGATAACATGAGATCATGGTTTATGAGGTTCCAAGAGAAGGATATAAACTCAAGGAATTGGTTGATGTCAACTCAAAAACCAAAAATATGAATTCCTTTCTTGGGGAATGTAAGATTCAATCAGGGTTCAATCACCCTAAAGGCTACTCTAACTTTTGTTAAACACATTATCAGGGTAAAGGGATAAAACATGAAATTATTGAATACATGGTCATGAAGGGGATGATCTTTTTTCCATAAATACCTATTTTTGTGTAGTTTAACATCATACAATAAGGATGTAGTCATGAAGTTTAATGTCATGTGACTAGGATGTAATTTCCTATCTATAACACAAATCAATCACACTCTTTGGATTGGATTTTTATATTCCTTAAGATTTAACAAGTCATTCTTATCCTGAGAAATAAGGGATAACTAGGTAATAGATTGAACTATGTGAGAGTGCATGATAGGGTATACGTGGGGGTGTTCACAATTTAATATGGACTAGATCCTCTATAAAAAATTGAATCTCATGAAGAAACATGATTTAGAGTGATGAAATTTTTTGTCTAGGGCTAAAATGGTATATACAGTCATCACTACATATCCTATGGAAATAGGAATCAAGACTCATATAGTTTTGGAGAAATCTCTCTACATAGGTATGTCCCATATATATGGAGGGGGTATGTCTTTCTCTCTTGTTATTTTTATATTTTTTATGGGACTAAGTTTTTGGATCTTGGCATCACTATGTATCATGTGGTAACAGGAATCAATACACATGTAGTTCATTCATGGTAAATTCCCTATACTACTTTAGTTCATGTGCGGGGGGGGGGATTTTTATCATATTGTGGTTGGGACCAAGATTTGGGATCTAGACGCCACTATATATCCTATGATAATTGGAATCAAGATATATTTAGTTCTATGAGGTAAAATCACTTGTGTTGGTCTAACCCATACTCATAGAGGGGGTATTTTTTTATTTATATTACAGTTGGAACCGTGATTTGAGATTCAGGCATCACTATGTATCCTGTAGAAATAGGAATCACTCCACATATAATTATTAAGAAAGTTCCTTGAATAGGTTTGGCCCATAGGTGGGGAGGGGTTCATTTTTATATATATTATAGTTGGGCCCATAATTTGAGATCTGGGTGTCACTATGTATCTTTTGATAACATGAATCAAGAAAAACATGATTCTTAAAAGGAAAATTCCCTATGTAGGTCTGACCAATACCCGGGGAGGGGATATTTTTTATCTTTATATTGTAGTTGGACCTAGGATTTTAGATTTAAGCATCACTACATATCTTGTGATAATAGGAATCAAGCCACACATAGTTCTTCAGAAAACCCATTATTAAGACTTAACTCACCCATAGGGATGGGGGTACTTCATTTTCACCTCCACACATATATAAATCATGTGTAATGAATCACTTATGAATTTATTTCCCTAATTAGTAAAGAACCAAACCTATTGTGAATGAGTTTTTGGTGCTTAAAACCATACAGGGCCACTTTTTCCTTGTGTAATATCATTAGAGGATTCTTAGTGTGAGATGGTAGGCCTCTACACTAGAAAAATTTTACATAGTTCTAGATTATATGTAATTAAAGGATTTAGGTCTCATAAGGTAACCCTATTTTATGTATCATTAGAGTCTTGAGATCGAGACCATGTTCCATATAGTTTAACTTCATGTATTGAGGATGTCTTTGGTGAAATTTAATGTTGTTTGGAAAGGATATGAAATGATATAAAGTTTAAATTATTTATTTTGTGACATTTATTTCATGATATAATTTATGTGAAGTGCCTATTAAGAAAAATTACATTGGTGTGGGGTCATAATTCATTCCTCATCCATTGTGTCCAATGAGTAAGCTTCATTGGAATAGAACTTATGTATTATGTAAGGCCCCTACCACTTGGGTTCCAAAATTGAAGGCTTATTACCTGGTATCATTAGGGTTATGAGAACAAATACCAATTATCATTGAAGTAATGAGTATAGGAAAAAAATTATTAAAGTCTTCTAATATCTAATTCTGATGAAATTTGAGGTTGTGCGTCATATTCAATCTTTTATCATCAATTAATTCTATCTCATTTAGCCACTTCTATGATTTT
Source organism: Viscum album (assembly GCA_963277665.1). Taxonomy (NCBI): domain Eukaryota; kingdom Viridiplantae; phylum Streptophyta; class Magnoliopsida; order Santalales; family Viscaceae; genus Viscum; species Viscum album. The sequence continues at coordinate 1,810,239,353 of OY728155.1, forward strand.
CCATAATCTGAGAACTATTAATAGATATCTATTCAGAGTGAGGTTATATGTAATTACATGAGAAACACTACTTGTATCCCATAAACAAATGAATACATGTTCACTTATTTGGTAGTGTGTGTGGTGGTATGGTAGGCCCATAAATCATGAAAAATCATTTCTGGCCTAGGATTATTGTCCTTTTCCACCATTTTATAGAGTATATTTGATAGAGAATTGTTAAAGGCCTCTGTAAATCCATTTTCCACTGCATAATAGAAAAATAAATGGTTCTAATTGATGTTATATTCCTGATACTGTCTCTTTATCTTGGAAGGATAGAATTTGGTGCCATTTTCCATCAATATCATGTGACAGACACTAAATCTGGTAATGATATTGGATTTTATGAAGTTGATGATATTCTTCACCCAAAATTCCTTGAGGGTTATGGAATCAACCTATTTTTAAAATATTTCAGTATCAATAAGGATTTATTTAAACTGATTAGCTATAGTTGGAGGATATTTCCCCACAATATCCACTCCCAATATGGAAAATTGTTGGGAATACTTAGTTGTATGTAACAACTCACGGTCCTAATGGATGAAGTTTTCATGAATCTAGTTTGAATGAAACTTCCTAGTAAATTCTATATAGTCCTACTTCATTTTTTTAGTAGCATCCAAACCACATAATTTGGTATAAGATTCTATTTCTAAAACTCTGAGTGTTTTGTAATCCTATATTGATTTCTTATATGATAGCAGGAACATCTCCTTCTTTAATTCATCTAAGGAGGACACCAACAAATCCTCACTTATAGAGGGATTTATTATTTTTTATCACATCTAAAAGGGTGATGTCCATTGTTTGGTATTGAATCTGTTCCCTTTTGGATCAATCTTTAAGGGAGGTTCCCATTTTATAGGTAATCTATTATGGTATCCATCTATCTGGGGATGGATATCATCTCATCATGCTCTAGAAAAGTGTTGACCTAATTAATTTCCTACATTTCACAAATGATGAGTGGTGAGACCACCCTTTGATGTGTTATCTAGAAAACCACTTCATCTTGATCAAGATCATCCAAAACTGTGGTTGCACTAGATAGTGCATTCATATGAGCATTTTTTGATCGAGGTACACGATGCAATGTTGCTTTAAAAGAGAATTATTCCATCAATCCTATGACATAACTGATGATTGGATTCAATTATACCTTCTTTATGGTATACTCATCGTTGATCTATTTTATTACTAGCTTTAATACCCCTTTTATATTCAATCATACTATCCATAGTTGTAGGGATAGCTCCAAGAGGATGATAAGGGCTTGGTATTCTACCTCATTATTAGTGAGTACTTTGGAAAGTGAGAAATAATTGGGGAAAATTGATTTATTTGTGGAAAAAAATACAATCCCTAGACCGAAATGGTTGAGCTTTAGTTTTTTCATTCTATTTAAATTAGGACATTGAGATGCACTACCAAAATATATCCCCCATATATGGGGAGTTTCATGGGAATAGAAAAATTATTCTTATGAAAGTTTGGTATTAACTAGTGTTGTTTCCAGGTTGGGATGTTCTATAAGGAAGTCAACCAGGTCCTGCCCTTTAACTTCCTTCCATGACACAAATTTTATTTCATACTATTGTAGGATAAATACCCATCAAGCTAGAATCCCATTCAACATAGGGTGTCCAAGAATGTACTTGAGTGGGTACGCATGAGAGATCAGGTGGATTTTGTGATTCTGCAAGTAATGACTCATCCTTTTCACTACAAATATGAGTGTGAGGAAGTTATTTTCAATATTGGAATATTGTGTTTCAATATATAGAATCATTAGGATGAGATAGTAGATAATGTTTTTATTCCCCGAATCATTGGTCTATGCAAGGAGAGCACTAATAAATTGTTCCACGTAGGACACATATAGGATAAGTTTATTCCCTTATATCGGTGGCATAAAGATCAGTAGATGCAGTAGGTACTGCTTGAGCTTCTCGAATTTTTCTTAGAATTCCCCATCCCATCAATAGGTGAATTCATTATTCATTATCTTAGTTTTTAGACATGGTGTAATTGACCAGTCAAGATTATTGTATCACTAGGAGGGGGAGGGGGTGAATCAGTGATCTCTTTTTCTTTAAAGTTTTCTTTCTTATGAAATAACATTTTCCTCCTATTAAAAATTTCTTTCTCTACTGAAAAAAACACACATCCATAGGATCATAAAAATTTACAGGTTTCACTACTCAAAAAGATTATCTATCTCCTTGGTATTGTTTGTAAACAATCTAATACAACATAATCCACTAGAAAACAATATTTTTGTGTGGAATACAATGTGTAGGATATTCTCTTACCCTCGTATAGCACTATGATCAATACAACAGTGCATGTAATTCAAGTATCATAAAATTATGAAAGATAATTTTTGTAGAAAACATGTTATGGTGTTGCTTAATAAAATTTCACAAATATGATATTCAAAACAATTCTTCACTAACTTACCTAGTAAAAGGAAAGAAATTATTTTAGACTTCATAATGATACTTAGTCTGATTTCCTAGTCTGATTCCCAAGTCTTATTGATAAATATTATAATATTTATCTATCATTATACCACTGAAACAATTCTTAACAACTTCTTCTTCATTCTAGAAATCCCAGTCTGATTTCTCAATCTGGTTTGGAAACTCTGATTATAATCTTCTTTCTTATCCTTTATTTATTCTATCTAGAAAACTTCTTCAAGAATGCTCAATCTAGAAAATTTTTCTCCCTAGAAATTCATAGCTTCTCTCTCTTCACTTATGCACAATACTTCTGTCAAAAAGTAAAAAGTACTTCCTCCTTTTATAGGTGACCCAAAAATGGTTTGGTCTAGATTCTCAAAATCTTTCCCACTCAACCAAATTTCCTGAAATATTTATTTCCATTGAATTTAAGATACATATTAACTTCTTCAACGCTTCTAACTATTCTTGATTCTTCTCAAATCTTCTCACAGCTTCATCTTGCTTCATACTTCTTGAAAATTTTCATCATGATTCTAATTATGATCGACAATATGATTTTCCTCATTACAATGGAAGTATTTGGTCACTCCAATTTTCTTGAGCCACTTGTAAACAAATTAGAACTAAATAAATCCCATTAAGTTTATTCATACCAATTGAAAAACCAATATTCTCATTCTGATTTCTTCATTACAATGAATACAATAGGTTCTTCAATACATTTCTCTACACCAAAAGTGGAAAATGAAAAACACATGTCTTCCCATTATGATGCTTCATACCAACTAATGAAAATAAAGGAAAACTTATTATTCAATATTAAAGATCCCATTGAAAACGTCATTTCATATCCTTCATACTCTTCAATAAAGCTTCCTAACCTCCTTCGACAACACTTACAATAACTTTCCAAAACAAGATTCTTTTTCGTATTCTTTTCTATAGACCAATTATCGGTCTCAACTTCACTCCGATGAATTAGTTTCAACTTCAATACGATTTATCTTGACCCAAATGTGAATATATCAATTTATATTGATAAAAATGGTTGAATACATTATTGATATTCATCAAGATGATTGGTCTTTGACTTTTATGCATCAGTATCAACAAAATTCCACTTTCTATTTCCTTTTAATTGGTCCTAACAAACTCCCAGATGAAAGTAATTATACCTTTGATAGTTTCTGGCAATCTGCATCTGATGAACCAGTATCATTAGCTTTGACCTCTTCTATTTTTTGATTATGATACCAAATAACTTTTAGCACATAACTTATTTTTGAATCTCTTTTATTATTGGTTTACTAAAAACCATCACCTCCGGTTTCCTCACTTTCTAATCAACCTTCCCAGCCTTTAAAAAAATTGTATCCGGTAGTCTCACACAAATGAACTGGGACTAGAAATCTTCAGCTTCAGAAAATTTATTTTTCCACAAACATTTGGTTATATCATGACTTCCTCATGACTTTGAATATGTTGAAGATCAGCATTGAATTTTCTAAATTGTGATGGAAAGTATTGTAAATTCTTTTTTTTAAGGTTGGGGCCAAAGATTCATTTTATTATTAAAGCAAAGAAAAGACCTCTTTTAACTGGGTAGAGGAAGACCCATTACATAGCCTGAAAGCTCAAGGGGCATGTAGCCCATTACATAGCCCGTTGGCCCAAATTTTTAGCCCAAGGCCCATTATGTGAATAGTAACCTGGCTGCTACAGTACCCGCTGCTTCTACAGTGCCCTGCCACCACTACAGTACCGTTGTTCAATAGTACCACTGCTGCTACAGTAGCACTGTAGTACTACTATAGTACCTATACCCAATAGGTTTTGAACCCCCATTTTTCGTGTAGGATTATGGGGTGGTTAAGCCAAACCCCAACTACTATTGTAACTTCTTATTCTTTCAATAGATTCTTCCCTTCCATCCAACCTTGAATACGATTGGAAGCACTCTCCCTTTTATTCATCAAACAAAAATCACAATTTTTGAAAATTACTTATGATTTTTGGGAAATAAAAAACAAGAAGTCAGCATCAAATTTTTATCAAATCCAGACTGACTTCATAGCAGCACCTCATTATGATCTTTATATGATTCCAGAATCAAGGTTACTCTGATGATCCTTTTCTTAGAGAAAACTTCTTCCCAATCCAATGGAATTTCTTAATCATTGTGAGTCTAATTCCCTAAATATGATGGTCAGCCAGATTTTCATCTTTTATAATTTTAATTGTTTTATTTTATTTGACAAATATTAGAAAAAAAAAAGACAACCCATTTTCAAAAAAAAACTTATTCTTAATTCCAAAAAAACATCTCCAACCAACTTAAACCCCAAAATCTCCCCATTTGGAATTTTTTTTTCAATCAATATTCATAAATCACTAAAATTTGTAACCTCAAGCTATGGATTACTTATCAAAAATTCTTAGACTATGTGATCTAACTCATTAAAGGTAACATGAATTATTGACAGTAGTTTTATGTTGTCCAAAAGTAGCGACTCCTTCCTCAAATTTTCTTCACATCTTTATTATTCTTCCACTTTTCTTCTTTAAATCTAATGAAAATAAATGATTCCTACAACCACTCTAATAAATATTTATAATAGTTCACACACTTACATGCTAAGATCATAGCCTACCCACAACTCCCCCTTTATACACAATTCCTTAAAATTTTAAGCACATATTAAATGGATAGATTAATGAAACAATTCTCCCTCTTTGACAACACTATCCAAAGACAAGATGATAAAGGGGTGGAAATACTTACCTAAACCTTGATGAGAAAGATTTTTGATGCACATGTTTAACCTCAGTTTATAAAAATCTTCCTTTCATAAATATTTTGTGAAAATACCAGCAACTTGTTTTGATGTAGGAACACACTCTATTTTCAAATAATTCTTCTCACATTCTCTTTTATGAATTGGTACTTGATGTAAATATGTTTTGAATGAGAATATTATACCAAATTCCTAGTTAGTTTGATTTAACTTGGATTATCACAACCCAATAGAAAGGTTGATTTTACTTCAACAAGTAAGTCTTTCAACTGAGTCCCCATTCACATAAGTTAGGTAGTGGCTTGAGTCACAAAAACATACTCAGCTTTAGTCATTCTAAGAAATGATGAATTTTTTTTCTTTTTATACAAAGTAACACAAATTTTTCATAGAAATAAAACTCCACCAGATGTGGATCTTATATCATTAACATTTCCTACACAATTATCATATGAATACCCAAACAATTCAATAATTTCTGAGATAACATGCCTGATTTCAAAAAAAAATATTCCATTTATATATCTAATAATTATTTTTCTAGTAAGTAAATTTTATTATTTAGTAGAACACTAAAATATTTCACATAAGGTAACATCATAAACAGTGTCGGTTCTTGAGGCAGTAAAATATAAAAAACATCTAATCATCTTCTAGAACTCTTTATAATCAACTTTATTTCATTTTATATCTTTAGACAACATGGATCCCATTGAAATTAGTGTGGAAATTGGTTTCAAATTTCCCATTTTGAACTTATTAAAAAGTTCCTTAGCATAATTTTCTTGAGAAATAAAATTGTGTTTCTTTTTCTGTAATATTTGTAACCAATAAAGTATTTAATTTCTCCCATCATTGACATCTCAAACAACTTTTTCATCTCTTCATCAAATATTTCACAAGATCTTTCATTATTCTTAGAAAATATAATATCATCAACATAAATAGTTACAATGAGGAAAAAATCTTAACTTTCCTTGATGTAAATATTGATATCAACTCTTCCTTTATTAAAATTTATCTTCCTTAAGAAAATATCCAATTTGGAATACCATGATCTTTGATCTTGTTTTATCCCATACAAGTATTTCTTCAGATTACACACATAACATTCATCTTTCTCAACAAAAAAGCAATAGAGTTTTTAACTATAAACATCCCCTTCAAGATCCCCATTCAAAAATGTGGACTTCACATCCATTTGAAAAATTTTATAAATTCATTATACAGTAATAGAAATAAAGTTTTTAATTGTTTCTAACCTTTCCATTGTAGTAAATTCTCATCAAAATCAACACCTTTAATTTTTGAGTAACCTTTGCACAATAATATTGCTTTCTTCCTCATCACTTCACATTCTTTTTTCAACTTGTTCTAGAAAAATCATTTTGTACCAATAACATTTTTGTTATCTAGAATAGGTATGAGTACCCATGTATTATTCTTTTCTATCTGATTCATCTCTTCATTCAGAGCCTAAATCTATTCCAGATTCTCAAAATCTTTATTCACATCTTTCGGCTTAACTTTTTAATACAAATATGTATGTGTAAAAACTTTTAATGTTCTTATTTTTTCAACCTTCATATGTTGATCACTAATAATATTCGGATCCCCCAATTTTTTTCTTAGCCTGGTATGAGATTTTATGGTTTCTTACTCATTACTTGAAATAGCTAAGTCTGAGTCTTATTCTTGAGTAGGATCACTATTTTCAGCATCCTTATTAGAATCGTTAACAAACATTTCTTCATTCTACTCAACTTTCTTATCAGCATGAGTCTGTTTATATTACTTTTTCTTTTTAATAATGTTCACATAAATATAATCAATAATTATTTTTATTTATTTTTTGAAACATCTATATCCTCATCCTTCCAGAGCATATCCATGAAAAATTCCATCTTCACCTCTTGTCTCAAATTTTCTGAGGTTTCCACCATTCTTCTTTATAATTCATAGAATCCCAAAAACTCTTAAGTGTTTCAAACATGGATTTTTTCCATAAATAATCTCATATGGAGTCATATATTGAAATTTTTCTATCGAAACATTTGTTTTTAATATACATATAAGTAATCATTTCTTCCTCACTCTTCACAAAAAACCCATATTTTATGAAAATAACTTTTTTTCCTTCTTCACAGAGTTTTGAGACACTTAGAATGTTTTGTTTCAACCCAAAAATATACAAATCTTTATTGGAATTAAACTTTTCTTTCTTAATGATTGATGATCCAACACCTTTGAATCTTAGAGATTACTCATTTCCAAATATCATTGTTCCTTATTTAAAATATTTCACATTCTTTAACAAATTTAAATCTCTTATCATATGAGAAGAACACCAAATATCCAAGATCCATGGTTTTTCTCCTTTTGTATTTTTTAGAGTGGTTTCTATAAGAAGAGATTTTGTCTTTCCCTTTTTCTTTCTTCATCTCCATCTTTTGAGAATTATTAATAAAATTTTGTTGTGCTGGTAACAAAAAAAACATTCTTTATCAAGATTTCCAAGTTTTTTACATCGTTCAAAAATAGTTTCTATAGTTTGGAACCTATTTTTAGTTTTCACACCAACCTTCTCAGGTTTCTTATAAACATTCTTCTCAGGCTTCATCCTTTGAGGGTATTGATTCCTCCTCAAAAATTTTCTTCTAAAATTTGTAGATTAGTGGTAATGTTGTTGATTTAACCAAAACATATTTTTTGTACTTTTGAATCCACCACAATACTAGTAGTATTCATAGAAATAATATTTGCCTCTGAAGCTTCCATACTAACTGGATTTGTGAACATGTTTCTTAACAGCCTTCTTGTCATTCTTGTTAGAATTTTTTGACCACCAACCTTTTTATTCTCAACTATAATATTCATTTTCATCTTGGTTTTATTTTCATCCTTATTATAACTTAGAGTAATAGAAACATTTCCAGACTAATAAATTTTAGAAAATTTTGACTTCTCAACTTTCCTGGTCTTTTCCACATACATCACTTTCCCAGATTTCTTCATTTCAGAAACATTTCCATCATTATTCCTCTTAGAAAAAAAATCATATTTCTTATCAAAATTTTAAAGTAACTTTTTATCCTTCTTGGGCCTACCCTTTTCATATCTTTCACCAACTTTAGAGATAGTGTTTTCAAAACTTATATCCCTTTGTTAAACTTTGGAAGGTTTTTGTTGGAAAATTTCCAACTCCTTTTCTTTTGCCTTCAAATTTACTTCCATATGTTCATTATGATCCTTTTCTTTCTCAAGATATTTATTCAAATCATTAATTTCTTCTATCAAATTAAATATCTCTCCTAGAACACATTCTTGATTATTTTTTGGAGAGTTTTCACTTTTTAACTTCTTGATTTCCTTTTCAAGCCTCTCAATATTCGCCATACATTATTTTAATTATTATTTAAGATGAAATTATAATTGAATTTGTTATTCTTCATAACTGCTAATTTCAAACTATTCATTATTCACTTTTACAATAGAAGTATTTCCACTAGCATGCTCAGAATGTTTTCTAGATTTAGCTTCATTATATTTTTATTCATCATCTTTAGATAAGAAACTTCTCCTTTTGTATTTGGATAATTTTCTATATTTTCCTATGGAAAAATATTTATCCTTGTCAACCTATTTCATCCACAACCTTATTTCCCTTCTTTCTTCTTCATCATTATCCTCTTATTTCTTTCTTTTAGAACAATTAGCTAAAAAGTTCCCAATGGATCCACATTCAAAAAAATCTAGGGCAGTTTCCCTTTTTATTTACCTATACTTATTCTCGCATTTTTAGAAAACAAGGATAAAAATTCATCAAGGTTTTTACATAACTAATTTTTAGTGTCATATTTGGTGACATCATCCTCCCTAAGAACCTTCTTATACTTTTCTTCCTTAGCAGATTTTAGGTATATTTATCTATAATATTTTGTTTTTACCCTCATAAATTTATCCCTTCTCATTTCATAAGTAATGAGAGTACTATAAAGATCTTATATATATAGAGTTGTATGATATATATCTTCCAATGAAGAGACTTTGGCATAAAACTTTTCATGAAGGATTCTCAGGATCTTTTCAACAAAAGTATAATATTAAAACTTTTATCCAAGACATATGATAATACTAATAATTTCATTTACCCTAGTAAATAAGTCCCCAATAGTTTCATACTCACCCATTTTTAGATCTTCATACTTCATCCTTCATATCTATAATTTTCCATTATTCACATTTGAATAGGCTTCTTAAATGTTTTTCAACTTGTCCTAGATACTTGTATCGGTGGAGAAACCCTTCACCATTAAAAATAATTTTTAGAAAGCGATGAGAGTAAAGAATTATTATCCCTTCCATCATTCTCAAGATTCTTCTTATCAATAGATATAATAGGAACTTTATCATAAATAGGAGTAAATCCATCTGTTGCATCTTCAATAATGCCATACCCAAGATATATAAGATAAGGTAACATTCTATATTTCTATATATGATAGTTCTTACCATCGAACACCAGAATACCTTTACTATTGAATAAATTCATATTATCTATTAAATTATCTTTAAAACTTCATCAAAGATTAAACGAAGGGAACCTTCGGATCTGATACCACTTGTAATATCCCTGAAAATATTGGTGTTCCATTGAGAAGGGGATAGGTAGATCAGTGATATCTTTTTCTTTAATGTTTCCTTTCTTCTGAAATAAACTTTTCCACATGTTAAATATTTCTTTGTCTTCTGAAAAAAACACACATCCATAGGTAAATAAGAATTTATGATGTTTACTTCTCAAAAATAGTAGTTATATCCTTGTTATGGTTTGGAAGTAATCCAATACCACAAAATATATTAGAGAACAATATTTTTGTTTGGAATACAATAAGTAGTATATAACTTTACACTAGTGTATCACTATGATCAATACAACAATGAGTGTGCCTCAAGTAGCACAAAATGATGTAAGATAATTTTTGTAACAAACATGTTAAGGTTTTTCTTAATCAAATTTCACAAATTTGTTATTTAAAACATTTTTTTACTTCCTTACCCAGTAGTGGGCAAGAAATTTTTCTAGACTTCATAATTATACTCAGTCAAATTTCTCAGTCTGATTCCCAAGTCCAATTACTCAATATTATTTTATTCCTCGATCAGAATACCACTAATATAATTTTGAACTGCTTCTTCTTCAGTCTAGAAATACCAGTCAAATTTCTCAGTCTGGTTCAAAAACTCTGATTAAGATATTCTCTCTTCTCCTTTCTTTCTTCTATCTAGAAAAATTCATTAGTAATGATCAATATAGAAAAAATTTCTCCTTATAACTTCATAGATTCTCTCTCTTCACTTTGGCATAGTACTTCTGTCATAAAATGAAAATTTCTTCTAACTTTTATAGGTTACCCAAAAATGGTTTGTGAATGATTCTCAAAATCTTTCCCGCTCAACCAAATTTCCCAAAATATTGATTTTCCTTGAATTATTTATATATCTTTGAATTCTTCAATGCTTCTAAACTCTTCCCGTTTCTTCTCAAATCTTCTCATAGGTTCATCTCTCTTCATAATTCTTAAAAAACTTTAGTTTGATTTCAATTCAGATCGCCATTACAATTTTCCTCATTACAATGGAATCATTTGGTCACTCTAATTTTATTGAACCACTTGTAAACAAATCAGAACTAAATAAATCCCATTAAATTTCTCCATAACAATTGAAAAATAAATTAACTCGTTCTGATATTCTCATTATGATGAATATAGTAGGTTCTTCAATAAGTTTCTCTGTAATAAAATTGAAAAATTTAAAACGTCTGTCTTCCCATTATGATTCTATGTACCAAACAATGAAAACAAAGGAAAACACATTCTTTAATTTTCAAGCTCCCCTTGAAAAAACCTTTTCATCTTCTTCAAACTCTTCAAGAAAGCTTCATAAACACCTTCAACAACACGACAAAATACTTTCCAAAACAAGATTATTTTTATTATTCTTTTTTCTAGATCGATTATATATCTTGTCTTCACTATGATGAATTTTTTTCAGCATCAATATTATGGATCTTGACCCAAATGTGAATGTATCAATTTATCTTGATGAAAATGTATTACTACATTATTAACCATAATCAAGATGATTGGTCTCTAACTATAAGGCCCCAGCCTTAAACCTTACATAATCTTGAGTTATCACAAGATTACACATTGAGGATCTTTTCAGGTTTAGAGTTTTAGATAATTAGATAATGAAACTTGCATTACATTCCACATTTAAACAAAGTGGTTACATAAAAGATAGTATTCATTCTTCCCATCAATGGAAACATATTGAAAATAAAACATGGATTCTTTCTTGACACATCCTTGACACTATCATCACATCATGTACCTTTCCCTTGACCTGTGAAAAACATTTCAAAAACTTGGGATGAGCATAAAAAGATCATTAAGGGTTATAAAAAATATAGAAAGGAAACATGAGTTCATATATACATAATAATGAAATCATACTTTACCCATAAAACAAAGGCACTTTAACATACCTCATCAAACCATGAATAAATCATAGAAATCATAATACATAAAGAGAACTTGAGGCATTCATAACATTCTTACGTAGGGAGTAACCATCTTGGTTACGTTTGGAATACCCATCATAGTATATTCCCTAAATCTCTTCGGAGAAACCTTAACGTTTCACTCCTTCGCGTTACCCAATGCATTGGAGAGCTATATCGGGCTCACCCGCCCTTAGTTTATCACGGAACCACCCGTTTTCATAACAATGCCCAAGAACCATAACATAAAGGTATCACATAAAACATGCATAAAGGAAACATAACATTTCCACATTTCAATCACCATATAACATTTTAGTATATTGAAATAATGAATCCGTTCAAAAAGAAACCATTTCCAAAACCATTTAAAACATTTAATAAGAAGATTTTTGAATCAAAGTGTCCCATACCACCTTGAAGCTTTTAACATTTTAAACCATTAATATCCATATAAATAAATCCTTAAAACCATTTTGAAAACATGGATATTAATAAGAACAAATCATTATAACATTTAAAGTAATATTTTGGTTAAAGGGTTTTTACCAAAATTAGAGACACTTGAATACAATAATTGAGGAATAACATTTAATCATAACTTTATAATATCATGAGAATAAATGTATTCATGGTATAATATTCCAAATGACAGTATATACACCATATAAGAGTGAATTGGTGCATAACAACAAAGAAGTCTCAATATAAATGTCAAATGTGATGAATTCCCTTATAAAGAAGGTATCCTTAAATTAAGGATAATTCAATCTCAAAATTATGTGTGACAAATATAAATACACCCAATATAAGTGGATATTAAGTGTAAAATAATAAAAGGTCATTCACACATATTCAAAAGATGACATATTCAATAACTACATGTTGGACCCAAAGAAATCGAAATTGGGTTAAAAAGTTCCCTTGGTAGAATTCGAGAGCCTAACGGCATCACTTCAAAATTTAGAAAATGAGTTGATGAGAGATAAAAAGGGCATATCATCACTTGGAAATAAAATTTACATCAATAAGGATATAAAAGAACATATCCCAACATAATAGTATGTGAATTAAAATACATAACAAAAGAAGTCTTTTGAAAAGAGGAGGGTGAAAGGTCCCCTTACTGAGTTGGGTAACTTTCGAAACGTACACCCCATGGAAGAAGGGTCATAAAATGAAGATGAAAATACCCATAAATGAAATTATACTACACAAGGTGTATAATAGTGGGCAGTACACACACCACTCAAAGGAAATTGTGGCAAATGTAGCATAAATCTCACGGGAATAAAAGTGAGAGGAAAAACCCCTTACGAAAACTCGGCAGCCTAACGGCGCACTTAAAACTTCCAAAATGGATTGATGAGAGGAAATAGGGTCTCTCATCATATGAAAATAAAAATTACAGTAAGAGTAATATAAAAGAACATCCCAATCACAAGAAATATGAGCTTAAAATGAATGACATAAAAGGGTGTACTTAAAAAGAAAGAGAGGAGTAGGATCCCTTACCTCGTATCCGACTTGACCCGACCGTTCTTTAATCTCCTGAATAATAAACTTGAGTTAATTTATACTTTCTTATGAACCTTCTTAAAGTTCATTATTCCTTTTATATCACTTATTTCAATGTTATAAACATTATGTAATCATTTAAGTTAATAATGTTTGTTCTTTCAATATTTGGTTCTTTAGTCGAAAATGGACTTCTTACAATTACATATTGTTTGTGTGGTCAAAGGTTCATTATATCCAGAATGATATTCATAATTTGGATATAAAATATATCATATATATCCAGCATATACATGTATTTATAATATTACATAATCATTTAGAGGTAAGAAATGAAATGCACCGTTCATGGAGACGGTAAGTCGTACGTACGCATGAACGCTACTTTCATTTCTATCTCATACTTTAATGGAAAGAAACAATAATGATATAGAGTTATATTATAATTCCAGTATAACATCATATATAATAACTTTAAATCCATCCTTTATACATCCCACGTATGGCATTAACGAATCAAATCACTTTGAGGGGGCGGTAGTCCGCACTTCCTAAAATGAAATTATCGTGTTTACCCATAATGGAAACAATAATGGTATGCCATAAATGAAAAATATAGAAGCTTAATAAAAGAATAAACATATTATATATCATATATAAAAATAGTTACATCATAATGGCCACCTTTGAAGGTGTTAAATGAGTATTGAACAATCATCGTTTCGGGGGGTAGAATTTCGCCATCCACGGAAACCGTATGTTATTTAACCATTTGATGTAGTTGTGTGAAAGTGTAGCTCGAATAAATCTTATAACAACATCCTAGTATATTGAAGATATTGGTGTTGTTACAAAAGAAGTAAATAAAAAGAGTTTAGGGGGTTGGAGAAGCAAAATAAAACAAATGAACATGAGAGAATGAATTACCTTTAAAAGTGTAACTCCTTTTGATTTGAGCCTAAAGGCTTCCTTTGAATGGATTCTGCCCAAAGGGAATCCTCTAGGATGAGGAGAGGGATGTGGAGAGAGTAAATGGTCAGGGTATGGCCGAGCCAAAGGCTTGAGGAGTGTGTGAAATGAGGTAGAGGTGGGGGCCTTTTATAAGAGGAGAGGAGGGGCACTTTTGGAAATCATGAAACTATTATTTTATTTTCAAACGTGTTTCGAATTTCTAAGGTCCCACATTGATATATTTCGAATATAAGATGATAATTCTTCAAAATATTCCCATACAATATTTTTTACACAAGTGTAGGTCTTAGATATTACATTATCTTTCCATTTTATTTAAATCGTTAAATAATGTGGTCATCGTTGCATCATCATGATGTCATAATTAAATTAATTTATTTAATATCTAAAAATTATAAAAAAAATACTATGATGTAGGAAATCGTTTTATATTTCTAATGAATATTTATAGTCAAAATTTGTACTTGTGTAACCCCACTTAAAAACTGTTTTAGTAAAACAACTCATGTTTGTGTTAATTTAATTTTAACATTAAATAAATATATATTAATGTCATTTTCCTACCAAAGTGGCTCCATGGGGTCCTCAAGTTGACTCATGGGTTTTCTTGGTCGGCCATTAATCATCCAATAGGAGTAGGACAAGTGTCACGGTGTTTTCATATTTTTATAATATCATTTTTACCTTAAATTACACTAATTACCTCTAATCGCGATTAATGAAAAAAAGTTACTATTCACCAAAAAATTATTTTCATCCCATTGAACCACATTTTACATACTAATGACAACCATGTATGTCGGATTTTCAAAATTCAATACACATTAGTGGTAAACTTTCATTTAACTGAAAAATTAGTTTGCTTGATTACCACTTAGTGGTTTCACTATTCATCAAAAATTGGAGTTTTTCAGAAAATTACCAAAAATTCACCGTAAGCTATATTTGATATTCCGAATTCAAAAATATTGTTTATATTACCTAATTAAAATAATATAAGTAGAATTAATTAATTTAATAATTAACTCCCACTGTCAAAACAAATAGCGTGTTTTTAAGAAACAATAAGTATCAAAAGATTGATACTAGTTTAAGTCCAATTTAAAAGTGAAATTAATTCCAACGACCACTATTGGATTTAATGGTAAACATATTTTATAATTTCACTTTAAAACCAATTCAAAAGATTATCTAATCATATAAATAAATTAGATTAAAAAGAGGTTTTGAATTAAAACACAACATTTTACACTATTCATTAAAAAATGAACTTTATCGGAAAAATACCAAAAAATTACACAAAGTAAAATTTGATGTCCCGATTCTAAAGAAGAGTTTTATTTGGTCCAAAAGAATTTATAATAGTGATCAAAACTATATTTAATGACATTTCTCCATCAAAAGGCGATAAGTGAACCTTTAGTGAAAACTAGGGCATATACACCTAAAATTGAATTCTTTCCGTATTTTAAGCCTCTATCCTTTATTGGATAAATGTAAAAACATTTAAGAACATATATAATTGTATTTTAGTTATTTCTATCCATTCTAGCCAATACAACGGCTACATGTTAACTACCATTTAAAATAATATTATTTTATTATTAGAGTGCAACGTAAGATTCCCAAGAAACTCGTTGTTGCGTGTTGGGTACGCCATCGAGCATAGCGTCCCCTTTAAATTCATATTAATATTTTATTCACAAATATGGATAAATATGAAAATTTCATATTCTTTATTTACCTGGGGTGTTACATCCTTCCCCCCTTTTGGGAATTGCGTCCTCGCAATTTTAAAATTGGGCTTGGAAACATCCTTGAAAGTCCCACATCGGAATAAGAGTCGGTAAAACAATCACTTTAAAATAAAGAAAGATAAGTACAGAGGTCACCTGAGTTAACCCATAATAGGATTCCATGTAGGAAAACATGGACATGGAGGAGAAAACATAGGGTCATGTTCTGATGGAGAGTGATAGAAAACATGTTTAGGAGAAAGTTAACAATAAGAAAATCACAAACTTGTGATGGGTTAAACGGTATTCGATTCCCCAGTAGGAAAAGTTAATAGAAAAAAATTTTGTTTTAAGTTACTTTTTTTTGAGGAATTTATTCATAAGGAAACATAATCACTTATCATGTTGACTTTCAACTTTTACTAGATTCCTTAGTCAAACTCATATTTTTTTCCAAAAGGCGAGTATTTAGGGAGACTTGTTCACATTAAGAGTACTATAATCAACTTCTAGAGAATCACCTAATTCAAAAAAGAGAACTATATACTTCCCATATCTTTAGACCTTAACCATAACCAAAACCAAAAAGGTTAGTACAAGGTCAGATAATCCAGAAAAGGATAACCCTTTATAAAAAGAAAATCTATTCTTAATCTCCAAAATTTGTTAAACAAAACCCAAAGTTCAACAAGGATCATCCGATAAACAATTTTTCCATAAAATTATTCAAATTAAACCAATATAAGATTGAAACCCAAATATTTGAAGGATTTAGTCACATAGTCTTCCAAGTTAAATCGTAACATTTATCTCCAAACAACATCAGTTGCTCCTAAAGTCTCATATTGAAAAGTAATTAACCTAATCACATATCCTCTATGATTGGTTAATCATTTTCATAAATAACCCAAAATCAACTTACTCTTAATTCATAAAATCATATAACTAGAAAGAATCAGTCAAACTAACCAGGGACTTCACATAGTCCAGTGGTAGGCGATAAATACCAGTCGCACTTTGGTTGTGGGTTCGATTCCCGCATCTTTGTCCGACGCGACGGGTAGTCACACAGTCTGCGTGTTGTCCTTTTTCCAAAACTATATAATTCTCAAATCATTCCCCAAAAAGGGATAAAATCATCAAAAATGATCATTACATATTTTAACCTCAAGTTTATCTCATGCCTTTCATTTTCCAGCATATCATATAATAACCCATAATTACCTCAAAAGTAAGGATCATATAAACTCTAATGGTTACCTTTATAATTATTACCTGAACTTCCACATCGATTAGTCATCTCGTACATGATGCATTACAGAACATACCAAGGTTCAAGTGGTTGATCATGACTCCTTGATATTTGGTTTAGGATAACCACGAGTTTCCTCATTGAATCCTCCATTTTATCTAGTATCTTAATCAGAGAACCACCACAGTTTCCTTCAAACCTGTTGTCTCTTTAGTGCCTGCTAGATCCATCCATTCACTTAAAACAGAAATGTCAGTGTGAGTATATCAACAAAACCATTATGTACTAATGAGGAAGGTAAACACTAAGATACACTTACTCATTCACTTTATCTAAAACTAGGACTCTTTCTGAAATCCTAACCATTATGGTAATGTCACTTGTGCTTAGAGAATACCCTAACCTCTAAAGTTATCTAAACCGACCTTTGATACCAACTATAAGGCCCCAGCCTTAAACCTTACATAATCTTGATTTATCACAAGATTACACATTGAGGATCTTTTCAGGTTTAGAGTTTTAGAGAATTAGATCATGAAACTTGCATTACATTCCACATTTAAACAAAGTGGTTACATAAAAGACAGTATTCATTCTTCCCATCGACGGAAACATATTGAAAATAAAACATGGATTCTTTCTTGACACATCCTTGACACTATCATCACATCATGTACCTTTCCCTTGACCTATGAAAAACATTTCAAAAACTTGGGATGAGCATAAAAATCTCAGTAAGGGTTATAAAAAATATGGAAAGGAAACATGAGTTCATATATACATAAGAATGAAATCATACTTTACCCATAAAACAAAGGCACTTTAATATACCTCATCAAACCATGAATAAATCATAGAAATCATAAGACATAAAGGTAACTTGAGGCATTCATAACATTCTTATGTAGGGAGTAACCCTCTTGGTTACGTTTGGAATACCCATCACAGTATATTCCCTAAATCTCTTCAGAGAAACCTTAACGTTTCACTCCTTCGCGTTACCCAATGCATTGGAGAGCTATATCGGGCTCACCCGCCCTTAGTTTATCACGGAACCACCCGTTTTCATAACAATGCCCAAGAACCATAACATAAACGTATCACATAAAACATGCATAAAGGAAACATAAAATTTCCACATTTCAATCACCATATAACATTTTAGTATATTGAAATAATGAATCCTTTCAAAAAGAAACCATTTCCAAAACCATTTAAAACATTTAATAAGGAGATTTTTGAATCAAAGTGTCCCATACCACCTTGAATCTTTTAAAATTTTAAACCATTAATATCCATATAAATAAATCCTTAAAACCATTTTTAAATCATGGATATTAATAAGAACAAATCATTAAAACATTTAAAGTAATATTTTGGTTAAAGGGTTTTTACCAAAATTAGAGACACTTGAATACAATAATTGAGGAATAACATTTAATCATAACTTTATAATATCATGAGAATTAATGGATTCATGATATAATATTCCAAAGGAAAGTATATGAATAATATAATAGTGAATTGGTTCATAACAACAAAGAAGTCTCAATAGAAATGTCAAATGTGATGAATTCCCTTATAAAGAAGGTATCCTTAAATTAAGGATAATTCAATCTCAAAATTATGTGTGACAAATATAAATACACCCAATATAAGTGTATATTAAGTGTAAAACAATAAAAGGTCATTCAAACATATTCAAAAGATGACATATTCAATAACTACATGTTGGACCCAAAGAAATCGAAATTGGGTTAAAAAGTTCCCTTGGTAGAATTCGAGAGCCTAACGGCATCACTTCAAAATTTAGAAAATGAGTTGATGAGAGATAAAAAGGGCATATCATCACCTGGACATAAAATTTACATCAATAAGGATATAAAAGAACATATCCCAACATAATAGTATGTGAATTAAAATACATAACAAAAAAGTCTTTTGAAAAGAGGAGGGTGAAAGGTCCCCTTACCGAGTTGGGTAACTTTCGAAACGAACACCCCATGGAATAAGGGTCATACAATGAAGATTAAAATACCCATAAATTAAATTATACTATACAAGGTGTATAATAGTGTGAAGTACATACACCACTCAAAGGAAATTGTGGCAAATGTAGCATAAATCTCACGGGAATAAAAGTGAGAGGAAAAACCCCTTACGAAAACTCGGCAGCCTAACGGCGCCACTTAAAACTTCCAAAATGGATTGATGAGAGGAAATAGGGTCTCTCATAATATGGACATAAAAATTACAGTAAGATTAATATAAAAGAACATCCCAATCACAAGAAATATGAGCTTAAAATGAATGACATAAAAGGGTGTACTTAAAAAGAAAGAGAGGAGTAGGATCCCTTACCTCGTATCCGACTTGACCCGACCGTTCTTTAATCTCATGAATAATAAACTTGAGTTAATTTCTACTTTCTTATGAACCTTATTAAAGTTCATTATTCCTTTTATATCACTTATTTCAATGTTATAAACATTATGTAATCATTTAAGTTAATAATGTTTGTTCTTTCAATATTTGGTTCTTTAGTTGAAAATGGACTTCTTACAATTACATGTTGTTTGTCTGGTCAAAGGTTCATTATATCCAGAATGATATTCATGATTTGGATATAATATATATCATATATATCCAGCATATACATGTATTTATAATATTACATAATCATTTAGAGGTAAGAAATGAAATGCACCGTTCATGGAGACGGAAAGTCGTACGTACGCATGAACGCTACTTTCATTTCTATCTCATACTTTAATGGAAAGAAACAATAATGATATAGAGGTATATTATAATTCCAGTATAAAATCATATATAATTACTTTAAATCCATCCTTTATATGTCCCACGTATGGCATTAACGAATCAAATCACTTTGAGGGGGCGGTAGTCCGCACTTCCTAAAATGAAATTATCGTGTTTACCCATAATGGAAACAATAATGGTATGCCATAAATGAAAAATACATAAGCTTAAGGAAAGAATAAACATATTATATATCATATATAAAAATAGTGACATCATAATGGCCACCTTTGAAGGTGTTAAATGAGTATTGAACAATCATCATTTCGGGAGGTAGAATTTCTCCATCCACGGAAACTGTATGTTCTTTAACCATTTGATGTAGTTGTGTGAAAGTGTAGCTCGAATAAATATTATAACAACATCCTAGTATATTGAAGATACTTGTGTTGTTACAAAATAAGTAAATAAAAAGAGTTTAGGGGGTTGGAGAAGCAAAATAAAACAAATGAACATGAGAGAATGAATTACCTTTAAAAGTGTAACTCCTTTTGATTTGAGCCTAAAGGCTTTCTTTGAAAGGATTCTGCCCAAAGGGAATCCTCTAGGATGAGGAGAGGGATGTGGAGAGAATAAATGGGCAGGGTATGGCCGAGCCAAAGGCTTGAGGAGTGTGTGAAATGAGGTAGAGGTGGGGGCCTTTTATAAGAGGAGAGGAGGGGCACTTTTGGAAATCATGAAACTATTATTTTATTTTCAAAAGTGTTTCGAATATCTAAGGTCCCACATTGATATATTTCTAATATAAGATGATAAGGCTTCGAAATATTCCCATCCAATATTTTTTGGACAAGTGTAGGTCTTATATATTACATTATCTTTCCATTTTATTTAAATCGTTAAATAATGAGGTCATCGTTGCATCATCATGATGTCGTAATTAAATTAATTTATTTAATATCTAAAAATTATAAAAAAAACTACTATGATGTAGGAAATCGTTTTAGCTTTCTAATGAATATTTATAGTCAAAATTAGGACTTGTGTAACCCCACTTAAAAACTGTTTTAGTAAAACAACTCATGTTTGTGTCAATTTAATTTTAACATTAAATAAATATATATTAATGTCATTTTCCAACCAAAGTGGCTCCATGGGGTCCCCAAGTTTACCCATGGGTTTTCTAGGTCGGCCATGACTCATCCAATAGTATTAGGACAAGTTTCATGGTGTTTTCATATTTTTATAATATCATTTTTACCTTAAATTACACTAATTACCTCTAATCGCGATTAATGAAAAAAAGTTACTATTCACCAAAAAATTATTTTCATCCCATTGAACCACATTTTGCATACTAATGACAACCATGTATGTCGGATTTTCAAAAATCAATACACATTAGTGGTAAACTTTCATTTAACTGAAAAATCAGTTTTCTTGATTACCACTTAGTGGTTTCACTATTCATCAAAAATTGGAGTTTTTCAGAAAATTACCAAAAATTCACCCTAAGATATATTTGATATTCTGAATTCAAAAATTATGTTTATATTACCTAATTCAAAGAATATAAGTAGAATTAATTAATTTAATAATTAACTCCCGCTGTCAAAACAAATAGCCTGTTTTTAAGAAACAATAAGTGTCAAAAGATTGATACTAGTTTAAGTCCGATTTAAAAGTGAAATTAATTCCAACGACCACTATTGGATTTAATGGTAAAAATATTTTCTAATTTCACTTTAAAACCAATTCAAAAGATTATCTAATCATATAAATAGATTAGATTAAAAAGAGGTTTTGAATTAAAACACAACATTTTACACTATTCATTAAAAAATGAACTTTATCGGAAAAATACCAAAAAATTACACAAAGTAAAATTTGATGTCCCGATTCTAAAGAAGAGTTTTATTTGGTCTAAAAGAATGTATAAGAGTGATCAAAACTATATTTAATGGCAGTTCTCCATCAAATGGCGATAAGTGAACCTTTAGTGAAAACTAGGGCATATACACCTAAAATTGAATTCTTTCCGTATTTTAAGCCTTTATCCTTTATTGGATAAATTTAAAAACATTTAAGAACATATATAATCGTATTTTAGTTATTTCTATCCATTCCCGCCAATACAACGGCTACATGTTAACTACCATTTAAAATAATATTATTTTATTATTAGAGTGCAACATAAGATTCCCAAGAAACTCGTTGTTGCGTGTTGGGTACGCCATCGAGCATAGCGTCCCCTTTAAAGTCATATTAATATTTTATTCACAAATATGGATAAATATGAAAATGTCATATTCTTTATTTACCTGGGGTGTTACACTAACTTTCATGCATCAGTCTCAAAAAACATCCACTTTATTTTTCCTTTTCATTGGTCCTAATAAACTCCCCAATCAAAGAAATTTTTCATTTGATATTTGGTGGTAGTCTGCGTCCGATGGACCAGTATTAGCATCTTCAACCTCTTATCTTTTCTTTTTACAACACCAAATAACTTTCAACACTTAATTTATTTTTTTTCTCTTGGCTTATTGGTTTGACTTAAAACAATAATCTTCAGTTTCTTCATGTTTTGATCAACCTTCCCATCCTTTAAAAAAAATCTAGGTCTAGTGATCTCACACTGATGAACTGGGACCATAAATATTTAGCTTCAACAAATCTATTTTTCCAAAAACTTCTTCATGTATCATGAATTCCTCTGGACTATGAATATGTTGATGATCAACATAACATCATATGTCTTATAATTGAATGTATTGTAACTTTTCATCCTTTTAGAAGCTTCTTCCTTTCCTTACAACCCTAAATATGATTGGTTTCACTTTACCTTTCCTTCATCAATATAGCATCACAATTTTTGAAACTTATAATTTTTGGGAAATAAAAAACTACAAATCAAGCTATATTTATATCATAGATGACCACACTCTTTAGAAGAACCTCATTATGATATTTTTATAATTCCAAACTCAAGGTGAGTCTGATGAACCTTTTCTTACAAAAAACATCTTCCCAATTCGATGTAATTTCTTAAGAATTGTGAGTTAAATGTCCGGAATATGATTTTCAGCCTAATTTTTAAATTTTTCAATGTGAATTAATTTATTTTATTTGATACATATTCGACAAAAAAAGATAACCCATTTTAAAAAAAAACTTCTTCTTACTTTCAAAAAAAACTTCTCCAACCAACTTGGACCCAACACATGGTGGGTAATTTTGTGGTATCTCTATCCCTGTTGAAATAAGAGAGACCATTAGAAGATACCTTGACATATTGAACTTCCAAATTCATCACAAAGAGATTCCATGGATGATTTTATTTACTTTTTTACCTTGGACTAGAGAGTTATCAACATTTTGAGTTGTAAATAATATCTTGGAGTAATTTTCAATTTTTTCTAATAGTACAAGGGAATTCTCAGATCTCAATAGAACATTATTCTAACTTCCCTTTGGTGAACCCAATTAGATGGACATGATTTCTATCACATGGACATTGCCTAGTAATGTTTTGTTCACTTCTTTTTATTGGGATTGAATCTACTACCTTGATCGGGTTTATGGAAAACACATAGTCATTGTTGAGCATGTTGCGAGGACTCATAGGGGTTGTTTCCAAGCCATTAGGAGTGGAAACCTGCATAACACCATCCACCATTTTTTTTACCTTACCTCATGTAGAAACATTCCTCAATGTATACAAGTTTTCATGACACAAAGGTGGATTTGTCAACATGTAGTATGTCTAACTTTCCATTGATGGGGTATTTCAAGCATTGATGAAACATTTAAGGTACCACCACATAGATATGAATACAATGTCTTTTGAGTAGTACATCACATGTTGTGTCCTATTGGATAACCATGAACACAATATTAGATATGATATCTCTGAAATGATCCTTACGATTTATCTTTTAGATATGACTTTGTGTTCTCTTTTCATACCCTTTAATGGTTAGCTTAGTTGTATAAAAGTCTCCATCACTATATCCTAAACATTAGATGGTCCAGATCAGGATAAGGTTGATCCTAGAACAATTTTAAACTATATCCCTTCATATATAAACATTATAGAGTTTTCCTAAAACATTTAGAGGTGTGATTGTCTTTGGATATCTTCTTCTTAGTCTTGTTTCATGAATGATATGGTATTATGATAATCTATTAGCATAATCTTTAATCAATAAACCTCGGCTATAGTGACTTATATCTCAAACTCGTGTGGGTTCTAGAGGGACTCAATTAGTGTCCCTCTAAGTTATTTGGAATAATGGAGAGTGTCTAGAATTGAGAGTTTTTTCTGGAAATGTCGTCAACTATTTTAGAATGTTGTGTTTTTTAAATAGATTTCTATGCCTCCCAATGTGGGGTTTCTCCTTATCATACATCTTGGGATTTGAGGCCTTTGATTTAGACAAGCCTGGTGCTTGGGAGGAGGTTGAGGCTGTAGATATTGTAAATGGAATAGATCGCACTAGAAAACCCCTTTGTTTGGGATGATTATACAATGGTACCCCCTCTAGTCATTCATTTAAAATGATTGGGTTTAAATGACTATTAATGATATCTAAGGCATCTCTATACTTCTGTTGGGATTTTTAAAGTTCTCACCCATGGGTATTGGTCATGTATATAGCCTCTACAGTGATATTACTAGAATATTGGGTTCTTCCATACCTGTATCCTCCTCTGTGCCCTTGGCTTCTACATCCTTGACCTTTGGATCCCTGGTTAGGTATGGGAACTCATACTCAGGGGAATATTCATCATCAGAGAATGGATATGTTAAGTGAACTATGTTAACAAAACCAAAAATTATATCATCATATAATGAGGTTCCTTTTTGGTGAGGTGGTTCTCGTTCTTCTAATACTGAAGGAAGAAATCGATAAGAGTAAGAATTCATGTGGGAGCTAGATATAACTCTTTCTATTGAGTATTTTAATCTGTTTGGTGATTAATACTACCTCTTTGAGCCATACTTAATGACTCTCATTGGGTTCTAGGATCATTACTTGTTTTTGAATTTTACGTCTCATGGTGGTATGAGCAGGGTCAACTATTTTCTGAGTCATTCAGTTTTTGAAATTTGGTTCATGCCTAGTTGAAACTTCTTTTTGGTCACCTTATTCTTCTAGTTGGGTTATGGTCACATATTTCACATGTTCCAGCACATTTTCAAGTATCACCTATCTAAAATTAACCAATATTTATATAATTTATTTGTAGAAAAATAAGTCTTGGATGGAGTGACCCAGTCTCCTATGAAAATGAAAGTATTATGGGTGTTCACTGAGTTTAACCTCATTGGGTTTCTTAGGCTCTTATATCTTGAAGATGTTGTTTTATTTAGCTATGATTAAATAACTAGGAACCTATTCATTTCAAAATGAATACAATTTTTTCATCCATTCCTCAAATCATGGGAGACCTTGGTCTCTCTTCACCTATGGTTGAGGGTGGTTTTGATGATGCAACCACTCAAAGAAAGGTGTGAGGTGATTCAAAGCCTGCTTGGGTTCTCTAACGGGTATTGTTACTAGTTTTAGGGTAACAACAGTTATCTCTTCATTACCATTACTCTTTCCCTATCTTGTGGGATTGTTTATAAATTTTTCCCTAGTTATATGAATGGTATCTTCTAGAAATTGTGTTGTTTATGTGAATTCATAGAATCTTCCTCGATATTTCATCAAGATAAAAAAATTTTTTAGATCGTATTAAATATTCTCAATATAAAGTTCCATCAATTTCTCTTTTGAGAGTGGTATACTGAGTGAATATGCTAAACTCTTCCATCTAGATATAAAGTCATAAACCCTATCATTTTCACATTGATTGAAATTTGTGAGTTCAATAATAATTGTTTTCCTTAATGTGGAATTGAATTGATAAAGTAATAGGTAAATAAGTTCTTACCAACTCATGATGGATCCTGTTGGATGATTGTTGTACCAAACAAAGGATGACCCTACCAGATTCTATACAAAACATCTTATTTTGGTTGCGTCTTTATGGTCTTGAGGGACCATTATTGGTCCGTTTAGGGATAAAAATATTGTGAGATGTTGTTCTAGATCTCTTATTTCATCTAAGGTTATGAAGATAGGATTTATAAAATTGGGAGGTGGAAAAGTGTTATCCAACAATTCAAGATATGACTTCTTTTCAATTTGCACAAGGGTGCACTACCCCTCCATGACTTCTATTCAATCATCTTGGGATTTAATAATGTTGAGGAGTTCTTTAGGTATCACTATTTTGATTAAATTGTTTTATAGTTAATGGTAAATACTTGATATGGTGGTCATGATTTCATGTCCTACTTATTTTTGATCCATGCTAGTACCAACTGATTACACTAATGGGGGAGAGTTTTTCGTCATAATGGAGGAAAGTTATGATCATTATCAACTTCTTCATTTACTTATACCTGTTTCCTGGACACAGAGTTGTAATAATGCTCAAATTCCACTCTTTTAGGAATATTTTATCTCTCCTGATGTGTGTTACGAGGGATGTGTGTTTCTATTTGAAGGCTTTTCCTGGTGGGGATATTTTCCCAGAGTAGTTCCTTATTGAGTTATTTGATATTTTATATCTCATTCTCGTATTGTTCTAGTTTTTCCTCTGTAGAAGGAATTTTGGATATTCTAGGTGGTGAGTGGGATGTAGACATACCTTTCCCTTTATCCTTGCTAGAGTTCCACTGAGGATGTGGAAACTCGTCATTAGAAGGTGTTATGTTCTTGATCCTTCTCTAATTTCACATACACCAAGCCTTGGTATATGAATCCATATAACTTACCTCTCAATATATGGATTCCACATTGAATCTCTGTATATTTTAATCTTGGTCCACATTATTTTTTGGATTGATAGTGATGATGTTTATTGATACGTATCATGCAACAGTAGTTACCCCATCACTCTATATGAAATTGGGAAGTTTTGTACCTCTTTATCTTCCTTGAATGGTTGCATCGGGGTCATTTCTCTAACACCTTCCCTTATTAGACCATCTAGGCTAATGACCCTTACAGAGTTTGATTTACCTTTCCTGAAATTCCCCCTATCATGGTCAATGAATAGTGACTTTCTAGCCATACATGCAAACTAAGACCCAAATGAAAGATGTCTATCTCATGGAAGGAGGAATGGATGGGATGTTGGTTGAAGATATTTACGTCGTAGATTAAAAAATATTGATTCCTTCCAGGGTGATGATAATGATAAAAATTACCCAACCCTATGGTATGAGGTTGATTTAGGGAAACAGTTGGCACTTTAGGATCCTCTTGTCGAGGATATGATGAATCATTGGATGGAAATTGAGATAAAAATTCCCCCAAACCTATGAGATTGGGTTGATCTAGAATATACATTGATTTTTTAAGACCCCCTTGGGGTGTGATGTCCCTAGATGTAGAGACCCAAAGCTTGAAGTATATGAACATTACATTACTTTTTGTAAAATACTTAATACATAACAAAAACTGACACACAAGGATCGTAATAGTTTAGTGTCTTTGGAAACTCGGAATATAATCTTCTAATCGTGGTGAAAGATCTACAACATCTCCCATAAAGATATTCCCCTTTTGTTTTCTTACCTAAAACCTTTCTTTAAATCATGGGGAAAAGAAAACATATATAAAGGGTGAGCTCAAATGCTCAGTAAGGGTAAGCATGGAGAAAATAAAACAAATCATATACATTTGAACTTAAAAAAACATGAACATAATGTTTAAACATAAAAATATTGAGCAATGACATAAAACCTGGAAGTACGTAAGGCATAGATCATAAAGAAACATTAATCATGATAAAATAGCTTGGAAATAAAACTTTTAATTATGGAAAAACATTAAGCACGTGATATGATTTCCATAGTATTCAAGGCATTGCTTCCAAAACCATCTTAGTGGAAAAAGTCCCTTACTGAACCCAGTTCACTCCTCATTCCAGTCTTGTATCACTGAACTGGATTAACTTGTCATTCCAGCCATGTCTATCTCATGAGATATAAATCTTTACCCAATGCATTGGAGGGAGATATAGGTCCCACCCATCTCATAATGAAATCATTCTTACTTGTGCCACAAAATAAACTTAAAACATTCATCATAACCCAAAGAATAAAATGGGTTTCATAAACATCATCCCATCATCACATAATCCATATAAAAAAATGGATATTTCATCATAAGAAAAGTGAAACCATGTAAATCATAGAGACATTATACTTGAAACATAGACATATGAAATTATTTTATCTTAGATGGAAAATGGTTTTGATAAAACACTTGAAATGAATTCTTGAGGAAAATATCCTTTCTTCTTCAAAATCATTTTCCTTTCACAAAATGACATGAAATTTTAAAAGAAAAGTATTTTTTTGAAAATGGTAATAAAATATTGTAGAGTAAGCTTCATGAAAATGAGGCATTATGAAATAGTAAAAATCCATTCATGCCGGATAAGTTAAAAAAAACATTCTTCTCGTACTTTTGTAAGAAAAGTAAAAAAAGTACCTCATAACGTAAAAAAAAAGAAAGACTCCTTACATACCATGTATTAAAAGTCAAAATGGGTAAAAATTTCTTTAAACAAACCTGAAAACACTTTTAGAAAACATGGACATTGATGATAACAATAACCCCAGTAAATACTTACGAATAAATAATCTCAGATAAGAATGACATTGGAATAATTATCCCTTACAAAGATCTTTTTGTAAATAAAATAGATCACTTATGTGTATTCACTATAAGGTCACATAAAGAAAGTATAAATATGTGATAAGATATAAAAATTCACCTCTCACATAATCAAATAACGACAGAAACAAGAAAGAGAAGATCAACCCAAAGAACGGAAATTGGGTTAAGAAGTTCCCTTACCTTGTGTCCGACTTGACTCGATCGTTTTTTAATCTCATGAATAATAAACCAAAGTTAATTTATACTTTATTAAGAACCTTTTTCAAGTTTATTATTCCTTTTATATCACTTATTACCATGTTATAAACATTATGTAACCATTTAAGTTAATAACGTTCGTTTTGTCAATATTTGGTACTTGAGTCAAAAATGGACTTCTTATAATTACATGTTGTTCATGTGGTCAAAGGTTCATTATATCCAGAATTATATTCATGGTTTATATATCATATATATTATATATATCCATCATATACATTTATTTATAATAGTACATAACATATGGAGGTAAGAAATGAAATGCATCGTTCATGGAGACGGTAAGTCGTACGTATTCATGAACGCTACTTTCATTTCTATTTATTATTTTAATGGAATTAAAACATAATGATACATAGTTAAATTATAATTCCATTTTAATATCATATATAATATCATTAACTCCATCCTTTATACATCCCACATAAGGCATTAACGAATCACATCACTTTGAGGGGGAGACAGTCCGCACTTCCTCAAATGAGATTATCGTATTTACCCACTATGGAAACCGTAAAGGATTGATATAATTGGGAATTAAAGAAGAATAAGGAAATAATAAACATAATATATATCATATATAAATAAATTTCCATCATAATGGCCACCATGAGAGGCGGTATGAGAAAATCGAACAATCATCGTCTCGTGAGGCGTTAGTTTTCCATCCACAGAAACATTATGTTCTTCATCCATTAGATGGAGGTGTGTGTAAGTGTAGTTAGAATAAATCTCATAAAAACATCCAAGTATATTTAGGATACTGGTGTTGTTACAAAATAATGGATTAAAAAGAGTTTAAGGGTTGGAGAAGTAGAATAAAAGAAAACAATTTAAGAGAAACGGTTGCCTTTAATTTGGGTAACTTTTTTTGGTTTGAACCAAAAAGACTTCTTGAAGTGCCTTATGCATAATTTAAGGCTTCTAGGGGGGTATAGGGGTGTATATAACTTAATTGGGAAGAGGTTTGATGATCCAAATGGCTTGATAGGTGTGAGGAATTGGATAGACATGGTCTCCTTTTATAAGGGGGAGGAGGGGCTCTTTTGGAAAGTGTGAAAATATTATTTTATTATATACTTATCTTAGGTTTCAAAAGGTCCCAAAATCATTAAATATGAATATAAGATGACTCATGGTCGAAATAAAATCACCCAATCATAATTGGACATGTTTTTCATAATATTTTAATCATTATAATCTTATTTATTTAAATCATTTATTAATGAGGTAAATACTGCATCATTATTGTTTCATAAATAATTTAATTTATTTGATGTCTAAAAATTATAAAAACGATACCATCATGTAGGAAATATTTTTATATTTCCAATTAATATTTATAGTCAAAAAGATATTTTATATAACCCCTTATAAAAATTAATTACTAAAAGATTTTTGTTAATGTCAATTTTGTCTTTACATTAAATTAATTAATCCAAATTGTCATTATCACTAACAAGTGGCTCAATATGGTCCCAAAATCGACCCAAGGATGCCCATGGTCGGACACTACTCATAAAATAAGGTTGATACAAGTTTTAAGGTAATTTTGAATTATTATAATATTCTTTTAACCTTGAATTACCCTATTTACCTTTAAGCGTGGTAAATAAAAGTCAAAAGTTACTATTCGCCTAAAATTATTTTCATCTTATTGAAGCACATTTTACTTCTTGATAACAACCATGTATGTTGGATTTTTGAAATTCAATTCATATAAGTGGTAAAATTTCATTTAAATGAAAGAGTCGGGTTTTTTAACTACCACTAGGTGGTTTCACTATTCATCAAAAATTGAAGTTTTTCAGAAAAATACCCAAAATTCAGCCTAAGATATATTTGATATTCCAAATTCAAAAATGATGTCTATTTTATCAAATTTAAAACATATAAGTGGCATTAATTAATTTTAAAATTAATTCCTGTTATCAAAACAAATAGCGTGTTTTTAAGAAACAATAACTATCAAAAGATCGACACTTGTTTATGTCCAATTTCAAAGTGAAATTAATTCCAATGACCAAAATTGGATTAAATGGTAAAAATATATTCTAATTACACTTTAAAACCAATTAAAAATATAATCTAACCATATAAATTATTGCGATGAAAAAAGTTGTTTTTAATTAAAATATAGCGTGTTTTTACTATTCATTATAATATGAAAGTTATCATACTATTATGAAAAATTTATCCAAATTAAATTTTTATATCCTGATTCCAAATAAGAATTTTATTTTTTAAAATTGAACTTATAAACATGTCAAAAACTATATTTAAAGTGGGTGCGCCATCAGAAGGCGACAAAACAGCATTTTTTAAAAAATACTTATTTTACCCGAAAAATTTATTTTGTTCTCATACCATGTTCTAAAAAATGTGTAAGATTAATAATAATATTATAAAATTCAAAATTTAGTTAATATTATTCATAACATCTAGTCCATAATAATATTATAACAATATATCGTTGTTTAGTGAAACCCGGTATTGTGTACTACACACGCTATCGAGGAAGGTCGTGATTGCGTGTAATGCAAGCCAAATCAGGGATGTGTGTAGTGCAAGCTCCATTTGGTGTAGCTTACAACACAAGACATCAATGAAATTAAAAATAATAATTCTCATAAAATCTCGGTTTGTTACATTCTACCCCCCTTAAAATGAATTTCGCCCTCGAAATTCGTCGGGGTTATAAATGGTTTACTACTTGAAAGTTTCTTTCATAGAAACCCACATCATAAAAAGGAATACTAAAACTTAATTTTAAAAAATGAAGTATGAAACATAACGGTTACCCAAATTAACTCATCACTGGGTTTCCACATAGGAGATCATAGGTGAAAATATGGATATGGAAGAGAAATCTAACCATCAAGTTCTGATGGAGAGTGGTAGAGAACATGGCTATGAAAAAGCCAATAATCACAAAGCCATAAATTTGTGATGATCTAAGGTACCATCTGATTCATCAGGTGTGAGAGCACTGGGACAACATTTTTGGTTTTCAAGATCATTTCCCAAATGTTGAAGAATTTTTTAATTGAAATAAATACTTACTTGATTTTGGTACAATCTCAATGTTGCTCGTACCTCGAACAATTTCCACTTCACCTCTTAAAGAAATGAAGTTGAATTTGTCTTTCACGAAGTGTTAGCAGATCATGTGATAGAATGATGGGTCATTCCATCTGTCTCAAACAAAAGGTTAGAAAAAGTTATCAAATATACATAAGTCCATCTATGGTGAGGTTAATCGTATATGATTCCAAAAATGGACTTATACTTCATCTATCATACCGCTTAAAATAAAACTAGTTTCTACTAACCAGGGACTTCTTGTAGTCTAGTGGTAGGCGATAAAGGCATGTTTCACTTTGGTTGAGGGTTCGATTCCCACAGCCTTGTCCGACGCGACGGGTTGTTGCTCGTACTACAGGATGTCCTTTTTCTAAAACTATATTATTATAACATCCCATCAATAATATTGAAAAAAGTTCTAACCTTAAACAATACTTTCTAATGTCCGACATAATTCATTCCAATCTTTAGACTTATCTAAAATACATTTGTCCAATCTCATAGTATAAATAAAACAATTACTAGAAATGTCATCTACTGATCATGTGAATAACATTATTTATCACCCATATATCATAAGATATATCTTGTTTATCGCATTCCAAACATGTGAATACCTTAATCTTGTATTCTCTTGCAATATAAATTACCATAAAACCATAGTGAAAACATGAATGTTGTCAAAAGGTAACTCCTTCCACATACCAAAATCCCAAAATTTCTATATACTCAAACCATTATTTCACTTTGTCCTTATATCAGTCATAATATCATTAATATTATTTTCTCATTATCCCTTCATTATGAGCATATAATCTTCTTTACAAAATATTTGAATCACTTTTCATGGTTACCGGTACCATATTCTTATAGAAAACCACAATGGACCAATACACAGATATTTCAATATACTATAAAAGTACCTCAACAACATTATTATTGAATTCCAATACATAATCCATTCAAACCATCCTCTTTAATGATTGGAATGGAATAGTTCCTTCCTCGATTTAGAAGTAACTTCTTAGGTCAGGGAATTTAGTTGGGTAATGCCCATGTTCTCCGCAGATAAGACATTGGACTCCATAATAGTCTATCACTCTATGACCCTTTTCTCCACATAGATAACATATTCCCCTCCATTTGAGGTATTCATCAAGGTTGTTATTCCCTTATTTAAAAATCTCAATATTCCTTTCTCTATGATTATCACCATGTGAACATGCATAAAATTCCATCTTCCTCTTATTTGATGACTTAGGAATACAACTAAAGTTCACCTTGTTAATCATATATCGAGATGACTGATTTGGCATAATCACAATATCTTTCTCTCCAGACGTTACATAATTTTGTTGATCATAGTCACCAATTTGTCCATTGGAATCAATGTTAACCAAATTCCTTCTTGTTCCCTCCATTGACTAAGACCAGAAACCATAGTGTAAGAAACAGTTAAAATAACGAGGAACCACATAATCATAAAAAGTCACTTATGGGATGACTAACTTATCAAAAATTCTTTAATCCAGGACACCTTAGGTTCACCATAGTTTATTCATTATCGTCAACATAATTCTTGGACTCTAACCTATATATATACTTAACCTTAGGGACAACCCTAGACATACCTTAGAAATATCTCTAGGGATTTCACTAAAGTTTTTTCATCCTAGTTTTCAAAGGTTAACTAAAACTTTCCTCTGATACCAACTGTAGAGACCCAAAGCTTGACGTACATGGACATTACATTACTTTTTGTGGAATACTTAATACATAAAAAAACATACACACAAGGACCGTAATAGTTTAGTGTCTTTGGAAACTCGGAATATAATCTTATAATCGTGGTGAAAGATCTTCAACATCTCCCATAAAGATCTTCACCTTTTGTTTTCTTACTTAAAACCTTTATTTAAATCCTGAGGAAAATAATAATATATAAAGGGTGAGATAAAATGCTCAGTAAGGGTAAGCATAGAGAAAATAAAACAAATCATATACATTTTAACTTAAAAAAAACATGAACATAATGTTTAAACATCAAAATCTTGAGCAATGACATAAAACCTGTCATTACGTAAGGCATAGATCATAAAGAAACATTAATCATGATAAAATAGCTTGGAAATAAAACTTGTAATTGTGGAAAAACATTAAGCACGTGATATGATTTCCATAGTAGCCAAGGCATTGCTTCCAAGACCATCTTAGTGGACAAAGTCCATTACTAAACCCAGTTCACTCCTTGTTCCAGTCCTGTATCACTGAACCGGATTAACTTGTCGTTCCATCCATGTCTATCTCATGAGATATAAATCTTTACCCAATGTGTTTGAGGGAGATATAGGTCCCACCCATCTCATAATGAAATCATTCTTACTTGTGCCACAAAATAAACTTAAAACATTCATCATAACCCAAAGAATAAAATGGGTTTCATAAACATCATCCCATAATCACATAATCCATATAAAACAAATGGATATTTCATCATAAGAAAATTGAAACCATGTAAATCATAGATACATTATACTTGAAACATACACATATGAAATTATGTCATCTTATATGGAAAATGGTTTTGATAAAACACTTGAAATGAATTCTTGAGGAAAATATCCTTTCTTCTTTAAAATCATTTTCTTTTCAGAAAATGACATGAAATTTTAAAATAAAATTATTTTGTTGAAAATGGTAATAAAATCTTGTAGAGTAATCTTCATGAAAATGAGGTTTTATGAAACCGTAAAAATCCATTCATTCCAGATAAGTTAAAAAAACATTCTTCTCGTACTTTTGTAGGAAAAGTAAAAAAAAGTACCTCATAACGTAAAAAAAAGAAAGACTCCTTACATACCATGTAGTAAAAGTCAAAATGGGTAAAAATTTCTTTAAATAAACATGAAAACACTTTTATAAAACATGGACACAGATGATAACAATAACCCCAGTAAATACTTACGAATAAACAATCTCGGATAAGAATGATATCGGAATAATTATCCCTTACAAAGATCTTTTTGTAAATAAAATAGATCACCTATGTGTATTCACTATAAGGTCACATAAATAAAGTATAAATACATGATAGGATATAAAAATTCATTTCTCACCTAATCAAATAATGACATAAACAAGAAAGAGAAGATCAACCCAAATAACGGAAATCGGGTTAAGAAGTTCCCTTACCTCGTGTCCAACTTGACTCGATCGTTATTTAATCTCATGAATAATAAACCAAAGTTAATTTATACTTGCTTAAGAAACTTTTTCAAGTTTATTATTCCTTTTATATCACTTATTACCATGTTATAAACATTATGTAACCATTTAAGTTAATAACATTCGTTTTGTCGATATTTGGTACTTGAGTCAAAAATGGACTTCTTATAATTACATGTTGTTCATGTGGTCAAAGGTTCATTATATCCAAAATGATATTCATGATTTATATATCATATATATCATATATATCCATCATATACATGTATTTATAATAGTACATAACATATGTAGGTAAGAAATGAAATGCACCATTCATGGAGACGGTAAGTCGTACGTACGCATGAACGCTACTTTCATTTCTATTTCTTATTTTAATATAATTAAAACTTAATTATACATAGTTAAATTATAATTCCAGTATAATATCATATATAATATCATTAAATCCATCCTTTATACATCCCACATAAGGCATTAATGAATCACATCACTTTGAGGGGGCGGTAGTCCGCACTTCCTCAAATGAGATTATCGTATTTACCCACTATGGAAACCATAAAGGCATGATATAATTGGGAAGTAAAGAAGTATAAGGAAATAATAAAAATAATATATATCATATATAAATACAGTATCATCATAATGGCCACCATGATAGGCGGTATGAGAAAATAGAACAATCATCGTTTCGTGAGGCGTTAGTTTGCCATCCACAGAAACGTTATGTTCTTAATCCATTAGATGGAGGTGTGTGTAAGTGTAGTTCAAATACTTCTGATAACAACATCATAATATATTGAGGATACTGGTTTTGTTACAAAATAAAGGATTAAGAAGAGTTTAGGGGTTGGAGAAGTAGAATAAAAGAAAACAATTTAAGATAAATTGTTACCTTTAATTTGGGTAACTTCCTTTGGTTTGAACCAAAAGGACTTCTTGAAGTGCCTTCTGAATAATGTAAGGCTTCTAGGGTTAGTATAGGGATGTAGTGAGATTAATTGGTCAGAGTTTGGACGAGCCAAATTGCTTGAGAGGTGTGAGGAA
The DNA here is from genome assembly GCA_963277665.1 of Viscum album. Taxonomy (NCBI): domain Eukaryota; kingdom Viridiplantae; phylum Streptophyta; class Magnoliopsida; order Santalales; family Viscaceae; genus Viscum; species Viscum album. Next base: position 1,810,275,828 of record OY728155.1, read on the forward strand.
TTGGATATAAATGGTCTCCTTTTATAAGGGGGAGGAGGGGCTCTTTTGGAAAGTGTGAAAATATTATTTTATTATAAACTTATCTTCAGTTTAAAAAGGTCAAAAATTTATTAAAGATAAATATAAAATGACTCACAGTCGAAATAAAATCATCCAATCATAATTGTACATGTTTTGTATTATATTTTAATCATTATAATCTTATTTATTTAAATCATTTATTAATGAGGTAAATACTGCATCATTATTGTGTCATAAATAATTTAATTTATTTGATGTCTAAAAATTATAAAACAAATACCATCATGTAGGAAATATTTTTATCTTTCCAATGAATATTTATAGTCGAAAAGATAATTTATATAACCCCTTATAAAAATTAATTACTAAAAGATTTTTGTTAATGTCAATTTTGTCTTTACATTAAATTAATTAATCCAAATTGTCATTATCACTACCAAGTGGCTTAATGGGGTCCCAAAATCAACCCAAGGATGTCCATGGTCGGCCACTACTCATACAATAAGGTTGGTACAAGTGTTAAGGTATTTTTGAATTATTATAATATTCTTTTAACCTTGAATTACCCTATTTACCTTTAACCGTGGTAAATAAAAGTCAAAAGTTACTATTCACCAAAAATTATTTTCATCTTATTGAAGCATATTTTACTTCTTTATAACAACCATGTATGTCGAATTTTTGAAATTCAATTCACAGAAGGGGTAAAATTTCATTTAAATGAAAGAGTCGGTTTTTTAACTACCACTAAGTGGTTTCACTATTCATCAAAAATTGAAGTTTTTCAGAAAAATACCGAAAATTAAGCTAAGCTATATTTGATATTCCCAATTCAAAAATGATGTCTATTTTTACAAATTCAAAACATATAAGTGGAATTAATTAATTTTAAAATTAATTTCCGTTATCAAAACAAATAGCGTGTTTTTAAGAAACAATAATTATCAAAAGATCGATACTTTTTTATGTCCAATTTTAATGTGAAATTAATTCCAATGGCCAACATTGGATTAAATGGTAAAAATATATTATAATTACACTTTAAAACCAATTAAAAAGATAATCTAACCATATAAATTATTGCGATGAAAAAAGTTGTTTTTAATTAAAATATAGCGTGTTTTTACTATTCATTAAAATATGAAAGTTATCAGAATATTATGAAAAATTTATCCAAATTAAATTTTTATATCCTGATTCCAAAGAATAATTTTATTTTGTCAAATTGAACTTATAAAAATGTCAAAAACTAGATTTAAAGTGGGTGCGCCATCAAAAGGTGGCAAAACTGCATTTTTTTTAAAAATATTTATTTTACCCAAAAAAATTATTTTGTTCTCATACCTTGTTCTAGAAAATGTGTAAGATGAAAAATAATATTATAAAATTCAAAATTTAGTTAATACTATTCATAACAGCTAGTTCATAATAATATTATAACAATATATCGTTGTTTAGTGAAACCCGGTATTGTGTACTACACACGCTATCGAGGAAGGTCGCGATTGCGTGTAATGCAAGACAAATCAGGGATGCGTGTAGTGCAAGATCCATTTGGTGTAGCATACAACACAAGACATCAATGAAATTAAAAAGAATAATTCTCATAAAATCTCAGGTTTTTACACTAGAGGTGGAGATCAAGTTGAAAATTCCCCCAGTCCTGTGAGATATTTTTCCTCCTAGATGAATTTTATGATAGCCACTCCTTTGATCTATATGATTTCATGAAATATAATTCATGCATGGTATGGGTTCAATTACTACTTGAGATGAGACTCACTTCATATAGGAAGGCATTAGGTAACTGTTAGGACCAAAAGGGGCCTATATACCCTGAGAGGGGGGGTGAATCAGGGTATGGATATTTTTTTTCAAATTTCTTCCTACCCCACTAGATCTTGACCTCTTTATTACAAGGGTCACTTTGTTTGCTCTTGTGTGTAAACTATGATCACTTCTTTACTTCTTTATCTAATAATGATGCTTTGAATGTAATGCAGGGAAGCAAATAGGCAGACACGAAGATTTTTACTTGGTTCACCCTCACTAGGCTACGTCCAAGGAGCATACGCCAACAAGTTACCAGTCGTACCAAATTCCACTATTCTTCACTAGATGTGGATACAAAGTTTGGGCTAGATCACTTTTATGCCTAGGCTCACTGCCTTTACAAAGTTTAGGGTCAGCTCACTGATTTCCCAAGGGTCACTCCCTGTTTCTCTCTCTCTGGCTCACTGTTGGTGGAGAGGATCACCTTCTTCCTCTTCTTAAGATCACTGCTCTGTGAAGGGATTCACTCACAGTTTATAAACCTGTAGGTCTCTTCATTTGCATGAAATAATGCATCTTTAACTGATGATGGATGCTCTGTTAATGTCCAAATTTCATCCACTGATGAATACCTCTTTGCCTCTGAATACTAGGCAATTCCTTTTGGAAACACCTTCGCAAAGCACCCTACCTCGCGAAGCTCCCAATTTCGCGAAGCTCAAACAAGCCTTCGCAAAGCTCCTGCCTTTTCATGAAGCACTTTCGCGAAGCACTTTAACGAAGCACAGACCTTCACAATGCTTAGGCTATTGCGGAGATCCTGCCTCTCCGCGAAGCTCACTGAGCCAACACGGGGCACACGCCTTTCGCAGAGCTAGAATAGCCGTCGCAAAGCTCCCCTTTCACGAAGAACACTGCGTTCGTGAACCACCTATGAGAACCGAGAGCAATGGATTTTCTCTAAAAATTCTCTCTACTTCTCTCGAGGGGGTCGGCCTCTATTTATAGGCAATTCCATCGACCCTCAAACTTTCCGTGCGAAGTCAATGCCACGTCATCTCAAATCGCGAAGCTCCAAAGTTTCTGCCAAAATTCTGTCCAAATCGTGAAGCACCACGGCAATTTTCCATTCGCGGAGCTTGACGTAGTCACGAAGAATCACCGTCAACATTCCTTCGCGTCTTCGCCGCGAAGCTCCCTCACAAAGCCCTTCACCGCAGTGATGCGCTTCAGCCTCTGCCATTCGCGAAGCTTAACGTAATCGCGAAGACTCACCGCCTCCATTCTTCTGGTCTTCGCGATTTCCAAACCATGAATCCTATCTTCACGAAATTCATGCCTTTTCCATATTAAATTATGATCTTCATGGAAATTCTATTTTCGCGATGCTCACCAAATTCCAAATTTTTTACCCCAAAAATTTGGCAAACACCGGGAAACGGTGCCACCTTGTACTGCTCTTTTGTACCGCCTCCAGATCGTCCTTTCCTTTGTCATCATTCTTTGTCAACAAGGATTGTCAACAAATTCTCGGGAACTCGACAATTATACATGGAAACCTTCTTTGTCAACAAACACAATCAACCCAAAAAATACTTCAATGTTACCTTGAGGGATTTTTTCCCAACAGTAACTCATGACTTTGGTTTCCGTGTTTGAGGTGTGTTTCTTTTGGGTTAAGAGGCCTAGCTTAGGATTCTGATGGAGGCCCTCTATCTATGTTTGTGGTGTATTTTCATCCTCAAAGTAGATGATATTTTTTGTATTGACCAACTAAATCTTACATTACCTAGTACCATTATCTCTCATATAGCTAAAATATTATTGGATTTCATATCCTGAGTTCTTTTTTTTTCTATAGATAGTATAATGTTAAATGCTCTATATTTTCCCCATCCTTGGATACAAATGCTTGATGGTATTTTTTCAATAAATAAATGAATAGTTTTCATGTTTTGGAAGAAAACACGCCATAGGAATTTTTTATTCTCTTCTAACCCTGGGTCCCAAGCCATATAAAAAACTTACATATCCACCTAATAATAGAATGTATTTATGATCTAGATGTGACCCTCATAACCTTGATAAGGGAGGTCTCTATCCTCTAATAATGGATGGGTTTCCCATATATTTTGTCATAGGTAAGGCATGAACTCCTCCTATGGTTCATCTAGTACCTCATAGTCAAAAGTGGTGATGTCATTAAATATGGTTGGAAGGTTTTTTCCAACACATTCCACATATCTAATCCATCTTCTACTTTATCAAAGCTATATTCCTCCACCTAGTTAGACCACAGAGATCATTTCTCTGGGTCACCTGTTGACTGGGGCAAGGTGATAGTGATAAATTATTGAGCACTATATATATTTAACCCCTATTTTTTAGCACCTCTATATGGGAAGGTGTATGTTCAAACTAAGGATTTCCTTTTCTGGGTGAGAAATTACTATGGTGAGGTTTCCCATGGTAGATATCGAGGATAGATTTCTGGTAATCCATCTTTATACTACCATGAGTTGGACAATTGAGATAGTTATCACCTTTTTCTTCAAATTAATAGTTGTAAAACCCTTGAGGCATAGTAGATATTAATTATTTGGCCTCTTCAACATTGGCATTGAGAAGAATAGGAATATGATCTCCATTATTTTTCATAGATGGAATATACCAACCAGCATTTTGGGGCTGATTAGGGATATGAGCATTTTTCATAATGGTCATTAGAATATGTTGATGACTATCTATTTCAGCAAGAATATGAGACCACTTCTAAGAAGCTTGTGGAGTATGTTGATTAGATTCTGTATCATATTTAGGGAAATGGGTCTGGCTTTTGTGGTTTCTAGATTATACGAGTCAACCTTGGTTGAATCAGGGGTATAAAACCAGTTCAAATATTCATTCCACATCAGAATATGCTGAAATGCCTCCAAAATAGGAAAAGGGGCATAATCATCCTCTGGTATAGCATCTGAAGGATTTGGGTGCAGTATTTGATTTCTAGGAGTAGGGATACAAGACATACTCTTATAAAATACTCGAATATAATGAGTAGCTTCATCAATAAGGATATGATCCTAACCTGAGGTGATTAGAAAATTCTTCTAACAAACATCGATTGGAGTAGGGGTATAGTCATGCACAAGTACCTTTGGAATATTTCATTGACTTTCTTAGATAGAAATGTACACCTGTCCTAGGAGATTTCTAATTTAGGTTGGTGAGACCCAATAAAAATGAGAATATGAGTCGGGTCCTATGCATCTCCCTTTACTGGAATATATCTATAATCTTCATAGATGAGAGGAAGAATATGTGATTAATCTAGAGTAGCTATGTGTTTGTTTTGATCATTTTGATATTTTTTTATAGTAATTTGTATTGGAATATACATCTATCTATGTATCTTCATCAATGATAGAATATGTCAGTGGATTTATTCTATTATTTCCAAAATATATTAACACTTCAGTAGAGTGTGTACAAGAATGCAATCCCACATGTTCTCAGTATCTAATATATATTGGAATATAACTTTAATTAAAGTGGTGATATAATCCCATTATTTCCCCCCTTTTTCCACTAGAATATTCCTAAGGGCTTCATGTGCAGGGGAGGGAATATGTGCTTCCCCCTTGATTGTTGTAGAAATATATGGGCAGACATGATGTGGATGAGTAGCGATATGATCCTTCTCACTAAATAATTCCAAAATACGCTAATGGGATTCATCAGTGGAAATAATAATATGGATACAATCTCTTTGATCTATAGATTTCCATGCCTGGTGAGGTATCCTTGGCACCCAGGCATGACTGTCCAGGGTGGTGATTTGTTAGGTAGTTCCCTCAGTAGGCGACTGAAGAGCATTAGTGGGATGGTTTTGGTGATGGTGGTTAATAGGACCCATCCTAGGAAACTCGTGATCATGATATATCTAGGGTCGAATCCTTGATCCACCTTATTAAAGTAAGGAAGGTGATAATTTTTTCACTATGGGGATAGGCTTCTGAATCGGTTGGTAGTGGCAACAAGCATCACCAGTTTCATAAAAATATTCCATGAATGAGGAAATATTATAGGATTAATCATCTAAAGACCTATTCAAAAATCCTTTAGGTTCATGATCATACCATATCGTTGGTATTCCTAGACCATCGTGTTCACCACCTTAAGATAAAGGTGTCAGGATGGTGATGTTTTTTTGCAACCCACAGAGGTTGTTGTCATTTTTGATGTTCCAGAAAATTATCCTGATGATGAAAGGATTTTGGGTAAAGGATATCTTTTTAATAATAGTATATTAGGTCTTAAATATATTAAGTAAAAATTTATCCAATCAGTGCATCATCAGTAGTATAAAATAGGCTCAATTAGGTATGCTTGGGTAACATAATTTTTCATTATTGTTACCAGTTCGTCCATTTTTCTTGTGTGGAATGCGCATGGAACAATGGCCTATCTCATAGGAACCCTGATTTGATTTTTTTAATTAAATATTATCATTGGTTTCACAATTTTTTCCCTTAAAAGGTGTATAAAATTTTCCTAACATTCTTAAACCATTTTTCCTTTTATTGTTGCAAGGTTAATATCAGGTTCACCATTTTTATTTCTACCAAAGTTGGAGAAAAATATCCAAACCTGCTTAAACCATTTTTATTTTATTATTTTAAGTTTCACATAAATTTCTCCATTTTTTTCGAATGCTAAAACTCCCAATATATCCCATATTTATAAAAATTTATAGGCTTGATTTCCAAATGATATAAATTATTTGGGGCTTAAAACCTAATGACACCTAAGAACTCACATTTGTTAAGAGTATAGGAGGTTGGGATCACCATACCCTTTTTAGGGGAATTATTTTCTATTCTGATACACTCTTATAGATTTAAAATATTTTCATAAATATTTTTCATATTCCAATATCGTATTGGTTACCCTAATAAAAAAAATTGGGTTTTGAATCCCTATGCATGAAAAAGGGTGTTCTATTAATGTAATTATTTGTATGTATCATAGGTTTTCTATATATTTCCAATTATTTCTTAACCATAAGGGACTTATTATTCTTTGAAGACATATGACTAGGCCTCTTAGGAATTTACCATCATCTAGGAAAGTGATTGATGTTTCGGGATTGGGGTTGAACCTACGAGATGCGTCCTATGTATCTTATAGGGACAGGAATCAAAACCCACATAGTTAATTTAGGTAAAATTCATATGGGTTAACATCATTTAGGTCATTTAGGAATTAGGTTTTGAGCTATGGCCAAAGGAAGGATTCCAACATATATTATTTATAATAGGAATCATATTCTTAATAGTTTAGTCTATCCTCGACCCACTGATGGGTTGGGATAGATAATTAATACTCGTGAGGTTTATTTCCCTATATTTTATCAATATGATAGTTACTTAGGGACCTGTACCAAGTTGGATGTCTATGTAAAGAGTAATTTGTACCATATTTCTGAATAGGTCATACACGCTGATGTTTCCCTAATTAGGAGAAATTTTATGATGTTAGTGATAAAATCATTGAAAATATCTAAGCTCTCATGAGCTATGCTCAGTGTGAGAAACAAAACTTCTCTATCTATTACATTAAGGATAATTCTGCTCGCATATGGTAAATACAACCTATTACACTAACTTCCTCGACATTAAGATGCATCTCTATAATCTCCTCCAACCCTTTCCAAAAAATCTAGGAACTCCAAAACTACATATCCTCAAGAATTCCAACTTTGTACATCGGTAAAAAAATTCCCCCTTATCATATTATAGATGATCTCAAAATCATAATCCTTGTGAAAATTAATCCACATCTACTAGATTAAATTAATATTCCATAAATAGAAGACATATTTCAAGCTCTTGTGGTCTATAAAACCCAAAAAGTTCTCATGGATAAGGTAATTAAACCACAACTTAAATGAAAAAACAATAGATTCTTACTCTATATCATGGATTTAACACACATAGATTTTATGAAATATATTTTTTTCTTGATTAAATTTAATTTCTTCAATAGTTTTATCTATATGAAACATCAAGTTCTATAAAACCACAATATACTATTTATATTACTATTTAACAAGGTCGTTATAAAATAACTGTTAAAATTAGTGGTATAAATATAAATAACCACATTTTAAATATTATTTATAATGGTTTTATATAAATAAAACATATTGATAAGAAATTACTTAATTTTTGGTAAATTCTCTATATGTTTTCAAAATAATATTTTCTCAAAATTTCTTTTATTTATTTTTGAAGAAATAATAAATGAAAATTTTGAAACTTTTAGATAATATACTTGAAAAATAAAATTTAATTTTTTAATAAATATTTCAATATTATCTTAGGGTTAATTTTTTGGATTTTTCTAAAAAAATAATTTCTCAATTAATAGTGAAAATATTGGTTTTTAATAAAACTACATTTTTGTTTAAATAATTTATATGGTTGTATTTTTTTAAATAGTTTAAAATAAAAATGAGTTAAATTTTATTATAATTAAACCAATATAGGTCATTTTAATAAATTTTATATTTAATTTTGATATAAAACTTTTTAAACTTTTTAAACTTTTTTCTTTAGAAAACCAATTTTTTCATTGAGTCAGCGGTTTAATTTTAAATTAAAATTTTCCAATTATTTGAATGGAATTTGGAAAAATATATTCCATATTTGGAATCATCATAATTAAAATTATATATTAATTTCAACTTAATTTTTTCCCATAATGAATAATAATAACATTAAAAATTAATTGTTACGGTTAAGGTAAAAACAGGTTTATTAGGGGTTAAACTAAAATGATAAGGATTAAAAATGACCCAAAAATTGTATAATTACTATTTTATGGTAATATTTAACCCTTATAATTTATAAGTCTCAAAAATGGTCAAATGTTTATCCATTTTCATGAGAAAAACATTGGTTTAATTCTTTCTTTTCAAAAATTCCAAGTGTGTCATCTCCTGTACTTATAAAAGGACACCCTCTATCCTCTTATTTCCACACTTCCAAAACTCATTTAATAATCCAATATCTATGAAAATTACTTCCCTACTTCCATTTACTCATATTATAACCCTTTTTTGGTTATAAATCCAACCTATGAAGGCTTTTGGTGCAAACTAAGAGAAGTTGTCTGAATAAGCCATAACATCCTTAACTGAGCATTTTATTTTATTTCTTCCTCCAACTACTTAAAATATTATAAAAACATGGTGATATAATAAAATAATTATATTAAATATAATTATATTTTTTATGTTAATTTCATGACCTAAAACCATCTCCACCTCCCTCAAATGGGAAATGAAACCGTTGATCGTGTGTGCGGCGGACTAGCACCTCACGAACTGATAAAATTCATTTTCCATCAGTGATTCTCATGGAAGGATATAATTATGTATCTAATGTTTATATATGATAATTATGATATAATAATACTTCTATAATTATAATACTATATATACTTTCTTACTTTTCATTCCGTAGAGAATATGATAACGTCGTTCGTGTGTACGGCGGACTACCACCTCGCAAAGCGATGTGATTTTTTTCAATAACACTTTGCATAGAAGGTAATAAGGATAAAATTAATAAATATATGTGATATATATTATATAAAAATTATTATATAAAGATAATTTATTATTTAAATTTCTTTTATTTTATTATTTAAGATATGGAAATAGCATTCATGCATAATTACGACATATTGTATCTATGAATGGTGTATTTCATTTTATATCTCTAACTTTTATGGATTACTATAAATACATATATTCTGAAAATATACTATATTTATATAATATTTAACATTCTATAGATGATGTAACTAGGATCAAATTAATAGGATCAAAAATACTAAACCAAAACATACATGAAAAATGAAGCAAGTATTACCAAAAACATAATTTTAATAAGGAATTATTAATAAACAGGTAATAAAAATTCATAAGTAAATAATATATGGTAGGATACATATGATTATGGTTATTTAATATATGTATAATAAACTTATATTTATTATAAATTAAGTTCAAACATTTATGAAGGAAGTCAAGATTTAAGGTAAGAGGTTTTTGTCTCAAATTTCCTTCTTTGGGACATAAGATATGTTATGCACCTATCTTCTTTTATGAGGTATATATACTTATTTTTTACATGTTATATAATTAATATCATTATTTTAATGATATTTAATGTTTAATTTTATATTAAACTTTAAATCTTCTTGTGATTCAAAATACACCAATGTGGTAAATATTTTTTTGTTATAACCTCATCATTTATAGGGATTGTTTATGATTATATTTAAGATGATGAAATATTATGATAAATTGCTCAATAAACTCATGAATTTTCTTATAATCTGGTTATTTCATTATAATAAATTTTTTCCCTTAATTTTTCTCTCTATATGTTCTCAATAGTACAAATGAATGTTTTTATGAAAATTCATCTTTATTTCTCGCTTCGGTCAAAAATTATTTTTCTCCATATCCATATTTTCAAAAAAAATGTTTTAATTTTTTTTAAATCACCAAATATTGTTTAAATTCATTTCAACCCTTGTTTTAATTTTCAAAAAAAAATTAAAAGTAATATTCTTGTCTTTTTCTAAATGAGATTATTTTCACTTTTACCGAAAATGTAAATTGAATCTTTATTTTAAAGTATACGACATGAACAGAATTTTTTGACATCATGAAAACTCAATGTTTTAAAGATTTCATTATAGGTTTAAAATATAATTTTTAAATAAAATATTTTCTTTAATATTTGGGATGTTTTTATATTTTATATAAGTATTTTAAAAATATAAATGATGTTTTCCTCAAGGATGTTTTAATGCTTTTTTTATGGAATTTCTATTCATCAACAACAATAACCATTGGTGTTAATTATATTATACTATGTATATGATCCAATTTTACCATCCTAATTCTTTATCAGGATGGTTTATTATTATGATGAATCAATGTTTATGAAACCATTTTTTCCATGAGTTGTGTTATGATGAAATGTATATGAAACCCATTTCTTTTCCATGGGTTATGTTATGATGTAATACGTATGAAACCAACTTGTTTTAATAGGTTCTGATATGATGAATATTTTATGATCTTGTGGAACACTTTTTTATGATTTTCATTATATGATGGGTGGGACCAATATCTACCTCTAGTGAATTGGGTAAATATTGAAATATCATGAGATAAATAATACTGGAATAGGGAGTGAACCCATATTAGTAAGGGACTTTGTCCACTACAATAGTCTTGGGAGTAAATATTGACAATTATAATGATTTTGGGAGTAAACCCATTCCACTATGATATACTTTTTAATAATCCTTTAATGATATTTAAATGATTTTATATTCTTATGTGTATTCCAAAATTCATGTATTATGTCATTGTTATGCTTTCATGGATCATGTTATTTGATTCCCTTATTATTCATGTCATATTAACTCCCAATAATTATACCATGAATTAAGATTATGATATTTGATATATAGGGGTATGATTTTCAAATGTTATTCTCATGTTCTAATACCCTTCTTCTCATGTTATGTTTTCATATCTCCCTTATTTTCCCTTACATAGCATATAACCTCACCCTCTCTTATTTTTCTTTTCCCCAGGTTATGAATAAATAAAGTGTGTATGATTTGTCCAATAAGGGTTTTATTTATGAAGAACTTAATGGGATATGATGTAGTTCACCAATGAACCAGATGTTTATGTTTCCCAGTTTGAAAAGTCAGTATACCTTTACGATCCTTAGGTGTGTGTTTTTTGTAATGTAATGAATGTTCATAAAAAAGATATAATATCTATGAATAAAAATATTAGGTTTTTATAATGGGTATAATAGTTATGATTATTTGCGTATAACTACCTAGACCCATAATAAATCACTATTGTATATTGAATCAAGATGTATCCCAATATTAGACGGGAATTTTCAAAAAACACCTCAAGCAACACACCCTCCCCAGGAAACTAAAGTTTTATGGAACGGATCAGCCTCACCATCAAGTAGTCAAAATACACCTAACACTGAGATATCTAGATGAAATCATAGTCATTCCTATTTAATGTCATCAATGGGTCTATGATATAATATAAATATGACACAATCCTTCAATAATAACCTAAAAGACTAAGGAAATTGTGAACCTCTTCCATGTTCTTGGGTGATTCCTAAGAAACAACTACCTTTATCTTTTATGGTTCTATATACACAACTTAATAAATCCTCAGGATGGGTAACTATTCCTAACCACCTGTATATTTAACCTTCAGTAGTCTATACACAACCTTATACTATCATCCACCTTGTAAAACAACACTAGAGCACTTCAGGGTGACATAACGGGTCAAATGAAACCCCCTTTTCATCAGATCATCAACATATTGCCTCAAATATTTTATTTACATAGGCTTCATTTGATGGGGAGACATTAAAATCATATATTTTATAAATTATAATTCTATCCCAAACACTATTTCATATTGAGGGGGTAGTATCATAATCTTCTCTAATAAAATATCACAGAACTCCTCTAAACCCCTAGTAAAGTATCATATCTAATCTTCAACTGATAGCTCCACCAAATGAGATAAAATAGTCTCTGATTTCCTTCCTCCCATCCAATAATTCCTCTCACCAACAAATTTCACTTGTTAGCCCTCCATGTCATAAAATGAAACCCTCATTTTAAATAAATTGATGGGTACACACAAAAAATATTGTCAATCCATGGAAAAAATAACATCATATGGTTGTATCATTAGTGAAAAATAAATCTTTCACAGACTAGTGTAGCCTCATCATAGTTTTACATCCCCATCACAAATCAAAAAAATCAATCTAACCTCAAACTAGTGTGGATAACACTAGGGGAACTAGAATTATCTCCACATATAATCCCAAAAAATGAACCAAAGTAGTATCAATAAAAGAGTGTGAAGCTCCAAAATAAAACAAGGAGAAACTAGGGTAGATGGTAAACTGATTGTACCTCAAACAACCTCTGGTTCCTCTAGTGTCTATGCCTCAATAGAATGCACTTTCTCCCATCCAACTCCTTTGTCTCACCATTTTTGACCTCCATAAATATTCTTTGGCCTAGGTCCTAAGGATGAGGTCTATCATGGGGATAACCTTTATCAACTCTATCTCTTCTTAGATGATGAAAAAATGTTGGTGGCCTCTTCTCACTACAACATAAACTGCATTTAGCGGCGGTTTTGTGGTGGCGGTTCACAAAACCACCACTAAACGTTTTTCTAAAATGGTTTCACGACAGTTTTTAATAAACCACTGCAAAACCCATATTTTTTTAAAACTCCTAACCCTTCCCTACCCCAAGCCCCATTCTTCCCCCAACCCCCCGCGACCCTGCGCCCCTCCCTTCTTCCCCCAACCCCCCGAAGACCCCATGACCAGCGTCTCCGGCGACCCCGCGATCTGCGTCTCCAGTAGTACCCGCAACTGGCGACCCCATGACCCGCGACCCCCCTTCTCCCAGTGACCCCTTATCATGGAAACCCGAGGTTCTTCCCCCATGACCCTAACTTCTCTATTGACCCCTGCGACCCTAGCTTCTACCCCATACTCCGGCGAGCCAAAACCCTATATCTGGCTCCCCACCCATGTCTTCGGCGACTGGTTTCGTTGTTGGTGTTTATTTGCGGAGGTAGTCACTTGCATTGATTGATTTTTTTTTAATTCACTTGCATTTTTTTTTATGTTGTGAAAGCGGAGTCCCATAGCATAGGGGTGTAGCATAAGCATGGTTTACATTATTACCTAATTATCATTTTGAGAACTGTCTCCCTATGTTTTTAAATTTTTTTCATATTTAGTTTCACCCCTCCTTGAATTAAAAGATTTTTTTGTTCCTTCCACTTCCCTTTGCATCACATGTCCAAAATATTGGATATCTTAATCAGAGATCATCTTTACCTTCCTTTTCTTCTAAGATCCCATCTTTTATTTTTCATGTGGTTTGGATGGATGATTTCTCCATTATCTCTTCTTTCTACACTCCCTATACCATCCCCTAAATTTTCACTTTTCCCTAGAAACCTAACTCCATTTATGGAAAACATTAGTGTTTGGTTAGGTTATAATCTTTTTGTTATGATGTCTATAGATTTTAGAGATTGTTCTTTTCCGAGTTCATTATTTTTCTTTCTAAGATGATTGGTGGTGACTTTTTTTCATAGTTGATTTTGGTGTTTTTGTGTGATTAATTAATTTTACATATCATGAAAAGCTTACTATTTATAATTGATTTTATTATTATTTAAAAAATATAAATAATACTAATGTGGGGTAATAATTTTTTTTCAATCACTTCTATAAATGGCATAAAAGTGTTTTCTATAATTTATTAGTTCTTGTTTTCTTAAGTAAAGGTTTATGCATTCCATGTAATTCAATAATTATTAAGAGGCTCTTTTAAATTAATTTAATTGTTAAGAGAGGTGTGTGATATTGATTATGTCCTAAAATTTGTATTCTATATTATCATGCACTCTAGAAACATAGATTTTATAGTTATATTTCATTATTGGGGAAGAATATGAGAGTTACTACATGATCAAACTTGTTAGTTGTCTTGGAAGACTAGATAAATACATAAATAACATTTTAAAATGTAAGATAAAAAATGAACACATTTCAATAAAATTATTATATCTTACTTTATATCCTTTCAAATTATATATTGTTCTCCCATAGATATAATGGGGAATGGAAAAAAGGTAAATTTGATCTCATATTCTTAGTAACATTTATCATACATTGGATGTTTTCAAAAAATACGCATAGCATAAGTGATATAGTCAGAATAAATGATAAATATGAATTCATAATCAACTAAAACTAGGGGAATTCTATATCATTGACAATGAATATCTTTCTCTATTTAGTAGTAACTATTTGTTTTAATTTTTTTATTATTGTGTAGGCACATTGTGATATACATGGATAAAATTTGGATCACATTACCGAGGAACACACCTCAGTATGTTAAAGGTTTGAATGAGTTTTTAGATTTTTCAATTTCTAATCGATCCATTTAAGGGAGAATAAGATGTCCATGTCCAAAATGTAAATTTAGAACATGGTTGAAGTGAGATGAATTTTATTAACATTTAATACTGAATCAATTCCTTGGTCAATATTTGTGTTGTATTTGGCATAGAGAATCGAACAATACAGAAAGATTCAGCACTGATGTTAATCCACAAAATGAGGTCCCAAGTTCGTCTACAATGGAAAATGAAATGAAAAACTTCATAAATGATGAATTCGGCACTACAAGACACCACTATCAGCATAAAAACATATCATAACAACCAGAAGAGGGTGCTACAAATTGCAACATGACAGGTGATGTTTTTGAGACTGTAACACAAGCAGATCAAGATTGTAATATATCATTGGATCCACCTCTTGATTCTGTGGAGCCAAATGTAAGAGAAAACTTCACTAAGGAAAATTTGTTTTGTGATTTAGTTGACGATAGAAATCAAGAGTTTTATAGTGGGTGTTTTAAATATTCAAATATTTTTTGATTTAGGCCTGTGTTTGAATTGGTAGTCGAGATTTTGGATGACTAGGAGTTAAACCCATTGTTTATGTGTTGAACAAATTGGGTCATATTATAGTGATCAAGGGGATAGTGTTGTGGAAACTTTGGTGATGCAGAATTTGTAGATAGTGAATCTTCATGCATTTTTAATGGTTATCATATTCTGTTCATGATGATAAAATGTGGTCATACCCCATATAAAACCTAGGTTCCTCTTAATGGGAGATGGTATTAAACCATATAAAACCGAGATTCATTGTATGATGTGTATTGGATGATCTAAAAGTATTACACTATATAAAATTTGGATTCCTTTTATGATAATTATGATATGTTCAAAAACATTACCTTATATAAAACATGGAAGCATCAAATTATGTGAGATGAAAAAAATCATTTTCTTTAAGACATGACATTAAACTTTATCTTTATCTCATTCCTTCGAAATGTGATGCCTCGTGATAATCATTATATTCCAAAATTCCCTTTATATATAGGATTACCCCTAGTTCCAATGTTGTTCTTATACTATACCATATTCTAGAACAACATGTGTCTTGATTCACACTCTCATGGGATACATAATGATGCTTAGACGTCCTTTTTTGGGTCTAGATATAAATTTATTAAGCCTTTGGCCCCATTGCTCCATTTACGGTCCACATATTATAACCTTAAATAATGTTCAGTTCATATCAAAATGTTCATGTGGTACCTAGGACTACATTAACCCCTTATACATTGGTTTTTACCCATACCATGACACATAGATACCATGTAAAAAATCATCATCCTAGTCCATGAATCATGACGTTAAATTTTTCATCATGGTCTTGGTTGTATGATCTTACACTGTGTGCAATCATATTCAAGATTTCATCATGGGTTGAAGGGCCTATTTTATCCTATAACCCCAAGTTTTATTCACCACAAAAACATTCTTGATTCCCCCACCTCACCAATCTATACTATAACAGTTTATATCAAGAGATCCCTAGTCCAAGCATTATGACAATAAAATATGTGCATACATCCATCACATGGGTTTATTCATCCCTGTAGTTTCTTCAAACATCTATTTCCACAACATTCTAGAACTATGGGTGGATTGATTTCTATTTCCATGGGATACGTATTGATGCATATATCTTCTATCATTGATCATAGCTGATGTGTCACCATATAATAATCCATTACATAAGGTGTCATTCCCCAAAACATTCACATGAGCCTCTTCTTTAGTAATAATCTCCTTTCATTTATGTTGACACATTAGTGGGCCAAGATGCTCTCATTTACTGATATGAGGAAGTAAATAATGGGTATATATATGCAAAAGACCTTCTAAAATCCTAATAAGATTAATTTAAACTATATCATTACCCTGTGTAAAATATATATACCTATTAATGATAGATAATTTAACACCATAAAAAATTGATATGTCTCTTAAAGAGAGATCATTTCACCTCTTATAAATTCTCGATGCCTAATATTATAATAGGTAATTATTCAATATCATCATCCAAGAAGGTAAACCCTTCTGGCATTGGTATCCTATGAAACCCTGAATCATAAAAACATGTGGATTGATTCTAATAATCATGATATAAGTAGTTACATATAAATATTTAATCCAGGGCACAACCCTATCACCGACTCATTATAGGTTTCTAATTTTCCTATCTACTTTGGTCAAAGCTTGGAGACCTTTAACACAAGCCTATTCCTATATTTGGATATCTAGGAATTTAAACTAGTTGTATTCATAGTCCATGTTGTATGATTTTAAACATCAAATCCCAATGTACTCAGCAGACAATTTTAATTAACAACCATACCCTATTAAATGAAATAAGGATGCCTCATCTGATAAGTGTGGGATGATTATAAAAATAATTACCACATATAAAACTGATATTCCTCATATGATAAGTATGAAATGAACCACACATTACCCGTATAAAACTTGTATTTCTTCGAATATGAGATGATATGATATCCTTTCCATAGATAAAATCACCCTACCGACAATAGTCTCTTACCATGTCACGCATCAAAACTATGTTTGTCTTGATGCCCATTATGCGGAGACACATATTGATGCATGTATATTTTATCTCAGTCCCATCCCTACCAGAAACTCATCATGGGGACATTTCCCCATGGGCCAGGCTTGAATCTTGTCAACCCACATGTTTAAATAGAACATTTGAGAACATAACAAAATATCTCCCATGGAACCTAATATTCTATATGGTACATCCCCACATACACTTTTTCGGTTCACACATTCTAATATTTGGATAATCCTCACCCTACCAATTAGAAAATGATCTCTAATGAAATGATTCATGGACATAGTGTCTTACATACCATCTTAGGCCCATTCAATGAAGTACATTTACTGATAAAAAACAGATCTCCTGCTTTGATCTCCATGAATAGTAGATCATGATATTTTTCATCTTATCCTCAACCAGCTCAGGTATCCTATGTTTCAAACATGGTCAATAATAATTCTATTTCGGTCGATTACTCCCATTTCACTTCCCAATTCTCAAAAGTTTTAATTTTCATTGTGATATTTTTCAGGTCACTTCTTCCCCTCATTGGGTTCACCCCTATAATCAATTATAACTATATAAATATCCTTTATTCTTGAATAAATCATGGCTCAGTAGGGCTTATGGGTTGCGAGGAAGTCCACCTCAAGCATGGTTGAGTTGCATGATCACCACATGGTCCTAATTCTATAACCTTAAATGAGTATTCCATGTCCATGAATCACTAATATAAACTAATTTTAAATCAACCTTAGAATGTGTTGTGTGGTGTTGTACCCATTCTCTATCAATTCAAGTCATGTTTTTTACTCCTCCTCACTACACATATCCATTTATGATGTTCTACTATATTTTCCAAGCATTACGACCATAATCTTTTTACTAGTTGTCTCCATTATTTTTTAAATTTTGTCTGCATTAATTTGTTAGGATATTGGTATTTCTAGTTTGATTTGTTTTTTAGGGCAGTGGTTCAGTGGAAGCAGAATAGCTATTATTTTTCTAGTTAGCTTTTCACGGCGGTTTTAACCGACGCGAAAGCATACTGGTAAGACATTAGCGGTGGTTAAAACCACCGCTAAACGTAAGTATATTTTACTTAGTGGCAGTTATAACCACTAATATTGGCTTACATTTAGCGGCGGTTGTAACCGCCGCTACAGAGTCGCATCATCCGTGTGCATTCTGTGGAGGTTTTTGTGACTTTAGCAGCCGTTTTACGGCCGCTGGATTTTATTTTATTCGTGGAAGTTATAGATTTTATTTTATTCGCGGTGGTTATAACTGCCGCGAATAAAATAAAATTCAGGGCTCATAAAAAGCACTGCTAAAATCAGTAAAACCACCACGAAATGAGGCAGCTACAATGCTTCCCTTAAATCGCCGCTAAATGGAAATAACTGCCGCTAATAGATTTTCGACGCCCAATTTGGCAGCGTTTTCTGTAAACCACTGCTATATGAAAAAATAATCACCGCTAATAGGCAGTTTTCTTATAGTGTCTGTTGTTTCTCTTCATCCTAGCCACCCTAACCCAACCGACCTCTCTGACCATTTGGGCACTGATCCTAGTATTTTAAATAACATATAAATTCATACAACATTAATATAAATCTCCCAATAGATTATAGAGGACTACCAGTCCCATAAAATCATAGAGTAGACTACTATAATAGATTCCATGCTGATCAGAACCTTGAATTTCCTGACAACCATGATCCTATAAATGAACCCCTATTCTTCAAGAAGATTTTTTCCCTCCCTCTCATGGCACTCTTCCCTATGATTTCATCCACTTGATCACTTCCACCTTCTTTTTCACCACCATATACATGGTAATTATAAATTGTGTGAGGGAATATCAAATCACTGGACATAGTGACTCCTCAATAATTCATTCTCTATACTTCACATCAGGGAATACATCATGATAAAAACATAAGAGATTCTTAAACTCGATCCCTGGATCTTACACACTTAGACTCCCCTAATAAAGGTAAATAAACTCCTACCTATTTCTACCCTCATCATCGATAGCAAGAACTTGAGATAAAACTCCTTATAGAATTATATCCAAGAAACATCCTCTTCCTTCCACTCCCTAATAAAAAACATCCACTATTGATGCACAGTTCCCTGAATCTAGAAAACTACCAATAGAATTTAGAACTCATCCTAATCTCAAATTAGGATAAAAGAGATCTCAATATTTTCTAAATAGCGCTCTATATCCAGATTAAATATTCTCCCCTTATATTTTCCCAAACATTGCTGTTAAAGGGAATGAATGGATATTTTCCATGCCTCGTCCTCCTCTATAAAGTCGATCCTATGAAAATAAACCATATCTTTCTACTAAACCTCTACTACTATAGCTGCATGTATATGACAACCATTATCCATCCCAAATAAATTAAATATAAAACTTAAGCCTAGTAGCTACAAGTTTTTTCAATGTTTATTTAATTAATTGATTTTATATTCTCAATATCACCCAATTTAGATAGAAGTAAAAATAATTTTGATGGATATACCTCTCCAAGGTATCTTCCCTAAAATAATCACCACCTCACTTAGTTATTCGATAGACTCACGGTCCTTGTGTTGGATTAGAAGGGGCCTTATAATCCTATTCCCTAGCCAGTCTCCCAAACCTATGTCACGTAAAAAGATCAAATAGATTCATTTACCTACCATCCCATAAAATTCACATAGTCACTAACTCTAAAATTAATCCAACATATCATCCAAAACCTTTGATACCACTCTATCAAAAAACCCTCCCTCCAAAGGTACCCCTCCTGGGTTAGAAATGAAGGAAGAGAGATAATGACCTCCAATTCCCACCTATTATAGGCCATGGGTTAAATAATTTCACTGATGGTATAGAAATATCACATATGGAAGGCATTACCCTCAATAATATAATAAGTATTAGGATATGGGATAAATAAAATCCATCCCATAGTATAAAAATTAATAAACCAAGACTATCCCATAATGCATGAACAATTTCAAAAAAAAACAAATAAAAGTCTCCAAATAAATACAAAAATATGAGTACTCGGGAAATGAATCAACAACAACTCCAATATCCAAGCTATAAATATCTAGATCAGTCCCTAAAATCATATTGGAAACATGAAAAAAAATATATATATACATAGGGTGAGTATGACATATATACTCAATAGAATCATATCAAAGGTATCTCATGAACAAGAGTAAAGAGTATACTAATGCACCAGTGAATAAATATAATAACTAACATACACCTAAAGGGAAAAATTATCCTTCCCAACCTCACCATATCTCAATCACTAAATAACACAAGAAATTAGTGATGTGATAATAGGAAAACCTCACTAAAGTCACCCCACATCCACTTCCCCACTAAGTTTCCTCTATCATTACCCAACGTCATACATAATCTACTCTCGTTTGTTATATTATATCTCATCAACACATATCAATACAACTTTATTATGGGTTAGGTCAAAACTCTTCCTATCCCATCCTCTTACAAGGCCCAACATCCCATTTTGGCACCAATGTCATCATGCACCTCTCTCATGCCTCTATTGCATCATCACACATCTACATCACCCCCTCATTATAAACCAAGATAGTAAGTATCATGAACATAGAAACGCATCCTACCATGCAATACCCCCCATGACATACAACGTCCTCTCATCAGTAGAAATCACCACCAACTATGCCATCATCAAGGGTTAGGTTATGCCACCAACTAATTCATCTCCCAATACTATTGCTAAAGTAAAAGCGGGGAAGAGGGGTAATCAACCATACATTCTTCAATATCTATATATTAGGGAAAATACCCCTTAAAGAATCAAGGTGTCTATACATAGTACTCATCACGAGTGGGGTACATATAGAAATATCATTAAAATACAAGCATATACATATACATAGGAAACCCATAGGCCTAGACTAAGGGTTTTTTATTGATACTTTATTACCTTTTCCTTTTCATTAACACCATATAAACATTATCACATGATACCACCAACTAGATGCAAACCACCCATAGAAAAACTACACACAACCCACAATTCCTTCTTTCAATTATAGAATAACCATTTTCTAATTAGCCAACTAATTCTATATTTGATTAGGAACCATTATATCCTTAATCTATATTAATTCCCCTTCAATATAAAACCATTTAATATCTTTCAATTCATTATTAATTTACTATAAATTAATTTATATATTTTATTCATTAATTCTAACCCCTGAAATTTTCATTTCATCATTAATGAATTCATATTATATTTCTACTAGGATTTAACCAACTCGTACAACCCATAAAATCACTCCAATTATCAACGAAACCAAACCAAAACCATCCAAAACCCTGATTCATCAACACACATTATATTTGAACTCGTCCCCACCATAATTGTACAATCCCCATAATCCCACATAAACACATGGGAACACATCAACCACATAATAATGAAAATAAAAAATAGATTTAATTTTTTTATTAATTATAATAATTCATTTAAATATATATTTTACAATATTTAGTCATCTATTACACTAGTATTTTCACAGAATTCTAGATTTACACGAGCAATCAATTCTTAGCCAAATATAAGTATTGATTCTTTTATGAGTGGGGTATTTTAATAAAAAAATATGGAAGGGTTTTAAATCCACAAAATTGGTTATTAAATTCAAAATAGTCACAACACATTCACTATAAAATTTTATATGTTTCAAGAGAAAACAAATAGGAAGTAATAAGAAAATAGTTAAACACATGAGATTTTTCCCCTACCCATTCAATTTAATTTAATATACTCCATTATATTCAGTATCCAATATGTATTACCCAACCAATATAAAAATTCATTCCAATTTCATAGATACACAAAAAAAGATAGAGTAAGTATCCTCTATTTAGAATGGAAATTGTTTAATATGTTGCACCAAAAATAGGGGAAAAGAGGATGATGTCATCACCTATATACACTAAAGATAATGTCTTAATCAACCTTTAAACTTTTTTAGATAAGGGGAACATAAATGAGAAACAAGATCCTACCTATAACATGATACACTTATATTGAAAATAGAGATGAAACTAATATTTTAAACATGCCTGGAATCATGAACAGGGAGGATCCATGTTAATATATATGGCTCTTTAAGGTTCAAGAAGAAGGTGTTGGTTCATCTATAATCAAAGAAAAAAATAAAGGACTCAAATGGGAAATTGGGTAATACTTTTAAGACACTAGATATAGTTTTCTGAAAGATTAAAATGGTCAAATTTCATTTTTAATTTTCATTTAATTCAGTTTTATTTAAAATAGATAGAATTACCCATTTTGAAATCATGGGGTTTAAGGAATTCAATTCCAGGATTTAATCCCACAATCTAATTTTAAAAACATCTATTGAGATTTGAGTTCTATATTTTTATGTTAAAAAAAATTAATTTTATTCTAGAAAATTTAGGAATTTTTAAAAAAATTGAAATTTTGAAAACTATTGGAGAGACCGTGAAGGGTTTTACCATAAGAAGGGAATGTTTGATCATGAGATTAACCTATGACCATGAGAAAAGGATGTAACTATTAAAAGGATAAGTGTGACCATTAGAACAACTAAGACCATAATAACATGATGCAACCATGAGAACAAACAATATCCATGAAAAGGATAAGTGTTACTATGAGAATAATTGCGGTCATGAGAAGTAAAACTATGACTGTGAGAATAAACATGGAAATTTCAGGGGGAGAAGACTCAAAACACCCTCTTGACACCTCCAAACCTTATAAAATCAAAATTTTAAGGTTTTATAAAATTTTGAAATTATAATATTCAAACCATGGTTTAACTCCCTGAGTATTTACAATATTTTCCCTTTTAGAAAAAGTTTAATTTTTTTGATAGCTTGTAATATACGCAAACCCTGGGTTTAAACAAAAAGCTATTTAGTCACATTTTGCACACATAATTAAATTATAAAACTTTTATAGAATTTATATAATGAATTAATATTATATATATATATATTAAAATATTTTTACATTCATCCAATATATTTTATACGCATTAGATAAGAACAGAGCCAATTTACAAATAAAAACCTGTATTTTTCTAAAGGCAATTTTTCCACCTTTTAATGGTGCACCTATTTTCAAATTAAATTTTAAAACTTTTATAAATTTTATATGTAAAAATAAAATTCATTTTTGAAATAATATTTTCAAAATAATCTTAGGATGAATATTTTGTATTTTTATGAATAGTGAAAAATACTAAATTATAATTGAAAACTGACTTTTTTATCCAAATAATTTATAAGGTTAAATTATATTTTGAAGTGTTTTTAAGGTCACAATAGATTAATAATAAATATATTAATCCAATTAATTTCATTGGAATCATTTTTATATTTAATTTAGATATAAAACCTTAGTGAAATTTTGATCATCTTCACTTTAAAACTTGTTTTGTCATCCCATCTGCAAGATTAATTTTAAATTATTTTATACAAATTATGTCATTATAATTTGTAAAAAATAGATTTAATATTTTGAATAATAATGATTTATAATGTCTAATAAGGTAAAATTAATTCTTTTTACCAAAAATATTAGTGTAAGTAATTAAAATTAATTACAACTATTAAGAGAAAAACTAACTTAACAAGGGTCTAAAACTTAAACTTAAGTAACAAAATAACCCAGACACATGTACAAAACCTATTTTATAGCTGTATTTTTACCATATTCTCACATTTATATAATTTTTTCATTATTTTAGGCACATTATTTAATGTATACATATTAATAGTGTTTATCTTTTTATACTTATAAGAATGCCACTCCTCCTCCATTATAAAAGGGTACTCACCTCCCCCCCCCCACACTCACTTATTAAAACCTATCAATCCATTTGGATTATCAAAAAACTATCAAAATATCTCCCCAGAATCCCTCCCCTAGTTTTAGAAGCCTCAATTTAGGCAGAATGCAAATAGGGAAGTATTTTAGAATAAACCAAAAGAAGTTACCTAAAGAAGAGGTAACATTCTTCATCAAGCACTTTTGTTTTATTTCATTCTATACTCATTAAATTATTTATATATCATGATTATATAATAACATAAGTATATTAAATATGATTATATGTTTTTATTCTAATGGTGTTACCTACACTCACACACACTTCTATCAAATGGGATACGCAATCATCATTCGTGTGTATGGAGGATCATCGCCTCATGAACCAATGCCATCCGTTCTTCCATTAACACATTTCATGGTTAGGAATAATGATCATTTTATAGTTTTTATATGATATATATTATATTTATTATTACTTTATTATTACTTAATTTTTTTATAACACATACCTTCATGATTTCCATTTTTTGGGAATACTGTAACATCATTTTTTGGACGTATGGACTACCGCCTCCTCAAATCAATGTGATTCATTCACACTATACATGGAATACATTAAATATAGTTTTAATAAAAATATGTGATATAAATAATAAAAATATCATACTATAATTATAATATACATGTATACCATTTACTTTTCATTATTTTAATATCAGAAGAAAATTAAAAATAGTGTACATGCATACGTATGACCTACCGTCTCCATGAAAGGTTAATTTCATTTCCTATATCCAAATTTTATAGATTACTCTAAATACATATATAATTAATATATATAAATATATATATCTATATTATATTTTCATCGTGGTTTACATTCTGGATATGATTAAATCAGGATATATATAATAGGAACAAAAAATAACAAGTTAAAACATACCCGAAAAACTAAGAAATTACCAGTTGTAATAATGAAAATAATGAAATATTTTTAACAAATGGATAATAATATTTTATAAAAATAAAATATATGATATTATGAATTTGATTTTGGTTCTATTGAAAGTTAATAACATTCTTAAAACCATTATATAGTAGGTTAAATGATGTTCATCCAAAAGGAAATGCAATGTAATGGATTTTCATCTCACTTTTTACATATTTGAGATAAATTTCATATTCACCACTTAATTATTTTTTGTTGTGTGTCTATAAAAAAAATTGATATATTATATAATGAATACTTTTATATTCATGATATTTAAATTTTTTTCTTTGAATTATCTCATCCAAGGGGTTTAAACTTGAAAAAAACTAACTTGTAAAGGTTATCTTATAATATAAATTTATTTTATGATTGTTTACTTTATCTTAGAGAAATCATTTTATCATAATAATTTTTCATTAGAAATTTTATTTATTTGTGATATCCATATTATTATATTATGTATTGATTGTTTTCTAAACTTTATACCATTTTTAAATATGGTTTTTACTTTGAAATATATTTTATATACTGGGGAAATATTAATAATTATGTATACTTTACTCAATACAGATATTTGATAAGAAATTTTTTTATAAATTTAAATAAATAATTATATATATAAGGAATTATTTGGAAATGAAATACATGGTTTAGAGATTGGTTAATTCAAGCCCCTCGATGCATCATAAATCTCATGAGATGAATCAGTTGGCCAAATCAGATGGGTTTTTACCCGGTATGTTTTAAACTATCTTGAGGATAGATCTTGTTGGTAAAGATATCATGTTCCTAGGAAATATGATGTCCAATAATTAATTATTTCCTTTATTTATAATTCAGTAATTATTATTATCCATGATATTTTTTCTTTTATATTATATATAGATGCATTTTTGTCCTCACTTTATTGATTTAATGTAATTTGTGTTAAGTTATGTACCTTCCCATATTGATTATTCCTTATCTATATATTTAAATGTAATGTGTGTTTAGTTTTTACCTTTAAATATTGACTATTAATTATTAATTCATGATATCTTCCACTATACTTAACCCTTACTAAGAATTTGAGCTCACCCTTATTTTTTTTCCTTTACCCAGGTTATTAAGAAGAGATATTTGAATGATTTTTTAAGGATGAAGTTTATTAGATTTTGTTATGTATTATTTTTTATTTTATATTCCCTATATAAAATTGATTCCATGTATTTAATCTGGTTATCCAAAATTGTTAAAAAAAATTATTCTTCGGGATTTTATTCCTTGTAATCAGGCAAATGTAATAAAGTAACGCACCAGCTATAGGATTCTAGGGTTGGGGCATTATAGTTGGCATCAAAATAAGTTTAGTAGTAACCTTGGAAATTATATTTAGGATAATATAGATTATAAAACATATAAATAGTATTTAATTTAAGGATAACTATAAAAGAACATCCTAAATAAACCATGTTTATAATTCTAATATTATCAATGCATAATTTTTATACTAAGTCTTATATCATATTTAGAATTATTCATTATGATTCTTAATTTTATGAGCTAATCCAATGTATAAAATTCTTTTGAAATGGTTCATGGAAGGAATAGTGGTAACAATACTTATGGACAATGTAGAGATTTCCCTTTTAAGGAAACCAATACAACTGGTATTGAAATGAGAAAATAATGGATATATTTGGGCATCTTGATTAGGTTATAAAAAGTAACATTTCCTAGATATAGCAAAACTTTTCACAGTGATATTCTCTAATGCTTGATTTCTTTATATGATAGAGGCCCCAATAATTTAGTGGGACTACTGATCCAATGGATACTGATCAATGGATTAAGTATTTAGAGAAGATATTTATGACATTTGGATGTGGTTAAAAGGAAAATTTTACACTTATAGTGTATTAAATCAATGGTGATATTGATCAAACGTGGTCATTGATACAGAATACTAGGGAAGAAGAGGAAATAGAAATCATGGAATGGAAATATTTTAAGGATAAATTCTTTAAAAAAATATTTCCCTCATGAGAAAAAAAAATAATATGAATAGAAAGTTATTTAGTTTAAATAAAAAGGAGTAATAAAGTGTTGTGTAGTATGAAGAAAACTTTACAAGGTTAGTAAGGTATTATATAGATTTCATACACAACAAAAAATATAAGATTTATTATTTCTTTGAACAGTTTAAGCTAAGTCTCTGAAGGGAACTAGTATCCCAAAAAATTTCATCATATTATGAAATAGTTTTATTCACCATCAAAAGGGAGTAGTAATTTTATAGAATCAATATATCTAAAGGAAATAAAGAGAAGAATAGGATATCAGAATAAATCATAGATAATGATAAGATGAGAAAGAATATTTTCCCATATGTGATAACTGTAGAAAGAATCACCCCAGGAAATGATTTAAGGTATTAGGAGTTTGTTATAATTGTGAAGATAAGGGTCACCGAAAAAATAATGAAAAGGGAAGAATAAGAAGTATTTTATTTAGTGTTACAATTACAAGGAGATGGGTTACTATGAAAATGAATACCCCAATAATCAAGATCGTATACCTCAGAAGAAGCTAAGGGATCAAGGTCAAGATTATGCTATTGATATAGATGAAGTGGAATGATTAATTTTCACCTATATTTGGATCCTTGAATAATTTTTTAAGAGTATTTTATTGATGATATCTTAGTTATAAGTATTATAAAATGTATAAGGATTGTGTTGTAGTACTTTTTCATCAAGGATTTAGAATCATGTGTTGATCGGTACAGATGACCAAGAAAAATGATTCAATGATAAGTTTAAATTATTATAAAACACATTATTGAGGGAAATATAATCCATAATATCTTCCTTATAATGAGATAATGATATTTAGATAAAGAGATGATTGATATGGAAAAATTAAATTGGATATTACTGATTACCTTGAAACTAATTAATGATTTGTTAAAAATGTATTTTATGCTATCACTGATGGAGTTTACAACATTTTTGGATTTAAGGGATATACCCAATAATCTATGTTCTACTTCATTTATTAGAATAGGTTACATAACATGGTGAAGTAATACATTAAACTATAAAACCTCATACAAAGATCAAATTAAACCATTTGATAAATGTTTAAAATTTCCAAAATATTATTATCCAAAACATTATAAATAATCTATGTTCTACTTCATTTATTAGAATAGGTTGCATCACATGGTGAAGTAATACATTAACCTCTAAAACCTCATCCAAAGATAAAATTAAACCATTTGATAAATGTTAAACATTTCCAAAAGATTATTATCCAAACTAGTTAATGAAATCCCCTCGATTCATTTTAAGTCTCATGAGAGGAATCAGTTTTCCAAATCATATGGGTTTTTACCTAGTATGTTTTAAACTATCTTTAGAATATTTCTTGACAGTAAAGGTATCATGTGATTGGGAAACATGACATCAAATAATTAATAATTTCCTTTATTGATAATTCAATTATTATTATTTTCCATTAGTTTTTTTCTTTGAAATTATCTATAGATGAATTTTCATTATCGGTTTATTGATTTGATGGCATGTGTGTTTAGTTATTTACCTTATCATATTGATTATGCCTTATCTAGTTATTTAAATGGAATGTGTTTTTAGTTATTATATTTCCATATTGATTATTAATTATTAATCTATGATATATTCCACTATAATTAACCCTTACTAAGAATTTTATCTCACCCTTATTTTGTTTCCTTTCCACAGGTTATAAAGAAGAGATCCTTTAATGGGTTTTCAAGGATTCATTTTATTAGATTCTGGTTTGTATTATATTTTATTTTCTATTAACTATGTAAAATGGGTTCCATGTATTTAATCTGGTTTTCCCAAAATACTAAACTTTTTCATCCTTCATTATTTGATTCCTTTAAATAATGCTAATGTAATAAAACAAGGAACCAACTCTGGTATTCTAGGGTCATGGCATTATAATGTGGTATTCCAGAAGTCACCTTGGTTATCAAATCATACAAACTTTAGATAGTGTTAGAATAAGATAATGTTGTTGTAGAATGGGTTATTTCTAAATAATAATTATCTTATTTTTGAGTTTCGGAGTCTCAATACCTCCCTTGGGGAAAATGGTAAATTTACCCTAGCATATGAACTCAAAAAAATTATTTAATAGTTACTTTTATCTTGGGGTGTGGTGTTTTCCCTTTATTGGAGCTGGTGTGGAATTTGAGTTGCAGTAAAGCCATAATAATTATATATTAAGTATAAAAATATTATTTTTTTAGTCATGCGAGTGTATAATTTATAATTATTATTTTTCTTCTAAACTGATCCATGGATAAAAAATCTAAGATATCAGCTGCATCTAAAATGGGGGCTTTACCCTAAGGATTATATAATGTTGGTTTGCACTAGGATACTTGAGTGTTTATTATCATGAATAGATTAATTAATTAATTAATTAATTAAATTATTTATCATAGAGAAACCTATCTAGGGTTATCCATGTTTTTTATGAACATGAACCCTAGAGAGAGGGAGTGAGGGAAGGGGAAAAATTTAGAGGCAAAGATTATCTAGATTTCTTGATAATGATGAATGAGATCATGGCTTCAATAATGGGTTAAAGTATAGATCATTCTTCCATGAGGTAGGGATTTTTAATTTTTTATGCTCCATTATTCATGAATTTATTATTGATTTTGAGATTAGATCCCCCATTATTTACAATTTTCATGGTAATTCCTTATCGTTATTATTACTAATCAGTTTTCAAAACTCATGCCCTGATTTGATAGAGATGAAAACCCTAAATTTTTTCTTCATATTTCTCAAGACTGATGTGGATACTGATAGTGAAATGGGTATGGTGATCGATCAATACCTGAAGTATCTTTTCTTTATTCCCTTTCCCCTCTCCCTATTTTCTCTCTCTCTCTCTCTTCTTTCTTATATGTGAAGATGGGATGTTGGCATCAATGGTGTTTAGTAAAAATGAGGTTAAATGTATCATTCAGAATTAGGGTGGTGGGTGTGTCATTATTTTTTATGTAAGAAGAGGTGGTTAGAGACAATAGTGATCCCATATGAGAGTGATGTGGCATGGAAAGCTAGGCAAGGGTGGAGGTGATGATGAGACCGATCAAGGGTTGTTTGGAATTAATGATCCAGATAAGCATGATGTGGTGGTATGGGGGGCCAACGATGACATGTGGAATGGGAGTATGGGTATGATATATGGTCAGAATGGTGTGAACAGATCAATCACAATACACAGATGGAATGGCATGAGGAATTCGGTCATGTTGAGTGGTTGACATAGCACAGGATGGTGGCTAGCCAGCATAATATGAATAAGGGTCATCCATGAATTAATCTAGTGTCCTAATAAAAGAAACTTTTGGTAGAGATGATTATTCCAATACATGTGTGACATAATATAAAGGGGTGGTTTAACTACCTCCAATCACTCATGGTCATCTGATCTCCATGAGATCAAATGGTGGCATGCCTACCATGTGGTAGGCTAAATAGCTCATTCTGGGTCAAGTCTACCCAACTCGACCCAAGATGGAGTAGTGAATGTGTTTTATATACATAGATTACAAGGGGGTATCACTAGTCACATCCACTGACCCCCAGTATGCCACATGGTGTACCCAAGGACCACCACATGATCCTATTTACCTTTCATGGGGTTTTTTTAATTTATTTACTATGTGTTCAATTTGTAAAAATAAATAGCCTATCACAAGTATTTTTTTTGTATACATAATATTGAAATAGTATTTTAGTCCATCTAAGGAGTTTTTTTGAGTTGTTATAGGAAGATATTCTATTTATCTCTATAGGGTCAGTGACTGGGTTCAGAAATAACAATTAGAGAATTCATAGGATTGGAAATTGTCCTAGGAAGAATGGTTGTATCAGGGTATGGGTTTCCCCCACCATCCTCAATTAGGTTTGATAACCCCCCTCATATACTCAAGGTTTGGGATCCTATACCTAATTATTAGATAAATTTTTATCCCCCCACATACTAAGGGTGATGGATCCTCTATCTAAAGAGTTGATATCCCCCATATCTAAAGAGGTTGGATGGGAAATGGGATCCTACACTGGAGTAAATATCCCCCCCCCCCCACTAACCTAGGAAATGAGATCCCTAAAAAACGTTTCTCTGAGGTTATGTGAGTTTCTTAATAATGATATATTAGATACATAGTTAGTGGTGTGGTATTGATGGACCAGAGGGTGTATTACTCCCTCAACTAATAAGAATGATTCAACGGTGTGCAAGATCCCCTTCATGGATTATGGTAGTGGTATAGTTGTTGGAAAGGATAACCAGTACATAATTATTCAAATATTTTTACTTATTTACACCCCATGGGGTTCCTTTGGGATATGGTATATAGTTGGCTATCGACTTCAAAAATTTTGAGATTTTTATTTCTCTAAGAACATTTACCTGCTCACAAGGTACAATATTTAAGGATTAGAGCTCATATGACTAGTATTTTTCTATATCCTTGGTACTTTTTCTGATTAAGTATATTTGAATTATTCTTCCTTATCTTCCTCTAGAATACTCTATAATACAAGGATCTTGAAGATAACTTGTTGTTCTCTGTTTTTTTCGTGTGATTTTAAGGAATCAAACAGAGTATATTTATACTCTCCCCTATATGGGGTTTGTACTGACATGTATTGTGTCTGTGAAGATGATGCATAGGTTCAAAGATGGTCTTAGTGGATGTGGTGCTGGTGTGAATTGTTCAGAGATGACTCTGGTAACTCTTAGAAATTCATGATGGGAATTTATGGTCCTTTATGGAGAAGATTATCATTGTGGCTAAGTATATTCTAGGAGTACTCGTAGAATGAAGGATCTTATTCTGTCATGCATCTATCAGATTCGAAGTCTCATCAGTTTTATAGTTTCTTTTTTATTTTTTTATGGTGGTGTATTTATACCTGATGTACCATGAATTTGTTTTATATAGTTTAATTGATTTTTATTAGGAAAAATCTCCTCTTGTAAATTTTTGGGTTGTGTTTGTTGAAAAATATGATAGAGGATATTTTCCAAGAATATGAAGTTGGTTGAAAAAATGAGAATTTGGGAGTTTTGTTCAAATTAGTAAAGTGGGTCCTCACCGTGGATTAGACCACACCATGGTGAATTCATCTAGTCTAGGTTAAATATGACCATAGATAGAGTTAGTGACCACACCCATAGTAATTATAGTGATACTACTTTTTCTTACATGACTACTGCAACATTTTTTAGATAAACAACATAATAGATATACAAATCTAGGATAAAAATGTTTAGTTCCTTAAAAAAATATGCTCATATATAACTTTTACATCATTATGAATAAACATTATTTAATTAATTCTTATTTTTCTTCTTATTGGCCCTCATGTTCACCTTAGTATAAGTAATCATCTGAGGATATACATTAGTGAAAGGGGTGAGCTAAAATTTCAATAAGAGGACGAATAAGGGACATAATCAATATTACGTGGGTGAGAATAATAATAAACATCATATAATAAGAATAGAATCATCATAAAAATCATGATGAAAATGTTATAATGGAATGGAATGTGTAAATTCATAAAAATAAACATCATTTCATATTTCTCAAATACCACACATAGTTGTGAACAAAGCTATCATCATGTTCATGTATAACATATTTACATAATCAAAACAAGGTCTCTGTGAAAAAATATAGAATCATGTTTATAAATAATACACATTATCTCATAAGATACATCACATTATCGAATTTATTAGAGGGATATAAAATTTTTGTCCCACCCATCACATCAAAATATTTACATAATCATTCATGCCACATAGAACATATAACAATCAGAGTAATGAAATAAACCCAAGGAAGAGAATAGGTTTCATAAGTATTTTATGAAGAATAATTTCATGAATATAATTTTTGGTTCCCAAATAAATAAGGTATATAATACTTGGACATAAAACATCATTATTCTTGAGTGGACAAGAAGCATTTCAAGAGGACTGAAATGCGATGTTTTGGAAATTGAAGTCACTTTTAAAAAAAAGATTTACTTAGAAATTTTTTTGACATGATAGGAATATGTATATAACTAAAGTAAAATGTAATTGAAATTTTAAGAACATAATAAGAGAATTCATAAGATGTAATAGAGAATACCCCAATGAAATTAATTAGGTTTCAGAATCACCTTACCTTAATTCCTGCTTTATTTTATCACTTTTACGACTCCGGAATAATAAACATATATTCATTAAAACATTGATCAAAAAGTTAATTGTTATAATTTTTAACAATATTTGTAAAATTTATTCATTTTATTATATTTCTTAATTTCCTTGGTTATAGGGTAGTTACTTTGATATCATGTTTTACATAAAAATTTCATTTTTTGCCTCAATTTTCTATTTTGTTAAATTTAATTTATACGTTAGTATGATTAATTCCAAAAGATTATTATGTATATAATAACATTTTTATATATTATATATAATTCATAATATCCATCCATGATGATGTTTATAAATTTTGACATGGCACTGTCTCCATAGGTGGTTAACCAACCTTTGACGGGACAATGTCGGGAGAGTGAGAAAGGGAAGTTTGAAATTTATATATATATAGTAAATATGATACTTCCAGTAGGTTAAAATCATTAATATAATGTTAAATTACTTCCTAATTAATTTTATAAGTTTTTATTATGAAATGGGGTGGGTCATAAAAATATAATAAGAAGAAGAAATAAAAAAAGATTTATTTGAAACTTACATAATCCTTAGTGTAGCTTCTCTTGTATGACATTATAACCCCATTGATGTTTGGAGTTATATTAATCCTAAAATCTATAAGGATAATAAGGGTCTTGAGAGGGAGTATTTTTTTAGAGGATTGTATTTGGTAATATAGGGATGAATAACTTTACAAGGGGAGAGAAATGGGTTATTTATACTTGAGGAGAGGAGTATTTTTTTAATAAAATATTAAATAAATTAATATATCAAAGGAAAACTTATAATAGTGAATTTTTTACAGTATAAATCATATATTAACATAATATAATGGTTTAAAGACTTTAAATTTCATTTATAATTCTAATTTATCAGTTTAATAAAAAGGAAAGTGGAAAATAAAGAAAAACTGTTATTTTAAGGAATTGCTTTCGACTTTAGGTATTGTAAAATGCTTTTTTAAGTTTTTAATTTAAGTTTATTTTATTTTAATGAACAATTTATGAAATTAAGTATATCATGTAAGAAAGTAAATTTATTTAAATTATTAGTTAATTATTGTATAATGAATGATTTAATTTAAGATACACCAATTATGTGAAAACTATATTTTTACTATTTACCTAAAAATTGAAGTATTTCAGAAAATTACCAAAAATTCACCCTTGGAAAATTTCAATGTTTTTATTTCAAAAATTATATTCATTTTTTTTAAATAAACTTCTAACATATGTAATTTTATTTTTTAATATTAAAATTATGAGTTTGATGAAATACTTTAAAATACAATTTATTAAAAAATTTCTTATATTTTATTTGACTTTTTTAATCATGATATTTATTTTTTGGAATTATAATATTTATATTTAAATAAATAAATATTATTTATATATGAATTTATTATTTTGAGGTAAAATTACTATTCCCAATGGTCAGGTTACAATTCCAACGTTCGGGTTATTATTCCAACGGTCAAATTACTATTCCAAAAGTCACATTACCTCCTATAAATACCTCTACATTTCTTCATTCATTATTTAACTCAATTCCTATCAAGGTTCTATATGTCCATTTTTATAATTTTTATTGGTTTACTAACATTTTTTTCTTTTCTATAATGTTTGTTGTGGGGTAATGATTCTAGTGGATTGATGTGATCCATATTTTCCCATTTTGTGCAATTTTAATGTTTTTAATTGTAATTGGTTTCATTGATGATTAATGTAATAGTATTTCTTAATGAAATAAATTATTTTCAATTTCTTTATTTGTATAATACTATATAGTATATTATAACACTCATTTATTTCGAGAGACAAATATCAATTATAAACTCTATGTTGTTACATTCTTCCCCACTTTAGAAATTTCATCCCTGAAATTTCAACTCATATTCTCATTTGAGTATTGATTATGGTACTTATGTTTCATTGTTTCCTTTATCTCCAATTTCACCTATTTAAACTTATTATTACTCCATAACACTTTGACAAGGTGAGTTGTCTTATTATGTAGAAATTTTTCTCTAAAATACAAGATCTTTGTCAAGTTATCTTTATATGAGAGGTCATTATCTAATTATACCAACTCTGGATTCAATACCTATGAGGTATTGGGTATATACTTCATAAGAAGTGATATGTGGAACACATCATGAACTTGAGCCACACTTAGTGGAAGTGCAAGATGATATGCCACTTCTCCTATATAATAAATTATCTCAAAGGGTCCAATGTGCCTTGGGCTAAGCTTCACTCTCTTTACAAACCACATGACTCTATTACATGGTGATATTCAAAGGAAAAAATTCTCTAACATCGAACTCCAAGTATCTTTGATGGTTGTCATCATAGCTCTTTTGACAACTCTGAGTATATTTTATATGTTTTTTGATGGCTTAAACCTTATCTATTCTCTTTTACAAGATTAGTTCCATATAGTTTTCATTCCCCAACTTCATCCAAAAAAGTTGGAGTTCTACATTGCTTCCCATACAAAGCTTTATGTAGATACATTTGAATACTTAAGTAGAATTTGTTGTTATATAATAACTCAACTAATGAGAGATGATGATCTTATCCTTCTTTAAATTCCATTAAGAAGTCTCTTAACATTTCCTAAAGCATCTAAATAGTCCTTTTATATTTTTCATCAGTTTGGGGGTGGTAGTCTATGATAAAATTCAATTTAGTACTCAAATCATGTTTAATATTTCTCCTGAATTTAGAGGTGAACCTTGGATCATGATCAGAGACAATCAAAATTGGAACCCCATGCAGCCTCACCACTTCCTTTACATATATATTGGAAAGTTTTTTAAGTGAGAAATATTCCTGAATAGCCATTAAGTGGACCATATTGGTGATTTTATCCACCATAACACATATCGTATTTTTTACTTTGGATGTATTTAGGTGACCAGTGAAACTATCCTTTTTCCATGTACTTATAGTCAATGGTTTCATATACCTTTGGACTTCATTCACTCTTATTTAACTTACTGGAATACCAAATACCTTGAGATATACTCTAAAAAATCCTTCTTGAGGTTTTCCCACCATAATTGTTCTCGAAGATCACGGTACATCTTGGTACTTCTAGGATGGATGGGGAAGGGTGAGTTATGTGCATTATCTAATAGTTCCTTCTTTATCTCTATGATAAAGGCACAAAAGTCCTTGTTCCAAATTGAATCACACCATCATCATCAATATGTAACTCATGTATCTTCCCTTCCTTTACTGATTTCACCTTATTTTATAGCTCTATATCATCCCTTTTTGACTTCTTGATCTTCTCTTGGATAGATGGTTGAGAAATAATTTGGGAAAGGTAGGCTGTATTCCCTATTGTTATGATTTCCAAATCCATCCTTTGAATATCCATAAATATAGGGTCTTTCAAAATCTACATCATAGATAGTGTAAAAGGTTGTTTTCTACTAATATAATTGGATACCTTATTTTTCTTTCCAATGTGGTAGTGAATAGAGAAATTGTAATACTTGATTAGCTCTAACCATCTTATTTGATGCATGTTGAGCTCATTTTTTGTGAATATATACTTTAAACTCTTATGATCGGTATATATATCAAACTTTCCACAATATAGGTAGTACCTAAAAATATTCAGAGCGAAGATCATAGCTTCTAAATTTAAATCATAAATCGAGAAGTTCTTCTCATTGATATTCAACTTTTGTGAGGAATATACTATCACTTTATAATTCTACATGAGTATATAAACCAAACCTTTCTTCGAAGCATCATTGTATATCATGAAAGTTTAACTAATTTTTTGTATTGTTAGTACAAGAGTATTAATTAGCATATTCTAGATCTTCTTAATGCTTTACTCATATTCATCCATCCAGACATACTTTACCCATTTCCATGTTGACTTTGTTATCAGTCTAGAAAATCATGATAAATTTCTCACAAAATGTTGGTAATACCAATCAAATCCAAGAAAACTATAGATTTTCATAAAACTAGTGGGTCTGAGCCATTCCTAAATTTCCTTTTTCTTTTAAGGGTCCATATAAATTCCCTCACTTGTGATCATGTGCCCCAAGAATGCGACTTACTATATCCAAAAGTTACACTTGATGAATTTAGCATACATTTTATCCTTCCTTAATTTCACCAGCACAATCCTTAGATGCTCTTCATGTTCCACCTCTCCCTTAAATTAAATGATAATATCGTCGATAAACACTACTATAAATTTGTCAAGGTAATGTATAAAAACTCTATTCATCAACTCCATGAAGATTTTAGGGGCACTAGTAAGTTCAAATGGCATCACTATGAACTCATAGTGCCCATAACTTATACAGAAATAAGTATTCTAAATATATTCCTTCTTCACCATTAGTTTATGATATCTATAATGAATATATACTTTTGAGAAGTACTGATCTCATTGTATTTGATTGAAGAAGTTATTAATCCTTAGTAGATGATTCTTGTTCTTTATGGTGATCTTGTTGAGCTCCCAGTAATCGATATACAGCCACATTGATCCACCCTTTTTATTTACAAAGATCATTGTCACTCCCCAAGGTGGTGTACTAAGTCATATGAACCCTTTTTCAAAATTCTCTTATAGCTCCTTATTTAACTCCTCCAGTTAGATCAGGGCCATATTGTAGGAGTATTTTTGAGATAATATTAGCTACAAGTATGAGATCTATTGGGAACTCTACCTTATGATCTGGGGGAAGTTTGGGTAACTCTTCAGGAAATACATCAATGTATTCCCTAACAATGGGAATTTTCTCTAGTTTGATACCTTTCTTTGACTCAACCATTTGGTAAAGGTTTTATTCTCCATATTGTATCAACACCCACACCATTGATGTATTTTACAAAGTAGATTCATGGTCTTACTTGCATTTATAGAGGATAATTGGATGGTTTATAATATGAAAAGATGTTTCCTTTTCCTAATATTTGATGTGTGATTTGTATAATGAGAGCCAATCTATGCCTAGTATAGCATCGAATTCTACCAAGGTAAGTATTATGAGATTCATAGGAAGAATCATCCCACATATGTTAATAGGAGAAGAGTCCAACACTTGGGCTACAATGATTTAACCACTATGTGTTTTTATAGATATTACTACTTCAAGGTATCAAGGATTTGATTCAATAGTTCTAGTAAACCTGCATGATATAAAGGAACATGTAGAACCAGAATCAAATAAAAAAAATCATTCTTGAGTGAATAGAAAGTGTACCTTATATGACTTCATTTTCACTCTCCACTTTATCATTGGTGATGGAATAATCATCCCTTTCTCCTTTTTTTGGTGTTTGTTGATGATAATTACCTTCAAGGATTCATGATTTAGTGAACTATAGGTTTCATAGTTCTCTTTCTCCCTATAGTTGAAGCATTGAACCATTGGTGGTGCATTAGGAGGTGCCTTCCTTTCCTCCATGTTGTCCAGCTTCTTTATGTATTTTCGACATTCATAATCTTTGTAGCCTTATCTCCCACACTTGAAGCATTTCCCTATCCCTTTGAGATAATTACCATGATTATTCTTCCCACATTTTTGACATGTGGGTAGTTGGATCCTCATTCCTCCATTATCATTTGAACCACCATCTTGAAAATCCATTATTCTCTTATTATCTTCATAACCATGGGACCATTCTCCAAACTCCATCTCTACTTTGAGAGCACATTGAGACACTTCTTCATAACTCCATAAAATCTTAGAAATCTAGAGCCTTTTGAAGGTGTGGTTTTAAACCACTAAATAATCTATCTATTTTTTTATCATTGTTGATAACAAAACTCGAGGTATATCTATCAAGCCTTGTGAGGTTTTCCTCAAAATCCATGATAGATCCACCTTCATTTTTCTCTATCTCTATGAATTCTATCACCATCTTTGATCAAAGAGTTAGAGGGAAATACTTAGTAATATATATTTTCTTAAAGTCTTCCCACTATTTCTCTTCCCTTTCAACCTTCATCTTGGTGTTATTTATCAATTCCCACCTTAATCTTCTTCTCTATCTAAAAAATAAATATCCATATTCATTTTTTCCTTCTTAAAACAAGGGATAATAAAAATGATCTTCTCAATTGAGTTAACCCACTATTCCACAACAAGTAGATCATAAGTTCCACTAAATGTTGATGTTCGTTGATTCATAAAAGACTCAATGCATAGTTTCTCTTAATTGGGTAAAGTAGGACATTCCATGTGATTTAGGTTATTATTCGTATCTTGAGACAGTTAGTTAATTATATTTATAAATTTTTTAAATCCACATTCCATGGAATTGGGTATGTCCTTTGGGAAATCATTACATTGTACCTATCATGGGTTGTTGGTTGGGTTTCTCCAGGTTCTAACCATTTTCTGAAATAGAAAGTGATTGAACAAAATGTAAGTCAACAAAGCATGAATAAATTATTATTTTATGCAATTAACACTAAAAGAATATCTTATAGGATCCCTATGATTATCCATTTCTAAAAATATTATTCTAATATATTTTACCTATAAATAAACTTTCACGTATGGTTTTCATTATTGTTTTCTAATACTAATTCTAAAATTAACTAAACTGTTCTCTGATACCAACTATAGAAATCCTACATTTTATTATATTACTACTTCATCATTTTTAAGATAAAAAACACAATATAGATACAAATCCAGGATCAAATGATTTAGTGCCTTGTAAAAATTAAGATCATACATAAATTTTACATAATAAAACATAAAAAATATTTAATTCATTCTTATTTATCTTCTTAGTGGACCTCGTGTTCTCCTTAGTACAAGAAATCACCTGAGGATATACATCAATGAAAGGAGTGATCTAAAATCCCAATAAAATGATGAATAAGGGACATGAATTAATATAACATGGGTGAGAATAATCCTCATCATCACCATATCATAAGTATAGAATCATCATCAACATCATGAGGGAAATATGTGATCAATTCATGTAATTTTTAAATGCATAAAAATGAAACATCATGCCATAGTAGCCAAATACCACACATGGTTTTGAACAAAAATAGCATCATGTTCATGCATAACATATGTTCATAATAAAAAAACATCTTTTTGAACAAAGATATCATCATATTCATGCATAATGCACATTATCTCATGATATAAATCACATTACCCAATGAATTGAAGGGCTCTATAATTATGGGCACACCCATCACGTCATAATATTTACATAATCAAGCATTCCACATAGAACGTATAACAATCATAGTCATAAAATAAACCCAAGGAAGAGAATCTATTTCATAACGATTTCATAAATCATAATTTCATAAATGAAATTTTTAGTTCCCAAATTAATAAGTTAAATCATACTTTGACATAAAAAATAATTATTCTTGAGTGTACAAGAATCATTTCAAAAAGAATAAAATAAAATGTTTTGGTAATTGAAGTCACTTTGAAAAAAGAAGTTTTCTTAGAAAAAATTTACATAGTAGGAATATGTATATCCCTAAAGGAAAATGTAGAGGAAATTTTAAGGACATAATATGAAAATTCATACTATGTAATATAGAATAACCCAAAGAAAGAAATTGGGTTTGAGAATCCCCTTACCTTAATTCTTGCTTTATTTTGTCTCTTTGGCACCTCCTGAATAATAAAATTAGATTTATTAAAACATTGATCCAGAAGTGAATTATCATAATTTTACCAATATTTATCAATTTTATTCAATTTATTATATTTATTAATTTCCTTGGTTATATTTTATTCATTTTGATATCATGTTTTACTTAAAAATTTTATGTTTTGCCTTAATTTTTCTATTTTCTTAAATATAATTTATACATTAGTATGATTAATTCCAAAAACTTATTATAAATATAATTAAATTTTTATATATTATATATAATTTATAATATACATCCATGATGATTATTATAATTGTTTAAATTGAAATGTCTCCATATGTGATTCACTGGCCTTTGACGGGACATTTTGGGAGAGAGGGAAAGGGAATTTTAAAATTTATATACATAGTAAATATGATACTTATAGTAAGTTAACATCATTAAAATAATTTTGAATTATTGAATAACTAATTTTATAAGTTTTTTTTTGTGAAATGGGTTGGTGAAAAAACAAATAGAAGAATAATAGGAAATAAAAAAAGAAGATTTGTTCGAAACTTACTTAATCCTCACTATATCTTCTCTTGTACAACACTATAACTCCCTCGGTATTTAGAGTTGTATTAATAAAAAACATTCCTAAAGATCATAAGGGGATTTAGAGGGAGAATTTTAGTAGAGTATTTTCTTTGGTAATATATGGATGAGTTATTTTCCAAGGGAAGGGTGAGGGGTTATTTATAATTGAGGAGAGGTGTATTTCTTGAATAAAATATTAAATAAAATAATATATCAAAGTTAAAACTTGTAATAGTGTATTTTTTAAAATATAAATTATATATGAATGTAATATAATGGTTTTAGGACTTTAAATACCCTTTATAATTCAAATTATTTAGTTTTTTAAATATTAAAGTGGCAAAAAAGAAAAATTTTTATTTTAAGGAATCACTTTTGACTTTAGATTTTGGAAAATAATTTTTAGGTTTGGAATTTAAGTTTATTTTATTTTAATGAAAATTTTATGAAATTAAATATAACATGGAAAAACCTCAATTTCTATAAATTATTAGGTCATTATTACATTATAAATGATTTAATTTAAGATACACTAGTTATGTGAAAACTATATTTTCACTATTCACCCAAAAGTTGAAGTATTTCAAAAAATTACCAAAAAAATACCCTTATAAAATTTCAACTTTTTGATTTCAAAAATTATATTCATTTTATAAAAAAAAATTTATAACATATGTAATTTTAATTTTTAATATTAAAATTATGACTTTTACAATATACTTTAAAATATGGTTAATTAAAAATGTGTTTATGTTTTCTTAGAGATTTTTAATCATGATATTTATTTTTTGGAATTATAATATTTAAATTTACTTAAATAAATGTTATTTATATCATAATTTATTATTTTGAGGTAAAATTTTTATTCCCAATGGTCACGTTACTATTCCTATAGTTATGTTACTATTCCAATTATCACATTACTATTCCAACTATCACATTACCTCTTATAAATACCTATACTTTACTTCACTAATTATTCAACTCAGTTACTCTCAAGATTTTATATTTCCATTTTCTATAATTTTGATTAGTTTACTAACATTTATTTCTTTAATATTATGTTGGTAGTGGGGGTGATGATTCTAATGGATTGGGGCGATCTATATTTTCTAATTTTAGCTTTTCTATTTTATATTTTGTTTCTAATTGTAAAGTTTGAAATTTTAATTGGTTTTATTTTTGATTAATGTAATAGTGTTTCTTAATTAAATAAATTTTTATCAATTTATTCATGTGTATAATACTATATATAATATTATAAACCTCGTTTATTTCAAGAGAAAAATATCATTTATAAACTCTCAGTTGTTATAGTAGTGGGTGTTTTGATATGGAAAGTCACCTATGAAAAATTTGCAAGCCCTCTACGGGCATGTTAGTAGTCATGGTGAGTGAAAAATTGCTAGTTTAAATACACCATGTCAGTTCACTAGGCAAGGTAGATTGGGAATCTACATGTGCAACACAAGGTAGACTACTATGGTTATAGAAAAAGTTATGGTGGACCCATTCAAACTAAAGCTATGAAAGTCCCCTACATTATGATGAATAGGCATAGGTTGTTTTTTCCCATGGTGGAACTCTAATGAAGAAAGATACAACATGGTATGGACCATGTAGTGTCATTATGAATGGTGTCTTGTAAATTCCTCTATAAAACATAAAGAGGCTCAATATAGCCATAGAT
This sequence comes from Viscum album, assembly GCA_963277665.1. Lineage (NCBI taxonomy): Eukaryota > Viridiplantae > Streptophyta > Magnoliopsida > Santalales > Viscaceae > Viscum > Viscum album. The sequence goes on from OY728155.1 coordinate 1,810,319,394, forward strand.
CAATTTGTGGTGGTGCTTAACTGAATAAGATATTGAATACCACCATGTCATAGTGAAAATTTTCTGGTCATATTACAATCTAGTTCTGAGGTCGAGTCAAAAAATCCAAAGAATACGCATTGTAACATTCATGTATTTTATGGAAGTTGTAACCATTAATTTATAGGCAATTTTTGTTCATTTTTGAAATCCAAATTAAGGGATATTAATTGCATATAAGGAATATGAATTTTTAAAGATATTTAAAAAGGTAATATCTATCAAAGGTAATCTTAAAAGAAAAAACATATACATAGAAAAATAGAGGAATTTTGAAGAAGATATTCCATATATCTTATGTAAGTTATTGGGTGATTCTAGATATCTTCTAGAAAGATAAATTCAAAGATAAATGTTTTCCTAGAGTTCAATTTCTCTCTAGAATTTCAACACAACTATACTGATTAGAAACATGATCTATGGTGTATATTTATATCATTATTGTGTAAATAAGAATTATAAGATAACATCATGAGGAATATTGAGTTCCCTAGTGTATGAGAGAAATGAACTTTCTAATCATTCATAGTAGTGAAATCAGAGGGTTATTGAGACCACTCTGAACTTGTAAATATTAAATTAGTGAGATTTTATTATATTTAGTGCATAGGCACATTATCTTGTATGAACCTTGTACTATCCCAGTTTGGGTAAACCAAGAAAAATAATCTATGTCATTTACTTATTTATTCTCTCTATATATAAATAAAGGGAGAGGTATAATTGCTCCTCAAGTTGAGAGAAGAAGATCAAAATCAAGGATCGTACTACAATACCCTGATTCACCCACCCCTCAAGGTATATTCCTTGATAAAGAACCAACAAGTGGTATTATAAGGAAGTTTTATTTCAGTTTCATTATCTCTCTTGAAATAATGGAAATGATTGTCAACCACAGAGTCATTCCTATCTTCAAAGATAATAATTTTCAATTATGGAAGAGTTGTATGCACCACTATTTTTAATCTTTGGGAATGTATGTTTATGTGTCATCTATGTATGGTAATTCTATGAGAATATATAATTGATATTTATCATAAAATTATCATAGATAATTGGTTATAGATGAAAATGAAATTAATTCCTTAGGAAGTGTTCTACATAATCCCATTTATACAAAGGCAATGTCTTGTAAAAACTCTCATGTTATCTAGGAAAAATGTTTTAATATCTATGAAGGATATTCAATGTTTTGTGAGACCAAGAGAAAATTTCTATGGAATAAATGTGAGTATTTAAAAATTAGTCTAAATGAGATGTTTGATGATTATTTTAATCAACTAAATACTCTTGTTGAAGATATACACAGTCTTAGTGAGGATCTAAAATATAAGAAAATCGTGAAGAGAATCATGAGAAGATTACCTCCTTGATTTAATGTAAAGGTTTCGGTTCTAGAATATAAAGATCCAATGTAAATTTATATATTCAAATTGCATAAAACTCTCATAGAATATGATATGAGGAATCCATAAAATGAGTCCTAGGTTAAGGAAAATTATCATGATGTGTCTTTTAAAGATATAAAGAAATTTATAGTGAAGAAAGTTTTATAAGAATAAGAAATTGATGAGATGATGTACTTTATTTCCTAAATCCTTAGAAGAGTAAAAGGAAATTTTATCGGTAAGCTTCCACTTTAATGTTTCATATATGTAAAAGTGTTACATCTTGCAACTAAATGTCATGAAATTTAAAAGGGATGATATAGAATATGTGAAGGGAAAAAATTATTTTTTAAATAAAAAATTTTCTCACACAAGAGGATTAAAATTTTTATGGAAATGATGTTGAATAGGTATAATATTTCAAGTATCTTGATAAAGATACAATATTAGTTGTCACACAAGACAATGATCGTGATTCAAAAACAATTTCAGCATAAAATCATCTCTTTAGATTAAACTCAAGGTATCCCTTAAAGAAATCTATATTTGGAGGTCTAAGACAAATAAAGATAGTATAGTTATTCATAACTATAAATTCTATATATAGTAATATGATGAAGATATGTCAAAATTAAAATCTTAAATCTAGAAATTTTGGAGACTCAATGAAATAAATTGAGTTTAAACTCAAAAATGAGAAGAAATCCAAAATCATTGAGGGGCTAAAAAATAAATGAAATAAAAATACCAAATAATTTAATAGATAGAAGAAGTCATGAAATGTAAATGTAAGTGTGAGGACCAAGATAATATTTTCACACCTCTTATGGCACCAAGAATATTAAATAATATTTATCTCATCAAGTATATAAAGTTGTCTAAGAAATTCACTAAGGAATGTATTCCCATTATATAAGTACAAAGATTCAAAGTAAAAGGTAAATATATTATGTAGAATAACAAAATTAAGTATACAATTTTGGTTAGAGATAAACCTAAAACATTAACACCTTGAAGGAAAGTGGAACTTCATAGAACTCAATAAGGTACTTTTGGAGCAATAAATGATGAGAAGAATTTGTTAATAATTTGATGTTTTTATTTTGGAATGATGGGATAATCACAATATGTATATTATAATTCTAAAATATATCTTCAAGAATAATATTTACAAAAATAAGAAATTAGGATATCTTCTTTTTACAATGATTTAATGGCTATTATTTCTTTTATAAATGTTTGGGGGAAAATCTATCTATTGTGCATCAATATTTAAACAAATAGTTTCATGTGAATCTATGAATGGTGGGAAAAATATTTGGAATCTTCATCGAACAAACTATAATCTCAAAATATATTCTTACTATTTAAAGATAAATAATACTCATTATATATAGAAGAAATGAAAGTACATCCATCATCAATAGAGGTGGACTGAAAATATTGGTTAAAGAGAATAAATTACAAAAAAGATAATGTGGTTGAAAGTACTTTTTGAGAAATGATTAAGTCAAGTTTGTGAATTATAGATATCAGATGCACATCTCACAATACTAGAAATGAAAACCTCATCATTGACATCAAATATAATAAATATGGTGTCATTATTTTTGGAAATGATGAGGGTATTAAGATCATTATATCCAAGAAATCCAAGGTTGGAGGAAAGGATCTCAGATGAATAGATTTTCATTTGGTTGAATTCCTCATTCATAATTTCTTAGTATTTGTAAATTATGTGACTCGGGTTCTATTTTAGAGTTCAATAAGAAGGTATAAATAGTTAGATAAATATATGGTTCAGCTATTCTACAAGGAATATGAAAAAATGTAAATCTTTACATTTTTAGTGAATAGAATTGCTGTATGATGTCTAAAGATAATGAGAGAAAACTATGGCACAAACATCTTGTCCATTTGATCCAAAAATCCTTTTAAAATCAGGTGAATTTTAATGGATCTTGAGAAATCCCAAACCTTACTTGTGATCATAGTCACAAATGTGATTCTTGTTAAAATGGGAAGATTATCCAAAATACTTAAAAACCAAATAAGTAGAAATCATCAAGACTTCTCAAGCTCATACATGTGTATTTATGTATAAGAATTACACCCAAATCCATGGATATTAAAAGTTATTAATACTTTTCCCTAATTACTTTCATATAATGGCATGTATTATGGTAATAGATTTCAAATTTGAAGTTTTTAAGTGTATAACACTATATCAAAGTCTAGTACAAAATATTTTTGGTTTAAAAATTCAAAAGTTTCACATTGGTAATGGTATGAAATTTTCAAATATCTGATTGAAAGAATATTTGAAAAATCATTGAAGTCATCCCCAAGTTTTTTAAGTTATAACTTCTTAATAGAATTAAGTTGTTGAAATAAATAATTGAATCATCAACAATATAGATTAGACTATACATGTTGAAAGAGGATTATGGGAGGAATATTGGCAATAAACAGTGAAATAAGTGGTATATATCTTCAAAAAATATTTATTATGTCCAAATAAATTTAAAACTCCATATTAAATCTAGTTTGAAAAGAATCATACACCTAAATACTTTTTGATGTTTTGAAGTAAGTGTTTCAAACTCAAGAAAGAAAAGAATATAAATTTTGAATCTTGTGGTGAAAAAGGAATTTTTCTTGGGTATTTATCAAAGATTAGAGATAACAGTTCTATAATAATAGTATTTTAAAAGTGATTGAAAGTAATTATATTGTTGTAATTGGAAATGAGAAGATGATAATGACACTTGAAAAGAATTAAAATTATAATGCATAGGTTTCACATGAAAATTATCTAGTTTTTGAAGTTAAAAGTGCTGAAATGTGTATTGCTAATAAGAAGTTCTAAGAGATGTGGATGACACTTATAAAATATCTAATGATGATGAATACATAACCAGAATAGAGGGTTTAACTAGATGATTGAGCAGGGATGAAATCATTGAAAACAACATTATTGGAGATCGATCATCCCTTATTCAAACAAGAAAGATAAAGTTTTGGTAGTAGGTTTATCTCTTATCTCTAGTGGAACCAAAATCCTTTGAAGAGGCTATTAAGTATAAAATTTGGTTCAAATATATGCATGATTGGATAGATTAAATAGAAAAATACAAGACATGGAAAGTTATTGTGAGGCCACATGACCAGAACATCATCAAGAAAAAATGGGTATTCTAAAATAAATTGAATAAATATGGAATATTTTCAAGGGAAAATCATGAATTTTGAAAATGGTATTCCCAAATTGAATACATTTATGTGGTTAAAACATTCACAGAATTGGAATGACTTGAAACAACAATATTATTCTTATACATGGTGGTAAATAAGGGATTCAAGTTGTACCAAATGAAAATAAAATCATACTTTCTTAATGGGTTCCTTAAATATGAAGTTTATATCAAGAATACAAAATTATTTCTCATTAATAATGATGGAAATAAAGTTTTATAGTCTAAAAAATCATTTTATAGGATAAAAAAATCATCAGGATCATAGTACTCAAGGCTAGAATAATATTTGAAGAAGTTTGGATTTAAAAGGGGAGGGGTTGATCACAACCTATATACCAAGAAAGAAAAGGATCAGTGGATGATAGTTCTTGAATACATGGATGATATTATATTTGGTTTTTTTATGAGATCCAATGTAATAAATTTTCAGATCTTAAGAGGTGTGAGTTTGAGATGATGCTTATTGGTGAATTATCATTTTTCCTTGGCTTGTATTTTATTCAAAGAAAGGATGGGATATTCATCTATCAAATGGAATATGGTGATGAGGTGATGAAAAAATTTAACATATATAATTTAACATTAATGGAAACTTTGTCTAAGACCTGGAAAATTGTATCAAAATCTAAATAAGGTAAAGAGGTCGATATCACACTTTATAGACTCTTGATTAGCAGTTTACTTTACATGGATTCTACTCAAATGGATATTGTGCTGGCTATGTGTCAAGATTCATAATATAAATTTTTTTCAAAATAATGTTACATGATAACTATGAAAAGGATACATCGCTAAATCAATAATATGGCGGAATATGGGTTTTTATACCATAGAGATTCTTAATATATTATGATGAATATTGGGAAGGTTCTATTGATGGATTAAAATCATCTTATGGTGTTTTATTCTATCTTGGGAGTTCTTTCAATTCATGGATCAGAAATAAATATTACTTTATATCATTAATCAATATAAAGTATGGGTATATTGTGGATACTCGTGAATTAAATAAATTTATTTAGATGAAATAATAGCTTGAGGACAATGGTGTTGAAGTTAGATCTTCTATTCTAATCAAGTATGATAACTCTAGTGATATAAACCATAGAAAAAATGCCATACATTATTCAAGGAAAAATCACATTAAGATTGAATATCACTTTATAAGGAGAAGGTTGAGAATTTTTTGGTATAATTTTAGTATGTATCAACACAATATAAATTGAAGGATATTATGATAAAGGCACAACCTAAGGTGGTATTTGATAAGCATCTATTGGCACTTAGAGTCTAACCAAATCCATTTACCTAGATGTATCATAAAGGCACCCCCACTAATCCTAGGGAATTTACCTCAAAAGTAATGTATGTAAATATTTTATATTTCATTTTTATATTTTTAACCCACTCATTTAATTTTTATATAAGTGATCTCTTTGGATTTTTTGAAAAAGTGGGAGGGATGTCTTTTGATCAAGAAGAAGTTGTTCAAGTATGCTTGAAAGGGGGAGAGTATTTCATATTGAATTAGGGGGGAAGATATTTAGATGGAGTGTTGATGATCATGGATTCAAGTTATATAGTCGTGAGAATATTTTCATTCAAATCATGTTACTCACACCAAGCATGGAACACATGGGGATAAATTTAATTATTATTGAATCATTGATGCATGACTCTAATAGAGAAATATTGAAGATGTTGTGTTTACATGAATTATTTGAGATTTTTTGTGTTTGGGAGTTTTAAAAAACCCCAAGGGGGATATTGTTATAAAAAATACCCTCATAATCATTTTTGGGTTGTTTTTGAAGAAAAATATGATGGACGATGTTTTTATAGAAGATGAAGTTGGTTGAAAAAAGGATTATTTATGAGTTTTTTAAAATTAGTGAAGAAAGTATTAAATATAACTTAGACCATGGCATAGTAAATTCATCCAATCTATGTTAAAGATTATTAAGGATGGATTTTGGTGATTACACCTACAATAATGGGTGTTTTGATCTGGGAAGTCACCTATGTGACATAGCAAGTCCTCTACAGGCATGTTGGTGGTCATTATGAGTGAAAAAATAACAAATTTAAATACACCATGTCATTTCACTAGGTGTGGTTGATTGGTTATATACCTATAAAATATAGGGTATCCTACTACGAGTTTGGAATAAATCATGGTGGAACCAATTAAAAAGAAGTTTTGAAAGTCCCTTATGCCAAGGTGAACAAGATGAGGGTGTTTTGTTCCCCATAGTGAAACTCTAATGAAGGAAGAGATAACACGGTGTAGACTAAACTGTTTCATTGATTGTAGTGTCCTATAAATTCCCATTTTAAAATGCGGAGGATTTCTATAAGCATGGAGAAATCCATGTTGGTGTTACATTGAATAAGATCTAAAAGATCTCCATTCCATGGTAAATAATTTTTATTTGTTTTAAAATCCATGTCAGAGGTCCAGTAAGAAATCTAAAGAATAGATGTTGTAACACCCCAAGATTTTATAAAATATCTTTTTCAAATAAATTTAATATTTTATATTTTTTTTCATTACACGCAACACCAAGTTTAGCTTGAACTACATGCAACACTAAGTTTAGATTGCATTACACGCAACACTGAGTTTAAATGAAATTTGATATACTGTTAAAATATTATTATTTAAAATGATAGTTATCACCTAAATGTTATAATAATGGGTATGAATATGATTACATAAATTATAAAAATATATGGTTTACATGTGTATATAAAATGATTTCTTTGGTGATCAATTAATTATAAATGAAAAGTCTTTTTCTGAAAAACTATTTTTATTCATAGAAACACTTTTTACCACAATAAATTAAAAAAATCACTTTTGGTGAATGATTTTATTGAAATTTATATAATACATAGTCTATCAATTTTTTAACATTAATATTATGTGTTTTATAGATAATATATAATAATAAATCCAATTTCCCACTTAAGAATTGTATTTTTTTCTAAAAAAAAATTTTGTCGCCTTTTGCACGCCTATTTTAAAATTAATTTTTTCTAATTATAAAAAAATTAAAAAAAATAAACATAATTTTTGAATTAAGTATATTAAAATTATCATAGGTTAAATTTTTTAGAATTTTACTAAAAATATTAAATATTTGATAAATAGTGAAAATACTTGTTTTTATTGAAAACTACCTTTTGGTTTAAATAATTTATAAGGTACATTTTTGTTTTAAATTGGGTTTAAAAGTAAAATTACTTCAATTATATATCAATAAATCCAATTTAGCTTATTTTAGTAACTTTCATATTGAAATTGTGAAAAGAAAAAGGTGTTCCATCATTTTTCTCATTACATAAAGGATTCATCAAAAGGTGGTTTGGGGATTGTCTCAGGTATTAAAATGTATTAAAAATTAAGATACATAAAATAAATCCACTAAAATACCATACTATCTTTTTACACATCGTTTAATGATTTACATGATGTTTAAATTCAACTTTAATTTTTATTCACTTCACATCATGTCTTACTTTCATGACTTACACTGGTTTATGACATGTAATGATTACATGATGTGTAATGTAATTTTCCTACTCCAGATGACTCGTTTTTCCTTGGTTATTTAGTTTTTTGCCTTATAAGTTCTCCATAATTATCCTCAAAATTTTTATGTTGCACTGCTTCACTCTGCTCACGGCGCAAAGTGTCTTTTTCTCATTTTTAAATTTTCAATTTATCCTTCCATAACACACAAAGTTAGTTAAACCATTCTTAAATTAGAAGAAATAATCATTTATATATAGAAATAAATATATTTAAAACACCATAAAACACTTTCATGAAATAAATATATCAAATATTCCCAAACTTGAATGCATACTTCTCCTCAAGGATAGAATCTCAACATACTACAAATGATTATTATTATACCATGTTTTAAATTCAATATAAATGAAAAAATTAATCAAATGGAAATTTAAATTTTCATGAATCGCATATATAAAATTTATCAATTCCTCAATTTACAATGAAAAAACTAAATCAAGTATTTTTCCTTTACTCGTTTGAAATAGTTAATCCTTTTCATTCATCTATTTTCATTTTTCAATTCATTATTAATATGTATTCCATTTTCAATTTACCTCATGTGAATTTTTTCACTCATAATCAGGGTATAATTGTAAATATAGTGATGCACATACCTCAAGAATGTTTCACTTACCATAGGTTTAAAAGGCATCTAATATCTACATTGCATAAATACAAAATCATAATTAATCATGTGGGCGTAACCGTTTAGGATAAAATTACTTTGAGGATTAGGGCAGGTAGGTAAATTATGTAAATAAATTAAGGCTCAAAATAGAGTTTTTTCTATAAATTACTTTTTATGATAATCAAAAATAGTTTAATTAAAGTCTCCTCTTACCCCAGTATCTCTGAGTAGGCTCATAAAGAGATGAAATGAAAAAAATTAAACACCCTCTTTTATTATTATTATTATTTAGAAGTTTTTACTAGGTACAATTATCACATTTACTACCCAACCCCAAATGATCTCATCACAACCCAATTTGTAATATTTATAAGAAGATCACCAATCAATAAATAGTTATTTTTTAATTTTCCTAGACAAAGCCAATTTTTTCTCTTTTATTTTTTCTTCTTTTTTCTAAGAGGGTTTCCAATAAATGCAACGAATGCGTCTTCCCCAAATATCATGAAATCCCCCCCCACACACACACAATTATTCATTATAAAATATTCATCCCTTACACTAGTCTCCATAACCCCCTCTCTTGTGTTTGATAATCATGAAAAATATTTATAGAAAGGTAGTAAATGATAATATAAGATTCTAACACGAATCATTTCTTAACAAGGTTTTTCATGGATTCAATGGGACTTAAAAGGGATTAATGTAAGGTGGGTATCAGGATAAGGGATAGAAAATAATGCATCAATAATTTTAAAATTTATTCTATTCAACCATAGATTTAATAATATTCAAATAAAGTTCTAGAAGAAATCATGCCTAAGTTTCTCAAGAAATATATGAAAGAAATAATGGAAAATATTGGCTCATTATATGTCTAAGGAATGAGATGAATGGTTGGGACAATCACTCATGGAAATGCCTATGAATAATTAAATCAATTAATGTGAATATATGAAATTAAAAGTATGATCATATCTCAAAAAAGTCATTTATAAAAAATAACATGATCCTTGAATCATGATTTGACACATCCTAATACACATGATTATATTTACTAATTATTTTCCCCACTCTTCTCATTCAAATTTTATGACTAAGAAGTTTAAATTTATGGCATGATAATTATCCTAGGTAGTTTATGTCTCCTAGTTTAGTTGATTAAAGAAAGAATAAAATGCAAGCATGAAATTGGTAGTTAAAATCTTAAAGATAGTTAAATGTGGGGAATACATTATAAAAAATGGAATTATTATTCCCTTTTTGAATTATTATTTTAATTTGGTTGCGTAGGTTCTTCCTATACTCATGATGTATATTGATTACATGATGTTTGTTTTTTAATTTCATGATGTAAATTGGGTTTACAATGTGTAATGGTCTTGTGGCTTATTCTTGTGGTTTCTTTTGCTTGATTCCAACCTTGTTCTTTATGGTCTTTAAAATTAAAAATAAATAGGTGAAATAATTGTAAAATATCAATGAATTTTGAAATTTTATGAGTGAGGGCATGCGCACCTCCAAAAATAAAAAATAAATAAAAAACAAAAAACTCAGGTTTTCTCCCAAAATTGATATTGTTTATCATAATTTTCACGACCTTAACTCTTTTAGATTCATCCATTATTGGTTTTGGATTTGAGAATATGTGGATATAATGGTCATGGTATCCCCTCTTTGACGTAGTAATCCCTGATTTCCCTTAGTTCGATAATTTATCATTTCACCGAATCATGTTTTTCTCGATACCATGTTCAAACATGATTCCCATAAATTTGAAAGTTTTCATGCCTCCTTTAGGATTTTCAGTTGTGAAATTTTATAGTTCCTTTCAAATTAAATTATCAATGGTCATAACAAAATGAAAAGAAATGGATTGGGAGTTGAAGATTAAATAGTGAAAAACCAAATACATGAATTGAATAAAAATAAATTAATCCAACATCACCTTCCCCATTCTATTACATAAAACATGCACAAGTTGGGTTTACCCTCTCATCTTAGTGATGAGAGGATAATAGGTAATGTGAGAAGAAAAAGAATGCATAATGAAAATGGAGATGAAACTGGGGATGACCCTACACAACAAAACTTCTCACTCTAATATTTAGTCTTATGGGATCACCCAATAGTAGCAAGATGGAACTAAATTTATAGGATCCATATGGTCTTTAGTATTAATGGTGTAAATTAAGTATTGGTCTAAAATTGGTCACAAGTGGGTCTCATGTCTTAAAATGAGTCAAAAATTAAAGATATATCAAATCTGGCTGCTGAAATCTCATCCTAACTTTTTACATGACATGTAATGACTACAGATCCTATAACATTTCATATTTATTTTCTTCACTTCACGGTATGTATATATTTTATGACTTTCATTGGTTCATGACATGTAATTATTACACAACATGTGATGTCGATTTTCTTCTTCAAATGCCTCATTTTGCCTCATTTCTTCAATTTTTTGCATTGGAAGTTCTCCATGGTCATCCTCAAAAATATAGAATCACACTCCTTTTTAAATTATCTCTTATATCCTTTCATAAAACATAAAAAAATCAAACTGTTCACAAATTGGAAAAAATAATCATTAAACTATAGAAAACAATATACTAAAACACCATAAAACACATGCATAAAATATAGATATCAACTATCCAAGAATTTATATTATAATTATTATCATTAAAATTATTGGTACTTATAAAACCATTTGATTATATATATTTCATGGGGTTTATGGTTCAAAATTTACAAAATCAGTAAGGCATTTTTGTCTCAATTTTCCTTCTTTGAGACATATGTTATGGTATGTACCTATCTTATTTTATGAGGTGTATATTCTACCCCTTAAATATGTTATATCGTGATTCTTATTATTTTTATGATATTATAGGTTTTATTTAATGTTTTTCTTTTGTGGATATTATGATTCAAAGTTACCAAAGTGGTAAGTGTTTTATGTTACAATCTCATAATTTATCGAGATTTCTCATGATTATGATTCCAATGATGAGATATTGTGATCTATCTCATAAGAAACTCATGAATTTTATTCTCCTATGGTTATTTATATAGAATACATGTTTTCCATTCATTTTCTTATCTTTATGTACTCAAGATTTCAAAATAATGATTTTAAGAAAAATCATATTTATTTCTCTCTTCAGTCTAAAACTCATTTTTCTTCCAAGATCATGTTTTAAGTGTTTTCAAAAAAAATTAAAAAATTCTCCAAATGATTTATTAATGAAATTTTTACCCATATTTTACATTTATATAAAATGTTATGAAAGGAATATTAGTGTCATTTTCAAAGAAATTCTCAATTAGATTTTAAAAAATGTGAAAGGAATATTCGTTTTAACATATACAACATGAATGTAATTTCTCGTCGCCATGACCATTATTTGGTTTGATGATTTACTTATATATTTTCAAGGTTATTTCCAAATAAAAATATATTTAAATTTCTTTATATTTTAAAATGTTTTTTTCAAAGTGGAAAGGATATTTTCATTAATAATTTTTTAAAATTATTTTTAAATATTACTTTATAATTTTTAAAGGTTTATTTTTAAATAAAATTATTTCAAAAATGTTTTATGATTTTTTAGTTTTAAAATTTGATTTTAAAAGAAAATTCATTTTCCAGGAGAAATGTTCTAACTATCTTTTCAAAATCATTTTTCATCTAAGATAACATCAATTGATGTTACATATGCCCTAATAGGGATATAATCCAAGGATACCATTATTATTATTTATTTTTATGGTTAATGTTTATGATTAAATTATATTTATGAAACTTTCTTCTTTTCATGGGTTATGCTTTGATGAAATGATGAAATGATTATGAAACATGTCTCTTTTCCATAGGTTATGATATGATGAAATGTTTAGGAAGCCCGTTTTATTTCATGGGTTATAATATTATGATTGTTTTATGATATTGTGGAAAACATAAGTTTGATTTTAATTATGTGATGAGTGGGGAATATATTTCCCTCCAATTCATTCAGTAAATATTTATATCTCATGAGATAAATAGGATAGGAATTAGGATTCAACCTAGTTCAGTAAGGAACCTTTTCTATTATGATAGTCATGGGAGTGAACCTTAACTATTAGTATGGTTTAGGGAGTGAACTCATTCCACTATTATTTTCTTGAAAGTGATCCTAACTAATATGAAAATTATTTTCTATGATTATGTGTGTACCTCAATTCTATTTCTTATGCCAATTTTATGCTCTCATGGATCATGTTCTTTGATTTCCTTATGATTAATTTCTTATGAACTTCCAATATTTATACCATGACTCAAGATTTTTATCTTTGATATGAAGGGTATGTTTTTATATATTATTCTCATATTCTTATAACCATATGCTAATTTCATGCTTATGTGATCATTGATATCTAACTTTTTTACCCTTATTGAGCATCTGAGCTCACCCTTTCTTATATTTCCTTTCCTTGGGTTTTGAAAAAAGGTTTTAAGTAGGGTATATTTTTTAATAGAACTAAAGTGGAAGATTTTTATGGTATATGTTGATGATAATTCACCAAATTAGAAGATTGTGTATGTATTATCTAAAGACATTAAATAATTACTTCCCTCAAGAATGTGTTTTTATAATGTATTGAATATTCCTCTAAAAAGATGTAATATCCATGTATGAAAATCTCAGGTAACTATCTTTGGTATTAAAGGATAGGATTAGATAACTATTGGAAACTATTATGAGAAAAATTTAGTGATATCCCTAAGGACGTGTCTAAGGATAATTATAAGGATGAGTCAAAGTATAGGAAAATATCATGGAATTTTGGTAAAGGATAGATAGAGTTATTTCCAAGAAATTAAATCTATGTCTAGATATTAAAAGTGTATGTGGATCTAGAATAGAGGTTTCTAGAGGTAATAAATCCTAAAATAGTGCATTTAGTTGGACTCAATCAGCACTTGTTGCACAAAACAGGACTTGTTGAACACCTGGTTTGATACTTCTGAGGGATATGCTTTGGAAATTAATAAACTTTGTATGAACCATCATAAAGGATTTAAATATATTATGACTATGAATGAACTAGGATAAAACTAAGGTTTCATAGATTAAAAATAAGGTGTCATGATTTAGATATCCTATAAGTAATTTTTATTATTATGTGGTTCCCTGCTATAATTATTGTTGCTTACACTATAATTTTTAGTTTTAGTAAATGGATTGAGCCTGAAGGAACAATGTGAATGTTGAGTTTGACGGACAATGAAATGATTTTCCTCTAAAGAAACTAAACATTATGGGATATGGAATGAAAAATTTCATTGTTAAACTCACTCAACATTCTCAAGCTATAAATCATGCTATAATTACAAACTAAAAAGTAGGGAATAACATTCCTTTGAGTCCTTTATGAATAAATTTCCACCTTATTTTAGTGGGTATTCTAATTTTTTAGTTTCTATGTAATGGATTTGTACAACTTAAAATATATCTTCCACACTTCAGTGTTCAGAACATGAAAAAATCATTTTTCTATCTATTGTTTGGAAGAAGAATTGGATCAATGGTGGAATCTCATCAAGGATATAAGGTAACTTTATGTAATTGATTCCATGGGTTTGGAAGAGTTAAAGAACTTATTTTAAATAATTAATTTCCCTTTATTCTTCATATGAAGTTGGATAAGGAGTTCCTTGAGATAAAGCAGTCATATGATGAATCAGTGCGCACATATGAGGAAAATTTTACAAGACTTGTGAGATACACTTCTAGTGTTTTCATCTAACCAGAAAGTAAGTTTGATTTATTCTTTAATGGATTAAAACGAATTATTTTAATTTAATTTTCCATAATAGACTTCAATAGATATTAAGAGATTTTTTGATGTGCTATCAAGCTGAAAATGTAGGTTGGAGTTACATTTAAATATCTTGGTTTTGATAAGAAGAGAAAAATGGAATTAAAAGGAAAATATAAAAAACATGGAAAGAAGAAAATTATCTTTCCTTTATTCTCAATGTGTGGGAAAAAATGGAAGAAATTTTATTAAGGGGACTATTAAATGTTTTAAGTGTATAAGGAAAGGTCATTAGGAAATCATAAGCCTAAGTGATGGGAAGAAGTTAGCTAATGATGAAAATAGAGAGAAAGCTCCACAGAATGCACCATCTATCTCTAGTGTTTCAAATGAAAGTGGTATGGTCATTATGTTAACCAATTCCCAAATATAAAGTTTAAATATGATGATCAATTTCAACAACCACTTAAGGTGAGGGCCAATGGGAAATCTCATGTGATCACTTTTTTTGATGAGGTGTGTGATAACAATGTGGTGAAAGGTGCACTTACCATCCACTCTAGAACTACTAATATCTTATTTGACTCTAGATATACCCATTATTCCAAATATGAAGAATTTGATAAGGGTATAAAAATTCTACCTAAATTATTAGATATATAATTAGTAGTGAAAATACTTAATGGCATGATGATTGTATCTAAGGTCTATGATCCTTCTCCGATTGATGTTTGTGAGAATCTGTTTCCTGAAAATCTTATCATTATTCTTCTAGTTGAATTTGATACTATCTTAGGCATGGATTGGATTTCTCTATATAAATCCCACATAAATTAATGAGGAATATAATTTATATTTTATATTATAAACTCATATATGATCATCTATTTATATGATGATAAATATGAACTTCTGATGGAAATCACATCGGTTATATGGGTTTTTATTCCTATTAAAGAGGGGTATTTATCTCAGATAGTTGGGGAGAAACTAAACATAAATGATACACCTATTATGTGTGATTTTTTTATTTCTTTCCAAAAGAGTTTCTTAGCCTTCCACTAAAATGTGAAGATGATTTCTCAATAGAACTCATACTTGATGTCACACCAATTTTGAAGACTCCATATATAAAAGCCTTGATTAAGTTGTAGGAATTGGATATGAAACTCCAAGAGAACATTAACAGGGTATTCATTAATCCAAGTGTCTCTCCTTGGGGTGAAACTATTATTTTTTATAAAAATAATGATGGATTGATTCGAATCTGCATTTATTATTGAGAACTTAATAGGATCACGATCAAACAAGTATAATATACCCCATATTGATGACCTATTTGATCAACAGTGTGGAGTAAAATACTTTTCCAAGATTTCCCTTTATTCTGGATATCATCAATTGAGGGTCAAGAAGGAGGATATACCCAATAAATCATTCCATATAAGGTATGTACACTATGATTTTATAGTGATGTCATTCAGTATTATTAATTCTCCTACTTTATTCATAGATTTAATGAATAGAGTATTTAGAGATTACCTTGATCAGTTTTTGGTAGTCTTTATATATGATATTATTATATATTCAAATAGAAATTAAGATCATGAATATCAATTAATAATTTTACAAAATACCCTAAAGAAGGAGTTACTATATAAAAAATTTATAAAGTGTAAATTTTGGTAGAAAAAAGTTTCATTTTTTAGGTCACATAATATCAAGATAGTGTATATAGATATATAGATCAAAGATAAAGGTTATTGAGTGTTAAAATAGACCAACCATGGTGAAAAAGATACATAGTTATCTTAGTTTAGCTGGATATTATCAACGGTTTGTGGAGAAAAAATCACGACTATCTAATCCAATCACCAAGTTAACTCAGATGGTATCCATGTTCCTATAGGAAGATGAATGTGAGGAAAATTTCAAGGAACTATAGAGAAGTTTAGTTAGTGAACCTATGATTAAATTACCCTATAGTGGGTTTTTAATCTATAGTGATGCATCCAATAAGGGATTTGAATGTTTTATTATGCATAATGACATGGTTATAGCTTATGCCACATGAAAAATAAAGGTTCGTGAGAAAAAATCACCCAACTCATGATTTGGAGTTACCTTTAGTAATTTTTGCATTAAATATATAGATAAATTATCTTTATGGAGAAAAGTGTGATATATATACTGATTAAAAAAAGCTTAAAGTTTATATTCACGCAAAAGTATTTGAATATGCACCAGAGAATATGCTTAGAGCTGATTAAACATTATTAATGCTCAATACATTACCCCTTGGGAAATAAAACGAGGTGGAAGATTATTTGAGTCAAAAGGATCATACTAGATTATCCATGATGAGGATTTCAAAATATCCAATATTTATTTATTTTCAAAGGATAGATATAGAAATCTAGAAGGAAGGGGGGAAATATTATCTTACTCAATTGAATGCTCGTCTATGTATCCAAGTAATGATTAAAGAATCATAAAAGAAAGATGTCGAGCTAAAAAGGAACGTTGGAAATGTTCCTAAGTTTAAATTTGATCATGATGTAATGATAAGGTTCATGATCCATATATGTGTTCCATATATACCATATATGAATGATTTACTAGTGAGATCACATAGTTCTTCATTCTCTATTTATCCAAGAAGTATGAAGATGTATGTATATTTGAAAGAGTATTTCGAGTGGGATGGAATGAAGAGAGATATAGCCGAGTTTGTATCTTGGTTCTTGGTATGTAATAAAGTTGAGGCTGGGAGAAAAAAATAAGGGGATGTTACATCCATTACCTATACTAGAATGGAAATGGAAAAACATCATCGTGAATTTGGTCATCAGACTTCTCAAAATTCCTAAAGGGCATAATGTTATATGGGTTGTAGTCGATTCACCTTACAAAGTCAAAACACTTCATCACTGTCATAAAATACTTCTATATTGATCATATTTCTAGAATATACATTAAGGAAGTGGTAAGGTTTAATGGGGTACCATATTAAATTGTATCTAATCAGGATCTAAGGATTGCCTCAAAGTTCTAGAAAATTATTCAACAATATCTTGATACAGATTTGGATTTAAAAACTATATATGATCCTTAGAGATATGTTCATCATGAAAGAAAAATTAAAACCCTAAAGGATATTCTAAGATATTATTCTAGGGATTTAAAATGTGGTTGGTATCAATACATTCAACAAGTAGATTTTTCATTCAATAATAGATTTCACTTGAGCATTCAGATGGATCCTTATAAAGACCTCTATGGAAATAATTGTAGATATTCAATGTGATATAATGAAGTTAGATAAAGAAATATATTGGTACCTAATATAGCTAAATTAGTTTCAGAGAAGGTTATAGTCATTCACCAATACATTAAGGCACATCATAGTTGGAATAATTGTTATGCTGCTAATTTCTGGTGTGATCTAGAATTTTAAGTTGGTGACAAGGTGACTCTAATAATTTTTCCATGGAATAAGGTAATGAGATTTAGAAATAAATTAAATCTAATACCTAGGTATATTGGTCCCTTTTAAATTATTGATCATATTGGGTTGGTAGACTATAGTTTGGAAATTCCACCAAACCTCTCTTCAGTTCATTATGTGTTCCATTTACCTCTCCTGGGGAAGTTCATACCTAATCCTTCAAATGAATTGAAGTCATAGGTCATAGTTATAGAGCATGATATTTCTTATGAGGAACATCCATTGGATATTCTAGACCATAAAAAGAAATTTCTATGAAACAAGGCCACTTACCTATTTAGTTTTTGGTGGAAAAATCACCATCTTGAGGAAGCTATGTGGGAACCTAAGGATTTCATGAGGTGTAAGTATCGTCAGTTTTTGGTACTAAAGTGATAATTTTAAAGGGGAAAATAAATGTTAAGTGGGGTAGAATATAACACCTTTAGATTTTGAGAAATAGTTTTTCAAATAAATTTAATTTTTTTAATATTTTTCATTACACACAACATAGAGTTTAGCTAGAGTTATATACTATACTAATTTTAGCTTACATTACACACAACACTAATTTTAAACGAAATGTGATAGACTATTAAAATTTTTTTATTTAGTATGATAGTTATCACATAACCATTATAATGGCAGGTATGATTTTTTATTAACTAAATTATGAAAATATATATTTTACACATGTATATAAAATTAATTCTTTGGTGACCAATTAATTAGAAATGAAAATTATTTTTCTGAAAAACAATTTTTATGCATACTAACATGTTTTACCTCAATAAATTAAAAAAATGAATTATTTTGAATTATTTTAATTAAATTTACATATTATATATTAAATAGAATGTTTAAGATTAATTTTATGTATTTTCTAGATAATAGGTAATAATAAATCTAATTTTTCTCTTAAAATTGTATGTTTTTTAAAAGGCAGTTTTATTACCATTTTCACACCTATTTTAAAATTAATTTTTTACACTTTAAGAAAAAAAATTAAAGAATAAACTTAATTTTTGAATTCATAATATCAAAATTATCCTATGGTTATTTTTTGTAATTTTTTCGAAAAGATTAATTTTTCGATAAATAGTGAAAAATACTAGTTTTTATCGAAAACTACCTATTTTTTTAGAGATTTTATAAGGTTTATTTTTAAAAAAAATTGGTTTAAAATAAAATTAATTAAATTATATATCAATTATTAAAATTATTTCATTATGAATCATTTTTATATTGAATTTTTATAAAAAAACTTTCTAAACTTATGAACACTTTTCACTTTTAAAACTTGCTTTCTCATTGCATCTACAGGATAAATTTTAAATTAAATACTAAAACTTATGTTCATTGAATTTGGAAATATGGAATCCATATTTTTAATTAGAATAATTTATATTATATAATAATTTCAACTTAATTTTTTACCATAATGAATATAAAAAATAGTAAAAATTATTTATTGTAGTTAAGGTAAAAATGGGTTTATCAGGGGTTAAACTAAAATGATAAGGCTTAAAATTGACCCAAAACTTTTCTAACACCTATTATCTATCCATATTTAGACAATATATCTTATAATATCTTTAAGGTTCCATTTTTCATTTTTTTAATGATAAAAACATGGGTACATATTTTTCTTTTAAAAAAATTACAAGTGTGCCACTTACCTCACTAATAAAAGGCCAACCCCTATCCTCTCTATTTCACACTTACAAAACCCATTGTTTCATCAAATACCTGACAGAATAATTTACTTAATTCCATAATATCATATTATAATCATTATTTTGTCAATAAATCTTACCTAGGAAGGCTTTTCGTGAAAACTTAAAGAGGTTACCCAAAAAAGAGGTAACATTCTCCGATGAGAATTTTTTTTTTCTCAAAATCATAAAATTATTATTAAAAATGATGATATAATAACCAAGGTATCTTATATATTCTAATATTTTGTTATGTTAAGTGCGTGACCTAAAACCATATATTCTTCTATCAAATAGGGTACGAAATCATCACTCATGTGTAAGGCAAACTACCACCTCTCGAACTGATGTTATTTTTTTCCATCACCACCTCTCAAGGATAGATATAATTATGTATTAAATTTTTATATATTATATTTATTACATTATTATACTTTTTTAATTACTATATCACACATACCTTCATATGTTCCATTCTATGGGAATACGATAACGTCACTCGTGTGTACGGCGGACTACCGCCTCATGAAGTGATGTGATTTTTTCACCCTTTACATGGAAGGTAATAAGGATGGGTTTAATGAAAATATGTGATATATATGAAATAAAAATCATTCTATAATTTTAAAATTTTATTTAACTTTATTTCTTTCAATCCATTGAGAAAATGGAAACAATGTTCAAGCGTACATACGGATTACCGTCTCCATAAACAGTGTATTTCATTTTCTATATCTAAATCCTATGGATTACTCTAAAAACATATATACTAAATATATATTATATTTATATAATGTTTAAAATTTTATATATTATGGAACCATTATCAAATTAAGAGGACCAAAAATAACAAATCAAAACATACATGAAAAACAAATAAGTTATTTCCTAAAACGTAACTTTAACATTAAAATGTTAATAAATAGGTAATAAAAAGTCATAAGAAAATTATATATGGTATGATATATATAATTATTTTTCTTTAATAAATGTATAATAAAATTATATTTATCATACAGTATTCTTTATCTTGTACAATGAAAGTTGAGACTTAATGTAAGGGATTTCCGTCTCACTTTTATTTTCTTTGAGACAAATGCCATATTCACCATGTGTTTCTTTATGTGGTTTATATACTTCCCACAGATGTATTTTATGATTGATATCCTTAAAATTATAGGGACTTACATATCCATTTTAGGTTCTCTCTTTCAGGGGGTTAACAATTCAAAAGTTACCAAAGTAGTAAGGGATTTTTGTCTCAATTTTCCATCTTTGAGACATATGGTAGGATATGGACCTATCTTATTTTATGAGGTATATATACCACCACTTTGATGTGTTATATAATGAATATCCTTATTTTCATGATATTATAAGTTTTATTTAATGTTATTCTTTCATGGGGATTATGATTCAAAGTTACCAATGTGGTAAGAGTTTTATATTACAATCTCATCACTTATTAGGATTACACATGATTATACATACAATGATGAAATATTACAATATATCTCTAAATAGAATCATTAATTTTATTATCCTATGGTTATTTCTAGATAATACATGTTTTTCCTTCATTTTTCTCTCATTGTGTACTCAAGAGTTCATAATAATGTTTTTATAAAAAAACACCTTTATTTCTCTCTTTGGTTGAAAAGACGTTTTTATTTGAAAACCATGTTTTATAAAAGTGTTTACAAAAGAAATTTAACATTAGAAAAATTATTTATTAAATACATTTTTACCAATGTTTTACTTTTTTAAAAAATATTTTAATAGAAATATTCGTTTCATTTTCCAAACAATGCATGTTTGGCATTTACCAAAAATATGAAAGGACTATTCATTTTAACATGTATGGCATGAATATAATTTCACACCATAATGACCATTAATTTCTTTAAAGCTTAATTTATAATTTTTCAATGTTATTTTATAATAAAATTATTTTATAAAAGTTTTATGTTTTAAAAGTACTTTTCAAAGCAAGAATAATATTTTTATCATGAAATTTTTTAAATGATTTTTAAATATTCCTTTTTAATTTTTCAAATTCTATTTTCAAAAAAAGATTTCTAAAAAAATTATGAATTTTTTGTTTTAAAAATTGATTTTCAAAGAAAATTCATTTCCCTCAATAATATTCCATGTGTATTTTCAAAATCATTTTACATATAAGATGACATCCATTGATGTTACTTGTGTATTACTGGGGATATGATCTAAGGATACCATTATTATTATTTCTTTAAATGATTTATGTTTATGATGTTATTATTTTTATGAAACCCACTTATTTTCACTGGTTATGCTATAATGTAATGATGAAATGATTATGAAACCTATCTATTTTACATAGGTTATGATATGATGAAATGTTTATGAAAACCATTTCATTTCATGGGTTATGATATAATGAATGTTTTATGATATTTTGGCACACATAAATATTATTTTTATTATGTGATGGGTGAGACCTATATTACCCTCCAATAAACTAGGTAAATATTAATATCTTGTGAGATAAACAAGACTTGAATGGGGAGTGAACCCAATTTAGTAAGGAACTTTGGCCGCTATGATGGTCTTGTGAGTAAACCTTTCCTGCTATGAGGGTTTGGAGAGTGAACCCATTCCACTATGATATCCTTGGTAGTGATCCTTGAATACTATGGAAATGATTTTTTTCTTATATTTTTTCCAAAATTCTATATATTATTCCAATTTTATTCTCTCATGGATCATGTTCTTTTATTTCATTATGATTCACATCCTATGAACTACCGATCATTGTTCCATGACTTAAGATTTTGATATTTGATATATGGGATATGCTTTTCATATGTTACCTTAATGTTCCCATACCCTTATACTCATGTCATTATTTTTTATTATTAATATCTCAATTTCTTACACTTACTAAGCATCTG
The DNA here is from genome assembly GCA_963277665.1 of Viscum album. NCBI lineage: Eukaryota > Viridiplantae > Streptophyta > Magnoliopsida > Santalales > Viscaceae > Viscum > Viscum album. Next base: position 1,810,342,232 of record OY728155.1, read on the forward strand.
AGATCACCCTTTATTATATTTCCTTTCCCCATGTTATAAAGAAAGGTTTTAAGTAGGGTATGTTTGTAAAGAGTAATAAAGTGGAATATCTTTATGGGATATATTGAAGATATTTTACCAAATTAGAAGATTGTGTACCTAGTCTCTAAAGACACTAAAATATTATGATCCTAAAGGATATATTTGTGTGATGTATTGAATATTCATCTTATAGGATTTAATATCTATGTATGAAAATCTTTGGTCACTATACATGTTAAAACATTTAGATATTTTATGAAAGTTTTAACCATCAATTGATCAGTAGTTTATATTCATTTTTTAAATCCAAATTAAGGGTCTTTAATTGGAAATGTGGAATATGAATTGGTGGAGATATTTAAAAAGGTAATATCCATAAATTGAAAGAAAAAGGTAAAAATATTTTTGTATAAAAACAAAATAATAGAAATGAGATAATTTAAAGTCTATCTTGAAAGTTATAAGGTGATTCTAGATGTCTTATAGAAATAAAAATTCAAATATAGAGGTGTTCTTGGAGTTCCATTTCTCTCTGTAAGTTCAAAACAATAGTGTTTAAGATAAACATCACCTATGGTGTATATTTCTATCCCCATTTTTTAAGAAGAATAAGAGGAAGAAGACAATATCATGAGGAGCAGTGAGTTCCCTAGTGTAGGATAGTAGTGATCCTTAAAATCATTCATGGTAGTGAACTAGGAGGTTCAATGATACTATTCCAAACTTTTAAATATTAAAATAGTGAGATTTTATTGTGTTTTGTTCACATACACATTATCAGACATGCTCCTTGGACTAGCCCAATGCATGTGAACCAAGTAAAATAATATGTTTCATTTACTGATTTATTCACTATAGAGAGAAATAAAGGGGAGTTATAAGCATTCCTCGAGCCAATATAATAAGATAAAAATCAAGGATCATACTATAATATTCAGATTCACCCCCCCCCCAAATTATATTCCTTGATAAGGGACCAAAAATTATATATGAGAATCATACTGTTTTTTCTATTTATTTCTTCATTGAGGATACATATCTATTATAGGTTGCTATAGGATAAGGCCTCCCATATTATGATATATGTTTACTCGATGCTATTTTCTAGATCTTGTCTTATTAGAGGTAGGCTTGGGGTGGCTCTCTTAACTTATTGTTGACTCGAGTAGGGCTATGATAGGTTAGGTAGGGTCAGAGTGGTATCAAATCAGTTTTCTCCTAGGGGTGGTGTTTGGAGTTAGTATTCATGTAAGGAATGGTTTAGGAATTTAGGGAAACAATAATTATTGGGACTTGAGTTCAGTTATCAGACTAGAGAGATCGTCATATTTTTTGGGGAAAACATATCATTTATCTAGGACTCCGATAACCTATTAATCAACCTATAACCCAATTACATTGATTTTTTGGTATAAGAAATTTTTTACATGCATATTATAGTGGTTATTTATGATCTATAATGTAAATTTATGTGTAAAATCGTCTATATATGCTCTAAACCTTATAGTTCTATCCTATCAATTGTAAGGTTCTACTTGTTAAAATTTAGTTTGTATGCGGAGGCAAGTTCATGATGATCCCATGCTTATAGTTAGGCCTCTGACCACCATTTAGTGATTTATTAGGCATTGTTTTATAAGAATTGGTTGATAATAATTCTTTATCCATGGTTTGAGGATGTTTCCCTCACCCTTGCACTTAGTGTAGATCTTATTGAGTGGATGATAGTTCTCACTAATTTGGATGAGACTACTTATAAAACAGGTATGTTTCATTCATTATTATGGTGACCTCATGGATTTTCAAGGTTATTCAAAACCTAATACAAAGAAGGTTTGGCTAGATTAAGAGACTCGCATTACCATCTAGCTCAATATTTTACTGAACAGATGTTTATTCTTGTATTTTGATCCCTACATGAAATCATGATCCATTTGTGGAAAACTTCTTTCTCAAACATGATAAAGGGATTGGTCTATTGTGGTTGGATTTTGAGTCATTATTCAAGATGGAGTATTATCCAATGATGTGGGACCCTTCAAAGGGTAGTTCTAACATATTTGAGTATTCTTTAAGGACCAAAGACCTCTAGAGGTGTTCCCTAGTCATGATACATGATGGAATTATTAAATCTAAGTAGATTAAGTAGATACTTTAGAGAAGGATTTATCAAGTTTCGGTTGTGTTTTCATGAAGAACCATCTACATCGGAATCCCCCCCCCCCCTAGTAGTACATTAAAGGATCAATGATATTTAGGGAGAAGCATCCTAGTTGTGGGAACAAGTCATAAAATCACCTGAGTATAGCTATAGTTGTTCCATTAATAGATATCCATGTTAAAGATGATACTGAGATCAAATATTTCCTTATATAAAGCAGTTTTATAGAAGGGTATGGTTTCAATTAGGAAGAAGGTGGTATAGGATGGGATATATATGGATGATTTTTTGACCCTCTCCCATAAAAAATAACCTTCAATTAGTTACTTTAAAGTGTGTAGTACTAATGTATAGAATTATGGGAGGATGCACATGATAAATAGCCATGGTTAGGCATCAATAGATCTAGATTAGAGTACAATTCATTTCCTCACATAAATAACCCTTATATTGGATGATACATTCATGAGTTGTGATTTCTTCATCTGATGTTTAGGAGTTAGAGACTCTGATGGAACACCTAGCTAGACCCTTATTAGTAGAGAGTTTCAAATGATGGTGATCATATTTCACTCATTCCTTCTACTGAATTGAAATAATCATATTCAGTTATGGGTTTAAATATTCTTATTTTTTCAAGTTTTAAATATCAAACATGATAAGATCATAGAGGTTTTCAGGTTCCTTGATGATTAGTGGTATTTGGATTCTTTTGCGATAATTCTCTCTTTGAAGGCATGGTAAGTTGATCCAACCCTCTTGAATATGAATTCAGCTACCCATAATATTGTATGGATGGATTTATTCATAATTTTCATATATGATAAATTAATTTATAGTTAATTTGGAAGAATTCATGAATTCTTATGAAGGGGGGAATATTGTTATACCTTAGTAAGAGATCTGCCTATGCATCAGCTTTCATTTTGGAATAGTGTTAAGGTATTTTTTAATAAAATGATGAGAACCCCTATGGAATTTACATTCATGTGGATAAACCCTTCTAGGAGTCAGTTCATAGAGAAACCTAAAGGGTGTTTGAGGAATTTTCTCTTATCTTTCAATTAGAGTGTCGATTATGCAGAAAAATCTATAGTATAAAATCTAGATTCATGGGGAACTATGGGTATTCATGGAGTTGATGATGTAATATTTCATGAGTTTTTTATGGAACTATAAAAATGTGTTAGTTGATGCTTCTAGAAAATTACTTTATTTGGATTATGGAGGAGGTTCATGAGAAACTAGCTTTGAAACAGTAATTCCTGCATTGAAAGAGAGAGACATTATTCACCTTCGATTGAAGGTCATGGATCCATACTCATCCCTTGTGTGTGAGAGTCCCATGGTGGTAATATTGATTTAGTGATACTATGTAATTGTACATTCTCATGTGGTAGGCCTGAAGGGTTTTCCAGAAGGTGGAGATAATGACACCCACTTTTCCAAGTGGGTGGTATTTTTTCCTTAATATTATTTGTAAATATCATATTGAATATCCTTAGTGGATACCACATTAATTGAGTGTGACCCATACTATATAATATTCAATGTATCTTTATGGTGTAAATATAAAAAATAAACCCTTTTTATGTGGTGTAAGAGTATATTTTATTTGAGTTGGTGGATTTTGGGTGCTCAGATACGTGTTATCATGGAGTCTAGGGTCAAAAGAGCATAGTTATCTAAATGGTAAGGACCTTCTAATTCATATTGTGGTGTATTAAGACACCTAATGGGTAGTAGTGTGTTATTAAGAAGTTTAATTAGGTTTTTTTTTTGTTCCTAGTGTAATCTTCAATATATTTTTTAAAAAAATTATGAAAACACAACCAGGTTATCTTCAATAGTGGGTGTGAGCTTAATAGAGATCTGTGTGTAGATAGAGGATACCCATTAATTTTTATAAAGTATATGAGATATAAGGGTCATGTGAATTTTGTACCATGACATTGTAGTGATGATTTATGTGTATGGATGGTGGGTGATAACAGTTGATCTAAAATTAGTCCAAATGAGCATGTTACCTTGTATCTCTTCAGGTGTCAATGTATAATTTTGGTAGAGTAATCAGCAGTAGATTTTAGTTTTAATGGGTTTATCTAATGAAAAAAATATAGAATTATCTTTAAATGTAGGGAGAAAAATGCTAACACTAGTGATAAGCCTTAATAGAGAACCATTTTGTGGTGGATGTAGATGGTTGATGGATTACTTAGGTATTATGTAACATGGAATCATTTAGATGAGATGAGTTTTTGACATAAGTTCATTTCATGAATTTCCTTATTTCATAGATCTAGTTGTTTCCTTATCAAGGAAAAAAATATCTTATGGTGGGAGTGATTTAGTGATCTAGTTTTTTATAAAACAAGACTTAGATAAATTTTTATTTTTGGAGTCTCGGGACCTCCCTAGGGGTAAAACAATAAATTTACCCTAGTAGATGAACTTGTAAAGATTATTCAATGATTTTTTTTTTTGATTCTGAGGTGTGGTGTTTACCCCTAGTCTAAGATGGCATGGAATTTTGGGCATGAAGGAGCCTCAATAAAAATATTTTAAGTATAAAAATATTATTATTTTTAGTCGTGTATGTGGATTCTCAGGAATTATTTTTTTATTCTAAATGGATCCTCAAATGGAACATATGATATCTCAGTTATGTCTAGAATATGGTTTTTATCCTAGTTGTGGTATTACATTGGTTCGCATCAGTACTCGTGGGTGTTTTTCATCATGGGTGGATTAAATAATTTATTTATTTAATTTAATTACTTCATTGATTAAATGAATTATTGTGGTGAAACCCTAGGAATCATCTATTTAATCCCTATTATAATTCGTATATAGTTTTAGCTTCATTTTTCATTGGAATGAATCTTAGGGATGGGTGAGGTAAGAGGATGAATTTCAGGAGTGAAGAAGATTTATATTGCACTATGATGAAGAATGAGACCTTGGTTTAGACAATAGATTGAAGCACTGACCATTGTTCTATGAGGTCGTTCTTTTGGATTTTTTCCCTTGTTCATCGTGAATTATTTATTGATTTTGAGATTACAACCCTCATTATTCGTGTTCTTCATGGAAATTATTTATATTGGTTATTAAAAAAATGTTTTCAAAACACATTCCTTGGTTTGATAGAGATATAAACCCTAAATTTTTTATTCATGTTGGAGAAGATCAAAGAGGAAACTAATAGTATCATGGGAATAAATACTGGTTAAGGATGGAAGCCACCTTTCTCTCTTATCTCTAATCTCTCTCTATTCTCTCCCTCTCTCTATTATATATATCTCTCTCTCTTCCCTCTCACAAGTGACTACGGGCCTCCAACCTTAGCAGGGGTCAGTGGCAGTGAGGGGAAGCATGATGATCAGTATAATGGAAGTTCTATTAACATAGATCTTGGTATAAGATAAGGTATCTAGAGGCATTAGTTATCCTATATGAAGGCGGTGTAGTGATGGTGAACTGGGTGAGGGAGGGGGAAAATATGATCTTAGTTAAGAGAGGTACGATTCTAGTGAGCTATTTGAGGGTGGGGAAGGAATATGGGAGGATGGATATGACATGTGGCTGGCATTACACAAGGATTTTGGTCATGAAATGTGATTGGCATGGTGTAAGGAGTTTGGTCATGTAAAGTGTTTAGTGGGGTATGTTGTGGTATATATGGTCACAGTACCGTGTACACAGTATGGAATTGGGGGTGCGTTGAACTATGCCCCTCTCTATAAACCATTAGATCCCATGAGATCAGACAATTTCTTACCTTTCACATGGTAGGATTGTGGGATGAGAGGGTTGATCATCCAATTGGGCTCACCCAACTGGTCTGATTTGGGTCTGCCTGATCTAACCTAAGGTAGGACAGTACATGTATGGTGGATGTGCGGCTTTTTTGGTAACCACAAGCCTTGATGGGTTTGGTAACTCACCACCATGTTACTCATTTTATTCTTCATGGGGATTTTTGGAACTTTTTCATTGGGTGTCTAATTTGGAAAAATAAATATCCTATCCATAGTATTTTTTTTATTTAGATCAGAATGGCATAGTATTCTTGTCTATATGAGTCCATTTACAAGGTGAGATATGTAGATATTATATTTATCTCAATAAGTCTAGTGATTGGGTTCAATCATAATTATTAGAGTTTTCCCTAGGGTTGTATCCCTCCATGGAAGTGTAGTTATGCCTAGGAGTGGATTTCTCCCACCATCCTCTATTCAGGTAGATATTCCCCCACATACTTAGGGTATGGGATCCTCTATTTGTGGATTTGGTATCCCCCCTTTCTAAATATCTTAGATGAGGTGTGGGACCCTCCACTAGAGTCAGTATGCCCCCACTTACCTAGGTCACAATATCCACCACCTTAGTTCTTGTGAGGTTACATGGGTTTTTTGACATTGATAGTTCTGATACTTTTTCAATGGTACAGTATTCATGGAGAAGATTGTACAATACTCCCTTGACTGATGAGCGTGATTCAATAGTGAGTAGGTTCTCCTTCATGGATTCTAGAAATAGTGTTGTTATTGGAAAGGTTGATTAGTGCAGCATTCTTTGTGGATTGTGACTCCTCAACACCTCATTGGTTACATTTGTGATATATTATATATCTAGCTATCAACTTCATAATTTTTAATATTTTTAGTTCTCCGAGATTTCTTAACTAATCGTGAGGTACAATCTTTAAGGATTGAATCTGATATGACTAGTAATTATCTATATCTATAATAATTTTGGTTATTAAGCATGTCTAGATCATTATTCATTATCTTACCCCTAGATTATCTCTAGTACATGTAGATTCAAGCTGATTAGTTATTCTGTGTTTTTTCCTTGTGCTTTTGGGGTGTCCTACTATGTATTCTTATAGTCACCCATGCACAGGAATTTTTCCACATGTTTTGTGTCTATATAGAAGATGAATAGGTTTAGAGATATTTTTAGTAGATGTGTATCTAGTTTAGTTTGTTTAGAGATGATGCTTGGTGACACCTGGTAACCCATGATAAATCTTGGTGGTCCTTGATGGTGTTGGTCACCATTGTGAATTGATTCAATTCTAAGTGTACCCACAGTAATGATGAGCTTCCTAATTCTTACATCTATCAGATTCAAAGGCTCGTCGATTTTACAGTGTAGCACCTTAAGATTTTATGAAATTTTTTTCAAATAAATTTAATTTCTTTTATAGTTTTCATTACACACAACATCGAGTTTAAAAGAACTAAGATATACAATTAAAATATTATTATTTAAAGTGAAAGTTATCACCAAGACATTGGATTAGTAGGTATTAACATTATTAACTAAATTATAAAAAATATATGGTTATATATAAATGAATTCCTTGGGTATCAATTAATTATAGATAAAAATAAAAATCATTTGAACGTAAAAGATATATGTTTCTGAAAAACAGTTTTTATGCATACATTGTATTTTTATCTTAATAAATTAAATTAATCACTATTTATGAATAATTTCAATTAAATATACATATTATATATTAAATCAAATGTTTTTACATTCATTTAATATTTTTTTATGCATGTAGTAAGAATAAACTAAGTTTTATGCTTAAAATGTATTTTTTCTAAAAAGAGGTATTTTGTCACGTATTGTGCACTTTTTTAAAATTATTTTATTCCAATTATAGAATTTAATTTGGTAAAATTGATTCCATATTTGGAATTATGAGGTTAGAATTTGGTAAATAGTTCCCTTTTTGTCAATATAAATAGTAACTGTTGTAAAACTTATCACCTCAGTAAAGGGTAAATCGGGTTAATGTAGGTTAAAATTAAGTGATAAGGACATAATTTTTCATTATAATTCTTATTTAATGAATTTAATTAAACCCTTATCATCTAATATTTTAAATTTAGTTTTTTAATGGACACTTGTCTGTGAAAATGACTTATATAATATTTAAATCCAAGATAGTTATAAAAATGCCACTTTTATAGTTTAAAATATCTATTATGTGTCCATATAGAGATAGAACAATGTCATGAATGAATATAAGTGTCTATTTTGAGATTAATGAAATTATTTTTATAATATAAATTTATTTTTATTTTTGAGTAATTATATAATATCCTAAAATTCTTAGGCAACACTGACGCAGTAGTTCTCCAATTCATAAAAACATATATATAATGGTTTTAAAAATATTAAAATTAATATAATTTGAGTAATATAATGTATTCAAATAATATTATATATCTATATAAAATATTAGGAAGTTTTTAAATAATTATATTAAAATTACACATTTTTCTTGATTCATTTAATGTCAAATTAAATGAACAGTGTTGAATATGACATTAATGATATTTTATAATAAATAATATTTTATTAAATGGTATAAAATTCATAAAAATATTATATTCATCCAAATTAATATTATATGGTTTTAAAAAACATTAATGGTCAATTTATGGGTCATTTTTCATTTTATAGTAAAATTATTAACCCTTAATGGGTAGAAAAGTATAATATTATTGTTATTTTTAAAAGGGTTAATAAAGGGTTACAAAAAAAACATAAGTGTAAAAATGTGATCCAAGCTTGTAAAAATTTTATTTTATGAGACTATTTAGACTAATTCTTATATTATATTATAATATTATCAATTTGGATCCATTTTTACATCAAAATTAATTTATATTAATTTAATATTTTAATAAATTCCAAGATTTTCCCTCCCCTTAATTATAAAATGGCACGCTCCTTTCTCATATTCATTCCACTTTGAGCTATATATATTAACTAAAAACTAAAAATTTATCTTATAAACTTCCATATATACAATATAGATGTTACTTTTTCCAAAAAGATCTACCCTAGAGCCCTTAAGAGGAGATATAAAGGATATGTTTCAAAGAAGAGGTAATCGCCTTAACCAATCACTTTATTTTTAATTCTTATTTTACCTCCTATAAATAAATTATTTTATTCATAAAATATTAAATTTTATATCCTAAATATACTTAAATTTTATTATTATTCTGAAAAAAAAACTTTTATTCACCCTCTTTCCATCAAATGGGAAGTGAAAGTGTCACTCGTGCGTGTATACGACTTACCTTTTATGTGTAGTCATACAATTCATTTTCCATCACTATCTTTAAAATATGGTTATTATGATGGGTTTAAAATTTATATAGGATATTTATAAAATAATTATTATTATTAAATTATAATATCATATCTATATTCTTACCTTCCAAACCATTTGAAAACAATTGTGTTGTTTGTGCATACGTGTGGACTATCACCCCCCTGAAGGGTAGTGAATTGTTTTTCATTTCCATTTTACATGGACAGTAATAAGGATAGATTTAATGAATATATATTATATATATTATATAATAATTATTCTTTAAATTTGAGTTATTATTTTCCTTTTTTCATTTCATAAATTAAAAAACTGAAGATAGCTTTCATGTGTACGTACGGTTTATCTTCTCTTTAAACAGTGTAATTCATTTTTTTATCCCTACATTTTATGAATAATTATAAATATGTATATAATTAATATATGTTATATTTTAAGTATTTATATTATTCTGACATATAATTATAATAAATTTAAATTTATTATACTTGAGGTTGGAGTGCCTTCGAATCAAGTGGAACTCACGCTAAGGGATTTTCATCTCACTTTTTTTTATATGAGAAACATGCCATATTCACCGCTATTTTATTTTATGTGTTGTATACACAACCCATGAATTTATTTTATGGTTATAATTATTTAATTTATGGGGATTTAAAAATCCATATGTGTTTTTTTCTTTCATGGGGCTTATGATTCAAATGATACAAAAGTGATAAAGGTTTTATATTACAATCTCATTGTTTATTAGGATATTTTATGATTATGTTTTTTATGATAAAATACTATGATATATCTACAAAGAAACTCATGAATTTTATTATAATATAGTTATTTCTTGGTAATACATGTTTTCCTTTCACTTTCATCACCTTAATTACACAAGACACCAAAAATGTGTTTCTAAGGAAAATCGATTTCATTTATCTCTATGGTTGAAAAAAAAAATTATTCCTTATCCATGTTTTATAAAAAGTTTTAAATAATATTTTCACTATTCTAATATGATTGTTTAAATTTATTTTTACCCATATTTTAATTTTTACAAAATGGTTTAAAATGAGTATTCATTTCTTTTTCTAAATGAGTTACTTTTTTACTTTTCCTACAAAATTGTGAAAGGAATGCTTTATTTTAATATATACTGCATGAACAGAATTTCCCACCATCATGTCTGGTCAATTTTTTGAACCTCCTTTTACAATATTCTAATGTTATATTCAAAGAAAATTTTTCCTTAATATGTGGGAAATTTAAATTTTAAAATAGTTATTTCGAAGTGAAAAGGATATTTTCCTCAATTTCATTTTTGGAGTGCTCTCAGGAGATCTTTGCTATCGGGAGAACCCTAGGGTTTTAGGCTCAATGGGATTAGAATAGATAGCTATATTGGCATGTTCGGTGGGTTTTTCTTGGTGGGAGTATTTGCAGTGGGGGTGGTCTGGTCAAATTCATCGGGAGACAGTGTTGCTTGGTTCCATGGAGGTAGACTCATTCGGTCATCATTGGGAGGATTGGCATGGTTGGAAGCCTATGTGTCTTCTTTGTCTTTGGTTGTGGCTTCGGTCGTGGATCTCTTCTCTAGTGTGGTGGCATCATTTGGCTCTGGTGGACAAAGGCTCGTGGTCAGCTTTGGCTTCAACCAGCAGCGGTGAGGGTTTTCTAACCCTCCACCATCGGCAAACTTCTATCTTCTTCCCCTGATCACATCACAGTCACATCATTGGAGAAGTTATCAACTACCTTGAATATTTTAGATGTGATGAATCTGGAATTCATGAAGGCATTTCTATCCTATAGTTCAAGAATCTGTAAATTGTTGTTATAGATCTGAAGGTTCTTGCTACATTTCGGTATGATGCTTCTATGTGGTTGATCCATTGAAGGTAGAGGTTCTTAGATCTATGATTCACCTTATTATTTCTCCATAGGCTTCTGTGATGTGCATATCTGGTTTCTCTAGTTACCTCTGTGATGTGATTTTCAATTGATTCAGTCACATCTATGATGTGCGTTTCAGTTGCTCTAGTTTCCTCTATGATGCGCTTCTGGCTACTCCAGTTCCATTAGCCTCTCCCTCTTGGTGGTGTTTTTTAATTTGAGGTGGTTTGGACCTGCACTAGTTTGTTTACTATTTATTTTTCAAGGAATGATGGATTTTAGAAGGTGTTGTTCAATGTGGTTGCAGGTTCATCCTCACAGTCGATAACGCCTTCATTCCATCTCAAGGCCTTTGGGCCACATGATGTGTTGAAGAAACTAGATATACACTACAAGGGATAAGCTCCAGATAATGATTTAGATCATGAAAATTCACCATAGTATAGCTAATCGAATTTGGAATAATGAGAGGGTATGGAAATTTCCATCAGTACTAGTCATTTGCATCTCTATACAAGATAGTTATCTGAACAATCATGCAAAGGTGGAGTGCTAACATCATGAAATTAATGATGGGGAGGGTCAGTTCCAAGTAGTTATAATCTGGGATAAATTCATTTAAGATCTTCAAGTCATGTTTTGTGTCTCTTTAGGGTTACCACTCAACCCTTTAAAGGGGGATTATCAAAAATAAATAAAAATATAAGGCCTTTGGGCCATTCAGTCAATCAAAAGGATATTTTCCTCAAGAATATTCCAAGTGATCTTTCAAAATCATTTTATGTATAACTTGACATAATTTTATGTTACTTAATATTTACTAGGGATATGATCCAATGATACCCTCCTTATTCTTTCTCTAGATTGTTGGTTATAAAACCCATTATTTTTTCATGAGTTATACTATGATGAAATGATGAAATGTTTATGAAACCTATTTCATTTCTAAGGGTTATACTATGATGAAATTTTTATAAAACTCATTTCTTTTTAGGGTTTTTGATATAATGAATTTTTAATGATCTTATGTAACACATATGTATGATTTTCATCATGTTATGATGTTTAAGTTATAACCAAGGATAGTGGTTTCACTATAAACAAGGATAGGTCAAACCTATATCACCCCTAAATGCATTTGGTAAATATTGATATCTCATGATATAAATAGGACTGGAATGGGAATTAACCCCAATTCAGTAAACGAATTTTTTCACTATGATAGTCTTGGGAGTGAACCATGACTACTATGATGGTTTATGGAGTTAACTCGCAATACTATGATAGTCTTGGTAATGAGCCTTGGATACTAAGGAAATAATTTTCTATGCTTATGTATATACCACAAACTTATGTCTTATGCCAATGTTATGCACTTGTTGATCATGTTCTTTGATTCATTTACGATTCATATCTTATGAACTGCCAAGATTTATTCCATGGCTCGATATTATGATCTATGATGTGTAGGTTATAGATTTAAAATTTTAATCTCATGTTCTCATACCCTTATGTTAATATTATTCTTACATGATCATTGATATCTCCCTTTTTACCCTTATTAAGCATCTGAGCTCACCCTTTCTTATATTTCATTTCCCCAAGTTATGAATAAAGGTTTTGGGTATGATATTTATAAGAAGGGTGCTATTTATAAAGAAAATATGGGAGACTCTTATGAACCAGTTGTTTATGTGTCCAATTTTTAAAATATACTAAACCTATATGATTTTGGAATGTATGGTTATGATATGTAATGACTATTTATCTAATAAGATGTAATATATATGTATGAAAATTCTAAGTATCAATAGTTTGTATGAGAGAAAGGTTTAGTTAATATTTGTAAAATAGGATGATAAAACTTTTGTGATAACCCTAAGGATAAATCTAAGTTTATGATAAAATCATAATTTTTTGGTAATGGGCATGAATGATCTAGGTTAAACCTAAGGTTTCATAGAAAAAAGTGTCATGATTTAGACATAATATACCTGATTTTTCATGATTAAGTGGTTTTCCAATATGATTATTGTTTCTCACACCATGCCTTTTGGTTTTAGTAGATGGATGGAAACTGAAGGAATCATGTTAATACTGAATGTGATGGATAATGCAGTGATTTTCCTCTCGAGAAACCAAATGTTATGAGATATGGAATGAAAAATATTGTTGTTTTACTCACAAAACTTTCTCAATGTATGAATAATGCTAAAATTATAAATGAGAAAAGGAAGGAATAATGTTTTTTTATCCCTTTATGAAGAAATTACCACCTTATTTTAATGGTTTTTCTAATCCATTAGTTACTGAACAATGGATCAGTACCATTGAAAATATATTTTCCATTCTTCAATGCTCAAAATATGAGAAATTTATTCTATCTATTTATTATTTAGAAGGAGAATCATATCAATGTTGAACTCTTATCAAGAACATAAGGCAACATGAATAAATTGACTTCATGGAGTGGGTTGAGTTTAAGAGCTTATTTTTCAATAGTACTTTCCTCGTATTCTTTGAACAAAATAGAGAAGAAATTAATTGATCTAAAGTAGAAGGATAATGAACCTATTAGTACCTATGAGGAAAATTTTACAAGACTTGTTATGTATGCTTCTGGTATTATCATCCAACCTAAAATTAAGGTTGATCGATTCTTTAGTGGATTAAAACCAAGTCTCAAAAGGGATTTATCCATAAGGTAATTTAGAATCTATGAAGAAATAATTCTATGTTTCATTAAGGTGGAGATGGAGATTGGATTTACCCATCAATATCATGATTTTTATAAGAAAATAAATATGGAATTCAAAGGAAATTATAAAAAAACATGGATAGAAGAAGATGATCCTTCCGTTATGCTAAAAGTTTTAAAAGAAACATGGAGGAAATTATATTAAGGGAACTGGTAAATGTTTCAAGTGTGGAATGGAAGTACATCGATCAAACGAATACTAGAGTTATGGGAAGAAGTTGGCTAACAATATAAATAGATATAAATCTCTATAGAATTCATGACTCACACTCTAGTTCTATAAATTCAAGGAGTTTGGGAATTATGAAAGTCAATTCCCTAATCCAAGGGCTAATGAGGATAATAATATAAAAATACCTTTGAAGTCAAAGTAAAAGGGGTAAAGGTTATTCAATCATAATAGTTGATATGAATCATGATAATTAGGTCACATTTATCCTCCACTCTAAGGTTTTTCATTTCATGTTGATGTTTATATGAATGAACCTGATGAAAATATTTATGTTCATCCTTTAGTGAAATTTTATGTGATTATAAGCATTGATTATCGCTCTCTAAATTAAATAAAAAATCACATTTTATATTATGAAACAACTTATGATCATTTATTGGTTTAAGGATGACCTCATGCATCCAAAGGAAATGTTTTTGGTTAAGAAATTATCTTATTTAAGGAATAAAACTTGAATTATCTTTTAGAAGCATACATTATTTTATTATGACTTCATTTTGGGAAATTATTAGGGTATATAAATTCTAGTATGATACTTTATTAGTGATTAAAATTATTTCAACATGATCTTTATGTTGATCATGGAAGGGTATGAGATCAAATAATTCAAAGCTTTGGGATTCAATTTTGGATAGTAATATTTTGAAGAAGCCTTAAGGTTAACTATTTATGGAAGTTATTAAGTTGAAACTTGTATATTATTGTAAAACTTATGCCATTAATTTTGGTTTTGGTAAATATTTATAGACAATTAATGAATTGTGGATCTTATGATTCATTAAATGTTAATTTTAGTGCTTCATGCATAAAAAACTTGTCATTTATTGAAGTAAGAGATGAAGTGGAAATTGATCAAAGAACAAAAAAATTATACTTTTATTTAAATAAAGTTATTGGGATTTGAGATAGTTTAGGAAATGATAGAGAAAGTCAGATCTATTTAATAACACATCAAGGCATCTCAGAGTTTATAGAAATGTTATGTTGACAATCTTTGATGTGACCTAGAATTTAAAGTTAATGAGATGTTTTTTCTAAAAAAATATTCATGTAAGAAGGTTATGAGATTAAAAAGGAATGTAAATATAAGCCTAGGTATTTTTCCATTTCAAGATTCTTGATCAAGTAGGGATAGTAATTGGTCGCTTGGCACTTCCACTAAACCTCTTTCAAGTTCACAATATGTTCCATGTATGTCTCCTGAGCAAGTACATAACGGATCCATTACATGTAAAAAATTAGAGGCCATACCAATGGAACATGATATTTCTTATGAGTAAAAACTAGTAGAAATCTTAGACCATAGAGATAAATATCTACAGAATAAGACTACTTACCTGGTGAAAGTTCTCTAGAGAAATCACAAATTCGAAGAAGCTATAGGGGAACCTAAGGAAGTAATAAAACAAATATATCCCCATTTTTTTATCAAAGTGATCAATTTAAAGGGAGAAAATCATTTTAAGTGGGGTATAATGTAACACGCTAATAATTTAGGAGTTTGTTTTCAAATAAATTTAATTTCATTAATATCTTGTGTTACAAACAACACCGAGTTTAGATGAACCATGATATACTATTAAAATATTATTATTTGAAGTGATGGTTATCACCTGATAGTTGGATTGGAAAGTATGAATAGGTTTAACTAAATTATGAAAAACTTATGGTTATATATAAATTAATTCTTTAGGTATCAATTAATTAGATATAAAAATAAAATATATTTGAAAGTAAAAGGTGTATTTTTTTTAAAAACTTTTTTTATTCTCACCATGTATTTTTATCATTATAAATTAAATTAATCATTATAAATAATTTATTTTAATGATATATATATTTATTATATTTATTCAAATTTTATGACATTTATTTAATATTTTTTTCTGGCATTGAATAAGAATAAACCAGGTTTTATACTTAAAAATGTATTTAATTGTAAAAGTGGTTTTCATCACATAATGCGCACTTATTTTAAAATTAATTTATTAAAATTTTAGAAATTTAATTTTATAAAATGGATTCCATATTTTTAATCAGGATTTTCAAATTTGGTAAATAGATTCCTTTTATTTTTTGTCAATATGAATAGTAATCATGGTAAAATTTATTGCCTTGATAAAGGGTAAATTTGGTTCCTCTAAGTTAAATTATGTGATATGGCCATAATTTTTCATCCTAATTATTATTGGAAGAAGATAATTTTAACATCATAATGTTAGACTAAAAATTGAGTTTTTAATGGAAATTTTTCCATGAAAATGGCTTATATAATATTTAATGCTAAGAAAGTTACAAAATGCCACTCTCTTAGTTTTAAATATCTCTTATATGTCCACATAGGGAAAAATAAAATTTATGGATGAATATAAGTGTCTATTTTTATATTAATTAAAAAAATATGATGTAAATTTATTTATTTATAGTAAATATATAATAAATTAAAATTCTTGTGAATCACAGATACAACATTTCTTCAATTAATAATATATATATATATATATAATTAAAATATTAAAAATAGTATAATTTGAATGATTTAATGTATTCCACAAATTCTATAGATATATATGACATATTATGGAGGTTTTAAATCATTATATCTGAATTCCTTTTTTTATGCATTTAAAGACAAATTAAAAGAATTGTGTTGAAAATTACATTAATGATATTTTATAAAAAAATAATGTTTTATTAAATGATATAAAATTTATAAAAATATTATATTCATAAAAATGAATGTGGTATAGATTTAAACATCATATTTGGTCTACTTATGTGTATTTTATCATTTTATAGTAACATTATTAACCCTTAAAGGGTAGAAAACTATAATATTACTACAATTGTCAAAAAAGTTAACAAAGGGTTAAAACAAAAAGATAAGGTTAAAAATGTAATCCAAACAAGTAAAAAACTTATTTAATGGGATTATTTCAAATAATAATCATATTATATTATAATATTATCTATTTTTATCTATTTTAATATCAAACTTAATTTATATTAATTTAATATTTTAAGAAATTCCAAGAGTGCCCCTCCCCTCAATTATAAAATAGCACCCCTCCTTTATCTTTGCCACACCACTTTTATCCTTCTATCTCAAAAAAATATACCAAGTTCTATTATACACTTCTCTAGACACATTATAAAGTGTATTTTCTTTCCAAAAGACAAATCCTAGAGCCCTTAAGAGGACATTTAAAGGATTCGTTTCAAAGAGGTAATTTCCTTAACAAATCACTTTCTTTTTAATTATTATTTTACCTCATATAAATATATTATATTATTTATAAAATAATTACTTATTTATTCTAAATATACTTAAATTTTATTATTATTATGAAACCGCCTTTATTCACCCTCTTTCTATCAAATTGTAAGTGAAAGTATCACTCGTGTGTATGCACGGTTTACCGTATCCGTGATGTGATACAATTAATTTTCCATCACTATCCTTCATGGATTATTATTATTATGATATTAATGTTTATATATGATATTTATGAAATAATTATGTTTCTATAATTATAATTTCATATCTACCTTTTTACCTTCCAAACCATTGGAAAATAATAAACCCGTTCGTGTATACGTGTGGACTACCACCTCCACGAAGTGATGTAAATTATTTTCATTTTTATTTTAATTAGATGATAATAATTATGGATTTAATGAATATATATGATATATTAATGATTTTATAAATGTGATTTATTATTTACCATTCTTTCATTCCATCCCTCAGAAAAATGAAAACAGTGTTCATGTGTACGTACGGCATACCATCTCCATGAACGGTGTAACTTATTTTTCTATCTCTACCTTTTATGAATGCTTATAAATTTGTATATAATGTAAATATATGATATTATAATTATCTAAATGATTATTATATAGAATTATAATAAATTTAAATTTATTATACATGAGTTTAGAGTCCCTTTGAATCAGGTGGAACTCAAGGTAAGGGATTTTCATCTCACTTTTATTTCTATGAGACACATGCAATATTCACTTATTTTTTATTTTATATGGTCTATATAATATAAAAGAATTTATTTTATTATTATTATTAAGAAATTTATTGTGATTTATATATCCATCTATGGTTCTTTATTTCATGTGGATTACGATTCAAATCATACCAATATGGTAAGGATTATATGCTACAATCTAATTGTTTATCAGGAATTTTTATGATTAAGTTTTAGATGATGAAATACTATGATATATCTCTCAAGAAATTATTTAATTTTATTCTCCACTTGTTTTTTATTTATAATAAATTTTTTCCTTTCACTTTACTAACCTGAAGTACTCAAGATATTAAAAATGTGTTTTTAAGTAAAATAGACTTTATTTATCTCTTCGGTCGAAAAAAATTTTTCTTCCATATCCATGTTTTCTAAAAATGTTTTAAAAAATGTTTTTAAAATTATAATATGATGTTTTAAATTTATTTTTACCCCTGTTTTACTTTTTAACAAATGGTTTAAAATGAATCTTCTTGTCATTTTCCAAACAAGGTACTTTTTGACTTTTTCAACAAAAGTTTAAATGTTTTATTTTAACATATATGGAATGAATGGAATTTCATGTTTTCATGACTGATAAAGGTTTTCAATATTACTTTAAAAAAATTCAAAGTTACTTTAAAATAAAATGTTTTTCAAAGTATTTGGGAAATTTTTATATTTTAAAAAGGTTATTTCAAAGTGAAAAGGATAATTTCCTCAGGAATGTTCCAAGGGTTCTTTCAAAATCATTTTCCATCTAAGATGGAATACTTTGATGTTACTTAATATTTAATGGGGATATGATCCAATGATAAAATCATTATTCTTTATATTGATGGTTTTTTATGAAACCCATTCCTTTTCTACGGGTTCTACAGTGATGAAATGATGAAAAGTTTATGAAACTCATTTCTTTACCATAGGTTATACTATGATGAAATTTCTTTTAACCCCATTTATTTTCATGGTTTATGATATGATAAATGTTTTATGATATTGTGGAATGAATATTTATAGATTTATTCATTTGATGGTGGTTATGTTATAACCATGTATGGTGGTTATGTTATAACCATGGATGATTGTTACATTATAACCAAGGATGATGGTTACATTATAACCAAAGATGTGTCTAACCTATATCTTTGTCAAATGAATTGAGTAAATATTGATAACTCATGAGATAAACATGAATGTAATGGGGAGTTAATTGAGTTCATTAAGGGATTATGTCTACTATAATAGTATTGGGAGTGAACCTTGACTACTACGATGGTTTGGGGAGTGAAACCATTCTACAATGATTGTCTTTGTAATGAGACTTGACTGCTAAGGAAATGATTTTATTTTCTTATTTTTATACCAAAAAATTATGTATTATACCAATGTTATTATCTCATGGATCATGTTCTTTTATTCCTTTATTATTCATGTCTTATTAACTTCCAAGATATATGACAGGACTCAAGATTATGATCTATGATATGTAGGGTATGGATTTTGGATGTTAAAATCATGTTCTCATTCCCTTATGCTCATGTTATTATTATGAGATCGTTGATATATACCTTTTTTACCCTTACTAATAATTTAATCTCTCCCATTATTATTTTTTCTTTCCTCAGGTTATGAATAATGGTTTTTGGAATGATATGTCTAAGAAGGGTTTTGGTTATGAAGAACTTAATGGGATACTCTTATAAACCAGTTGCTTATGTATTCATGGTTCCAAATATACTATACCTATAATATTATTGCATAGATCATTATGATATGTAATGAATATTAATCTAATAATATTTTATATCTATGTATGAAACTTTTTGGTAACTATAAAAGTTCCTTTGTATTTTCCTTTTTAGTGATGTATTTTTATTTGATGTCACATGCATGTGTTATGTATAGTTCGATTGATTATGTATATACATCCTACAAGTATTTATATTTATATATTCATTAAGGATACATACATATTATAGGTTGATATAGGATAATGCCTCCTGTATTGTGAGACATTCTTTCTCATTTCTAGTCACTAAATCCTAATATATTATAGGCAGGCTTAGTGTGGAACTCTCATCTTACCACTGGCCCAAGCAGGGCTCTGGTCGGTTGGGTCGTGTCAAGTTCTCCCATGGTTTGATCTCAACACAATATTGAATGATTCATTATTTATCACAATAATAATAACCATAGTGAGTATGATATCACCATCACATCAATAACAATGGTGAAAGACGCATTTCACGGTGAGTGATATATCACCATACCACTAATAACAAGGGTGATTGATGTGTTATTAAGTGATTGATGCATCATTATACCCATAATAACTAAGAAAAACAATGTATCATTATATGAATGATGTATCTTCAAACTCACCACAATTGTAAGGTGAATGATGTATCACCCGGTGAATGATGTATCATCATACTCATATCATAAGGTTGAATGATGTATCACTTTGTGAAAAATGTATCACTACAATAATTTCTAGGGGGATATGTATCACTCAGTAAATAATGTATCTCAACAATAATTACAAGGGATAATGATGTATCTCTAGGTTAACAATATAAAACCACAACCACTACTAGTAATAATGATGTAATTCTATGTAAATGATGTATCACCATACCCATATCACTAGGTAGAACAATGTATCTCCATGTGAAGGATGCGTCATAATACTAGTAACAACTGGGGTTAATAATGTATCACTAAGTGAAATATATATCACAATACTCGCCATAATTAAAAGGAAAATGATATATATCTAGTTGAATGATGTATCTATATACTCACCATAACTACAACGAAAATGATGTATCACTAGGTGAACAATGTATCACCATACTCATTTCACTAGGATAGATGATGTATCACTAGGTAATCGATGTATCACTATAAAAACTTCTTGGGAGAACAATGTATCTCTAGATAAATGATGGGTCACTACAACAACTATTATAGAAAAAAAAGTATCACTAAGTAAATTGTGTAATTCCATAGCCACTACTAGGGTAAATTATGTATCTCCATGTGAATTATTAATTATCAACATTCATAATATGGGTGGATGATATACCACTGAGAGAAAAAACAATTAATGGAATGTCACCGACATAAAATAAGAAAAACTCAACAATACATCACAAATTAAATAGTCATAGAAAATGATTCATCATTATGTAAATGAAAATATCAATATAATCATGACTGTAGTGAAAGAATTATCACACTAGAAATCAATATCAAAAATTATAATTACTCACTAGGATACCTATCCCCCCAGTATTATACCCTTAGAACACATAAGTCAGGCACGGCCTTCCTCGGTATGTTTAGGATTTCATACAATTACCCAACTCACAATGGTCATACTATAGAGGGAACTCATCATACTAAATTCCCATTAAAAAGGATAATTCACAATTTATCCTAACTAATAGATGAGTTTTTATGATCATGAGACACTCAAAAAATCATTTAAAGGGTCATTAAAATAATCCCAGGACAATGACACCCCTCATAGTTTCATTCCCCAAGTATCTCAACACTTTCCCCCAAAGTGACCTAGCCATCAATGGCCAAGTGTTCCATGTGAAAGGCTTAAAATACCTATCATAATTTATATATTCCATTCACATCACTTAAAATAAGATAAAATAAAACATCCCACAACCCCAAACTAGTGATAGGTCCTTGGACTTTTTGTCACTCTTGTACCTCATATGTTCCTCCCTATACACCAAAGACTACCGACTAGTAGCAAGGGTCTGAGTGGATACATTAGGGAGACTATACCCACTTTTTAGGGTTCAAATAACAGTTAAAAAATATAAAAACTATCATGTATAACATCACAAAAAATGTAAGTACCAAATAATCAAAAAACAAATAAAGAACCACAAGTCGCGACTGATGGAATATGCTACATGCAGTTGATCCCTCATGGGATTCTTAAGTACATATAGTAAAAATAAGAAATAAAATAAAGACTAAACTTAACCCAACTAGTACCAATTACTAGTTTGGTCCCATCAGTCAACTCCACTCTAATCAGGACAAATGAACCACAATCATTGGGCCTAACCCAAGTCCATACATGTAACCTATAACAAGTAGAATCTGCTCAGGTACCCAATGACAACCCAAGTAGGGTGTGAGTATAACTCATTAGACCACCACCAATGGAATACCTAAAATAAACAAGTTCATGTAATAGTGGTTAAGCTAAATAATTACAAATACAACATTTAGAACACTTCAATTTGAAATCATAAAACAAACATTGATACCGAGCTCCCGGGCTATCACCTGGGAATGGTACATACTTACTTCAACCAGTGTCAAGGTGTCTATAATCACATTGTGGGGACCATTCCAACCTAAACCACTTCTGAATGGGGGTAATACCATCCTTAGTATAACCAAAACCCATGGGTAATATACCCATCCATAGGGCCCCTACATCCACCTAGTGTCTATATTCACCCTGGGTTTAGCCATCAATCAACTATCCAAGAATCCACCTAGGGGCCAAATTCACCTTGGGTTTAACCATCGATCAATAATCCAAGAATCCACCTGGGGTTTATATGCACTTCAGGTTTAACTATTGAGCACAACCACTGAGGTTCTAATTCACCCCAGTGCCCAATAATGTCAACATAAAAAATATAATAAACAAGGTTATAATACTTCCTATAAGACAAAACTATAAACTGTTATTATCAAAAACATTGCATATAAATAATTATAATAAGTCCAGTACCAATTCATTTCATACTACCAATCTAACTCCCAATTTACCATATTATATCTCAAAATTAACCAATTTACATTCATTACTGATTAGGAATAATAAGGCCATGATCCATTTTATAAATCATATCCAACCTTACCATTAATAACACCCTTTAAAAAATATACATTAGCACTTACCATTTTTATTTCATCAACGCCACACTAACACACAAACCATTGTTTACTATTCAAGGGGTATCATGTCATTAGGTCCAAAACCAGAGTTAATTTTCTCCATTTTTATTGATGGTTGTGAAATTCCATTTCAAAACCAATCATTTAAATCATAACTTAACCCCCTAACCATTTAACATAGTTAACCATTTTATTAATCCAATCAATTTTAGGGTAAAATTTAAACTAGGGGACAATCCTTTAGTGTTATTCATTTAATTATATAAAATAAAATTTACCAAACATTATTCAATTTCATGTTCAATCCAAAGATAAGGTTCATCTCTTAATGTCACCTTTTAACTCGGGTTCAAGGCGTATTCAAATGGGTATTTATATATGTAAAACATTTATTTAAACATTTAATTTAAATTATACCAATGAAAAGAAAATACAACGTGGTTGTACTACCTACACTCTTTGAAAAATAATAAAATATTATGGATTAATTGAAGGGATCACCTAACTTAGTGCAATAGGAATCCACATGCCCAAAACCAGGATTTGATTTGTCTTATAATGAAAGTAAATGAGAAAGAAGATAAATACCTAGAAAATAGGACATATGATTTAACATGATGAGACTCATAAGGAAATGAAATAAATTAATAAATGAGGAAGATGGAGTCATAAGCTTACCACAAGGATTTTATTGCACCAAATGGGAGCTCAAATGATCATGGATTGAAGGATCTTCATCCAAGAAGAAGTGGGGAAGAAAGAAGAATGAGAAAGAGGGTGTTCTGGAAAAGATGGATCCCAAAATTAGGTAAATAGTTATAAGGTTCCTAAGAAAAATTTGTAATTTTTCACCTTTTTAAAGAGGATAAAGGTTTGGTCATGTATTTTGACAAATTGTGCACCAACCGTGCTAAATATACAGTCCAGAACTTTCCATTTCACATGGTTACGGTGCACTATTTACAAATCATGAGCCAACCATGTGAAATGACTATATAGATATTTTCATACTTTTCTAGAGCTCCATGCATGGTTGAAAAACTATTAACCTATACATTTTAGTCCACACTATTGTGGTGCATGGTTAGCACTAATCGGGCGCTAACTGTGCACCCCAGGCTGTAACTCCAAACCCTAAATTTTTAAGCCCCAAACCCTCCAAGATTTCACATGAACCCCTAAAACCCTTAGAAAACGTTCCAAAAACAAATAATAAAAGTTTTAATGAAGCTTAAATATAATATTACCTTGAATAGGGTTCAGTGATATTACAAACTCCCCACCATACGATATCTCATCCCCGTGATCTTCTTCTAAGCTTTAATGAGCATCAAACCATGAAACAAAATCACGCAAAACCACTAGTTATGGTCACATTGAATACACTAAAACTATTTCATCAATTACATCCCACACTCAATGGAACCTATAACTCCAAAAACTCATCAACATCACACCTCTTAGGTGGAATCCATTGTTATATTAGACCATTGTCACCCAACCATTCCAATCTAAACCTGCAGCCTCCACTCCGATACTAAGGTACTCATGCTTAATGAGAACACTAAAACATATCATTATACCATCACCCCAAACTTATGATAATTAAGACCAATTACAATAAATCATAAGCCCGTAAATTGAAACCCATACCTGGAATATTCCATAAATTGATTTGTCTCGGTCATTCATACATTAGCAGCATAACCAAACAATAACCACCATTGTACGGGATCCTCAATATAGTACTTTCAACATTTAATGATCATTTATCCCACTCCTACCCAATAACCATAACCAACCACTTTTTAGAATTCCCATGTTCCACTTGTACCACTAGATTGAAACTTCAAAACAAGATCTTCCTGATGCCCCAGTAACACAATGATTCCCAAACAACCACCCTCTAAGGGGTAAGATCTTGTTAACCATCACACAACCTTTGTGTTCAAATGATATGGGCCTCACCTAGAGTAGATATAATTTCACAACTGAATCATTTCTTATGGATCTCATCCATCTCAAGGCATGACAACATGATTAATTATTCCATTTCTAGGTCTATAGTTCTCTCCACCATAAGTATTTTTTTATAATTTCTAATCTTGAGACCCGATATTCTTACTCTTTAAATCGCCTACCAAATGAGATCTTGATAGATATAAACATGATGGGTACAACTACCATCACACCATGCCAAGAAATTTTTGAGAAAAACTAGTTCAATACTGGTATTCCCCTTATTCCTAACTTCTGAACGAGTTCAAGGATCCATTGATGCCCGTACAAGGCCCAACCATGTTTATTTCCCTTGGAAAGTCTATTTGAACCTCAAACGTATGTCTGTTATATCCCATAAAATATTTTGAAAATGGTTTTCACCCTAATACACCCCCTTCCAAGAAAAAAACAATATTTGGGCCACCCCATGCCAACTTATTCTGAAACACTCAACTCGCACCATCGACATGCCACCAAAAAATCTCAATCATGATGCATTAATTCCTATCAACTCATGATCATATAGAAAATAACACTATAGTCCCAATATGACTTTCATTTTACTACCATGATTTCATGATGAACCCACTAAAACTAGATATTAGCTATATCAGAAGCACTGACGCACCTCTAACCCAACTTATATCTGGTACTCATTAAATCATACAAAGTTTCATAAATAAATTCACTTGTTCAATGATTTTAAATACCCAAAACAATTTTCTACTAAATATATAGCTATAGCCATGAACCTACCCACACTAAGGTCATTCATCTATATCTGATAAGATACCCACCACCATAGAAGTTCCCTTATCAACACTTCTTTGGTTCAAAATTCTAATCTTCATGGTCCCTATAACGAGCTGAACTTTTTAATAATATTTATTTCCAAAATATGTGTGTTGTTTTATACTCAAAAAAACTATATCCTTTAATTAATTAAGTGAGAATAATTAAATGAGACCATTGGGTTTCGACTATTATATGACTGTTGGTCGATATGACTATTGAAAACTAAACTCTTTAATTTACAATTATTGTTTATAAATACAAGTGATATTGGTTAATTATTACAGAAAGAAGATTTGATGGCCTCATCCAGTAGACTTGGGTCGTACGAAGCCCATCTGTCAAAGCTTGGGAAGGAGGAAACATCTCTGGGCTTTTCTCTGGACTAAGCCCAAGCAGAGCTTCAACATGTGAAGCTTGAACAGAATCACCTAAGAGAGAAGTTCAAGCTAATAGAAATCACCACTCGGGAAATGTTGTCTGAGACACTCCAAGATTCTATCACCATAGCACACCTTACACTTAGGTCCTATGCAGGTGTTATAAGGGGCTATGTAACAAGGCCTTAGATACTTTTTTGTAATCCCTTGGTATAAATAAAATTGTTGTTTCTTATTATAGTAAAATTTGTGAATTTCAAATGTCCGGATAAATGTAGGATGAATTTATAGAAGTTCCATATTACTAATGAATTTTGGAAAAAAATGGTATTTTAAAATATTTATGTAAACTTTAAATAATTAAAAATGTAAAATGATTTTCAAAAAATGGTCTTCTACAGTTGTGACCAGTAAGAAATTTTGAGTCTAATAAGATTAACTTAATTTTTAGTGAATAGTAACATACCCTTATGAATGGTAATGAATAGTAATGAATAGTAAATCGGCCAAAAAATTAGAAACTTTACCCATGAATGTATAAATACAATTTAGACATCTTAAAAGTGAAAAAATGATCATAGTATAAGTTTTGGTATTTTTGTATGTCATAAATACTTTATTTACAATTTTATAATTAATTTAATAATTTAAAATGGAAATGTATTTTCATAAAATTTAATCATAAATTGTTACTTTATTGTCTTATGGTTAAACGATAATCTTATGGGACCTTGATTCCTTTTTCAAGGTGTTACAAAACGAGTTATAGATTTAAAGTTGTTTATTTGGAATAAATAATGATTTTATTTAAAAGTTAAATTAAAAATATTTAGAAAATTATTTTCATAAAATGGAGTTTATTTTTGAATTTAGATCATTGATATTAGGTTAGGGTAAATTTTTGGGATTTTTCTGAAATAGTTGAATTTTCAGTGAATAGTAAAAATATAGTTTTGCGTTTCAGGTGTTTAATGACATCATTGATGATGTAATCATGATGTAATAAATCTGTTTGACTTATGAAGAGTAATATATGTTATGAGGTGTTTCAAGTGGCCAATAAAATGGGTAAATTTCATGGGTAAGCCCATGGTTTTACAAATACCACCGATGATGTGTCCCTTGGAAATTAATTAAATATTCTCTCACTTTTGCTATAAATACCAAGTCATTTCTACATTCTTTTCATTCAAAAATCCTCCTCAATGAATATCTGATCTTTTCACCTCCCAAGTATTCCTCCCAAGGTGGCCTAAATCCCCCCAAGGTCCCAACCTTCAATCTTTCGAAGTTACTCTTCAAGGTAAGGGAACCTTTCACCCTCCTCTTTTAAGTCATGACTTCCTTTATGTTATGTCTTATTGTTTCCTTTTTATTATGTGTGGGTTTTTTCTTCTATATACCTACTACTTTCCATTTCATGTTCAATTTATGAGAGACCCTTTCCACTCTCATCAACTTATTTTTTTGAATTTTAAGCGACGTCGTTAGGTTGCTGAATTTTTTGTAAAAGAAATTGCATCTTCTCTTTACATTCAAGTTTCCTTTTCATGTGGTATGTAATTCAAATATTCATACCGTGATCTTATTTATATGTTATTTTGTACTTATATTTTATTATGAGTTATTTCTAAATGGGTTTTCCTTTCCCCCTCTCTTTTCAAAGTTTTCTAAAACCATATTGTATAGACGTTATGTTGCGGAATTTTCGTCTCAAAATCTCTCTCTTTCTCAAAAAATTCTCCTATTTTATTTATGTGAATACCCAAATCTATTTTTATTTACAGGGGTATTAATAAAGACATAAAATTTATCTATTTGATTCTATAATTGACATGCATATAACCCTCACTCCCTTTTCATGGGTTATAAGTGACATAATGATCATATTTTTAAGCACTTTTAAAACGTCGTGATTTTGAATTGAAACCCATTTATTTTACTATCTATGGGTTATTTATGAAATGTATGATTATGATATATGTGTATCACATGAAAATAAATACATATTAAAGGTGTGCCCTGATAACACTTCAATGCATTGGGTAAAGAATTAATCTCTAGAGATGACAAGTTTCACGATACCTTGGTGAATAACCTTGGTAATTTTTTTATGAAACCTTGGGGATGAACCTTGGTGATATGTTCTTAAATGTATAAATGAAATGTTGTAGCCACATATTCAATTTATGATTTATTTTATTTTTATTATGATATTCTTCTTTTTCCATTGCTCATGTCTTATGGTAAACTGATTCCCTTGCTTTTATTACTGGGCCTTCAGCTCACCCTTTCCTTTGATGTATGTCTCGAGGTTATGAGATGCAGTAATTGTACATAGGGTGAACTTTTAAAGAAGCTTTTCAAGGGGATTTAAAAGTGTGTTTTAATTTTTCATGTTTTATTGTTCCTGATTTCCAAGACACTGGACTTTAAAGGTCCTCAATTTGTAAAATGTAATGAAAAATTATGTAATAAAAAGGCAGGATTTCATAGTTGGTATCAAAGGATAGTTTAGTTATTTATGAAAATTAGGCTATTAAAACTTTAGGAATAAACCTATAGAAAAGTTTAAATATATGAATACTTCCTGTTATTTTGGTGAGTATTGAGTAAGTGGTTTATCAACCAAATACATCTCTGTCTGGATACGAGCGGGTAGAGGTGGCTCTGGCACAGATGTACCTAGGAGTGAAAACTCCGACAAGGAGTTTTGTGCTTGAACCGGGGTATCTTGGTACATGAAAACGGGTCTTGTTTCACTCTTGGTTACAACACTCCCAGGGGATATGTTTGGTTAATCATAAGCTTTTTATGAATCATTATGAAGGATTTATAGAGAAATGTAATTGTTTAAAGCATGAAGTTTTAAGACATAAAATCCTTTATAGTTAAAAGATTCATAAATCAAATAAGTTTCTCACTAATGTTTTGTTATTTTAGAAAATGGCGGGAAATAGGAGGAACCGTGAAAATGGTGACCGTAATGGACCATGCGCTGACAAACCTCCGATGGAAGTTGGAATGGAAACTTTCATGTGAATGGTGAACCAACTAACTCAAGTTATGGGAAATAACTTGAATCAAGCTAAGAGGACGATCTCACCACGAAGGGAAAACATTCTGTTGAGTCCTTTTATGTATCAACGACCACCAACCTTCAGTGGATCGACCAAACCATTGATTATTGAGCAGTGGATCAGCTCTATAGAGAAGATCTTTTCTGTGCTCCACTGTTCAGAGCAAGAGAAGGTCACCCTGGCTGTCTATCACTTAGAGGGAGAAGATGATTAGTGGTGGGAACTGATTAAAAACACGAGGCCAAGAGTGTAGGTTGAAGATATAGAGTGGTAAGAGTTCAGAGGGATCTTCTTCAGTAAGTATTTCCCTCGATCGATGAGAACAAAAATGGAGAAGGAGTTTCTCGAGCTGAAGAAGAAGGAGAATGAATCTGTGGGAAGCTACGAGATGAACTTCACAAGGATTTCACATTACACCTCTAGCTTTTTCATTGATCCAAATGATAAGGTTGATATATTCTTTGGTGGACTGAGACCTCATCTGTAGAAGAATCTAGCCAACCGAGACTATGATAGCTATGAAGAGATTGTGCGAAGTGCGATGAAAGTTGAACTGGAGTTTGGTGAGATGAAGTGGTCTCATAAATCCAATGACAAGAAGATATCTATGGAGCCAATCTTAGGGAGGAACTTAGATTAGGGAAGAGTAGGAAAACAAGTGCAACGTCCCACGTTTAATAAATGTGGGAAGAAGAACTCAGGAAACTGCTTGCTCAGAAGCGGGAAGTGCTACAAGTGTGGAAGAGATGGCCATATCACGCGGAATTGTTGTAGTGAGGTGAAGCCTCAACTTCCCAACACTAACAGAAAGGGGAAGATGGTGTATGACCTACCTGATGTCCAATGATATAAGTGTGGACAACTTGGGCACTTTTCTAATCACTGTCCAAATCTGAGGGTAGTGGAAGGGAATCACCATCAGCCTCAGCATTGGGCAAGGGAAAAAGGTCATACTTTTGAAATCACTATGGCTGAAGTTGAAGTGCCAAATTATGTAGTGGCAGGTACTATTGTTCTTCTCTCAAAGCTAGCAAGTACTTTGTTTGATTCTGGTTCTATGAATTCCATTATTTTCTCTAAGTTTGCAAAGAATTTAGAATCAAACCCTGATTTTCTAAATGTAGTGTTATCAGTCAAGACTCCTGGTGGGATTATCCAAGCATCCTCAGTGTTTAGAAACTCTAGTATTTACTTTAGTGAGAACAATCTTATCGCAAATCTATTAGTCATTCCCATGCTAGAATTCGACATTATACTAGGGATGGATTGGATCTCAAAGTATAATGCTAAGATCAAATGAAAAAGTCAGGAAATCTTAGTAGTCTTGAATGGGAAACCTACAATTATCTTCCAAGGAGATATATCTCAACCTGATCTTTTTCTAGAATAACCTCCTATATCTTTATTTATGGAGTTGATCGGTGAAGAAGAATAAGGAAATGAGAGTATAAGGATATAAAATGTCCCCAACATCTAGGAATACATTGACATATTTCCTAAGGAGTTACCCAAACCTCCCCCAGAAAGAGAGGTAGAGTTCTCCATTGAACTTGTACCTGGATCTCAACCAATATCAAAGACCCCCTATAGGATGGAAAATGTGGAGCTAGAGTAATTAAAGAAAAAACTACAAGATCTTTTGGAGAAGGGGTTTATCCGACCAAGTGTGTCACTTTGGGGAGCATCGGTTCTATTTGTGAAGAAGAAGGATGGATCGATGTGGCTATACATTGATTATATATAATTGAACGGGATCACAGTAAAGAAAAAATACCCTCTTCCAAGAATTGTTGAATTATTTAACCAACTTCATGGGGCTCAATTCTTCTCTAAGATTGATCTTTGATCTGGTTATCATCAATTAAGGGTGAAGAAAGAAGATATTACAAAAACTGCCTTCCGATCAAGATATGGGCATTACGAGTTTGTTGTTATGCCCTTCAGACTAACTAATGCACCTGCTATTTTTATGGATTTGATGAATAGAGTCTTTAAGGACTACCTTGATAACTTTGTGGTAGTTTTTATTGATGATATTCTGATATATTCCAAAAGTTGCGAGGATCATGAGGATCATATAAGGGTTATTTTCCAAACTCTACAGAAGGATAGGCTTTTTGGAAAGTTCAGTAAATGTGAATTCTAGTTACAATAAGTTTCTTTCTTGGGGAACATTGTTACCAATGAAGGAATCACAATTTACCCTACAAAGACAAAAGTTGTAGAGGAGTGGCCTCAACCTACAACAATAACATAGATTCGTAGTTTCCTTGTTTAGTGGGATATTATAGGAGGTTTGTGAAGAAATTTTCACAACTTTATAATCCATTAACCTAGTTAACTCGAAAAGGGGTCAAGTTCATCTAGAAAAAGGAGTGTGAGAAAAGTTTCCAAGAGTTTAAGAAGAGATTGGTTACTAAACTCGTGTTAACTTTGCCCTCGAGTGGAGAAAGATTCATTATTTTTAGCGATGCATCTCTGAAAGGGCTTGGTGCGTACTCATGCAAAATGACAAGGTCATTGCTTATGAATCTCGACAATTGAAGACTCATGAGAAGAACTATCCTACATGTGATATGGAGCTGGTTGTGGTCATTTTTTACACTAAAGATATAGAGGCACTATCTTTATGGGAAGAAATGTGATATATACATAGACCATAAAAGTTTGAAGTATATTTTCACACAAAAGGAATTGAACATGAGACAAAGGAGATGGTTGGAACTTCTTAAAAACTATGATTGTTCAATTCATTATCATCCCGGAAGAGAAAACAAAGTCATTGATGCATTAAGCAGGAAAGACCTAGTTGTTCTTTCCATGATGTGGATTCAAAGAGATCCTTTGATCAATGACCTGGTAAAGCTAGACATGGGAATTATAAGGGAAGGGACATTATCAATCCTAACCCAGATGATTTCTCAACCTTCATTACTAGAGAAGATCAAGAAATCTCATAAAGAAGATCCCTTTTTACAGAAGAAGTTTGAGGTTGTGAAGGATGAGAAGTTTCCTGAGTTCAATATTGATCAAGAAGGTGTAATTAAATTTTGTACAAGACTATGTGACTCATCTATTCCAGAAATAAATAAGGAGATGATGGATGAAGCTCATAGATCTACTTTTTCTATACATTCAGGAAGCAAAAAAATGTATAGAGACCTTTGTAATCATTATTGGTGGGATAATATGAAAAGGGAGATTGCTGACTACACTTTAAGGTGCCTGGTATGTCAGCAAGTGAAGGCAGAGCGACAACTTCTTAAAGGGGTATTACAACCACTACCCATACCAACATGGAAGTGGGACAATATCACTATGGACTTTGTCACTAGTCTCCTAAGAACTTCCAAAGGAAACAATGTGATATGGGTTATTGTGGACCGTCTCACCAAGACTTCCCATTTTATCTTTATTCAGGAAGATTTATCTCTTGATCAACTTGAAAAAATTTATGTTAAGGAAGTGGTAAGGCTGCATGGAGTTCCACTTTCTATCGTATCTAATCGTGATCCAAGGTTCACATCAAAATTCTAGAGAATTCTTCAATATGCTTTGAGCACTGAATTGAATTTCAGTACGGCCTATCACCCCCAAATTGATGGCCAATCTGAAAAGACTATTCAAACACTCAAGGATATGTTGAGAACATGCTTGATGGAATTTAAAGGTGGATGGGATCAACATCTCCCTTTAGTTGAGTTCTCTTACAACAACAGCTTCCACTCAAGCATTCAAATGGAACCCTATGAATATCTTTATGGGAAGCGATGTAGAACTCCTACTTGTTGGCATGAAGCTGGTGAGAGAAAGCTTCTTGGGCCTGATCTTGTGCAAGAAATGGCAAAAAAGGTCAACGTCATCCAACAACACATTAATGATGCTCAGAGTCGGCAAAAGATCTATATCGACAACCATCTAAGGGACTTGGAGTTTGATGTTGGTGACAAAGTCTTTCTTCGGATTTCACCTTGGAAGAGAGTCATGAGGTTTGGGAAGAAAGGGAATCTCATCTCTAGGTACATTAGCCCCTATGAAATCCTTGATCGTGTAGGAACAGTGGCCTATCGGCTTGCACTTCCTCCAAATCTAGCATAAGTTCATGATGTTTTCCATGTATCCCTCTTGAGGAAGTACGTATCTGACCCTTCACATGTACTAAATCCAGAGGTGGTACAACTAGAACATGACCTCTCTTATGAAGAGCAACCGGTGGAGATCTTGGATCATAGAGACAAGGTTCTACGCAACAAGACTACCCACCTTGTTAAGGTGTTGTGGAGGAACCACAAACGTGAAGAAGCCACGTGGGAACTAGAGGAGTCTATGAGGCAGAAGTACCCACACCTTTTCTCTTCTTAAGGTACGAGTTAAAATTTTGGGGACGAAATTTCTTAAGGGGGAAAGAATGTAATGATTAATAATATTTATTTCCTAAATTTGTGTGTTATTTTATACTCAACAAAACTATATCCTTTAATTAATGAAGTGAGTATAATTAAATGAGACCGTTGGGTTTCGACCGTTATATGACAGTTGGTTGGTATGACCGTTGGAAACTAAACTCTTTACGTTACAATTATTGTTTATAAATACAAGTGATCTTGGTTAATTAATACAAAAAGAAGAGTCAATGACCTCATCTAGTAGACTTGGGCCGTACAAAACCCATCTGTCAGAGCTTGGAAAGGAAGTAGCATCTCTGGGCTTTACTCTGGACCAAGCCCAAGCTGAGCTTCAACATGTAAAGCTTGAAAGAAATCGCCTAAGGGAGAAGTTCAAGCTGATAGAAATCACCACTCGGGAAATGTTGTCCGAGCCGCCCCAAGATTCTATCACCATAGTACACCTTACACTTAGGTCCTATGCATGTGTTATAAGGGGCTATGTAACGAGACCTTAGATACTTTTTGTAATCCCTTGGTATAAATAAAATTATTATTTCTTCTTATGATAAAATTTGTGAATTTCAAATGTCTAGATAAATGTGGGATGAATTTATAGAAGTTCCATATTACTAATGAATTTTGGAAAAAAATGGTATTTTAAAATATTCATGTAAACTTTAAATAATTAAAAATGTAAAATAATTTTCAAAAAATGGTCTTCTACAGTTGTGACCAGTAATAAATTTAGAGTCTAATAAGATCAACTTAATTTTCAGTGAATAGTAAAGTGTGAATAGTAACATACCCGTATGAATAGTAATGAATAGTAAATCTGCCAAAAAAATAGAAACTTCACCCATGAATGTATAAATACAATTTAGACATCTTAAAAGTGAAAAAATGATCATAGTATAAGTTTTGGTATTTTTGTATGTCATAAATACTTTATTCACAATTTTATAATTAATTTAATAATTTAAAATGGAAATGTATTTTCATAAAATGTAATCATAAATTGTTACTTTATTATCTTATGGTTATATGATAATTTTATGGGACCTTGATTACTTTTTCAAGGTGCTACAAAACGAGTTATAGATTTAAAGTTGTTTATTTGAAATAAATAGTGATTTTATTTAAAAATTATATTAAAAATATTTAGAAAATTATTTTTATAAAATGGAGTTCATTTTTGAATTCAGAGCATCGATATTAGGTTAGGGTAAATTTTTGGTATTTTTCTAATACAGTTGAATTTTCAGTGAATAATAAAAATACAGTTTGAGTTCCGGGTGTTTAATGACATCATTGATGATGTAATCATGATGTAATAAATATGGTCGACTTTTGAATAGAAATATATGTTATGAGGTGTCCCAAGTGTCCAATACCATGTACAAATGCCATGGGCAAGCCTATGGTTTTGCAAATACCACCGATGAGGTGTCCCTTGAAAATTAATTAAATATTCCCTCACTTTTGCTATAAATACCAAGTCATTCCCTCATTCCTTTCATTCCAAAATCATCCTCAACGAAGCTCTGATCTTTTTACCTCCTAAAGATTCCTCCCAAGGTGCCCTCAATCCCCCCAAGGTCCCAACCTTCAAGCTTTCGAAGTTACTCTTCAAGGTAAGGGAACCTTTCACCCTCCTCTTTTAAGTGATGACTTCCTTTATGTTATGTATTAATGTTTCCTTTTTATTATGTGGGGTTTTGTTCTTCTATATACCTACTACTTTCCATTTCATGTTCAATTTATGAGAGACCCTTTTTGCTCTCATCAACTTATTTTTCTGAATTTTAAGCGACGTCGTTAGGCTGCCGAATTTTTTATAAAAGAAATCACATCTTCTCTTTTCATTCAAGTTTCCTTTTCATGTGGTATGTAATTCAAATATCAATATCATGATCTTATTTCAATGTTATTTTTTACTTATACTATATTATGAGTTATTTCTAAATGGTTTTTCCTTACCCCCTCTCTTTTCAATATTTTTAAAAACCATGTTGTATAGTCGTTATGTTGCAGAATTTTCGTCTAAAAATCTCTCTCTTTCTCAAGAAATTATCTTGTTTTATTTATGTGAATACCCAAATCTATTTTCATTTCCAGGGGTATTCATCAAGACATAAAATTTATCTATTTGATTCTGGAATTTACATACATATAAACCTCACTCCCTTTCCATGGGTTATAAATGACATAATGATCATATTTTTAAGCACTTTTAAAACGTCATGATTTTGAAGTGAAACCCATTTCTTTTACTCTCTATGGGTTATTTATGAAATGTATGATTATAATCTATGTGGCTCACATGAAAATAAAGACATATTAAGGGTGCGCCCTGATAGCGCTCCAATGCACTGGGTAAAAAATTAATCTCTAGAGATGACAAGTTTCACGATACCTTAGTGGATAACCTTGGTAATTTTTTTTATGACACGTTGGGGATGAACCTTGGTGATATGTTCATGAATGTCTAAATGAAATGTTGTAGCCACATAATCAAGTTATGACTCATTTTCTTTTTATTATGATATGTCTCTTTTTCCATTTCTCATGTCTTATGGTTTTCATCAAGTTCTTATTGATATCACAAGTAAACTGGTTCCCTTGCTTTCCTTACTGGGTCTTCAGCTCACTCTTTCCTTTGATGTATGTCTCCAGGTTATGAGATAAAGTAATTGTACATAGGATGAACTTTTCAAGAAGCTTTTCAAGAAGATTTAAAAGAGTGTTTTAATTTTTCATGTTTTATTGTTCCTGATTTCCAAGACACTAGACTTTAAAGATCCTCTGTTTGTAAAATGTAATGAAAAGTTATGTAATAAAAAGACGGGATGTCATAGTCCTCATCCTACCCGTCACCCAACATAATGGATGAACTTTTCCATTCAATGAACATTTAAATTCCATCATGACACACCTAATACAACTCGTTCCTAACTCATAAGAACATCCTCCATGGAATTTACCAATAGGGACTGTAAATCAATCCCGTTACGACCTATGAATATTTCCAAGCAGTTGTGATTTAACATTCACCAAGGCACTACAACTAGCACATCACCCAAGTTTTATTAAATTTGAAATCCTATCCAGCCCCAAAATGAAACACCTTAATTAAATCAAAGACAGCATGTGTCTTCTCTTGAACCACCCATTTATATCAAAACTCAAGGGTCGCATGCCCTACTGCAACCATTTATGGACCCTGACTCACAATCCCTAGGGTCATAAAACAATTATTTTGGGCTTATGCGCCTTCAGTACCGATGATGCCTCTCACGCATGCCATTTCCCGAAGAAATAATATCTCTCATCACTTCTCACTTATACCAAGGTCAACCACATGATCACCCGTCATTTGGCATTGTTTCAAGACGCAAGTGCCTACCCGCTCCCCAACAGTGCTCAAAATGGAACATCGGAACCGATAGGGTTAGGTACTCATCTAGCCCTACCCTTCATGCCCAACTCTAGAGAACAAGGAATCCATAATCCTTTCCCACAACCCCAAGCACTTTTCATACTTCGGTCCCAAATAGGAAATTTACCTACGTTCACCAATCCTTTATCTATTCATCGAGGTTCACCATCGGCCATCTTATCGGAAACCATACCAGGGAAAAGCAGGACTAGGCACCCAAAAAACCCTACCATTACAAAATTAAACTTAAAACAAAGGAACTAGCACACAAGTTCTTATCTTAGGAACTAAGGCACCTAATGCACCTAAGACAAACCCTCACTAGAATCACCTGTATATTGATCCCATTAAGCTAAGGCCAACCTATCTCAAGACTACCTTCAAGATCAAGAGTTAGATGCACTAAACATTGAGTCACATCCAAAAAATTCAAGTCTTCCCTCCTAACCAAGGGTCATAACTCACATAAATAATTTCTCTTGAGAACGCCCAAGATCTCTTCTTAAGGTCACATAACTAGCTTGCTAACACTAATCACCCGCTCAAGGGTCATAACACAACCTACAAGGGTCACACCCAAATTGGGTCGCAATAAAAAAAATCCCTGATATCCAACACAAAAAATATCACTAAGGTCTCATGAATCGGGATATCACTCTATACTCAAACCCAACTCAGACTACACGCAACCAAGAACCACATTAGGACATGACCCCTCTCAATAACCCAACCACCCACACAAGGGTCATGACATGGGTGCTCCTCCGAGCCCCTCCCACTACTCAAGGTCATCAGTCAAAATCTCACAAGATTTACACTTTTAAGTTCATACCGAGAATCCATTAATTCCATAAGTTCCATATTCTAGTTCCCTACATACACATTTAGAAAACATGTTTCAATTCCAACCATTTTTCTTTACTAAGAAATCACATTTCAAGATTTCTATTTTTTCAACAAGGTAAACCCCCCTTATAATTTCAAACATCGGATTCACATTTTGATATTTTCATTTCCCATTGAAATTTTTTATTTTCAGGAGATTAACCATTTAGATTTTATTATTAAATAAAATTTCACACTAGAATTCCCATTATTCATTATGCCATAGTGTTTACTCATCAAAATAACAAGTTCCAAGGCTTGGTTAGATAAGATTGCATTCACAGTATATGAGGGAAAATTCATAGAACGTATCCCGTTGAATATGTGAAAATTTAATTATTTATAACTTATATTTACTAATTTATAGAAGTTTATAGGGTGTTGAACCCATATGGAAGGAAAATTTTGATTATGAAAAAAAATGAAAATAAAAATACCTAGAGGGGATGCAATCTTTTTTTTTTATTATGAAAAACAATTGATGTGGAAATGATATAGGTTACTCACTTGTTTCGGCGAATCAGCATGTGAATGGGAATGAAACTTTATGGGTTCTAAAACACAATAGTGTTAGCTTTGATTCTGTTCAGATTGATCAACAGTCGATTACTTTATCTTGTTGCTTTCAGGAGAATAGATTTTGTGTGACCTTTGTGTATGATTTCAATCAGTATATTAGAAGGAGAACTTTATGGGAATCCCTTACTGCTATCTCTGATAGCATGTCTTCTAGATGGATTCTGATTGGAGATTTCAATACCATTCTGAGGCCAGAGGAAAAAACAGGGAGCAACTTTTGCAGAATTTCAGCTAAAGATTTCTCCGCCTGTATTGATCATTGTAGGCTACTTGAAGTCCCAATCTCAGGTGTGGATTTTACCTGGAGTCAGTATACTCTGAATGGTAGGTAGGAAAGTAAGTTAGACAGATGTCTAATTAAGTTGGATGATAGCAGTGACATGATGGAAGTCTCTGGGGTGACTCTTCCCAGGATTCATTCGGATCATAATCCCATTCTGGTCGATATATGTTTCAGTTGTCTAAGGTCTGCACCCTTACCCTTCAAGTTCAATAATGCTTGGCTGGTTGTGCTTGGATGCAGGGAAATAATCTCAGAGGCTTGGAAAACAGATGTCATAGGTAGTTCTTTGTTCATTCTGAATGCTAAGCTGAAAATTGTGAAATCCAGACTTAAAGAGTGGAGTAAATTGACCTTCTCCAACATCGTTAATGATATTAAAGAAGCTGAGTCTCATTTGTTGAGCTGTCAAAAGAGGAACATGCAGCAGGAAAGTCCATCACAAGATGAGGTGGAAGCTGCTTCAAAGCTTGATAGTCTCTTGTCCCGTAAGGAGAATCTTGACCGAAATCAGCTCAATGTTAAGTGGCTCAAGGATGGGGATAGAAATTCAAAATTCTTTCATTGTATGCACAAGGAGAAAAAGGCTAGAAAAAATCTCAGGGCCTTAAAGATTGATGGTAATATGCTGACTTCTGAAAATGAAATTGTCAATGGTGCGACTTCCTATTTTGAAAATTTATACTCTGGCTCTGGTGTGAACAGCCTTGATAAGGTTATTAGATGTGTTGAACCCATTGTTAATGATAATCAGAACAGAAATCTTATTGGGACTCCTTCCCAAAAAGAAATTCATCATGCCCCTTTCTCTCTAAATATGGACAGTACTTCTGACCATGATGGCTTCACAAACAAGTTCTTTATGTTCTACTGGGACATTATTTACATGGAAGTTATTAGTGCTGTAAAGGAATTCTTTCATCACTCCTATATGCCATTTGGGATGAATTCTAACTTTATTTCATTAATCCCTAAAAAGGATAATGCCTTGGACATTAAAGATTTCAGGCCTGTTGCCATTGGGAACACGATTCCAAAAGTCATCAGCAAAATCATGGCTACCCGATTAGGTGATGTTGCTAAAAGTCTTGTCTCTGGTAATCAGTTTGGCTTTATACCTGAAAGAAGGATTCAGAATTGTCTCTTCACTGCTTCAGAATGCATTAACATCATGAGAAACAAAGTTCCACATGGTAACATGGCCGTGAAGATTGATATTGCAAAGGCCTTTGACACTATAAGGTGGGACTTTATTTCTTTAATTCTTAAGATGCATGGCTTCTCAGAGAAGTTCATTATTTTGGTTCATGCCATTTTGAAAAGTGCTCGACTATCCATTCTTATTAATGGCTCCCCAAGGGGCTTCTTTCGATGCACAAGAGGGGTCAGGCAAGGGGATCCTTTATCTGGGCTTTTGTTTTCCATGGCAGAGGACTACCTGAGTATTTGTCTTCATGATCTTATCAACACTGGTATTTATCAAAGAATGAGGGCAAGTAGGAATTTATATGCCCCATCTCATTTATTCTATGCCGATGATATACTTCTGTTTTGTAAGGCTGATAGCAAGACAATTTTGTGCATCAAAAGTATCTTCTCACATTATGA
The DNA here is from genome assembly GCA_963277665.1 of Viscum album. Classification (NCBI taxonomy): domain Eukaryota; kingdom Viridiplantae; phylum Streptophyta; class Magnoliopsida; order Santalales; family Viscaceae; genus Viscum; species Viscum album. Next base: position 1,810,382,824 of record OY728155.1, read on the forward strand.
AGAGGTTTCAGGTCAGGTGATCAGCTGGAATAAATCCTTTGTTGTCTTTGGGGAAGGCATTAGAATTTCGAAACAAAATAGGGTTGCTCGTAGGCTCGGTGTCAGAAGAGGCACACTGCCCTTTAATTATCTTGGGGTTCCCTTATTTTGGGGAAGGGTGAAACGTTCCCATTTAGAGGACATTGCGTTAAAAATTACCAATCAATTAGCAAGTTGGAAAGGGAAGACAATGTCTCAGGCTGGTAGAGTTTGTCTTGTCAATTCTGTTATTACATCTATGTTTGTCTACTCTTTTTCTGTGTATAGATGGCCGGTTCTGCTTCTTAAGGAATTGACTGGAAAGATTCGGAATTTCATTTGGACTAGATCTATTCATCAGAGGAAGCTTGTTATTGTTGCATGGAAAGAGTGTATAAAGCCACTCAAAATGGGAGGGATGGGGATCAAGGATGCTAGAATATTCAATAACGTGCTTCTTCAAAATTTCACTTGGAGGCTTCTCTCTAAGCCTGGTTTTTCTCTTGATTTTCTGGTTGGCAAGTTTGTGGACAAACTGCAAAACAGTAGGTGCATATTTCTTAAATCTTCTGTCTGGCCTTCAATTAAGAGTGCTTTTTCGTCTATTATGTCTCAGTCAACTTGGTTGGTCTCTTCTGACTCTCAGCTGAACTGCTGGAACACACCATGGTTGTCCTCTCCTTTGAAAGATCATGTTAATATTCCCCCCTCCCTCGGAAATCTCTCCATTGCTGATCTGCAGGAAAACCTGATTGCTCATGAGCTTATTCCAAATAATCTGCGAATGGAAATTGTCAATTATGTCTATGTTGATAGTGATACTTTGATCTGGAAACCTGCCCTTTGTGGTGAATTTTCCAGCAGGGACTATTACAGTATGCAGTGTGGCACTCTCTCTGCAATTCCTTCTTGGCTGGCAGGTTTTCATCAACCATACATCTCTCCCAGCGATGCTATGTTGATATGGAGGATCTGGAAGAACAGAATGCCAATTCAGTGTGTGCTGCAGCGTGCTGGACTCAACCTGGCCTCGGTATGTTACCTCTGTTTCAGTGGTGATGAGTCCCTTCCGCACCTGTTCCTGCATTGCACTTTTTCTGCGCGTTTATGGAATTATGTGGCATCAATTTTTCACTGCTGTCTTGATTGCTTTTCTCTTGAATCGGTGCTGAGCTCGCCCTTGAGAATTGAGTTCAGTGATCAACTGCATTCCTTGTTTACTGCTGCTATCACTTCAGTTTTTTCCTTCATATGGAAAGCTCGGAATTCTGTTGTTTTTAACAATGGAAAGCCATCATTCTGGGATGATGTTCTGCATATACACCGAAGTATTGCAGTTGCTTCCAGGATCCAAACTGGGTCTATGCATAATAACGTTTCTGACTTTGTCATCTTGAGATCCCTTGGTGTTAGTGGCAGGGAACGAAAGCCTAAAATGGTCAAATATATTAGGTGGATTCCACCAATTCCAGAGTGGCTGAAAGTGAATGTTGATGGGGCGGCTGATGGTGCGTCGGGTCCTACTGGATGTGGTGGAGTGTTCAGAACTCATCGGGGCTTTGTGAAAGGTTGTTTTTTCCATTATATTGGTTACGCTCATGCTATTGAAGCTGAGCTATGGGCGATTATCAAAGCTATCAGGTATGTAGTTCGTTATGGTTGGCATAGACTATGGTTGGAGTCGGATTCGTCTCTTGCTGTGCAGATATTGAAGGATAGGTCTCGAAATGTTCCTTGGAGGATGATGCCTGACTGGATCTCCTGTCTTAGGCTTGCCAACAGCTTACGCCTTAATGTCTCGCATGCATATCGTGAAGCCAACCAGGTCGCTGATGCTCTTTCTAAAAGGGTCATTGTGGAGGTTAGTTCCAGCTGGTCATTTGTATTGCCTTTCTATTGTGAAGATTTGAGTAGTAATGATAGAAATGGGGTTCTGTATTCAAGGCTTTGCAAAGCCTCTTGTTCCTGAGCTGTTTTGTATTGTTTACTTCTTTTTTATTAATTTTAATGGGAGCAGGTTTCTACCTGTTTCCTGGCTAGATGAAAGGGGAATTAAAAATAACTGGTTTAAATGGATTTCTTCATTCATGGACATTTTACTAAAATCTCATCCTCAAAAATTGATTAGATTGATCTCCTTTTCCAGAAGATCAATGTCATGGAAGGATAATTCTTTAAGCTCACCGCTTCCTAGAATCATCCAACATTGGAGATGTTAGAATAATTGTTGACAAAATCAATCTTATGGATTGATTCTGAAGTTTTGAAATTAAATTCAAGAGGCACAAAACAATTTTTAAATTTAGAATCAACCTCACCGATCAATTTTGATATTTGAAGAAAATAAATGTGAAGAGGAAAAGATTTCAAACTAATAGTATTTAATCCCCAAGAAAGAAAATATAAATCGAAAATCATTTTCAATTTAAGAACATTCAATGTATTAAATTTCGATTACAATTGAAATGAATAAAGAATAACAATAGAGAAGAAATATCCCTTCTGAAATCGATTGCGGCGAGTGATTCTCTGTTCCTTGATCTCCAGAAAAAACCCTGAAACTCTCTCTCTGTTAATTCCAAAAAAGTATCTGATTCTCCCTTGTGCCTCAAAATTTATTTTCCTATTACTCACTGGTATTAAACACTGAACAAACTCATTCGTCGGCTCTTCATTGACCACGTGGCCCTTGTCACAAAGAATTATCAATCTGATGTGACATGAGCAGACCATTCAAACAGAATGTAACTGATCACATGATATTGTATTTCAAAGCAAAACAAATGAACCTGGATATGCCCCAATTTTGGTTCACTTTTTAACAACCATTCAGTATTTTGTCAATTCAAAAACATTTACCCATTAAAACTCCTAGCTAAACTAAATCGATGGATCTTTGATAGTGATAGACTGACATGGTTCTCAAAAAAAAGACCTTACAAAATGAACAATCAATACAAAAGGGGATTCACGGCCCTGCTTTCCATAGTTGAAAATCTGCAAACAAATGAATAAAATCAAATGCACTAATTCATAATCAACATGCAAAGGCACAGATCAGATCTTACTCAACTTCAACCTGTCACGCGACATTGTAAAGAACTCGAATTTATCTGCTTCATCCCTGCATCAATATGGGATGAAAATTTCATCCAGAGTTAAATATACTCTTCATCGAGCTTCAGTTTTCATATCCTTCCGCTTGATTCAACCACAAGAGATGGCTTAGAAATTTAGTTGAACACGTGTTGGAAAGATCTCCACTTCACCCGGTAAACACAAGAAGCTCACAAGTAAAACATTGATCAACAATGAACCACCCCAGCTTGGACCTCCTGCAGATCCACATTCCAGACAGCCAAACCACTTGAAATCTTCAACACAAACTACCCCACAGTAGAATGAAACTCCAGAAGATAGAAATCGGCACACTCTTAAGCAACCAAAATGAAAAACGTGGTTTTATCTCCCGTAGCTGAATTGGGAGCAGATCACTAGAGGTTGCCATCTTCGCTCACGGCTCCGAATTTCTTCAAGCAACTAGAGCTGGCTTCACCCACTTCAGCTCGGACGAAATCAATCAGGTATCTCCAAGTGGCGGTGACACTTCATTCTGGTTCTAGATCCACATGGAGAGGCTCATCGGTTGGTCATCAGAGTCCATCAATATAGCCTTTGTGTAATGGTGCAGCTCAAAATCAGAAGGCATCGATGATGTCCAGTCGATCAGAGGCGACTCAACTCAGGCAACCTTCATTAACAATTGCAGCAAGGGCTCAGTTTGGGTAGATCTTCTTCAAACCACTTGAAATCTTCAACACAAACTACCCCACAGTAGAATGAAACTCCAGAAGATAGAAATTGGCACACTCTTAAGCAACCAAAACATGAAAAACGTGGTTTTATCTCACGTAGCTGAATTGGGAGCAGATCACTAGAGGTCGTCATCTTCGCGGCTCCGAATTTCTTCAAGCAACTAGAGCTGGCTTCACCCACTTCAGCTCGGACGAAATCAATCAGGTATCTCCAAGTGGCGGTGACACTTCATTTTGGTTCTAGATCCACATGGAGAGGCTCATCGGTTGGTCATCAGACTCCATCAATAGAGCCTTGGTGTAATGGTGCAGCTCGAAATCGGAAGGTATCGATGATGTCCAGTCGATCAGAGGCGACTCAACTCAGGCAACCTTCTTTAACAATTGCAGCAAGGGCTCAGTTTGGGTAGATCTTCTTCAACGTGCTAGGGTTCTTCCTCGCCTTGGCTGACGGTGGCAGCTTTTCGGTGGGTGATAGTAGCGACGAAGGGGGTGGAGTCTGACCGGGACAGTTGATCGGGGGAAGTGGCGGTGGATCGGACAATGGTGGATCTACAGGAGCAGCACGCATGAGGGTTCCAGATTTCTGATCCAATGTCGGATTAGGTTTTTCTTCAAGCACAGTGGACGGTATCTCCATGAGGTAGTGGTGGATCTGTGGTGGAACGATAGGAGGGTGGATCTGTCTGTGGCGGTATAGGGCTTGAGCTATGAGAGATGGGAACGGTGGATCCCTGGTGGTATCAGGGTTAGGGAAGACGTGGTCGGTGGATCACCCTAATGGTGGATCTTTAGTGGAACGGTAGAAAGGAAAGAGAAGATAATAAAGGAAGCCCTGGATGAAGGGATTAGGGCTTGTGGGAGCACTACATATGACGGTATAAGCAATATTAAATAAAGTTAAAAAATAAAAATTAACGATTAAACAAAAAATTGAAACATAAATATTTAAAATTAAAAACAGATTTATGTTAATTAACTAAAATTTAAATTATAAATAAAATTAAAAAAGGGATTTAAAATAAAATCAAATTACTTAAATTAGTAATTGAAATACGATTAATTATTAAAATTGTAAATTCGAATTAAAAAATATTAAAGTATAAAAATAAGATATTTTAAATTTAATTAAAGGTCTGTTTGTTATAAATTAACATAATTACTAAATACAAAAATAAAAACGATACACATAGAATTAATATTCTAAAAGACCATTAGAAATACAATGTAAAAAAAATATAGGCAGACAAAATTAATTAATTAAATACAAAATTAAAAAATTAGACATAAAAAATGATAGATTAATAATTTTAGCAATAAAATTACTAAGTATGATTATTTAAAAAAAGGTATATTTAATTAACTAAATCGTCAAAATATAAAAGAAATGATGTAGCAAAACACCTGAATTAAAGGGCACATTAAATTCCCTCATACTTAATCATTGTTTGCCCTCAAACAATTTCTAATCAATTTTAGTGGAAAATAATTAATCTTAAAATTGAAAAACTATAATTCCACAAATAATTAATTAAGGAAAAATGATTTCCCCCCATAGATCATGTTTAGAAGAATGTATGGATTCTCTCTCAAGTCAAATTGGTTTTAGTGAAAATTTTAATTACTATTTTATAAAAATGATTGTTTTTTAAAAAAATCGAATCGAATAAAACAAAAATCAATATGCATTTAATGAAAACATCCAAACTTATCTTTTCTTCTAGGTGAGCAGACACACATAATTTATCACACAAAAAATTAGACACAACTGAATGAATGAGTAGGTTCAATAATTACATGGAAGCATAAATAACTCATCCAACAGTTTTAGCTTAAAGAATAAAAGAAAAAAAGAAAGAAGAAAAATCTCAACATGGATTGGGATGTTTGTTTCATAACTCATGTAAATTCATGTCTTAAGAGTTTGATTCAATCAAAACGTTTTAATTCAATAATAATTGCATGACATTATCTTAAAACAAAACCATGAAAAAATGATCTCAAGAGCACAAGAAACAATTTAATCAATTAAATTCATGGGGTAATAAATTATAACCTCTTCAAACTGACATCACAAATTTTAAAATTAATAAAAAACTTGACCCACTGGAATTGTTGATAAAAACTCGAAAACAACCAATTTTGAAAAAAATTTAAAGGGATTCTTGATGGGTTAAACATTAAAGCATAGTTTAGCCCAAATTAAAAATACCCTCTCCCCCACACTTAAAACCCAACTTTATCCTCAAAGTTGAATTCAAATATGAATAAAACAATTAGACTTTTAAAGTTCAAAACATATTTCAAATTCAGAAGTTTCATTTATGTTGAAGGTTCACAATACAATTCAAAAAATATGTTTTTCACAATAAATATTTAATAAACAAATTATCAATGAGTACGTAGTACACGAGGTGTCATCAAATTTAATAATTTTTTTAATTAGATTTTCAATAGAATAGAAAATATTATGCTAATCACCCAACACGACAAACACATTCACTAAAAAAACAACCAGGGGTATTACTCTCTCACACTTAATTTCACACAGTGAATAAATTTAAAAACATTAAAGCTCAATTTTTAACTATTAATGAACATGCAACAACACTACAACAATAAAGAAGAGTAGAAAATAAATGCAATAATTAAAACAAATACTTCCCTGATTAAAGAAGCTTTCTTCAAATAAAGTTCATTCAAAAATATCTCCCCTCTTAGCTTTGAATGAAATCCTATGGTTTATTCTGGTTACAATTTCTAAAAATTAAGAAATATTAATATAAGAATTCAACATATTAAGTTAATATGTAATAAAAATCCAGAGGTTGAGTTTAGGGAATTTTTTATCTAGTTAGGCTCCAGCATGAAACTTTTACTTAACTTGAGAACAAAAGGGAATTATGTTATTCTATTGGAACCAACAACCTTCTTAAATAAAAATGACTTGAAGGATAAATAATTTAAATCTAGTAGAAACAGTGACTAAAAGAAAGAGCGTAGCAACACTTTGTTCTTTAAAAAATAGTAAAAAACTTAGAAAGACAATGGGTTGACTCCCATAAAGAACTGAATTTAAAGTTTTTAGCTACAATTCTGATGAAAACTCAGTTTTCAAGCACAAAGATAACATCCAATCCCTTTGTATTTTCATAAAAGTTTTTTTTGATTCTATGACTATTTACCAACAATGGTCTTTTTTTTCTCCAACAATTTCAACGACTCCATTTTTCAGCACTCTAAGAATAGTGAAAGGTCAATACCACTTAGATTTCGATTTTCCTATAAATAGATTAAGTATGGAATTAAAGAGAAGAACATTCTTTCTAGCCTTGAATTCTCTATTCTTAATAGAAGAATCATGAAAAACCTTGGTCCTATCTTTATAGATCCATTCATTAACAGAAGACTCTCTTCTAACCTCATCTAGATCACTCAATTCAAGAATTCTTCTTTCTCCAAGAATCTTAAAATCAAAGTTCAAAACCTTCACATCCCAATATAACTTCTTTGTTGACTCCACGGGTAGATGAATTGAATTTCCATACAATAGCCTGTATGGATATATACTTATTGGGGTTTTAAACATAGTTATATAGGCCCATAAAGCTTCATCCAGATTTAGGGACCAATCCTTCCTAGAATTACTGAGAGTTTTCTCTAAAATCTGTTTAAGATCCCTATTAAAAATTTCTACCTATTCACTGGATTATGGATGGTAGGAAGTTCCAGTCCTATGGGCATAACCATATTTCTCCAACAATGATTTGAATTTTTAATTCTTAAAATGGGTTCCATTATCAGTAATGAAAGATCTTGGAACCCTAAACCTTGATAAGATGCTCTTTTTAATGAATTTTATAACACTACTGGCATGATTTTTGGGTAGTACCAATGCCTTAACCCACTTTGAAACAAAGTCAATAGCTACTAAAATATACTCATTCCCATGTGATGATGGGAATGATCCCATAAAATCTAATCCTCAAATATCAAAAATCTCAACATCTAAAATACCTTTCTAAGGAAGCTTCTGCTTCCTTCCCATATTTCTTAATCTTTAGCATCTATCAAAGCCCACAACAAAACTCCTAACATCCTTAAATAATGCCGGCTAGTAAAATCCATCTTGTAGGACTTTTCGGGCTATTCTTTCTCCACCATGATGACCACCCTAAGATGAGGAGTGACAACTCTCCAGAATGGGCAATATTTCATCATCCTGTACACACATCCTTAAGATTCCATCAGCACATCTCTTAAACATCAAAGGGTCATCCCACAGATAATACATAAGCTATGAAATGAAATTCTTTCTCTAATTATTTGAAAGTTCTCAGGAATGACACTTTCTTCCAAGAAATTAGCGAAATCTACAAACCAAGCAGACTGCTTAATAGTGCCAATGAGTAACTTTTCATTAGGAATGGAAGAATTAATTTCCCAGGGATATTTACACTGGGTATTAAAAAACCTAAATAGGTTGTTGGTCGGAGTGGACACTCAAGAGGGGGGGGGGTGAATTGAGTTCCAATTAAAATTTCTGTTAAAAACAAGTTATATTAAAATCCCCCAATTTCAAAAATAGATTAAACTGTAGTGAATTTATACAGATTATAAAGGTTCAATTAGTTTCTCAAAGATTGATTAATTCTCAGTTGACTTAATCTTATGATTAAATTAACTTTTGAAACTAACTTACTGGTTTATAATAAATATAAACACTTGCGAGTTTAACTATCAAAGTAGCTTTGAAGATAAATTATATTTCAAAGTAACAGCAGCGGAATATGAAATAAATATGTACTGTATGGATATAAACTTTAACTAAAAACACAGAGGAGTTAACCAAGAGGTTCAGTCTCAAGCCGAGACTTAGTCCTCTCAAAAGTTTATATAAAGATGATTCACACCCTGGATCGGGGTTCAACAGTTTACAACTGTCCAGGTCCAAGACCTCTACCACTGTTATTCGTGGGAAACAAAACAACAACAACCAGTTGTCCAGGTCACACACGACCTATACCACTGTCCACAGTGGGAAAATGAATGAAAAGATAGTGAGTGAGGGTTTACAAATCCTCCAGTTAAGGTTCAGGAGACAGTGTGTGTGTAAAATACAACAGACAACACACACTGCTCGCAATGTAAAAAATAAATCACAGAGATAAAGATTTAGAGTTTAGAAATGGCTCTAGTGATCTTCGTGCAGCTCTTGACTCATTTTGTTGATTAGAATTCGTTCTGAGTCTTCTTCTGGTTTTTGTCTGGAAAACATAGTATCATCTGTTTCCTTAACTTCCAGGTTCAGCTTGCTTATCGGCTCAAAGAATGAAGAGTTTTGTGTAGTTCTTCTTTAGCATAGATTGCTCGATGCAAGCTCTATGTTCTGGAGGCTGGTAGTAGTAGTATCGTGAGTGCAAGTTCTCCAGTTGTTCTTGGCACGTTTTGAGCTTGATCGCAAGTGTGTTCTGTGTGCTCGATCTCTTTTTGTCTAGTGTCTCTCTCCCTTCCTTTTGATACATACACGATGTCCTCTTTTATGCCCCTTTGTTTTTTGTTTTTCTGAGAAGAAGGAATGATTATGCTTTTTGATCGTACTTGGTACGGTTTCCTGAAATGGCAACACAAATCATTTAATAACATTAAATGCATCAAAAGTAACAAATGTAACCGTTAGTATAATAAACAAATAGTGTCGAGGATATAGGATTTGACTCCGCAGTTCATTATAGGTAGCCGTTTGTTTGTAGACGTGTACTGTTGACTCGGTGTAGGATATTCCATCGGTAGCTCTTCAAACTCTTATCGGTGGCTCTTATCGGTAGCTCTTATCGGTAGCTCTTATCGGTAGCTCTCTATCCATCGGTAGCTCTGTGCATCGGTAGCTCTCTTATCGGTAGCTCTGGCTATCGGTAGCTCTGGCTATCGGTAGCTCTGGCTATCGGTAGCTCTGGCTATCGGTAGCTCTGGCTATCGGTAGCTCTGGCTATCGATAGCTCTGGCTATCGGTAGCTCTTCAAACTCTTATGCAAACCACATCTAATTGACTTAGAATTGTTTCAAAGCTTGTATAAACCAGGATAATCGAGATGAACATAAATCAGAAATTATTTAAACATTATTATTAACTGGATCACTGATTTGAAATAATTAAAGTGTAGATCAACAGTAATTGAGAATATCATAAAATATGAACACATAATTGGGATTATCAAAACATATAAATACACGATTGGGATTATCAAACCAGGTGAGGTCAACAATCTCCCCCTTTTTGATACTCACAACTTATGATATGACCAAAAAACAATAGTGAGAATATAGTATAAGAGAATATAACATTTATATTCTAATTTCTCAAAGAAATCAGTATCAGAGGAAATAGAGGAAATAGTAATAGAATGAGAGAGATCAAAAATTATCATAGTTAGTATTAAATACAATAGTATCAGAGATAAGCTTTGAAAGAATTGGTACCAAAGAAGGAAATGTAAGAAATAGTATCAAAGGCTCAAATTTCCCCCCTTTGATATTTCTCCCCCTCTATTTATATGTTCTCCCCCTTTCTTCCCCTTTCTTTATATTTTTCTCCCCCTTTGTGATAATCAAAAAGTGGGAAAGCAGACATAGAAAACTGATAAACAGAGATAGTGTAAAGAAAATCATTTGTATTAGACCAGACAAAACTTACATAAACAGAATAGAAAAGAAAAAAAAAATTCCTATCAAACAGCCTGGCCACTTTAGCAATCCTGATCTTCAACATGAGATTTTCCTTTTGGATCAGAAGAGGATGCAGGTGGTGAGGATGTGGGTGAGGGCTTTGGAATCCCAGAAATGATCACAGGAGGCTGAGCCACTAATATAGTGCCTGGCCTGTATTGGGAAGTTTGTTGAGTGATCAAAGGTGTGAGGCTTCGGATGGCCTGAGCAGGAGTCATCTGGACTGGAGACTCAGTAGAGGCAGAGGCAGGCAAGGCAGGAGGGACAATAACTGGTCTGGCATCAACATGCAAAAAGGGCAACAACAGATTTCTGAAATCCATAATGATTCCTCCTCCTCTTTCCATAGCAGATATAAAATCATCTTTGTTCTCCATGATTTTTTCTAAGGCAGGAGTCAGCTGCCTTAGCTTGCTCACTTGTTCTCGGAAGGCTTGAGTTACAGGGGGTAACTTCATGTTTTCCAACATCAGCTTGAAATTATGGTTGAGTTGTTGCTTGGTAAAAATCCTTTGGAAATAATAATCCACCTTGTTCTTGATTTCATCCTGAGAGGCAGAGGCCTCTTTCATATTGTTGTGGACGATTTTCACTATTTCCCTGACTGAATCTCTTGTAGAGAGCACTACTCGGCTTAGATCTGATGAGTCCACAGAGCCACTGGTTGAAATAGAACCAAGCTCTTCCTTCATCATAGCTCGTAATTGATTCAAATCAAATGCAGGTTTTGAAGCTAGAGGACCAACTGAGAAAGATACAGTTTCTTTGAAACTTTTGGTCAAACCACTAATCAGAGTTTGCGGTTGAGAGTCCTGATTTTTAACATGATTCTTTATAGAAGATTTGAAATCTTCAAATACTGAGACCATTTGGCTTACAACACTTTTCACATAGGCTAAATCCTTATCAGCTTGAGGCTTTGAGCTCATGTAAGAATCTAAGGCAGTAACAAACTTCTTTAAGGCTTCAAGATCTGCTTCTATTCTAGAAGATTGGGTCTGGCACTCTTTGACTGCTTCCATCAGCTCACCCATAAAAGTTGACAGATTGAAACCAAGAGAAAGCTCAAAATATTGTTCTAACAACTTCATTTCTTCACTAAAACAGTGCTTCATCTCAGCAACTGAGGCACTGAAGGATTCTTTCAGCTCATGCTTTAGGGATTCGAGATCAGACTTTATAACAAAATCAGTAGGAGAAACTGTAGTAGATACTCTTGCAGAAGCTAAACTGACTATAGAATCATTCATGACTGATTGAATCGAGGATACTAAACAAGATTCCATTGTCTTTACTTCTTCTACAAAACTGACTTTGAGATTTTCTTTCAGCACATCTAAATCATGTACTCGGACCACATCATCAGGTAATAACTCAGAATTGATGTCATAGCTGATCTTTGGTCTATTCAACGATACTTCATTATCCGAATCAGGATAATCCAAACCACATACTATAAAACCTGGGTCTTCTACCCAGTCTCCAACCTCAACAGTCACTGTAACATTTCCAAGATTGGAATGATTCTCCCCCTCAATGGGTGCATTCTTATGTACAACAGCTACATTTTCTGCTGGTCTTTCTTCATCAGAATCTTCCACAATAACTTCCATCTCAGCAGCAGTAAGGAGATTTTCTGAAAAAGGTACAGCTTCTTCTCTTTCTTTTTCTACTTCATCAGTAGGCACAACTGAGTTTCCAATCAATGGACTCAGACTCAACCTAGCAGAATCAGACGATTCAGATACATTCTCTTTTTCTCCTTCTTGCTAAGGAACTGGCTGGTCTTCCTCATGAATAGATAACACTTCCTCTACTTTTCCTTTTCTTGAGTATACAAACTCAGTAACAGGACTTGGGGGGAAAGTCTGGATCTCCTCCAATATCCATAAGAGTTTCTTCCTCTTATTCTTCTTCTTCTTCTTCTTCTGACTCATCACTGTAATTGGGTTCCTCTTCATCAGGTCCTAAACCTGGATCTCTTTTATCCTTTGGCCTTGAAGGATAATCCACAGGATTAAATTTATCATACACCTTCTGGTCATCACTGAACCATTCTCCTTTCCATGGGTTCCAATTGATTTTCATGTACTTACAAACTGTAGTAGTGATACAGAAGTTATTCTTAACTACAACTGTCTCATCTTGAGACTCAGCTATCCCTTTCACTTTTATCATTACAGAGATCATTTTGGCAAAGAATAAAGCATTAGTCTTTGATTTTGGCCTAATCATGTCTTCCATTTGACTCAACAACAGTTTGCACAGATTAACTTTTACACCATGTCTTAACAGATGTAGAAGATAAATATATTGATATCTCAGATTAGAAAAATCTCCTCTCCTCGGTATCAAAACATGTTGAACAAATTTGAAAAGCAATCTGTTCTCTCCATCCAATTCAGTAGCAACCACTTGCCTTTGACTTCCATTACCCGTTAGTTCTTTTAATGCGGTCTCATAGTCAAAGATGTTACTGGTAGGTGGAATTACCCTTGAGACATACCCGGATACACCTTCATGTGGGACTTTTAAACATTCAGCCCACTCTACTGAAGAAAACGACATTTCTTTTCCATTTAAAAAAGAACTTACCCGGTTCTCATTCTCAGACTTCTCGAAGCTTACGAATTCGTAGAACTATTTCACTAACTTCGGGTAGTAGGGACCATTGTTATTTGAAAAACAATCTACCCATCTCTGATCTTCTAGAATTGCAAGCACCAATGACTTGCTTGGTAGCAGCCAATCTACGCATAGCTCCTTTTCAATCACAATATCTCTATTCTGCAAATGAGGGTTTACTGGTCGCTTTCCCGACCTAGTTCTGACATTACTTCCACTAGCTTCTTGCTGCACTTTCTGCTTCTTTGTTTTAGGCTCTACACTGTCATCTCTTCTGGCAGGAATCTTGGTTTTTGCCATCGCGGATTTAGGGTTCTCAGTCGAATAGGGAGATAATATTTGAAGGTGAAAAGTTTTGGGTCCGGTGGAGTGAGAAGCGGTTTAGGCTTAGTTTTATCATGTAGGAATCATAAATAAATGAATAAAGTAAAATAACATAAAAATAAAACGATTCATATTCTTGGCGGCAGACAGAAGTTTTAAAACATTGCATCGGTGAGAATTGATCATCGGTGAGAATTTCAGCATCGGTGAGAATTTCAGCATCGGTGAGAATTTCAGCATCGGTGAGAATTTCAGCATCGGTGAGAGTTTCAGCATCGGTGAGAATTTCAGCATCGGTGAGAATTTCAGCATCGGTGAGAATTTCAGCATCGGTGAGAATTTCAGCATCGGTGAGAATTTCAACATCGGTGAGAATTTCAACATCGGTGAGAATTAAACATCCCCAACTCGTGCCTAATGTAACTTAACCTATCAGAACTTAAAGGTTTAGTGAAAATATCGGCCAATTGATGTTCAGTGCAAATAAATTCAAGAGTAATATCACCTTTTTGATAATGATCTCTCAGAATATGGTGTCTTACATCTATGTGTTTGGTTCTAGAGTGAGATACAGGGTTCTTAGATATGTTTATTGCACTAGTGTTGTCACAATTGATTGAAACATGTTTAAACTCAAATCCATAGTCCAATAAAGTGTGTTTCATCCACAGAATTTGTGCACAGCAACTACCAGCAGCTATATACTCTGCTTCGGCAGTAGACAATGCAACTGAGTTCTGTTTCTTACTACACCATGACACTAGGGATCTTCCAAGTAAATGACATGTTCCAGATATGCTCTTCCTTTCTAACTTACATCCAGCAATGTCAGCATCTGAATATCTAGTGAAGTCAAATGATTGTCCTTTTGGATAAAACAAACCTAAATTTACATTATGCTTAAGATATTTAAAAATCCTTTTAATAGACAATAAGTGTGATTCTTTAGGATTAGCTTGAAATCTAGCACACATACATACACTGAACATAATGTCTGTTCGACTAGCAGTAAGATAAAGTAAGCTCCCAATCATACCTTTGTAATTGGTTTGATCCACTAGTTTCCCAGCTTCATCTGTATCCAACTTACAGGTAGTACTCATAGGTGTATCATTTTCCTTAATACTATCCAATCCAAAACGTTTTAAAAGATCTTTTGTATATTTACTTTGATTTAGAATAATTCCATCTCTAGTTTGAAAAATTTTAAAACCAAGAAAATACTTAAGCTCTCCCATTAAGCTCATTTCAAATTCATTTTGCATATTTTTTGAAAAATCAGTACATAGAGAGTGTTTAGAAGATCCAAATATAATATCATCAATATAGATTTGTACAACTAAAACATCTTTAGAAATTATTTTAATAAAAAGAGTTGGATCAACAATCCCTTTAGTAAAACCTTTTGAAATAAGAAAATTGCTGAGTCTATCATACCAAGCTCTTGGAGCTTGTTTTAAACCATATAAAGCTTTAGAAAGTTTAAAAACTTGATTTGGAAAATGAGGGTTTGTAAATCCAGGTGGTTGTTCCACAAAAACATCTTCAATTATAAAACCATTTAGAAATGCACTTTTGACATCCATTTGATATAACTTGAAATTCAGATGTGATGCATATGCAAGTAAGATCCTAATAGATTCCAGTCGAGCTACAGGTGCAAAAGTTTCTCCATAGTCTATACCCTCTTCTTGACTATATCCCTGTGCAACTAGTCTAGCTTTATTTCTAACTATGTTTCCTGATTCATCAACTTTATTTCTAAAAACCCATTTTGTGCCTATTGTCAGGGTGTCCTTGGGTCTGTCAACTAATTCCCAGACTTTGTTTCTTTAAAATTGATTCAACTCTTCTTGCATGGCTATTACTCAGAATTCATCATTGATAGCATCATTGATATTTTTGGGTTCTAGCTGTGACAGAAAAGTTTGATATTCAACCTAGTTCCTTAGAGAAGCTCTAGTTTGTGTTCCTCTATCAAGATTACCAACAACAGCATCTAAAGGATGATTCTTTAGAATCTTAGTTGATTTGGTAAAGGTTGGACTAGAAACTCCAGGTTTATCTATAGGTTCGGGTTCAACAGAAGCAGATTCTGGAAAAAGTCCAGAACTGGATGTTTTTATAACAGGTTCTTTATATTTATCATTAAGGTCCAGAATAGACAAATCTTCTTCAAGATTTCATCGAATTTGATGTGAACAGATTCTTCCACACACTTGGTTTTCTTATTGAAAACTCTATAAGCTTTACTTGAAATAGAGTAACCCAGAAAAATTCCTTCATCGCTTTTGGGAGAAAACTTATCCAGATTATCTTTAGTATTAAGTATAAAGACTTTGCAACCAAAAACTCTGAAGTAATTAACCTTAGGCTTTGTATTGTTCCACAACTCATAAGGGGTTTTCTTAAGAACAGGTCTGATCAAGACTCTATTGATAACATAACAAGCTGTATTAACAGCTTCAGCCCAAAATTAAATAGGCAGTTCATATTCATTGAGCATGGTTCTAGCTATTTCTTGAAGGGTTCAGTTTCTCCTTTCTACTACACCATTTTGTTGGGGTGTCCTAGGGGCAGAGAAATTGTGACTATAGCCATTGTGTGAGCAGTAAGATTCAAACTCATGATTTTCAAACTCACGAACATGATCACTTCTTAGGGTTTTAATCTTAAGTCCACTAAGGTTCTCTACAGACTTGGAATATTTAACAAAGTAAGGACAAGCTTCACTTTTGTGAGCTAGAAAGTATACCCAAGTATATCTAGAAAAGTAATCTACAAGGACATAGACATAATGCTTCCCATTTAGACTAGAAACTCTTGATGGTCCAAACAAATCCATGTGAACCAACTCAAGTGGTTGAGAAGTTGAGACTTCTTTCTTTGATTTAAAAGAAACTTTGTGTTGTTTTCCCTTTTGACAGGGATTACACACTTTGTCATTTGGGAATTCTAATTTAGGTAAGTCTCTAACTAAGTTTTTCCTAGTCAGTTTTCTAAGTGAGTGAATGTTTTAGTGTCCTAATCTTCTGTGCCATAGCCAAGATTCTTTATGAAAAGCATTCAAACAAGAAATATTTTGTTTGGCTAAAGAATTTAAATCAACAGCATAAACATTTTCATTCCTTAGAGCAGAAAATACTAATGAATTTTTGGAGTTAAAAACATCACACGAATCATTTTAAAACTTGACATTGAAACCATCGTCACATAATTGAGATATGCTAAGCAAGTTATATTTAAGTCCATCAACAAATAAAACTTTAGAAATTAATACTGAGTCAGTGTTACCAATCTGGCCTAGGATGATGATTTTTCCCTTAGAGTTGTCACCAAAGGTGACATGACCTCCATCAACCTTTATTAAGCTCTTGAAGCAAGAATAATCTCCAGACATGTGTCTTGAGCATCCACTGTCTAAGTACCATATCTTTTTGTGATCGCTCTTTAAGCAGATTTCCTACAAAACAGATTTAGACAGGAAATGACTTTGGTACCCAGATCTTCTTGGGTCTAGATAGGTTAGAAATCAACCCTTTAGGTACCCAGATTTGTTTTATGGGTCCCATACAATTAACAGAAACAACAAATTTTGAAAGATAAACTTTATTTGGTCTATAACCATGTGAATAACCAGTTGAAGCATACAGATTTCCAAAACTGGAACTAGCAGAATTTTTTTCAGACTTAGGAATAAATCGGGTTCTAGTGAACTGTCTCTGTCCAGGTTGGTATCCCAAACCAGTAGCATATCTAGGTGCAACTTGCTTTCCTAGCATTTGAGTTAAAGCATCCTTTCCATTTGTGAATTTTTCTAAGTCATTTCTGAGCTGCTCATTTGACAGTTTTAGTTCTGTATTTTCCTTTAGTAGTTGAGCAATCTTTTCCTTTTCTAGATCAAGATTAGATTTATGCTTAACACTTAAAGCATACTGTTTCTTTAAACCTTTGTATTTGTCTTTAAGCTCATTACAGGTTTCTTCCAACATATCACAGTACTCAAATAGTTCAGATTTTGACATGTTTTTAGAATCAGAATCATCTCCAGAATAATATGAATTTAAAACAGGAGTGTGAGATGTTACCTCAGAAGTATTTGTCATGAAACACATGTTAGCTCGATTCCTTTTAGAGTCCAAAGATTCGGCTTCACTAGTGTTGTCTTCTGAAGCACTCCAGGTAGCCTTCATGGCTTTCTTGTACTTCTTGTCTTTGTAATCATATCTCTTTTTGAATTTTAATTTTGGACAGTCTGCTTTGATATGTCCTTTTCGCTTGCATTCGTAGCAGACAACTTCATCAGTCCTTTCAGCCTTCTTCCAATCCTTTTTCCATTTGCCTTGTTGACCATACTTTCCTTTGTAATTTGTTTTCCTAAAGAATTTCTTTTTCCTATAAAACATCTTGAATCTCCTGGCTATTTGAGCCATCTCAGCATCACTTTCAGATTCTGATTTTTCACTCGTTGAACTCTCAGTCTCCATTTGTAGTTTATCCTTGTCTTTACTCTTCAAGGTAGTAGTTTTAAATGCTACAGATTTTCTTTTGGGTTCCTCATCTTCTTCTTTATTTACCTTAAGCTCTTCTTCATACATCATCAGCTTACCAATCAACTCCTTGACAGGCAATGCTCCAATGTCACAGGATTCTCTAATTGAAACGGATGTACCTCTCCATCTATCTGGCAAACATCTTAGTATTCTCATAATTTGTTCTTTAGCAGGAACAATCTTTCCGAGTGAGCTCATTGTGTTTACTATCTCATTGAACCTGAGATACATGTCAGAAATAGGTTCATCAGGCTTCATTTTGAAATTATCATATTTAATAGTATAAGTTTTTAATCTCATTTCTTTAACATTAGTTATTCCTTCGTGAGAAACAGCCAAGGTATCCCAAATTTCAAAAGTAGTTTTACATGCAGAAATTCTATTAAATTCTTCATCTCCTAAAGCACAGTACAGAACATTCATAGCTTTACAATTATTATTGTAAGCAGTCTTTGTAGGTTCATCCCAAGTAGATCTATCAGTAGTGGGAACTTTATATTCAGATTCTATGGCAGTCCAAATATCAAAACTCATGCTTTCCAAATGGATTTTCATTTTGAGCTTCCACTGAGCATAGTTATTTCCATTAAAGAAAGGTGACCGGTTAGTAGCAGCACCCTCTAGTCTATTATTCATGATATCACAAAAAGAATTTTAAAGAGATAAAAATTTAGAAATAACAGAAATTTTAAGAACTTTAAAATACAATTAAAATCATAGTTGAAAACAGAGTAATATAGAAAATATTTTCCAACCTCTGATACCAAATGTTGGTCGGAGTGGACACTAAAGAGGGGGGGGGGGGGTGAATTGAGTTCCAATTAAAATTTCTGTTAAAAACAAGTTCTATTAAAATCCCCCAATTTCAAAAACAGATTAAACTATAATGAATTTATACAGATTATAAAGGTTTAATTAGTTTCTCAAAGATTGATTAATTCTCAGTTGACTTAATCTTATGATTAAATTAACTTTTGAAACTAACTTACTGGTTTATAATAAATATAAACACTTGCGAGTTTAACTATCAAAGTATCTTTGAAGATAAATTATATTTCAAAGTAACAACAGCGGAATATGAAATAAATATGTACTGTATGGATATAAACTTTAACTAAAAACACATAGGATTTAACCAATAGGTTCAGTCTCAAGACGAGACTTAGTCCTCTCAAAATTTTATATAAAGATGATCCACACCCTGGATCGGGGTTCAACAGTTTACAACTGTCCAGGTCCAAGACCTCTACCACTGTTATTCGTGGGAAACAAAACAACAGCAACCAGCTGTCCAGGTCACACATGACCTCTACCAATGTCCACAGTGGGAAAATGAACGAAAAGATAGTGAGTGAGGGTTTACAAATCTTCCAGTTAAGGTTCAGGAGACAGTGTGTGTGTAAAATACAACAGACAACACACACTACTCGTAATGTAAAAAATAAATCACAGAGATAAAGATTTAGAGTTTATAAATGGATCTAGTGATCTTCGTGTAGCTCTTGACTCCTTTTGTTGATTAGAATTCGTTCTGAGTCTTCTTCTTGTTTTTGTCTGGAAAACAGAGTATCATCTGTTTCCTTAACTTCCAGGTTCAGCTTGCTTATCGGCTCAAAGAATGAAGAGTTTTGTGTAGTTCTTCTTTAGCATAAATTGCTTGATGCATGCTCTATGTTCTGGAGGCTGGTAGTAGTAGTATCGTGAGTGCAAGTTCTCCAGTTGTTCTTGGAACGTTTTGAGCTTGATCGCAAGTGTGTTCTGTGTGCTTGATCTCTTTTTGTCTAGTGTCTCTCTCCCTTCCTTTTGATACATACACGATGTCCTCTTTTATGACCCTTTGTTTTTTGTTTTTCTGAGAAGAAGGGATGATTGTGCTTTTTGATCGTACTTGGTACGGTTTCCTGAAATGGCAACACAAATCATTTAATAACATTAAATGCATCAAAAGTAACAAATGTAACCGTTAGTATAATAAACAAATAGTGTCGAGGATATAGGATTTGACTCCACAGTTCATTATAGGTAGCCGTTTGTTTGTAGATGTGTACTGTTGACTCGGTGTAGGATCTTCCATCGGTAGCTCTTCAAACTCTTATCGGTGGCTCTTATCAGTAGCTCTTATCGGTAGCTCTTATCGGTAGCTCTCTATCCATCGGTAGCTCTGTGCATCGGTAGCTCTCTTATCGGTAGCTCTGGCTATCGGTAGCTCTGGCTATCGGTAGCTCTGGCTATCGGTAGCTCTGGCTATCGGTAGCTCTGGCTATCGGTAGCTCTGGCTATCGGTATCTCTGGCTATCGGTAGCTCTTCAAACTCTTATGCAAACCACATCTAATTGACTTAGAATTGTTTCAAATCTTGTATAAACCAGGATAATCGAGATGAACATAAATCAGAAATTATTTAAACATTATTATTAACTGGATCACTGATTTAAAAGAATTAAAGTGTAGATCAACAGTAATTGAGAATATCATAAAATATGAACACATAATTGGGATTATCAAAACATATAAATACATGATTAGGATTATCAAACCAGGTGAGGTCAACATAGGTAATCTAAAACAACATTCTCATATCCCTATTTTCCCATAATCTCTATATCAAACTCTTGTAAAAAGAGAATTCACCTAATGAGTCTAGGTTTGGACTCCTTTTTTGATAGCAGATGCTTCAAGGTAGAATATTATGTAAACACTATGAATTTAAAACCTAGAAGGTACTTCCTAAACTTATCAAGAGTAAACATAATAGTTAAAAACTCCTTCTCAATAGTTGCGTAGTTCCTTTTTTTCATCATCTAGAAATCTACTAGCATAATACACCACATGTAACCTCTTATATCTCCTTTGTCTTAAAACATCTCTAACAGCCATATCACTAGCATCACATGTAATTTCAAAAGGAAATTTCCAATTGGGTGCAGTTATGATGGGCGATGAAGTGATTTTTTTCCTTAATAAAATTAAATGATTCAATAACATTTTCATCAAATAGGAAGGGTGCATCTTTGATAAGCAAAGAACATAAGGTCTTTACAATCTTGAAAAGTCTTTAATAAACCTTTGGTAAAAACCATAATTCCTTAAGAAACTTCTAACACCCTCAACAATTTTAGGAGGGGGAAATTTTTTAATCACCTCAATCTTAGAAGTATTAATATTTAAACCCCTAATAGACACTTTATGTCCCAACACAATTCCTTCAATGACCATAAACTGAAATTTCTCCCATTTTAGTACAAATTTGGTCTCTAAAAATCTCTCTAAAACCAATTCCAAATTTCCTAAACATCTCTCAAATGTTCTACCAAAAATAGATAATTCATCAATGAATACCTCAATAATCCTCTATATCATATCTGAAAAGATATATATTTTTCATCTTTGAAAGTTATAGGGCACACCACATAATCCAAATGGAATTCATGGGTAGGAAAATGTCTTAAAGGGGCATATGAAGGCAATTTTCTCTTGATCTTATGGGGCTACAGGAATCTTATTGTAACTAGAATAGTCATCCAAAAAACAAAAGAACCTATTGCTAGTAATCCTCTCAATCATTTGATCTATGAAATAAATTGGAAAATAATACTTTATAGTGGATGAATTGAGCTTTCTATAATCTATACAGACTCTCAACTTGGTTTCTTTTTTCACTTTAATTTTTTCATTTTTATCATTGGTTATTACAGTGAGACCTCCCTTCTTAGGTACTACTTGGACTAGACAGACCCAAACACTATCATAAATGGGGTTTATAATTCTAGTATCCAACAATTTGATTACCTATTCTCTCACAACCTATTTTATGTTTGGGTTTAGCCTCCTTTGATATTCTACTCTTGATTTGTGGTTTGATTCCATATGAATCTTGTGCATTCAGAAAGAAGGGATAATCCCTTTGATACAATATATGGACCAAACTATTGTAGTTTTGAATTTATTCAAAATACTTCAAAAAATTATTCTTGATTTTCATTTAGTTCAACATAAATAATTATAGGTAGTGCTGAATTCTCTCCTAAAAATGAGTATTTCAGGTGTGTTGGGAGCGATTATAGCTCCAAAGTGGGTGATTTTTCACTTAATAGAAGGCTATTGGGCCTGGGAGGTCCAATATCTTCAATATATTTCTTATAATTAGTATGAAAAGTGTAAAGATTTTGAATTTTAGCATTAGTTTTTTAGGTTCCTTCACTACTCTTCAAAGTGGATATCATACTTTCATGAGTTTATTGGTTAGATTTTAGATTATTAACCAAAGGAAAATCATCAATGTGTTTTATCAATTCTCCCTCAACCATATCAAATTGTTGAACATTGTTTTTAGAAGGAGAATTAGACTAAATTTCCCTTGAAAAACTATTAAGTTTAGAAATAGAGAATTCATCTTTTATAACACATTTTTCAGTTGTAATAGAGTTGATATCCAATGTTGGAAGGTTATCTAAATTCTCACTCTGAGTAGACTCAACAGTATGTGAAAATTCATTTTCAACTTCTAAATGATTTACTTCAGCCAAAGGTTGTTTTTTTGGATTCTTCTAAATTTTCAAGTGTATTATCAGATTCTAAAGACTCCCCTCTAGAACATTTTTCGAAAAAAGGATGGTTCCTAAATTTTTTTAAACACATTGAACACCTAGTGTTACTCATCGAACTTAAAAATTAATTGGCCCATTGAAACGTCTATAACAGCTCCTAAAATGTCCAAGAAAGGCCAACCCAGAATTATGGGAACCTCCTGCTCACACTCCACGTCTAAAATAAGAAAGTTGGATGGAAGAAAGAATTCGTCAACTACAACAAGCAAGTCGTCAACCCTTTCTATAGGATGTGTGAATGAATAGTCAGTCAATAGTAAAATTAAAGTGTTGGGTTGCAAGTCACCCAATCCCAAATATTGAAATGGTGAGAATGGGTGAAGATTTATACTGGCACAATTATTGAACAAAAAAATTAGTTGGACACTCTTCCCTAAGGTAGAGGGAATAAAAAAACTACTAGGATCCTTAAGTTTGGGATGTATTTTCTTTTAAAGGATATAAGTACACTCTTCAGTGAGGCTGTATGTAAAACTTCTTCTAGAGTTTTTTTTTATGGAATTTTTTTAAGAGATTTCATATATGAAGGTATCTGAATCAAGGCTTTTATGAAAGGAATATTCATTTGGTGATTGGTTAAAATCCCATGGAACTAGATTAGTTCATCCTTGTTATTATTATTGGGTTTGAATTTTTCATGGAAAGGGATGGGTGGGGAATATTTATTTAAACTAGAAGGAAACTGCCCAAATTCTTTAACAATTTTCTCATTTCATTTACTCTTTTTAGGTTCAAAAAAAATTTCAACTTGATTTTCAGGTGAAATAGTGTGATTTTCTTCATTTTCCATATTTTTATCTCATTTATATATTGAGTTTTATCCAGTTTTTGAATTTTATATTCACCATGTTTTCTAATTTTGGAAATCCTAGGTTCTTTTCCAACTTCAGTTTGAGTTTTTAATCCACTCCTTATAGCCACATCTATGACATTTTCCCAAGAGTTTATTTTAGATTAGCTAAGCAGTTTTTCCCTATATATAGATGTCATGTCTCTTTAAAATTGACCCATTTGTAGTTATAGATTGTTCATTCTAGATTTAGATTTATTTTTATCAGATTCATGTTGTTCTTTTTGTGATTCAAATTTATCCACTTGTGAGTCAAATATTTTTAACATCTAGTACATCCTATTAAAAATTTTTTCCTCAAAATTCCCATGGGAATTAGATGGATATAACCTTCGTTGATTTTAAAATTGTTATCTAGGATAGGTTTTGTAACCTAGGGAAGAAGGATGTCTAATCATACCTTGTTCTTTCCTAGAAATATTGGGATGGTTCTTATATCCAGCATTGTAATTTTTCAAAAAAGTATCATCTCTATTGGGCATCCTATGACTATATCAACAAAAATAACATTCTCATATTGTTAGGCAAGCATATCATAAGTTTAGATAGGAGTTTTAGGTGTGCTCGAACATCCCATATTGATCACTCTAACATCTAGGATATTTGTTTTGATTTTGAAAACTCACTTTATTTACACTTGGTTTTTCATTTTGGTTCATTAAAGATTGAAGTTAATTTTTTTATTTCACTCAGTAGAGCATTTGTATCAATTCTAGAACTAGTTTTTTTACCTCTATTAACTCTTTTCCTCCTATAGTTTTTGTGTTGTGAATTCAAATCATGATTATTGAAAAATTTTCTCAACTCTTCATCATTTTTTATCATTATAATTTCCCCTAACTGACTGATCTATCAAATTTTGTCCTAATGAGTAAAATCCTTCAAATAAAGTATCCGTGAAGACATGGTATGGAAGTAAGTGATGAGTAAAATGACTAAGAAGGTCCCTAAATCTATCTGGAACCTCATGAAAGGATTCTTCATCCTCTTGATAAAAAGTTGTTATTTTGGTTCTCATCTCCCTTAAGTATTTGAGGGTAAAATTTCATCACAAAAGAATTTTACACTTGATCCCAATTTTTAAATATGTTATCATCTAAACTCAAAAACTAGTTTTGATTACTCCCTTTAAGATAAAAAGGAAACACTCTCATCCTTAGTTCATTTTCATTGAGCTCTAGGAAAGGTATCTATTGCACTGTATTATAAAATTCTCTAATAAAGGTCATATATTCTTCATCAGATAAACCATTAAATCTAGGTAATAGTGACAAATTTGATTGATTTAGCTTATAGTTTTTTGGATTTAGGAGAAAATCTAATATAATGAGGGTTTATTAACACTTATGGAGTTGAAAATCCCTTATACAATGCCTTTCGTTTTCCTCCAGAAGGTGTTCTGGTTGAAAATTTCACTCATTATTAATAACAGGAACTCTCTCTCCTAAGTTTTCCATTTCAGATTTAATTTTATTTTTAAAGGTGCTTAAATGTTTATCTATATCAGGTATATATGGATCTATCCTATCATATGATGTTCTAATACACAAATAGTAAGAAGCGTAACGCATATTTCAATAAATAATAGCTCACATCAATTCAACAGAACAAATAGATTGACAAAAAAATTAGAGCGGTTGAAATTACTTTTTTTCAATTATGTTTTGAAATTTGGTCACATGAATCAATTTCTCAAAAATGGTTCCAAAATCTTCACATGTACATCATTCAATATGTGCAAAATTAATTATTTATAACTCTTATTTACTACTATATTACAGTGCATCGGGTGTGGAACCCACACAAAAGAAATTTTTGATTATGAAAGTAAAATTTGGAAATAAAAATATCTAAAATAACGGATTTTTTTTATTATGTTAAAGAATTGATGTGAAAACGGAGATTTTAAAACAAATTGAGGTAGAAAAAGTGATTTAATAGTAAGGACATGAAATGAAAAGGACAATTGAGACAAATACAATGGGAATTAGAACTAATTATTTTAAATGGATTTCTTCATTCATGAAAATTTTATTAAAATCTAATCCTCAAAAAATTGATTAGATTGATCTCTATTTACAATATATTAATCTCAAAGAAAGATAATTCTTAAATCTTGTTGCTTCCTAAAATCATATGACAGCAAATATGTTTTAATAATTGTTGATAGAATCAATCTTTCCAATTAATTATAATGTTTTGAAATTAAGTTCAAGAGGCACGAAATAATTTTTAAATTCAAAATTGACTTTCCGGTCATTTATGATACTTGAAGAAAATAAATGGAAGCGAATATTTGAAATAAGGCTAGCCCTGGGGAAATCCCCAAGAGCCCCTGGCCAGGGCAATGCTCAAGTAAGGGAAAATTTAACAAAGGGAATTATTTTGAACTTTTTACTGTAGCTCTTGGGGTAACTGAATTTTCTGGGCCATCATTGATTTGAAACAGGTAGTATTTAATCTCCAAGAAAGAACAAATTATCCGAAAATCATTTTCAATTCAAGAAAAATCAAATTATTCAATTTTTATTACAATTTAAATGAATGAAGAATAACATGAGATAATAAATACCCCCTCTAAAATAGACCATGATGAGTGATACTCTGCACCTCGCTCTCCTAAAAAATCCCTGAAACTCTGTCTCTGTTCTCAATTCCAAAAAATAATTTGAGTCTCTTGCGCCTCAAAATTTATTTTCCTGTGACTCACCAGTATTCATCACTGAACAAACTCGTTCCTCAGCTATTCGTTGACCACGTGTCACTTGTCATGCGGAATTATCAATCACATGTTATAAGAGAAGACCCTTTAAACAAAATGTAACTACTCATAGAAAATTGGATTCCAAAGCAATCCAAATGAATATGGACGCACCCCCATCTTGGTTCACTTTTAAAAACCATTTATAATTTTTTCGATTCAAAAAATTTCACCCATTGAAAATCTCGAATCAACTAAATTGATGGCTTTTCACTAACATGGTCCTAAAAAGCAAGACCTTCCAAAATGAGCAATCAATGAAAATGGGGATTTGAGGCCCTGCCTTCCATAGTTGAACACCTATAACAAATGAAGAAAAGTGAACACACTGCTTCATCAACAACATGAAAAGGTGTGTCTTACCACTTCCTCAACTTTATCATATCACAGAACTTTGGAAAGAACTCAAATTCATATGGTTCAGCCCTACATCAACAGGGGGAATAAATTTCATATGTAGCTGAATATACTCTTTATTAAGGTTCAGATTTCATCTCCTTCCATTTAATGAAGCCATAAGAGGTGGCTTGGAAATTTAGTCAAACACCTACAGGACAGATCTCCACATCACCCAATCAACACAATAAGCTCACAAGTAAAACATTGATCAGTAACAAACCACCCCAGCTCAGACCACCTACAGATCCACACATCAGACATCCAAAACACTTGAAATATTCAACACAAACTTCCCCATGGAAGAATGAAACTCCAAAGATATAAACTCACACACTCACAAGAAACAGAAGCACACTTTGGTTTGGTTCTATATATCTGTGGAGAGGCTCGTTTGTTGGTTAGCAGTGTTCATGAATGAAGCCTCAATGAAATGGTGCGGCTCGGAATCAAAAAGCGTCAATGATGTCCAGTAGATCGACAATGACTCAACTTAGGTATCCTTCTTCAAAAATTGTATTGAGCACTTGGTTTGGGTATATCTTCTTCAATGCGCTAGGGTTTGGCCCCACCTTGGTCAATGGTGACAGCTTCGGTTTGGGTTTTTCTTCAAACCTGGTGGATGGTAGATCCGTAAAGGAGCAGTGAATCTACTGCAGAATGGTAGGAGGGTGGCTCTGTTTGTGGTAGTAGATGGCTTGAGCAGTAGGATATGGAAATGGTGGACCCCTGATTGTAGTAGGGTTAGGGATGAGGTGGGTAGTGGATCACTTTGACTGTGAATCTATGGTGGGATGATAGGAAGGAAAGTGGAGCTGATAGTAGGAAACCTTAGACAATAGTGGTAGAAACGTGAGATGGAGCGGCAGATGGATTATGACTAGTAATAGGACCAGTGGATGTCATGATGGCAACACAATTTAGGAACGAAAGTAGGGATGATGGTGCACTGCATCTGAGGGTATCAGTAAAATTAAATAAATTTTTAAAAAATAAAAAATAACAATTAAAGAAAAAATTGAAAAATACATATTTAAAATTAAAAACCAATTTATGTTAATTAATTAAAATATAATTTATAATTATAAATAGAAAAATTTAAAACAAGGAAAAAGTTTTAAAATAAAATAAAATTTATTAAATTATTAATTGAAACCTAATTAATTATTAAAATTTTAAATTATAATTCAAAAATATTAAAAATAAAAAAATAAGATATTTTAAATTTAATTAAAGTTCCATTTATTATAAATTAACATAATTACTAAAAACAAAAATAAAAAAGATACACATAGAATTAATATTCTAAAAAAAATTAGGAATAAAATATAAAGAAAATATTAGCAAACAAAATTAATTATTTAAATATAAAAATACAAAATTAAACATAAAAAATGAAAGATTAATAATTTTAACAACAAAATTACTAAGTATAATTATTTAACAAATTAGGAAAATTTAATTAATTAAATCATAAAAATCTTAAAGAAATTATGTGAAAAAAAAACTAAATTAAAGGCCACATAAACGCCTTATAGTTAGCTTACTGATATTTTATTCAACCAAAACCATGGTTTAATTGTCCATTTATATCTGCCCATACATCAAGGAATTATCTGGGGAATTGTCCGAGCTGAATTTCACTATTGTCATATATGGAAAAACATCATATAACATGGTGTTGGAAATTTAAGTGACCAACCACATTTTCACCAACAAATAGGTATAAATAATAGGATGATATAAATCCTATAATACAATCATGGGATAAATTAAATCACAGACATATGTGATCACAAACAGATATAAACCATATATAGCATACTGGTGACATATAAATCCTAAACCTTTAGCATGATGCATGTCATGTGAAACCCTACGTGCCTATAAAGATGCATGAATGCACAAATCATCTCTTATCTTACCGAACTAAGAGATAAAACCCCTAAAACCAATAATAATGAAAACCATGTGCACCATCCAAGGTGAAAAATCAATCAAGGGTAAAATTATAAAGAAAAACAATAATCCCACCCTTGGTGACTTGGATTTTTTTCCCATGCATGGGTTAGCTACTATCAAGCATGAGCTTATTACCAAGCTCTAACACATATTAATATCCTTTCTACTAGAAAAAATAGTCATATAAAAGAAAAGAAGTATCTAATAAAAGGTTGTAACCTCTCACCACCCTAAACCAATGATCGGTTCCTGGACCGACGGTCACTTCTGTACTTCAGGAACACCTCCCCATATGATAAATGCTGCCGAATAGTGGTGAGGATTCAAGTGGATACATTGGGGAGACTATACCCTATTGTTATAGTATTAATAACAACAGAAACAAAACAAAACATTAACACCATCCTGTATAACATCACAATAGCAGTAAGTTCCATCTAATCAAATAAAAAAATTAAGAACCACAAGCTATGATTGATGGAATATACAACATTCCACAATTGATCCCCGATGGGTAGGTCAAGTATATACAGAAAATATAAGAAATAAAAGATAAACTAAACTCAACCTAGTTGGTCTTGAGTACTATCCCGATCCCATTGCCCCACTCCACTCCTAATATGCCAGACAAACCCCAAGAATAGGGCCTTTCCCAAGTCCATACATGTAACCTACAATAAGTAGTGTCTTCTTGGGTACCCAACAATGGCCTGAGAAGGGTGTGAGTACAACTTATTAGGCCACCACCAATGGAATAACTAAAATAACTAGTCTATAAAACAGGTGCATTCAGTAATGATTAAGCTAAATAATTACAAATAAAAAAGTTAGAAAATTTTAATTTGAAAGCATAAAGAAACGTTGAACTGGGGCTCTCATGATGACACCTGGTAATGGTACATACCTTCTTCAGCTAGTGTTGAGGTTTCTCTGAGCACATTGTGGGGACCATGCCAACACAAACCACCCCCAACTAGGGGTAATATACCCATCCATGGTCATACCAACACCCAGGGGTAATATACCCATACCTGGTGGACCCACATCCACTCGGGGGCCAGATTCACCTTGGGTTTAACCATTAATAAATAATACAAGAATCCACTTAGGGGTCAGATTCACATCATGTCTAACCATAAATCAATAATACAAGAATCCACCCAAGAGACGGATTAACCTTAGGTTTCACCATCGAGCACAACCATTAGGGTCTAGATTATCCTTGATGCCCAAAAATGTAAATAAAAAAATGGAATAAACAATAATATAACACTTCCCATAAACCACAACTAGAAACCATTGTTATCTAAAACATTACATACAACTAATTATAATAAGTTTTCTATCAATTCAATTCATTCTTCCAAGCCAATTCACAATTCACCATCTTATATCTCAAAGTTAACCCATTTTCATTCATTATCAACTGGGCATAATAAGGACACAACCCATTTTATAAATCATATCTTACCATACCATTAACAATTCCCTTTCCAAACCATACATTTTCACTTACCATTTTTATTTTGTCAACACCACACTAACTCGCAAGCCTTTGTTCACCATTAAATGGGTGCCATTTCATTAGGTACAAACCAAGAGTTAATTTCATCCATGTTTATCTATGGTTGTGAAATTATATTTCAAAACCAAGGATTAAAATCATAACTTCACCTCTAACCATTTAACATATTTAACCATTTGATCAAGCCGAGCCATTTTAGGATCAATGTTTAACTATGTTCCAATCTTTTAGTGTTACACATTTAATTCTATAAAAAAAGATTTACCCAACATTATCCAATTTCATAGTCAAGCCAAAGATAAGGTTCATCTCTTGGTGTCAAATTTCAACTAGGGTCCAAGGCATATTCAAAGGGCATTTAAATAATGAAAACCTTTATTTAAATATTTAATTTAAATTAGACCAATGCATAGAGAATATGATGTGGCTACACTACCCACACACTTAGAAAAAAAATAAAGATAATGGGTAAATTTAAGAGACCACAAACCTTAGTCCAAGTGGAGTCCACATGCCCAAAACCAGGCTTCAATTCGACTTAGAAAGGAAGGAAACAAGAAAGTAAAGAAATTTCATAAAAATAGGGAATATTAGATAAACATGATATAAATCATAAGTAAAGTGAAATAAGTCAAGATAATAGGATGAAGGGAGTCATAGAATTACCATAATGATTTGATCACACCAAATAGAAGCTCAAATAACCATGGATTGAGGGAGCTACATCAAAAAAGAAGGGGGGAAGTGGTGTGAGAAAGACGGTGTTTTGGCCAAGATGGATCCCAAATTTGGTTAAATAGGGGTATGGGTCATAAGTGAATTTCTTTAATTTTTTACCTTTTTAAGGGGTGCATACTTTTGTGGCATTATTTGAAAAATTGTACCTCAACCGTGCTAACCTTATTTCTTAAAACTTTCCATTTTTCACGGTTATGGAACATGGTTTACAAATCATGTTCCAACCATGCAAAATACCACTGTATAAATTCATAGAGTTTCTTAAAGCTCTATTCATAGTTTAAAAACTATGTGCCTATTAATTTTACACCTCATGGTTGGGGTACATGGTTTGCACTAACTGTTCACTAATCAGGCACCCCATGTTGAAATTTCATAACCTGAATTTTCAATCCCCAAACCCTTTGAGATTTCACTCGAACCCCCAGACCTATGAGAACACCTCTTTAAGACATATAATAAAATGTTTCATGGGAATTAAACATTTTCATACCTTGAAGAGGGTTTGGTGTATTAAAGAAACCATGTTTTCTTCAATATACGAGTCATCTTCACATTTTATCCTATGCTCAAATATTATATGGATAATTCCATATCAATCCATAGGATCACCCCTATACATCACTCTTGGTGAGAGTCACTTACCATCAAGACATCAAAAGGTTGATAGATCCATAGATCAATGATGGACATCTTCTTCAAGTCCCAATCTTATTCTAACAAAGCCTGTAACATCCCAGATATTTATTGAATAAGACATTTTTCATATTTATTAATATTTATGAATTAAATAGTAATTTTACCTTAAAGGGGTGCTATATTTGATACTGTACTCAACACACAACAACATGTTTCTTCTAAATCTTACGTTTCACACAAGACTGAATTATACCAAAAAATAATACATTATTAATATTATTATTTTAAGTGGTAGTTATCGCCTAACTGTTGAATCATTGAGAATGAATAGAACTAACAAAATTATGTTTATACATGTTCATTAATTTTTTTTACATACATCCAATAAATTTTAGAGGCTTAAAATGAGAATAAATCCAATTTTAAGCATAAAATACTCTAATATTTTTAAAAGGTAGTTTTATTGCCTTTTGATGGTGAAACCTTTTTAAATATAGTTTTTGTCACTTTTATATATTATATTTGAAAAAATAAACTTCTTATTTGGAAGAGGGACATCAAAATTTACTTTGGTTGAATTTTTGTTTTTTTGTCCTGATAAAATTCATATTTTTAGGAATAGTGAAAAATACTGCATTTTAGTTCAAAATTGCCTTTTCGTCTAATTTATTTATATTTTTATATTATAATTTTACATGGTTTTAATGTATAATTAAATGATTTTTTATTATTTAATCCAATGTAGTTCATTGGATGCAATTTTAAATTAAAATTAAATAGAAAAACTATGTGAACTTTTGAATGTTTTATTTAAAAAACCTGTTTTCTCGATGCGTCAACAGGATTAGTGTTGAACCTATTTTAAATAAATTTGTGAATTTAATTTTCAAAAATGGACATACATGGTTGTACTCAATATGAAAAATGTGGTCCAATAGAATCAAAATAATTTTTGATGAATAGTAACTTTAGTATTTTATTTACCACAGTTAAAGATAAATAGGGTAATTAAAGGTAAAATTAATATTATAATATTAGGAAATTACCCTAAAAGTTGTAATAATATTATTGGATGAGTTATTATTGACCATGACCATCCTTGGGATGAAATTGTGATCTTTGGAAGCCACTTGGGTGTGATTATGACATTTATAACATTTAATATAAAGACAAATATGTCATAAATATGTCTCTTCCTACTAAAACAATTTTAATATGGGGTTATATAAATGATATATTTGACTATTAATAGTCTTTAAAAAAATAAAAAAATTACCTACATCACGATAATTTATTTATAATTTTTAGGAATTGAGTAATTAAATTTAATTATGACACAAAGATGGTGCGATAATAGATTTATTAAAGAAATAATAAAATAAATGATATTAATAATATTAAAATAAATATAATTTGAAAGATTTGATGTTATCCACAAAATTTCTGGATGACTATGACATGTTATTATTGATTTAATGTAGTATTTTTGAAGGAATCAAGTTTTTATGATATTTTAAAAAATTCATGTAATGAATAGTTTCAAAATTAACATAATTCATATTTTAAAATATAAAATATTAAATGATACAAAATTTATAAAAATATAATATTTAGCCAAAAAGTTGATCTAAGTCTACAAATTTCATTAATGACTCATTCATTGGTCTTTTGGCATGATTAGGTAATTATTTTAACTCTCAAAATAAAAATTACTTGATAAATCGGTAAACGTTAAAAGAGGTTAAAACAAAAAGGTAAGGATTAAAAAATGTTCAAAACTTGTAGAATTCTAATTTTATGATGATGATTCGACCCAAAATCATTATATATTCTAAATAAATCAGTTTGGGACCATTTTTAATCAAAATTGAATTTATATTAATTTAATACTTTTAATAATTCCAAGGGTTCCCCTTCTCTCTCTTATAAAAAGACACTCATTCCTCTCTATTACTCACACTTACAAAACAATTTGGTTTGGTCAATATCTACCCAAACCCCATCCTAGAATCCCTCTCCACATTATTAAAGCCTTAGTTTAGGCAAAACACCCTTCTTAGAGGTGTTAAGGTGTTAAGAAAGGCAATTATCCGAAGGAAAGGAAGATCAAGGAACATACGCGATGAATCGAACTCAAGGTAAGGGACTTCATCTCAATCTCAAAAAGGGAGAACGAATAGGGGGGGCACTGCAACAAGGGGTGCCGGTGGCTGGAATCAGAGAGCGGATGAGGTGATCGCATGAGGAAGCAGGAGGAGAGGGATACGCTACGGGAAAAAAGAAAAAAATAAGGGGGGGGGGGTTGGCGGCGCAACAAAGACCAAAGAGGAAAAAAATGAGAAGGGGTAGGTTTAGGGTTTATAAAAAAAACAAAAACAAATTATAATAATAATAAAAGAAATAAATATTAATAAAAAAAATAATAGATATCATTTCTTATCCATTTTATTTTAAGTAATAATAATAATAATATCAATAATAATAATAATAATAATAATTGATATGTTAATAATAATAATTAGCTACTCATAATAATAATAATAAAAACAATAATAGAATTAGAAAAGAAAAAGTTTCTTTTTCAATAACGATAATATTATTATTGTTTGTGAAAAAAATATAATAATATTAATAATATTAATAACAACAAAATAGTACTAATATTAACTAAATGTTAATTAAAAATAAAGCTTTGTATCATTTAATTTTTGAATAATAATAATAATCGGACAACCGCGTAGTCTCCAGGACTGAACGCATGGTCGCCGCTAGCGGTGCGGGAACCGCCCACCGGCCCAAGACCCTCCAAAAACATCAAACTTCGAAAATTTCAAACCGGGACCCAACTAAACCTCATCAAAATGACGTCAGACCGAGTAAATAATAAAAATAAAACAAAATAAATATGCGTCTGAGGTCGGGGTGTGACATTACCAATTTATATCTTTATGATTGTTAACTTTTTCCTGATCATGTTTTCTATCACTCTCCATTAGAACATGATTATAAGGCCCTAGCCTTAAAATTACTTAATATTGAGATAAGTCAATAATTTGAATTTAATTCACATCGAGGATATTTTCAGGTTTATAGATTTAGATAATTAGGTCATAACTTATACATAAAATCTTGAATATTAAAAGTATACACATCTACTCACTACCCATTTATTTCATAAAACAAAAACTCTTTAAAAATAAACATGTCATCGTTTCATGTTTTAACAACATAACTTTTTTCTGATCCCATCCTTGACTCTATTCTTCTTTATATCCTGTGAAAAACATTTCAAAACTTGGGATGAGAATAAAAATCTTAGTAAGGGATACATAAAGAAAGAAAACTGTTAGTCTTGGGATAACATGAAAGCCATGAATACTTTATCATAAACTAATACTTTTCACCTTTAAGAAGTAGTAAATATACTTCACGGAATATAAGCTCATTACTTACCATTTTTGTAACCATAAGATTAATATAAAGCCAATATAAAGTTACATATATCATATAAAGGTAAATTGGGACATAAACCTACTTAAATGGAATAACCATACGGTCTACTTCCACACATATCACTAAATGGAATAACCATATGGCCGACTTCCATACCCAATGCATTGGAGGTTATAACATAACCACCCATCATTGGTTTATTACAGAACCACCCATCATTTGGTTTATCACATAACCACCCGTCATTGGTTTATCACGTAACCACCCGTCAAATTTCCAAGTACCATTATATAATCATAACACGTAAAATATTGAAAATATCAACCTTTCACTAATAATAGTTCAATTTAAATCACAAGAAATCATTTCAAGATATTGAAATACTCAGTCCATTTAAAAAAACATTTTCAATACCAAAACACACAAAAAGGGAATAAGGTATTTCTTTTCCTTTTAAAAACATTAAGGCTTATAGAGGAAGCCAAATAACAATTATAGCAGCGGAGAGGTCATTGTTGGTGCATACATTAAAAACATTCCTTTTTTCGTTTAGTAAAACGTTTTGTAGAAAAAATATTCTTTTTGAATGAAATTAAAAGTACAAGGGTTTTTTTATACACCATATAAAATGAATATTTGTATATTATCAAAATATACCTCAATGAAAGGAGACTCCGACGATGTCCCTTACAAAGATAATTTTGTAAATAAAACAGATCGATTATATATATTCAATATAAGTACACATAAGTAATATATAAATACAAGATAGTACATAAAAAGTTATTTCTTATATAATCATATCAGTCTATAATCAAAAAGTAGAAGATTAACCCAAATAATTGAAATTGGGTTAAGAAGTTTCTTTACCTTGCGTCTGACTCGTCACGCATGTTCCTTGTTGTTCCTGAATAATAAACTTAAGTTAATTTATAATTACTTCAGAAACTTTTTCAAGTTTATTATTCCTTTTATGTCACTTATTATCATGTTATAAACATTACATAATTATTTAAGTTAATATCAGTCATTTTTTGATATTTGGTACTTGAGTCAAAAATGAACTTGTTATAATTACAAATTGTCCATGAGGTCAAAATTACATTATATCCAAAATTATATTCATGAAATAAATATAATATATATAATATATATACCATATATATGTATTTATAATATTCCATAACATTTGGAGATAATAAATGAAATATACCATTCATGGAGACGGTAAGCCGTACGTACGTATGAACGCTACTTTCATTTATTTTCATATTAAGAAAATGAAAACTAAATGATACATATGTATATTATAATTATAGTATAATATAATATGATATATATGTTATATAATTTCATTAACTCCATCCTTTATACATTCCATGTATGGAATGAATGAGTCATATTATTTTGAGGGGGTGGTAGTCCGCACTTCCTCAAATGAAATTACCGTATTTACACATCATGAAAAGCATAAAGGTATATTTGTAAATAAAAATTATAGTATCATAGAGAAAATATAAATATAATATATATAATATATAAATTTAGTGTCATCATAATGTTTACCATGAGATGCGGTAGGAGATAATTGAACAATCATCGTTTCGTGAGGCAGTAGTTCACCGTCCATAGAAACAACATGTTCTAAATTCATTAGATGGAGGTGTGTGTGAGTGTAGTTAGAATAAATATAATAAAAACATACTAGTATATTTAATATACTGTTTTTTTTAAAAATAATTGAATAAATATATTTTAGGGGGTCGAAGAAGGGAAAATAAATGAAAGAAGCTTGAGAGAAGACATTACCTCAAATCAAGTAACTCCTTTTGATTTAAGCTAAAAGGCTTTATTGAATTTCCTTCTGCCCAAGGTAAGGCTTATAGGAGGAATATAGGGATGATGAGAGATTATTTGGGCATGGGTTGGATGAGACAAGGGGGCTTGAGAGGTGTGATTAAGGGTTAGAGGTGATGCCTTTTATAAGAGGGAGGAGGGGCACTTTAGGAATGTATTGAAATATTATTTTATTATAAACTAAATTTCAATTTAAAAAGGTACAAAAATCATTTTATTAAAAGATAAGTTGAGTATTGATCGAAATAATTTCAAACAATAGGTTTTAGACAAGTATAGGTCATAAATATAACCTTATCTTTTAGCTTTAACCCTTAGTTAGCTAATTTAACTTTTACCATGTCTTCTTGTATATTCATACTATATGGTTAATATAGTTACTATAAAATTACAATAGAACATAAAGTGGTTAATTAATTAAATTTTAAACATTATTTAAGTCATTTGGCCAAATCTTAGATTTTTAGGACTATTATATAATTTAATAAAATAGTATTTGTTTTAAAAACGCATTTATGTCAATTTTTATACTATTCATATCATGACTTTTTAAAAATCCATAAAAACTTTATTATTTCAAAAAAACTTCATTAATTCAAATATAACAAGTCATAATAATCCATGAAATTCGTTTATGGCATAAAAAGTTTTAAAATAAATTTATTTTAATATTTATAATATCATTTGTTTAAATCATTCATTAATAAGGTAATCACTACATCTTCATTGTGTCCTAAATAAATTTATTTATTTGATGTATAAAAATTATAAATAAAATAAAATGATGTATGAAATATTTTTAGATTTATAATTACTATTTATAGTTGAATATATCGCTTATATAACCCCATAAAAAATTATTTTAGTAAAAAAATATGTTTATGTTATATTTTTCTTTACTTTAAATTAATTCTTATAAAATGTCATTTCCACATCAAAGTGACTCCATGAGGTCCCAAAATCGACCTAAGGATTCCCATGGTAGGAAATATCTAATAAAATAGTATTAGGACACGTGTTAGGGTAATTTAATATTATTTTTACCTTTATTTACCAGATTTACCCTTTAACCATGGTAAATAAAATAATTACTGAAGTTACTATTCATAATGTCTAAAAATAAAAGGTAACTATTTAAACAATTTAGAACCCCTGATTCCAAATATGGAATCAATTTTTCCAAATTCAAAACACATAAGTGGCAGAAATTAATTTAAAATTAATTCCCGTTGTCAAAACCAAAAAGAGGGTTTTTAAGAAGTAATAACTATCAAAAGATTGACATGTGTTTATGTCCAATTTAAAAGTGAAATTACTTCCAATGACCAATATTGGATTAAATTTTAAAAATATAATACAATTAAACTTTAAAAATAATTAAAAGTACAATATAAATATATAAATAAATTAGATTAAAAGGCAGTTTTGACTTAAAATGTGGTATTTTTTCACTATTCATTAAAAAATGAACTTTATTTGAAAAATAACAAAAATTTACCCAAAGTAAATTTTGATGTCCCGATTCTAAATAGGATGTTTATTTTTTCAAATAGAACATATAAAAGTAACAAAAACTAGATTTAAAAAGGGATTTCCATCAAAGGCTTTAATACTACCTTTTAAAAAATATTAGAGTATTTATGTTTAAAATTGGATTCATTCTCATTTTAAGCCTCTAAATTTTATTGGATAAATGTAAAAACATTTAATAAACATTTTTAATCATAATATGGTTAGTTCTGTTCATTCCTGTCAATAAAACAGCTAGGCATTGACTACCATTTAAAAATAATAATATTATATTATTATTATTATTTTCAGTGTGACTTAGTATTGTGTGCAATATAATATTTCAGAGAAACACATTGTTACGTGTTGGGTACTCCATCAAACATAGAATACCCTTTAAATTAAAATTAATATTTAATTCACAAATATTAATAAATATGAAAATGTCATATTCTTTATTTACCTGAGATGTTACATCCTCCCCCCTTTTGGAAGTTGCATCATTGCAATTTTTATTTACTTATCAAATAAGTGGGGGTATTTATCCCTCATAGAATTTTCAGATTCCCATGTTGCCTCTTCAACCATATGGTTTTTTCACAAAACCTTTACCTGATGAATTACCTTATTTCGCAACACTTACTCTCTTCGGTCACAAATCTGGACTGGTTGTTCCTCATAAGAGATATTCTCTTCCAAATGAACTACCTCTGGACTCAAAACATGAGATGGATCTGGTATATAATTCCTCAACATTGAAACATGAAAAACATTGTGTACCTACGATAAACTTGAGGGTAAAGACACTCTGTAGGAAACTGATCCAACTTTCTCCAGGATTTCATAGGGTCCAATGAACTGTGGACTCAACTTCCCCTTTTTTTACTAAAACGTATCACACATTTCCATGGTGAAACTTTGAGAAAGACATGATCACCTACCTTGAAAAAAATATCCTTCCTCCGGTTATCCGCGTAACTTTTCTGCCAACTCTGAGCTGTTCTCATGTGCTTCTGTATTAACTGAACTTTTTCTGCCATCTCTGCTACCAATTCTAGTCCCATCAACTTTCTTTTACCTACATCATTCCAAAAAGCTGGAGTTCGACACTGCTTTCCATATAATGCCTCAAATGGAGGAATCTATATATTGGAATGAAAACTGTTATTATAAGAAAACTCAACCAAAGAAAGATGTTGATCCAAACTTCCATGGTAATCCATTGAAAAATCACGTAACATATCTTCCAATGTCTGAATTGTTTGTTTTGATTACCCATCTGATTGAGGATGAAAAGTTGTACTGAAATTTAATTCAATACCCAATGACTTCTAAAGGCCTTTCCAAAAGTTATAAGTGAAACTCAAATCACGATTAGAAACAATGGAGAGGGGAACTCCATGAAACCCGACTATCTCTTTAACATACAACCGAGAAAGTTGATCTAGAGAAAAAGTATCACAAATAAAAAAGGAAATGAGAAAATTTAGTCAATCGATCAATAAT
The DNA here is from genome assembly GCA_963277665.1 of Viscum album. Taxonomy (NCBI): domain Eukaryota; kingdom Viridiplantae; phylum Streptophyta; class Magnoliopsida; order Santalales; family Viscaceae; genus Viscum; species Viscum album. Next base: position 1,810,422,688 of record OY728155.1, read on the forward strand.
AACCTAGATTGCATTGTTACCTCAAGATGTATTTGGTAATCTCACAATGAAGTCCATGGATATATTTTCCCATTTCCACTCTGCCACCGGTAAAGGCTGAAGCCTCTCTTTTGGTAACTGCCGCTCTGCTTTAACCTGTTGAAAATTCAAACATTTCTCAATAAAGTTAGAAATATATATTTTCATTCCATCCCACCAGTAATACTCCCAAATATCTCTATACATCTTAGTGCTACGAGGATGAACTAAAAATAGAGAACTATGAGCTTTACATAACAACTCTTTATTCAACTGTGAATCACAAGGAACACATAATATCTTCCCAAATCTCAAAACACAATATTTATCAATGTTAAATTCAGGAAACTTACCCTTCTAAACCAATTCTACCTTTTTCTACAACTCACTGACTTCTTTATTTGATTTCTTAATTCTTTCTGATAGTGATGATTTCACTGCCACCTGAAACAAAATAGAGGAATTCCCTACACCAACAACTTCCAATCCAAAATTCATTAGATCAAAAACCAGAGGATCTCATTCTAAACTTATCATGGTTAATATAGCATTAATCTTTCGAATCAAAGCATTAGCCAATTTATTTTCCTTTACCGAATGGTAATGGATCATGCAATCATAATCCTTGATTAATTATATCTATCTACTATGTCACATGTTTAATTCTTTCTGAGTGAATATATAATTCAAACTTTTGTGATTAGTATATATTTAACACTTTATACCATATAAATGATGCCTCTAAATTTTTAATGAAAAAACAACAGCAGCTAATTCCAAATCATGTGTAAGGTAATTTTGTTCATGAGGTTTCAACTGACATGAAGCATAAACAAATACCTGATCATTTTTCATTAGGACACAACTAATTACTTTCGACGAAGAATCACTATAGATAATAAATTCACCATTCCTGGAAGGCAAGGACAAAACTAGAGCAATTACCAATCTTTTTTTCAATTTCTAAAAACAATCATCACATTCTTTTTTCTAGATGAACTTAACTCCCTTACATGTTAAATTAGTTAGTGGGCTAGATAACTGAGAAAAGTTTTCAACAAACCTTCAATAATAACCTTCTAATCCAAGAAAACTAAGAATCTATATAATATTAGTAGGTCATGGCCACTCTTTAGTAACTTTTGTTTTAGAAGGGTCAGAAGTTATGCCATATTTAGAAACAATATGACCAAGTAAATAAATTTGTTACAACCGAAATTCACTCTTACTAAACTTTCCATATAGCTTTTTTTCTTTTAAGGTTTGCAAAAACAATACTTAAGTCACATTCATGTTCCTCTTGTCTTTTAGAATATACCAAGATATCATCTATAAAAACAACCACCATTTATCACCTGAGTCAACTGATCCATCAATACAACAAACTGTTCAGTTCTGATTCTGACCATATCAGGATATTGATTTGGAAGGTTATTTCTTTCTATATGCTTTCCCAGCACAGCTGCCCTATTTCCTCTACGAAAAACCATTCTGAACAAAAATATATTAGATGAAGCAACGTGGTAATCTTCAAATTATATATCAAATCAATTTGAATATAAAGTAAAAATATTTTATGGATATTCTATTAATAATATTCTAAGTCCTAAAGTTATATAAACCGACCTCTAATACCAAATATAAGGCCCCATCCTTAAACATTACTTAATCTTGAGATAAGTCAATAATTTGACTTTAATTCACATCAAGGATATTTTCAGGTTTAGAGATTTAGATAATTAGGTCATAACTTATACATAACATCTTGAATATTAAAAGTAGACACATCTACTCACTACCCATTTATTTCATAAAACAAAAACTCTTTAAAAAGAAACATGACATCGTTTCATGTTTTAACAACATAAATTTTTCCTAATCCCATCCTCAATTCTATTCTTCTTTATGTCCTATGAAAAATATTTCAAAACTTGGGATGAGCATAAAAATCTTAGTAAGGGATACATAAATAAATAAAATAGTTAGTCTTTGGATAACATAAAAACCATGAATACTTTATCATAATGTAATACTTTTCACCTTTAAGAAGTAGTAAATATACTTCACTAAATATAATCTCATTACTTATGCTTTTTTCAACTAGAAGATTACCATAAAGACTATAGAAAGAAACATATAGCATATAAAGGTAACTTGGGACCTAAACATACTTAAATGGAATAACCATACGGTCAACTTCCACACATATCACTAAATGGAACAGCCATACGACCGACTTCCATATCCAATGCATTGGAGGTTATAACGTAAACACCCATTATTGGTTTATCACGGAACCACCCATAATTTTGTTTATCACATAATCACCCATCATTAGTTTATCACGTAACCACCCTTCAAATTTCAAAGTACCATTATATAATTATAACACATAAAATATTAAAAATATAAACATTTCACTAATAATATTTTATTTTCAATCACAATAAACAATTTCAAGATATTGAAATAATAAATCCATTTCAAAAACCATTTTCAATACCAAAATACATAAAAAGGTAATAAGGGATTTCTTTTCCTTTTAAAAACATTAAGGCTTATAGAGGAATCCAAATAACGATTACAGCGGTGGAGAGGTTATCGTCGCTGTATACGTTAAAAACATTCCTTTTTTCATTTAGTAAAAAACTTCATAGAAAAAATATTACCTTTAAATGAAATTAAAAGTCCAAGGGTTTTATTATATATCGTATAAAATAAAGAGGCATATATTATCAAAATATGTCTCAATAAAAGGAGATTAAGACATTGCCCCTTACAAAGATCATTTTGTAAATAAAATAGATCGATTATGTGTATTCACTATAAGTACACAAAAGTAATGTATAAATACAAGATAGTACATAAAAAGTTATTTCTTACATAATCATATCACTACATAATAAAAAAGTTGAAGATTAACCCAAATAATAGAAATTGGGTTAAGAAGTTCCCTTACCTTGCGTCCAACTCATCACGTATGTTTCTTGTTCTTACTGAATAATAAACTTAAGTTAATTTATACTTGATTCAGAACCTTTTTAAAGTTTATTATTCCTTTTATATAACTTATTATCATGTTATAAACATTACATAATTATTTAAGTTAATATTGGTCATTTTGTCGATATTCGGTACTTGAGTCAAAAATGAACTTGTTATAATTACAAATTGTCCATGAGGTCAAAATTACATTATATCTAGAATAATATTCATGATTTAAATATCATATATATCATATATATATAGTATATATGTATTTAGAATAGTCCATAACATTTGTAGATAAGAAATGAAATGTATCATTCATGGAGACGGTAAGCCTTACGTACGCATGAACGCTACTTTCATTTATTTGTAATATTAAGGAAATTAAAACTAAATGATACATATGTATATTATAATTAAATTATGATATCATATTATATATATGTTATAAAATTTTATTAACTCCATCCTTTATACGTCCCATTTATGGCATGAATGAGTCATATCACTTTGAGGGGGTGATAGTCCGCACTTCCTCAAATGAAATTACCGTATTTACACATCATGAAAAGCATAAAGGTTTGTTTGTAAATAAAAATTACAGTATCATATAGACAATATAAATATAATATATATCATATATAAATACAGTGTCATAATGATGTCCACCATGAGAGGTGGTAGGAGATAATTGAACAATCATCTTTTCGTGAGGCAGTAGTTCACCGTCCACATAAACATCTATTAGATGGAGGTGTGTGTGAGTGTAGGTAGAATAATTAGAAGAAAAAATCCTATTATATTTAATATACCAGTGTTGTTATAAAATAATTGAATAAAGAGAGTTTAGGGGGTTGGATAAGGGAAAATAAATGAAATAATCTTGAGAGAAGACATTACCTCAAATCAGGTAACTCCTTTTCATTTAAGCTAAAAGGATTTCTTGAATTGACTTATTACTAAGGTAAGGATTATAGAAGTAAGATAGGGATGTTGGGATATTATTTGGGTAGGGTTTGGATGAGACAAGGTGACTTGAGAGGTGTGTGTAAGCGTTATACATGATGCCCTTTTATAAGAGGGAGGAGGGGCACTTTAGGAATGTCTTGCAAGATTATTTTATTATAAACTGAATTTCGATTTCAAAAGATCCCAAACTCATTTAATTAAAAGATAAGATGATTATTATTCTAAATCCTTTCAAACAATAGGTTTTAGATAAGTCTATGTAACAAATTTAACCTTATCTTTTAGCTTTAACCCTTAGTTAACTAATTTAACTTTTACCATGTCTTCTTGTATATTCATACTATATGGTTAATATTGTTACTATAAAATGACAATAGAACCTAAAGTGGTTTATTAATGAAATTTTAAACATTATTTAAGTCATTTGATTGTATCTTAGATTTTTTGGACTATTATACCACTTAATAAAATAGTATTTTTTTTTAAAAACTCATTTATGTCAATTTTTATACTATTCATATCATGACTTTTTAAAAATCCATAACAACTTTATTATTTAAAAAAACTTAATTAATTCACATATAAAAAGTCATAATAATCCATAAAATTATTAGATGGCATATTTTTTTAAAGATAAATGTATTTTAATATTTATAATCTCATTTGTTTAAATCATTCATTAATAAGGTAATCACTACATTATCATTGTGTTATAAATAAATATATTTATTTGATTTCTAAAAATTATAAATAAAATACCATGATGTAGAAAATATTTTTTATATTTATAATTACTATTTATACTCGATGATATCACTTATATAACCCAATAAAAAATTTTTTTTAGTAAAAAAACATGTTTATGTTATATTTTTATTTACTTTAAATTAATTCTTATAAAATGTCATTTTCACATCAAAGTGGCTCCATGGGGTCCAAAAATCTACCCAAGGATGCCCATGGTCGGAAATATCTAATCCAATAGTATTATGACATATGTTAGGTTAATTTATTATTATTATAATATTATTTTTTACCCTTATTTAATAGATTTACCCTTTAACTATGGTAAATAAAATAACTATTGAAGTTACTATTCATAATGTCTAAAAATAAACGATGCCTATTTACACAATTTGTACCTCCTGATTCCAAATATGGAATCCATTTTTCCAAATTCAAAACACAAAAGTGGCAGAAATTAATTTAAAATTAATTTCCGTTGTCAAAACCAAAAAATGGGTTTTTAAGAAGTAATAACTATCAAAAGATTAACATGTGTTTATATCCAATTTAAAAGTAAAATTACTTCTAATAACCAAAATTGGATTAAATGGTAAAAATATAATCTAATTAAACTTTAAAACTAATTAAAAGTACAATCTAACTATATAAATAAATTATATTAAAAGACAATTTTGACTTAAAATGCGATATTTTTCACTATTCATTAAAAAATGAACTTTATCTGAAAAATACCAAAAATTTACCCAAAGTAAATTATTTTTTCCCGATTCTAAATAAGAAATTTATTTTTTCAAATGGAACATATAAAAATGACAAAAACTAGATTTAAAAAGGGTTTTCCATCAAAAGGCGGTAAAACTACCTTTTAAAAAATATTAGAGTATTTATGCTTAAAATTGGATTCATTATCATTTTAAGGCTCTAAATTTTATTGGATAAATTTAAAAACATTTAAAAAACATTTTTAATCATAATATGGTTATTTCTGTTCATTCTTTTTAATACAACGACTAGGCGTTAACTACCATTTAAAAATAATAATATTATATTTTTTTCAGTATGACTCAGCCTTGTGTGCAATATAAGATTTCAGAGAAACCCATTGTTATGTGTCAGGTACTCCATAAAACATGGAACCCCCTTTAAAGTAAAATTAATATTTAATTCACAAATATTTATAAATATGAAAATTTCATATTCTTTATTTACCTGGGATGTTCCAATGATGGTTAGTTTTTCTTTCATATCCATGTTTTCCTACATGGAACCCTAGTATGTGTTATCTCAGGTGACCTTTTTAATTCACTTTATTTATTTTTAAAGTGGAGGTTTTATTGACTCTTTTTTTATGTGAGATTTCAATGAAGTAATTTTGAAAAGTGAAACCTTAGTTACCGAGCCCAAATTGGAATTACGAGGATGCAATTTCCAAAAGGGAGAAGGATGTAACATCCTATATATTTATAGAATAAGACATTTTCATATTTATTAACATTTATGAATTAAATAGTAATTTTACCTTAAATGGGTGCTATGTTCTATAGTGTACTCGACACATAAGAAGAGGTTTCTCTGAAATCTTACGCTGCGCACAAGATTGAGTTATACCGAAAAATAATGTATTATTAATATTATTATTTTAAGTGGTAGTTATCGCCTAGATATTGAATCGGTGGGAATGAATATAAATAACTATATTATGTTTATACATGTTTATTAAATGTTTTTACATTCATCGAATAAATTTTAGAGGCTTAAAATGAGAATAAATCCAATTTTAAGTATAAAATACTCTAATATTTTTAAAAGGTAGTTTTACCACATTTTGATGGAGAACCATTTTTAAATCTTGTTTTTACAATTTTATATGTTCTATTTAAAAAACTAAACTTCTTATTTGGAATCAGGACATAAAAATTTACTTTGGTTGAATTTTTGGTATTTTTCTGATAAAATTCACATTTTAATTAATAGTGAAAAATACTTCATTTTAATTCAAAAATGTCTTTTAGTCTAATTTATTTATATTTTTATATTATATTTTTACATGGTTTTAAGTATAATTAGATGAAGTTTTTATCATTTAATCCAATTTAGTTTATTGGATGCAATTTCAAATTAAAATTAAATAAAAAAACTATGTGAACTTGTGAATGTTTTACTTAAAAAAAACCCATTTTCTCGATCTATCAACATGATTAGTGTTAAACCTAATTTAACCACTTATGTGAATTGAATTTTCCAAAATATATATACATGGTTATACTCATTATGAAAAATGTGGTCTAATAGGATCAAAATATTTTTTGGTGAATTGTAACTTTAGTATTTTATTTACCAAGGTTAAAGGTAAATATGGTAATTAAAGGTAAAATTAATATTATAATATTATAAAATTACCCTAAGACTTATCTTAATATTATTGGATGAGTTATTATCAACCATGACCATCCTTGGGGTAAAATTGTGACCTTTTGAAGCCACTTGGGTGCAATTATGACATTTATAACATTTAATTTAATATAAAGGTAAATATGCATAAATATGTATCTTCTTAATAAAAAAATTTTAATATGAGATTATTTAAGTGATATCTTCAACTATGAATAGTCATTATAAATATAAAAATATTACCTACATCATGGTATTTTATTTAAATTTTTTATGAATTAAATAATTAAATTTAATTATGACATAAAGATATTACAATAATAGATTTATTAAAGAAAGAATCAAATAAATGATATTAATAATATTAAAATAAAAATAATTTGAAATATTTGATTTCATCCATGAATTTTTTGGATGACTGTGACATGTTAGTATTGATTTAATGTAGTTTTTTCAAAGTAATCATGTTTTTATGATATTTTAAAAAAGTCATGTAATGAATAGTGTCAAAATGGACATAATTAATATTTTAAAATATAAAATACTTAATTAAATGATATATAAATTATAAAAATATAATATTAGGCCAACAAGTTGAGATAAGTATAAAAATTTCATTAATCACTCATTTACTAGTCTTTTTTCATGATTTGGTAATTATTTTATCCCTCAAAGTGTAAATTACTTGATAAATTGGTAAGAGTTAAAAGAGGTTAAAAGAAAAAGATAAGGATTAAAAAATATTCAAAACTTGTATAATTTTAATTGGATGATGAAGAATCAATCCAAAATCATCAAATATTATAAATAAATCATTTTTGGACCATTTGGAATCGAAATTAAATTTATATTAATTTAATACTTTTAATAATTCCAATGGTACCCTTCCTCTCTCCTATAAAAGGCACCCATTCCTATATATTAATCACACTTCCAAAACAATTTTTTTCATTCAAGATCTACCCAAACCCATTTCTATAATCCTTCCCCACATTATTGAAGCCTTATTTTAGGCAAAACACCCTCCTTAGAGGTTTTAAGGTGTTAATAAAGGTGACCATCCGAAGGAAAGGAAGAACAAGAAACATACATGACAAATCAAACTCAAGGTAAGTGACTTAATATAAATCTACTTTAATTGAGGAATTTATTGATAATATGTACCTTTATTCTTTTATAAGGTGTATACACAACCACTATTACATTTTATATCTATATTTTATCTATACTAATGTTATTTTGATGTTTCGGTAAATGTATTAACTCATGAAGATTAAGATTTAAATGTTCAAAGTGGTATGAGACAACTTGAACATTTAAAGATTTAATGATAAAATATTCTTCTTGATGATATTAATTTACATATTTATTATATGGATATAAAAGTATTTTAAAGGACATTTTAACTAGATTTTGAATTTAATTCAAAGTTTTTCAAAAGGAATCTTTTTACATGTTATATACGGAATGTTTTGACAAACAAAAAAGGGAATGTTCTTTTTATTGTATACAAAGACAACTGCTTCTCCACCCCCATTTCCATTATTTTATATTTGGATTCCTCTATAATCCTTAATGTTTTTAAGGAAAACAAATCACTTATTCCATTTTTGGGTGTTTTTGTATTGAAAATTATTTTGAAAGTTGATTGACTATTTCAATATCTTGAAATGATTTATTGTGATTTAAAATTACATTTTATGAGTGAAATGTTGATAATTAGAATCTTTTATGTGTTATGATTATATAATGTTACTTGGACATTTTATGGGTGGTTACATGATAAATCAAAGATGGGTGGTTATGTGATAAACCAAAGACGGGTGGTTCTGTGATAAACCAAGGATGGGTGATTATGATATAACCTTCAATGAATTGGGTATAGAAGTTGGTCATATGAATATTCCATTTAGTGATATGTGTGTAAGTAGACTGTATGGTTATTCCATTTAAGTATGATTATGTCCCAAGTTACCTTTATATGTTATATGTGATTTCTATGGGTTTTATGGTAGTATTTTGATTACAAAAAATGGTAAGCAGTGAGATTATATCAAGTGAAGTGTATTTAATACTTATTAAAGGTGAAAAGTATCAATTTATAATAAATCATCCATGGTTTACATGTTTTTTCAAGACTAACAGTTTTCATTCTTTTTATATCCCTTACTGATCTTTTTATGCCCATCCAAAGTTTTTAAATGTTTTTCATAGGATTTAAAGAAGAATAGAGCCAAGGATGGGATCAAGGAAAAGTTATGAAGTTTAAACATGAAATGAAACCATGTTTCTTTTTATACATTTTTTGTTTTATGAAAAAATAGATCGTGATTAGAAGTGTTTACTTTTTAATATTTGAGTTGTTATATATGAGTTATGTCCTAATTATCTAAATCTCTAAACCTAAAAATATCTTTGATGTGAGTGAATGTAAAATTATCGACTTAACTCAAGATTAAGTAATGTTTAAGGCTGAGGTCTTATAAATCCTCTCACATATGTAGTATAAATTTTAGAGGCTATGTAATAAGTAAAAAATACTAGAGGAATCTCAATAATCCTAACAGGACTCGCAAGCATCACCTCATATAAGAGAACTAATCATAAATCCTATATAGATCATTCACTCCCACTTTCATGTGCTTATCATCAAAAAAATATATTCACAACCATATAAAGAGATAATATTAGGGACCACCTACCCAAATTAAAGAGTTATTCCCATATTCCAGGTCTAATCCATGATCAACTAATCCATCATCGATCTACATCATCATCCACAAGACCCCACCTTAAACCAAGGAATCCATAATCAATTATAAAAAACTTATAATTAATTTACATCTTTAATTAATCATTTAGTATTTTGGTCTAAAAAAGGAAAAACTCATCGATGATTTTCCATAGTTGAAACCATAAGATATGGAGTTTTATCCATCCCTGATATGATTTCCAACCAACTATGGGATATAGGTCCAATTTCGATTATTGATGACAATATTGTAATTAAACTACAACAAATGCTACATGAGCACAATGCTTTGGCATGAGAATTCATAAGTGCAAGGGATGTTCTTAATCATCACGAGGTACCAACATTAAATCTATGGCTACTTAAAAGAAGACATACAAGTGAAGCCACATATAAACTACCAAACACTTACGAAATTTCTATGCTGATTGTCAGTGATGTTGAAGATCTCAACCATGAACGTGATATCATAATTCAAAGGAAAAGTGGTGATTTAAAAAGAGTAGATGAGCTTCACCCATTATATCTTCCATCATAATACCCCTTTATTTTTATAGTAGATCACGATGGATATGTTGACAATGTATTGCATCGAGCTACTCCTTTCACAACAAGTACTATACTCAGGAAGGTAACAATGAGAGAGTACTTCTCCTTTCACTTGCAATTTCGTCAAAAAAATGGCTCAACCTTATTACATTGTAGAAGATTGTAATAGTAGTTTATTGTTGATGCTTATACAATGATTGAGTCTCAAAGAATATCTTTCATTTGATTCAATCAAAAAAGGTTAATGGTTGAATTATACAATGGGTTGCAAGATGCATTTCTACGAGGTGACTGTGAAGGGTTATCCTATGGAAAGCGTATCATTTTACCTTCATCATTTATTGGTGGACCCAGGTATATGATTCAGAATTATCAGGATGCAATGTCTATTTGTAATTGGGCAGGGTATCCGGATCTATTTCTAACATTCACATGTAACCTAATGTGGCCTGAAATTACTCGATTTGTTAGAAATAACAATCTTCGTCCAATTGACTTCCCTAAGATATTATCTCAAATTTTCAAAATTAAGGTTGATCACATTATGAAATACTTAAGAGAGGGCTATTTATTTGGAAGATCACGAGAAGATAATGATCTATATATTTAATATTTATAATTTTTTAATTCATTTCTTACATGATATCATCTTCTATTAACGTTCTATAACACTATTTTCCCATGTAGTTGTTCGAACCATGGAGTTTCAAAAATGTGGCTTGCCTCATGTCCACATCCTATTATATCTATTCAATGAAAACAAAGTTAACACTCCTGCAGATGTTAACAGAATAGTTTGCACTGAAATTCCAAATCACTGTTCATATGCAAAGCTACATGAAACTATTACAAAATTCATGATGCACGACCCTTGCGGTGATGCCAACCATTCCTCCCCTTGTATGAGAAATGGAAAATGTACAAAATTTCATCCAAAAAAAATTGGCACACACACAACAGTTAACGAGGATGGTTATGTGGTATATCGTAGAAGAGATGATAGATGTACAATTGTTCGAAATGGTGTGCCTTTGGATAACTGGTTTGTGGTACCATACAGTCTTATTTTGCTTTTAAAGTATCAAGCTCATCTAGATATTGAGGTTTGCAATCAATAATCTTATATCTAGTAACTCTTCAAATATATTAGTAAAGGGAATGATCGTGTTACAAAAGTACTCTATGAGAGCAACAACAGTGAGTGTCTAGACAATAATGTGGATGAGATAAAAATGTACTATGATTGCCGGTACATAACTCCTTCTGAGGCTTCATGGAGAATATTTTCTTATGATATCCACTAGTTGAGAGGTTAAGTTTCCATTTACCAGGACAAAATACTGTTACTTATAGTGAAAATGATAATATTTAAGATGTCCTCAGTCATGGAAATATTACTGAATCAATGTTCACTGCATGGTTTAAAGTAAATCATACTCACCCAGAAGGTAGATGTCTTAGTTATGCAGAGTTTCCAACTAGATTTGTCTTCCACTGCAATGAAAAAAATGGACTCCTCAAAAATAAGGATTCAGTATTGGTAGACTATACTATGTCCCTCTAATAACTGGAGAGTTATTTTACTTGCAATTACTTCTAACAAAAATAAAAGGAACAAATTCATATGATGATATGAGAACAGTTAATGATATTACTCATGGAACATTTAGAGAGGCCTGTTATGCTTTGGGACTACTGAAAGATGACGCTGAATTTATTGAAGCTCTAAGGGAGGTGTTAGCCTAGGGAATGGGACATTGTTTATGGAGTTTGTTCACAAGAATGTTATTTTTAAATAACATATCTCTCCCAGACATTGTATGGCATCAAACCCATGACTTTCTTACTAAAGGTATTCTATATGGGCAAAGATGAAGGCTAGAAATGCCAAGTATTTCTGTATATTTGTCATTATATTTTAAAAAACAAAATTTTGTTGTTTATTTATATTTTCTGATGAACATAAATACTATCAACATAATTAATTCATATTATCATATAATTAAATGACTCCTCGACTGACTACTATATTATTATATATTATACTCTATTTAGAGTTTTTCTCTCTATAATCTACTCTTTTTTTTACATCAAGATTGCCTATTGGTCACTGTATTCTCTCTGATCAGGTCATTCTACATTGTCTATGATATATTTTAATTATTATACATTATTTTAATGACCTGATATAGTTTATTTTACAGTTCTATGAAACTATATGCATCATTCTTGTAGATTTGACACTGATAGATCATTAGAGGCATATGTATGCTCTTCTTGAAATTGAGCAGATTTTATAGAGCAATGGTACTTCTCTTTAGTTTTATCCTCCTATGCCAGTTCCAGATTCTACAATTGACAGTCGTCCGAATCATTTAGTTGTAGAAGAAATACATTACAATAGGGAGTTACTTCAAAATGAATATAGAACTAAACAGAATATGCTTACCAATGAACATAAACATGTGATGGATGTCATTTTGTCTTCATTGTCTTCTAATTCCAGAGGTTTCTTCTTCTTACATGGATATGGAGGAATGGGTAAAACCTTCATTTGGAATATGCTAACAGCTTTGCTGTGGTCAGAGGGCTCTATTGTTCTAGCCATTTCTTCGAGTGGAATAGCATCATTACTGCTTTCGGGGGGATGAACTGCACATTCGAAATTTCATATTCCAATCTATATTACTGAGCAGTCAGTTTGCAATATTCAGCAAGGTAGTCATCTTGCAGAAATTCTACAATTGACAAAACTTATTATTTGGGATGAGGCGTCTATGGTTCATAAGTACTACTTTGAAGCTCTCGACCATACTCTAAGATATATAATGACAGTAAGAAATGTTAATGCTCCCAATTTCCCTTTTGGTGGTATAACAGTTGTATTGGGGGGAGATTTCAGGAAAATACTACCGGTAATACCCGGTGGTAACAGAAGTGACATTGTATTTGCAAGTATTAAGTCTTCATATCTGTGGCAACACTGTCAGGTCTTAACTCTAAAAAGGAACATGATATTGCATTCGACTGTATCCACAAATAATTCAGAGGTTGTCCATGAGTTTGCAAGATGGACCTTGGAAATTGGAGAAGGTAGAGTAGGAGAACTGAATGATGGTAAAGCATTCATCCAAATTCTTTCTAAGTATCTTCTTACCAACTATGAAAATTCTATGGCTGAAATTATTGAACATACATATCCTAATCTCACTACCAATTATAGTGATGTCTTCTATTTGAAATATCGTGCAGTTTTAGCTCCAACCCGTGATGTTGTTCAACAAGTAAACGATTACATGTTGTCTCTCACTGACTCTGATAAGAGATATTACTTCAGCTTAGATTCTGTTTGCAATTCCAGTTTTGATATTGATAGGGCAGAAAACATATACACCTCTGAAATTTTGAATGGAATCAATGTCTTTGGGTTGGCTTCCCACAAAATTATACTACAAATTTGTGTTCCCATTATGTTACTCAGTAATGTTGATCAATCTGTTGGTTTATGTAACGACACTCGTATGATTGTTACACATTTAAGTGATCATGTGATTGGAGCCAAAATTTTGAGTGGATGTAATTCTGGTTATTCAGCTTTCATTCCAAGACTAACTATGACACACTCTGATGATAGATGGCCTTTCAAATTATAGAGAAGGAAATATTCTTTAACAGTTTCATATGCAATGACTATTACTAAAAGTCAAGACCAATCATTATCTTCTGTTGGGTTATATCTTTGAAAGCCTGTGTTCTCTCATGGTCAATTTTATATTGCGGTTTCTAGGGTTACATCACCAAATGGTTTGAAAATATTAATATAAGATAACACTAACACATCTACTGGGTTCACACATAATATTGTGTATAAAGAAATATTTGATAACCTTTTTTAGGTATCATTTAAAATAATCTATTTATATTTTACTTTGTATTGCCTATGCATGATGTGTACTTCATTTTCTTCTTTATGTGCTTACTATGTTTATATTTTCAATATTAAATGTAACAGTACAAAGAATAAAAATGTCACGATCAATAACCTTATTGAATGAGATTGCACCAGAGGACGATGAGACACTACGAATTGAAGTTAGTTTGCTGAACATGTGGTGAAATTCATCGCCCAAATCTTCCAATGTTGTCTTCATGGTTGATCTAATACCATGTGACAAAGAAGTAAGTTTACGTTACATGAACAACTTTTGATTTATTTCTATATTGTTCTGTTATGTTCTGTACGTATTTCAACATTTACACACGTTGTATCTATCTATCCTCTGTCATCAGTCTTATTTACATACTAACATACTTTTCAATATACATTATTTAGGGAACTAAGATTAAATGTACAATAAGTAACCATTAGCTTATCTCAAAGTACAAACATTATTTGCGTGAAGGAATGTTCTATATAATACAAAACTTCCAAATAGCTTCAAACCAAGGCAAGTACTTGGGAAGTAGAAATCCCTGCAGAATCATGTTTACATCCACGACATTTATTCTACCATATGATGCAAACATACCATTTTTTAGTTTTGAATTTACTTCATATGATGCGATTATTCAAAGGAGGATTCCATAGGAACATTTAATAGGTATATTTCATTAACATATGTTTCTGACTATTCTTTGTAGTTGACTTCAATAAAATTATGATTATAATAATATCTTTATCGTCCTTAATTTTTTATAACTAAGTTTATTTTGGTTATCTATTTTATAGAAATTATTAGACGTCTACATTACACACATCCAGTGCAATCTGTGGGACATTCCAACCTATGGATGTAGATTCACCTAGAGGATGACAGGTCATTAATTTTCTACTCTTACTATATTACAATTCAGCAAAAAAAAAATGCCTTACTATTACTTTATTTCCCTACAGAGGTATGCAAATTACCTGTAGTTTATGGGGAGAATTTTTGAATGAAATGAAAAGTTATTTGGAAAATAACAAAGAGTCATCATCTATTATTATATTACAACTTGTACGTGTGAAGCGACTAATAAGTATGGTTTCTAACTACATTATTCATTTTGAGATCTTAGTAAATCTCTTTTCCTTTAAAGAGGTTGCTTTGAAAGTTTAATTACTTCAAATCATTTCAATTGTTTCAAACTTCTTACAATGACTGTTATTGTGAATACTACTATTAATGCTACAAAAATTCTGTACAACCTAGATATTCTAGAAGTAAACAGCTTCAGAAGCAGGTGACCTTTGAACTAATCTAGATTCAGTAAATTTACATTTTCTCCATTTTACATCTAAAATATAATACCGAATGGTTGTTAATAATTTTTTAAGTATGTTATTGTATAATTTCTAGGTTTGGGTTGGCGGTTTAATCATAGTTCAATACTCCACCACCGATAACTGGAAACCCTTCTACGGATGTACCATATTGGAACAACAAGAAAACTATTTCAGATGTCAAAAACTGTACACAGGTAATAATAAGAGTTATGAATATTGACAATTCAATATTCAATATTTTGAATTGTTCAATTATGTCATCACCTAATCAGTATATTATTTTGTACTCAATCTTTTATAGCCTACATGATGCATACTTGCTATAAAAATAAAAAAATTCAAAGCACCTACAGTTGGTTTTATGAGTCTTTCATTTCTTGTATGAAGAAAGTACACCTTTCAGATGACAGAATTTGGTGCCAAAATTGTAAAGTATCTCCTCATAGCACTACTCCCAGGTTAATTTCATTTAAATTATTAAATTCCTTATTATCAATTCCTTACTTGTGAACTAATAAATTAAAATACTTATTATTACTAATAGTTTGGTCATAATTTTATATTCAACAGATTTAGAGTGAAACTAAAGGTTACCGATAATACAGACTCCTTTTCAATATTTTGTTTGACAAACAAGTCATGCAATTCATACACAAGACAGCTGCTGACTTGAGAGATGCACGAATACAAGTAAAACCAACTATATCTATCATGTAAATAAATTTTAAAATTATTATTCCTAACATTTAAAATTGTTTCATAATTTGATCATCAGGATGACGAAGAATATGAATTTCCTCCTGAACTGAACATTTTCAAATCAAAGACAGTACTCTTATCAATTGAAATATTAAATTTCAATATTCAAAATCATCATCGTTCAATAGAACAAAACACATACAAGGTAATTTTCATTAGTGACAATGAAAACTACATCAGGAAATTCAATGACAGCTTTGCATACAATCAGGTAATAGCTAATATCTATTCCAAAATTCATTTATTTTTTAAACCTTCAAAGAATTAATCCTATTGTATTTTTTTGAAATATGATCAGAGCATTGACTTTACTGGAGTAAGTAGTGATATTGAACTGAATCAGGTACAATCTTTTCAATTCTCTTAATTCTTTTTCCCTGTCAGTAAATAAAAACGTACTGGACTATTCTTCTTAATGTTCCATTGTAGGATCATCAGGCTGTTGAATCTTTTCAACCCAGTGCAAAGCCTCAATCAGTATTTGTAACATCATCTTCAATTATTTCAACAGTTCAGGTAAATATATGTCACCTTACATAAAATACGTTTAGTACTTTATCATTATAAAGGTTTTCAATCGAGAAATGGGTCATTGTATTTTGTTTTGGTTAATATTTACTTTCACTTGTAGAGAAATATGTTGACTGACTTTGATGATGAGGATGCAGTCAAGAAAAATGTGTCAGTGATTGGTGACTCCGCACCACCATCAACAGATGCCACTAAAGTTCATATTCGCATAAAGGATAACTTAAAGACAAAAACATACAAAGTAGACTAAAGGTTTGTCTTACGGTACATATGCATTTTGGAAAGACTATTTCAGCTATCTCTTAATTTCAAATGTCCTATTACAAAATATTTATACACTGCTATGTCTTCTTATAATGTAGTTTAATAATGCACTAATGATATTTTAAATTCATAAATTCAGTAATGCTGATGGAAAATTATTTGTTTTCCATTAAAACATATTTCTGCATGTTGAAATCATATGTTCTCTTTGAATAACCTTATCTTGAATGGTTATTTATGATGTAAATATTCCATGTGAAAATAAACCCTATAAAATTCACCAAACATTCTTCTACGCCTATATTTCAAACAAAGTGTTCATGTGTTATCAAGTCCTTATCCAACGACTCATTATTTTTGGAGGTTGATTATATTTTTTTTTATTCTGGATGTTATTCATTCAGGATGCTTTTCATGGTCGAAGGTTTTCTTTTATTGTTGGACAGTTTTCATATAGGATTTTTTTCAGAATTGGTTTTTCATGATAGACTTCTTCATTGTTGGATGTTTTGTTGTACTTTACGATTTCCATTTTGCTGGATAGACTTAAGGCTGGACCTTAGTCATTTGATTTCAATGTTTTCCCATATTCATTGCTGGACGTTTTGTTGTACTTTACACGGCTTTATAGGATTATCTATGAACTCGATTTATTCATGTTTTTCAAGAGTTTTGGGGTTTTACGTCTATGATGTTGTGTTACATGAATTCATTATTTTTTATGGTTTCCTGGATATATTAGCTTTATTTCACTAGATAGTGGATTTTTCACCCTGTTCAGTGATTTTCTTTGAGGTCTTTATGCTATCCTAGACTTGCTTCCCTGTTTTTTTGATGATAGGGTTTTTTCTCTTTCCTAGGCTGCTTTCTCCACTAGAATTCCCTATATTTTCTGATTATCAATTTGAAAGCTTTATGGTAGTTCATGGATGTCTTCTTGATGTTTCAGTTTTGAAGAATGGGTAGGCTTGGCATGGTCGACCAACTCCTGTACAACACCCCATGCACCTTTTGAAGAATGGGTAGGATTGGAATGGAATTCCCTCTATTTTTCTTGTGTTTTCTAGGCAGGAAAAAGCTGGACAGCACCCCATGCACCTGTTGAAGTTCAAATCATACTGTTTTTGGAAGCATAAACAAACATCCAGGTTCATATGTTTTCAAATTTAGTTCGCATGATTGAAAGAACGCTGTCATGGGTGCTCTCAAATGGTTAGTGTGATTTTGGGGTACTTAGGTGCAGCAGAGTGGCTGACCAAGGTCGTCTTTCAAAGGAGGAAGTAGATTTAAAACAACTTTTTAAAAGTATTCTAAAAATAAAATAAAAGATAATAAAAACACTATTTTAAAGGATGGGGGTTGGTTATAGTTTATGAATCTAGAAGAAGTTTTCGGGAAGAAGATTGTATATTTTTTTGTTTTTAGTTTTGAAATGAATTTCGATTAAAATGAAAAAACAAAAAGATGTTTTTTTAGAAAATATTTTAAAAGGTGTAATTGATCTAACTCTACCTCTTCATTAACTTATTAATCATTATAATTTAAATCAATATCCACTTAATTATAATCCCCTAATTTGTTATCCCTCGAACCTTACGAGAGTTAACTTAACCACAAAGATGAAATTACTTAAACCCTAGGCTAGCTTCGGAACACGCAATCGCAGCACCCTGCTTTGATTGTTGTTCTAAGGATAGATTATGGTCAGTGGTTAATTAGAGCACATATCAATTCTATAAATGAGGATGAATTGTGTTTAGAGATTATATTTGAACTCTACAAATTTATCCCGTGTGGTCTTGTATTACCGATTAAGATCGCGCTCTCACAATTTACACAAAATCTCGACCTCGCGTGTTTTGTATTAATTGTTAAATTGCTTGCTTATTCTCTTGTAATTTAAAAACACAATTCATGGATCATATTATGTGAATTATATTAGCTCATTGATTCAAAATAAATTAATGAATAATGATAGAGGTCGATCGATTACTAAAAATAACTATTCTTCCATGGGTGGCTTAATCATTGTAGAAGCGTTTTGCATGTGCAAAGGTTTATAATGGGTATAATCCAATAACGCTTCTACTCAAGAATTCCAGACCAAATAGGAATATTAATAGAAGAAAAAATTTAAACAAAACATAAGAAAAGAGAAGAAATAAAAGAAGAACAAAGAAGTTTATTACACAAAAAAAATCATTACAACATGAAGGAGAAGAAGAAGGCTTCGTCGAAGGGATCCTTGCTTCAAGAGCTACCCTTATTGAAATGGTTGGAGAATTGGAGTGGATCCACTTCTCCTCTTCCCTCAACTTCCCAATTCATGTACCAACCCCTCCAAATGAGAAAAACTCCAATTTATAGAGGGGAGGGGAGGAGAGGTTACAAGTGGTTTCAAGTGTGAATGTGGAAATTCGGCCAAATATTTTATTCCAATTTAAACCGCCAATTTGACAAAAAAAACGTGTGAATTGGTAGGAATTACAGAAGGATAATATGTGTGGATATGGGTACTATATCTCCTCTAAAACGTTGGGCTTAATCCAGGCCCATATGAAGGCATTATGGCCGAAATACAGAACATTCTCCATTCTGGAGAGTCCAACCCATCTTTGACTTTATGGCCCATTTTCAACAACCAAATGCACTATTTAGCTCTAGTGTCCTGAATAAAA
Source organism: Viscum album (assembly GCA_963277665.1). Classification (NCBI taxonomy): domain Eukaryota; kingdom Viridiplantae; phylum Streptophyta; class Magnoliopsida; order Santalales; family Viscaceae; genus Viscum; species Viscum album. The sequence continues at coordinate 1,810,442,600 of OY728155.1, forward strand.
TTTGTAGATAATTAAGTTTGGAACACTGTTACAAAATTTTAAATTCAAATAATAATTATAAATATATTTATCTTCTAAATACTACAGTGCACTATAAAGGGTAAAACTGAAAATTTCACCAAATTTTCAAATGAATGATCAAATCCCAAATATTTTATAAATAAAAATATTTAACACAATGTGAGGAAATTATATCATTTATTCTCAATAAAATATTCAACAAAATTATGTTTTATCAACTCCCCCACACTTACCCTTTTGCACTCCTAGGCAAAACCTCATGTCAAGTAAACATCAATATCAAATCAAAACCAATTTTAAAACACATATCATTGGGATCCATCAATTCCGCACCAAGAATAAAAATATATCATGCCTCATAAAAAACCTTATTTCAAGTTCTCTATTAATATCATTCAATATATTTCCACTTCATTTATCCTCTCATGCACAAAACACTTAGCTCGCTTGAATTTTCTCTCATCACTCAAATATCAATTTTTTTTTGCAATGTCTTTATCATCAAAACTCATACAAGGGTCACCATAGGCTTGATAGATTCCTACATCACCACCCGATGTGAGTTAAAGACATATGTTTATCATGAGGACTTTTCAGGGTTGTTCTGTGGATTTCGGTTGGTAGGATTTAGATGTGAAAAATTCTGAGGCTGAATAAGGAGGTCTTGACTCTTTTTGAAGCAAAATTGCTTTAATAAAATTTTCACTTAAATATGGTTTTCTCCTTAATCCCCATAGTATCAATTCAGCTCCATCATCATGAAAAGTCATGAAACGTTTACACCATTCTTCATTTCAGCATAAAAAAATTTCAATCTTCTCAAACATGATTTTCTTGAAAGCTCCAGATAGGCACAACTTTCCACCTCAATTATAAGCTCCAGAAAAGGCACAACTTCACTTGTCTTGAAAGCTCCAGAAAAGGAACAGATTTCAATATAATGAATTTCTTTAGCAGCAAACACATCTCTTCAAAATTTAATTTTCCACCCAAAGTTTCACAGAATGTGGTAGCATAACACAACATAGCTTCCCCCCACACTTAAGCTCAACTATATTATGCAATTTCACTTCAAGAGTGGGTTGGATAGGGAAAATTGGCTTGTAATGTGGATAACCTAACAGGCTGTGCATGGCTTCTACGGGCTAAAAAGATTAAATGTTCAAGTTATGCCATTATAAAAAGGGATTCTTTAAAATAGGGGCTTTAATACCAAACAAATGCCTCAATCATTTAAACATAAGTACCTCAAACCCTCAAGTTTTGACAGAAATAAATCAAATTATGGTTAAATAAAGTATGGTTTGGTTCTCTAAAGAAGTGAGGTGAATGTAAATAACATGAAAATAATGGTTCAGAAGCCTCACAAGAAAGTGATTTCAAATATAAAGACAATGAGATGTGGCATGAGATTCAAAATTCGGTGTACTTTCCATGAAATTACTAAATATTTGAACTTGAAACAAAGTCATTTTCAGCATTCATTTAAGCTTAGTTTCAAGGGATAAATTGTTTCACTCATTGATATGCATTTTAAAATTGTGATGAGAATCATTTCAGCTCAAAAAATTCAAAAACACAAAGAAAATTGAAAAAAAATAAACACACAAAATTTGAAAAAAACACACAATTTTTTTGTTTTGTTTTTTTAAAGGAAAACAATTGAAATTAATAAACTAAAAGGTTCCCTCCCCCATAGTTAAAACATTTCATTAACCTCAATGTGAACCTATGAGATGATATATGCACATGAAATGCATAATTTTTAAATATGACAAATAATATAAAAGTGAAAGGGTTAGGAACAGCCTGATGTGATCAAGTGATGATGGGGTCATGCAGTGTGATAAAATCCACTGCATTAGTAGGAAGTCCCTCAATGTATCTCTTAAAACATTTCCCAGTGACTATAAAGCTTTTTCCAGTGTCCTCTTGTGTGATCTCCACTTCACCATAAGGAAAAACATTAGATACAATATAAGGACCTAACCATCTGGAACACAACTTACCAGACATCAACTTCAGTCGTGAACTGTAGAGTAGGACTTTCTCTCCAACATGACACTCCCTTTTTTGGATCATTTTATCATGAACTGCTTTTGATCTTTCCTTGTAGAGCCTTGAGTTCTCATATGATGACAGTCGAATCTCCTCAAGCTCTTGAATTGGCAACTTCCTTTGAATTCCAGCTTGGGCCAATTCCATGTTGCATTTCTTTATAGCCCAGTATGCCCGATGCTCGACTTCCACTAGGAGATGAAATTCTTTCCAAAAAACAATCCGAAATGGGGAAATACCAATGGGGGTCTTGTAAGCTGTCCTATAAGCCCACAATGCATCATCCAAGCACTTGCTCCAATCCTTCCTATTTGGCTGCACAATTTTCTCCAATTTTTTTTTTCAACTCACGATTTGAAACCTCAGCCTGACCATTTGTTTGGGGGTGGTATGGTGTTGATATTTTGTGTGTCATCCCATACTTTTGAAGGAGGGAAGAAAAATTCCTATTGCAAAAGTGTGTCCCTTGGTCACTGATGATGGCCTTTGGTACTCCAAACCTGCAAAAAATCTGTGCTTTGACAAAGTCCACAACAACATGAGAATCATCAGTCCTAGTGGCCTTATCCTCCACCCATTTACTCACATAATCATCAGCAACCAAAATGTACAAAAAACCAAAGGAACTAGGAAAAGGTCCCATAAAATCAATTCCCCAAACATAAAAAATCTCACAGAATAAAATGGGTTGTTGGGGCATCTCGTGTCTCCTTGAAATATTTCCAGTGTGTTGGCAATGAGAGCATGACTTACAAAACACATGGGCATCATGGAACAAGCTAGGCCAATATAATCAAGAGTCCAAAACCTTCCTAGCTGTCCTTTGGGGTCCAAAGTGTCCCCCACAAGAAAGTGTATGATAGAAATGCAAAACAGACTCAAACTCATGATCGGGAACACACCTCCTAATTACTTGGTCACTACACATGCGCCAGAGATAAGGATCATCCCACACATAATACCTAGACTCACTTTTTAATTTTTGGACTTGATGTTTCTTTAAATTTGCAGGGATTTCAGAGGCAACAAGGTAGTTCACTAAATCAGCATACCAAGGATGCGTACCTGAGATGGAATAAAGATGTTCATCAGGAAAAGTGTCCCGAAGTGGTACCTGGTCCAAGGTTTCATCCTCTAGTGTGTGAGTAAGCCTACTCATGTGGTCGGCCACCAAGTTTTCTGACCCATTTTTGTCCTTTATCTCGATGTCAAACTCTTGAAGAAGGAGCATCCAACGGATAAGTCGTGGCTTTGAATCTGTCTTCTTCAAGAGGTACCTCAGAGCTGCATGATCAGAAAAAACAACTACTTTAGAGCCCAATAAATATGAACGGAATTTATCTAAAGAAAATATGACAGCAAGAAACTCCTTTTCTATGGTAGTGTAGTTTGATTGGGCTGAATCCAATGTCCTTGATGCATAGGAAATCACATGTGAACGTCCTTCCACCCTCTGAGATAAGACAGCTCCAACCGCGAAGTTGGAGACGTCACACATAAGCTCAAAAGGAATCTACCACCGTGGGGCCTGTATGATCATTGGAGTGGTCAAACACTTATTTAGATCATCAAATGATACCCTTCATGAATCATCAAAATTGAAGTCAATATCTTTTTGAAGCAATCGAGATAAGGGTAGAGCAATCTTACTAAAATATCTGATGAAGCGTCGATAAAATACAGCATGTCCAAGGAATGATCGAACATCACACACACATATAGGATATGACAGGGATGAAATAATGTCTACCTTAGATTTATCAACTTCAATGACATGTTGTGAGACTATATGACCTAAGACAATTCCCTTTTCGACCATGAAATGACATTTTTCAAAATTTAAGACCAGATTCTTCTCAATACAACGATGCAACACATCACCCAAACTAGAGATACATTCATCAAATGAGGATCCATAAACTGTAAAATCATCCATAAATACCTCCATGAAGGTCTCAATAAAATCAGAAAAAATACTCACCATGCATCTCTGGAAGGTACCTGGGGCGTTGCAAAGTCCAAATGGAATCCTTCCGTAGGAAAATGTGCCAAAGGGATAGGTGAATATAGTCTCTCCTGATCCCACAGAGCTATAGGAACCTGAAAATATCCAGAAAATCCATCCAAGAAACAATAGTGTGTTTTCCCAGCTAGTCTCTCAAGCAGCTGATCAATAAATGGGAGGGGGAAATGGTCCTTGCGAGTGGACTGATTTAGTTTCCTATAATCAATACACACACGCCAACTGTTTTTCACCCTCATTGGAACTAACTCATCTTTCTCATTTTTAACAATAGTAACACCACTCTTCTTAGGCACAACCTGAATAGGGCTTACCCACTGAGAATCTGAAATGGGAAAGATTATACCAGCCTCGAGCAATTTCTCAACATATTTTTTAACAACTTCCATGAGGGTGGGATTGAGTCTCCTTTTGTGGATGTCTCACCGGTTTATCCCCATCCTCCAAGAGAATCCTTTGCATGCAAATGGAGTGGCTAATACCTGATATTTCAGCCAAGGTCCACCCAATCGCCCTGATGTTCTCCCTCAAAATATTCAAAAGCTTTTCTTCATGTTCAAAAGGGAGATTGTTAGTAATGATAACAGGTAATCTCTCACCACTCAACAAGTATGAGTATTTCAGATTTGGTGGTAGTGGCTTGAGTTCTAATGAAGGAGGGTGTAGTATTGATGGAGACATTGAAGGAACTGAAATATGTGTACAAAGAGCATCAGTATCAGAATATACATCATCAAAATCAGAGAATAAAGTATCAAATCGATCAGCATACTCAAAAGCCATGTCATAATCAGAGTGAACATGATCAAAATCAGAATATGAATCCACATCAAAATCAAATCTTAGAGAGTATTTTGTATCAGAAACATGTGTGGAAGTGCTCTTAGACATCAAACTCGAACCAATACTCATAATCTCTCTAAGCATAGGACAATCAAATTCTATGGAGTTTTTACATGGTGGTTCAAAATGGGAGATAACAAATGTAGAATGATCCTCTGAGGGGTACTTCATGGAATCCATAACATTAAATATCACAACTTCATCCCCAAATTCCATGGAAAGTGTACCCTCATTGACATTTATGATAGTTTTTGCAGTTTTGAGGAAGGGACTACCTAAGATAATGGGGGCATGAGAACTGACCTGATCATCATCCATGTTAAGAACATAGAAGTCTGCTGGAAAGATCATGTCTCTTACCCGGACAAGTACATCCTCAAGAACTCCTGCTAGATATGCTGTAGCTCTATTTTCCAACTGCACCACTACTCTCATCGGCTTCAACTCACCAACCTGTAAATAAGAGAATACAGAGTGAGGTATCACATTTATTGAAGCTCCTAAATCGCAAAGAGCATCAGAGAAGTGCAACTCCCCTATGGTACATGGTATGGTGAATGTCCCAAGATCCTTGCACTTTGTTGGCATTGCTAGAGTTGGTGTAATGAGTGCTGAGACATTCCTTCCAATGTTGATCCTCTCATTTCCCTTTATCCCTCTTCGATTGGTGTAGAGTTATTTTAAGAATTTGTCATACCTTGGGATTTGCTTAATGGATTCAAGCAGAGGAATGTTGATCTCCACATGCTTGAATGTGTCTAAAACCTCCTTTTGAATTGCTTATTCAGCCATCTTCTTGGTTTGAACAACCCTGTTTGGAAAAGGAAGGGGTTTAGGAGGAACATCATCAATCTTTTTCTTACCTTTATCTTTCTCCTTGGATTGATCATCAGTTGGTTTGGAATGCGGATTCTCTAGAGTAGAGGTGAATCCCAGTGGAATGGTTGGTCCAGATGTATCATTCATTTTCTTTCCACTTCTCAATGTGATGGCACTAACATTCCCTTTTGGATTTGGAGTGGGTTGGGAAGGTAGATTTCCAGAATTCTTACTCACAAGTTCATGGAGGGCGGTGGAAATCTGGCTCATTTGAGTCTTCAACTCTCTCAGCTCCGAACCTTGACTCTTAAGCTCATTATATTGATTAAGAACAATTTGTTTCAAAATATCATCAGTGTTAGAGTCTACCTTGTGTTGGAGATTCCCTTATTTCTGACTTGTTGATGTTTGATCTTCGAATCTCCTTTGGGGTAGTTGGAAACCCTGTTGGTAAGGTGGAGGTTGCTGGAAGATTAGTTGAAAAGGGGGACTTTGTTGTTGTCCAGATCCATACCTCATGTTCGACTGATCTTTCAACCCTTGGTTGTATGTTGGAGAAAATGAATCAAACTTCTTTTGGGGATATGGTTGTTGTTGCTACTGAAATGGTCTCCCTGGGAATACTGATGCACAATCCTCTGTCTCTTGTAGTTGTGGGAAACAGTCAGTTGGGTGGCTTGTCTCAGTGAAAATTCCACAAGGCCTTGAAGGAGGGGGTTGGTATGTATTTTGAGCCAAATCAATATGCCTCACCATAGTGGTCAATTCTTCCAACTTGGTATCAATAAAATGACTTTCAAGAGAAGAAGGAATTACCTGATGTACTCCCTTGACATGTAGTGTACCTCGATCGCCAAATTGTTGGGAGTTTTGTGCCATATTGTCGATCAATGCACGTGCGGATACTGGTGTCTTGTCCACCAATGCCCCTCCTGCTGTGGCATCCACCATTCTCCTCTCTATAGGTGTGAGTCCTTCATAGAAGTACTGAATGAAAAGTTGCTCACTGATTTGGTGATGTGGACAGCTTGCACACAACTTCTTGAATCGCTCCCAATACTCATACATTGAATCCCCTTGGGATTGATTGATCCCCAAGATCTCCTTACGAATGGAAGTGGTCCTCGATGATAGAAAATATCTCTGCAATAAAAGACGTTTTAAATCGTTCCAACAAGCTACATCCTCGGGTTGTAAATAATACATCCAATCCCTTACAGCTCCATCAAGTAAGAATGGGAATTCTCTTAATTTGATTTGATCTTCAGAAACATTTCTTGGTTTTAAGGTTGAGAAAACCACATTAAATTCTTTCAAATGTTTATTGGTATCCTCACCAGAGAGGCCATGAAACTTTGGAAGTAAGTGAATTAACCCAGATTTTAGTTCAAAGTCTGATTCGAGATTTGGGTATGCAATACAATTTGGTTGATAGTTAATATCAGGTGTAACCAATTATCGAATGGTTCTATTTAGCTAATTGTTATTATTTATAGCCATTGGTTCTTCTTTTATGTTTGAATTAGAATAGCTTCTAATTTCAATGTTTCTAGAAGAGAGGAATTCACCAACTGATTGAATATTGAAACTTCCCATAGACTGAGAATGTCTGATTTGAGCCCTAAGGCTACGTTCAATCTCAGGGTCAAGATCTAAGAGATCTTCAGGATTAGTTCATGTCATAAATCAAATAAAAATGAAAAGAAATTGAGTGGACCATAGTAAAATAAAAATGAGAAGTTGAGTTTATGGTCTAAAAAGAAAAGATGAGGATGAAAAAAAAATGAAAACTCAAGAAAGGGGAAAGATGATAGAGAGAGGTGAAGAAAATAATAAAATGAAAAATAAAAGAAATACCTATAAATGGTTGAATAAATTACTTGACTCCCCGAAAATGGCGCCAATTTGAAAGAACGTTTTCGTGGGCGCTCTCAAATGATTAGTGTGATTTTGGGGTACTTAGGTGCAGCAGAGTGGCTGACCAAGGTCGTCTCTCAAAGGAGGAAGTAGATTTAAAACAAAATTTTAAAGGTATTATAAAAATATAATAAGAGAGAATAAAAACACTATTTGAAAGGATGGGGGTTGGTTATAGTTTATGAATCTAGAAGAAGTTTTCTGGAAGAAGATTGTATATTTTTTTGTTTTTAGTTTTGAAATGAAGTTCGATTAAAATGACACAACAAAAAGATGTTTTTTTTAGAAAATATTTTAAAAGGAATAATCGATCTAACTATACCTCTTCATTCACTTATTAATAATTATCATTTAAATAAATATCCACTTAATTATGATCCCCTAATTTTTTATCCCTCAAACCCTACGAGAGTTAATTTAATCACAAAGATGAAACTACTTAAACCCTAGGCTAGCTTCGGAACACGCAATCGCAGCACCCTGCTTTGATTGTTGTTGTAAGGATAGATTATGGTCAGTGGTTAATTAGAGCACATATCCATTCTTTAAATGAGGATGAATTGTGTTTAGGGATTATATTTGAACTCTACAAATTTATCACGTGTGGTTTTGTATTACCGATTAAGATCGCGCTCTCACAATTTACACAAAATCTTGACCTCGCGTGTTTTGTATTAATTGGTCAATTGCTTGATTAGTTTCTTTTAATTTAAAAACACAATTAATGGATCATATTATGTGAATTACAGTATCTCATTGATTCAAAATAAATTAATGAAGAATGATAGAGGTCGATCGATTACTAAAAAGAACTACTCTTCCATGGGTGGCGTAATCATCGTAGAAGCGTTTTGAATGTGCAAAGGTTTATAATGGGTATAACCCAAAAACGCTTCTAATCAAGAATTCCATCCCAAATAGGAAGATTAAGAGAATAATAAATTTAAACAAAACAGAATAAAAGAGAAGAATTAAAAGAATAACAAAGAAGTTTATTACACAAACAAAATCATTACAACATGAAGGAGAAGAAGAAGGCTTCGTCGAAGGGATCCTTGCTTCAAGAGGTACCCTTATTGAAATGGTTGGAGAATTTGAGTGGATCCAATTCTACTCTTACCTAAAATTTCCAATGCACGTACCAAACTCTCCAAATTAGAAAAACTTTAATTTATAGAGGGGAGGGGAGGAGAGGTTACAAGTGGTTTCAAGTGTGAATGTGGAAATTCGGCCAAATATTTTATTCCAATTTACACCACCAATTTGACCACCAAAACTTGTGAATTGGCCGGCCTTACAGAATGATAATATGTTCATATATTGGTTCTATATCTCCTATAAAAATTTGGGCTTAATCTAGGCCCAGATAAAGGATTTAAGGCCAAAATACAGAAGATTCTCCATTCTGGTGAGTCCAGCCCAACTTTGACTTCATGACCCATTTTCAACAAACAAATGCACTTTTTAGCTCTAGTATCCTGAATAAAAGTTGTATATAATTAAGTTAAAAACACTTTTAAAAAATATCAAATTCAAATAGTAAATATAAATATATTTATCTTCGAAATACTACAGTGCACTATAAAGGGTAAAACTGGAATTTTCATCAAATTTTCAAATGAATGATCAAATCCCAAATATTTTATAAATAAACATATTTAACACAATGTGAGGAAATTATATAATTTATTATCAATAAAATATTCAATAAAATAATGTTTTATCAACTCCCCCACACTCACCCTTTTGCACTCCTCGGCAAAACCTCATGTCAAGTAAACATCAATATCAAATCAAAACCAATTTTAAAACACATATCATTGGGATCCATAAATTCCACACCAAGAATAAAAAGATATAATCCCTCATAAAAAACTTTATTTTAAGTTCTCTAGTAATATCATTCAATATATTTCCACTTCATTTATCCTCCCATGCACAAAACACTTAGCTCGCTTGAATTTTCTCTCATCACTCAAATATCAATTTTTTTGCATTGTCTTTCTCATCCAAACTCATACAAGGGTCACCATAGGCTTGATAGATTCCTACATCGCCACACGATGTGAGTCAAGGACATATGTTTATCATGAGGACTTTTCAGGGTTGTTCTGTGGCTTTTGGTTGGTAGGATTTAAATGTGAAAAATTCTGAGGCTGAATAAGGAGGGCTTGACTCTTTTTGAAGAAAAATTGCATTAATCTAATTTTCACTTAAATATGGTTTTCTCCTCAATCCCCATAGTATAAATTCAGCTCCATCATCATAAAAAGTCATGAAAAGTTTACACCATTCTTCATTTCAGCATAAAAAATTTTCAATCTTCTCAAACATGATTATATTGAAAGCTCCAGATAGGCATAACTTTCCACCTCAATTAGAAGCTCCAGAAAAGGCACAACTTCACTTGTCTTGAGTGCTCTAGAAAAGGCACAACTTTCAATATAATGAATTTCTTCAGCAGCAAACACATCTCTTAAGAATTTAATATTCCACCCAAAGTTTCACAGAATGTGGTAGCACAACACAACATAGCTTCCCCCCACACTTAAGCTCAACTAGATTATGCAATTTCACTTCAAGAGTTGGTTGGATAGGGAAACTTGGCTTGTAATGTGGCTAACCTAACAGGCTGTGCATGGATTCTAAGGGATAAAAAGATTAAATGTTCAAGGTAGGCCATTATAAAGAAGGATTCTTTGAAATAGGGGATTTAATACCAAACACATTCCTCAATAATTTAAACATAAGTACCTCAAACCCTCAAGTTTTGACAGAAATAAATCAAATTCTGGTTAAATAAAGTATGGTTTGGTTCTCTCAATAAGTGAGTTAAATGTAAAGAACATGAAAATAATGGTTCAGAAGCCTCACAAGAAAGTGATTTCAAATATAAAGACAGTGAGATGTGGCATGGGATTCAAAATTCGGTGTACTTTCCATGAAATTACTAAATATTTGAACTTGAAACAAATCCATTTTCAACATTAATTTAAGCTTAGTTTCAAGGGATAAATTGTTTCACTCATTGATATGCATTTCAAAATTGTTATGAGAATCATTTCAGCTCAAAAATTTCAAAAACACAAAGAAAATTGAAAAAATATAAACACACAAAATTTGAAAAAAACACACAATTTTTTTGTTTTGTTTTTTTAAAGGAAAACAATTGAAATTACTAAACTAAAAGGTTCCCTCCCCCACACTTAAAATATTGCATTGTCCTAAATGTGAACCCATGAGATGATATATGCACATGAAATGCAGAATTTTTAAATAGGACAAATAATATAAAATTGAAAGGGTTAGGAACAGCCTGATGTGATCAAGTGATGATGGGGTCATGCAGTGTGATAAAATCCACTGCATCAGTAGGAAGTCCCTCAATGTATCTCTTCAAACATTTCCCATTGACTATAAATATCCTTCCAGTGTCCTCTTGTGTGATCTCCACTTCACCATAAGGAAAAACATTAGATACAATATAAAGACCTAACCATTTGAAACGCAACTTACCAGGCATCAACTTCAGTCGTGAACTGTAGAGTAGGACTTTCTCTCCAACATGAAACTCCCTTTTCTAGACCATTTTATCATGAAATGCTTTTGATCTTTCCTTGTAGAGCCTTGAGTTCTCATATGATGACAGTCGAATCTCCTCAAGCTCTTGAATTTGCAACTTCCTTTGAATTCTAGATTGGGCCAATTCCATGTTGCATTTCTTTATAGCCCAATATGCCCGACGCTCGACTTACACTGGGAGATAAAATGCTTTCCCAAAAACAATCCGAAATGGGGACATACCAATGGGGGTCTTGTAAGCTATCCTATAAGCCCACAATGCATCATCCAAGCGCTTGCTCCAATCCTTCCTATTTGGCTGCACAGTTTTCTCGAAATTTGTTTCAACTCACGATTTGAAACCTCAGCCTGGCCATTTGTTTGGGGGTGGTATGGTGTTGATGTTTTGTGTGTCACCCCATACTTTCGAAGGAGGGAAGAAAAATTACTATTGCAAAAGTGTGTCCCTTGATCACTGATGATGGCCTTTGGTACTCCAAACCTGTAAAAAATATGTACTTTGACAAAGTCCACAACAATATGAGAATCATCAGTCCTAGTGGCCTTAGCCTCCACCCATTTACTCACATAATCACCAGCAACCAAAATGTACAAAAAAACAAAGGAACTAGGAAAATGTCCCATAAAATCAATTCCCCAAACATCAAAAATCTCACAGAATAAAATGTGTTGTTGGGGCATCTCGTGTCTCTTTGAAATATTTCCAGTGTGTTGGTAATGAGAGCATGACTTAAAAAACACATGGGCATCATGGAACAAGATAGTCCAATATAATATAGAGTCCAAAACCTTCCTAGCTGTCCGTTGGGGTCCAAAGTGTCCCCCACAAGCAAGTGTATGACAGAAATGCAAAACAGGCTCAAACTCATGATCGGGAACACACCTCCTAATGACTTGGTCACTACACATGCACCAGAGGTAAGGATCATCCCACACATAATACCTAGTATCACTTTTTAATTTTTGGACTTGATGTTTCTTTAAATTTACAGGAATTTCATAGGCACCAAGGTAGTTCACTAAATCAGCATACCAAGGATGCGTACCTGAGATGGAATAAAGATGCTCATCAGGAAAAGTGTCCCGAAGTGGTACCTGGTCCAAGGTGTCATCCTCTAGTGTGTGAGTAAGCCTACTCATGTGGTCTGCCACCAAGTTTTATGACCCATTTTTGTCCTTTATCTCGATGTCAAACTCTTGAAAAAGGAGCATCCAACGGATAAGTCGTGGCTTTGCATCTGGCTTCTTCAAGAGGTACCTCAGAGCTGCATGGTCAGAAAAAACAACTACTTTAGATCCCAATAAATATGAAAAGAATTTATCTAAAGCAAATATGACAGCAAGAAACTCCTTTTCTGTGGTAGTGTAGTTTTATTGGGTTGAATCCATTGTCCTTGATGCATAGGCAATCACATGTGAACGTCCTTCCACCCTCTGAGATAAGACAGCTCCAACCGCGAAGTTGGAGGCGTCACACATAAGCTCAAAAGGAATCTCCCACTGTGGGGACTGTATGATCTGTGGAGTGGTCAGACACTTCTTTAGCTCATCAAATGATACCCTTCACGAATCATCAAAATTGAAGTCAATATCTTTTTGAAGCAATCGAGATAAGGGCAGAGTGATCTTACTAAAATCTCTGATGAAGCGTCGATAAAATCCAGCATGTCCAAGGAATGATCGAACATCACACACACATGTAGGATATGGAAGGGATGAAATAATGTCTACCTTAGATTTATCAACTTCAATGCTATGTTGTGAGACTATATGACCTAATACAATTCCCTTTTCGACCATTAAATGAAATTTTTCAAAATTTAAGACCAGATTCTTCTCAATACAACGATGCAACACATCACCCAAACTAGAGAGACATTCATCAAATGAGGATCCATAAACTATAAAATCATCCATAAATACCTTCATGCAGGTCTCAATAAAATCAGAAAAAATACTCACCATGCATATCTGAAAGGTACCTGGGGCATTTCAAAGTCCAAATGGAATCCTTCGGTAGGCAAATGTGCCAAAGGGATAGGTGAATGTAGTCTTCTACTGATCCTACAGAGCTATAGGAACCTGAAAATATCCAGAAAATCTATCTAGAAACAATAGTGTGTTTTCCCAGATAGTCTCTCAAGCATCTGATCAATAAATGGGAGGGGGAAATGGTCCTTGCAAGTGGACTGATTTAGTTTCCTATAATCAATACACACACGCCAACTGTTTTCACCCTCATTGGAACTAACTCATCTTTCTCATTTTTAACAACAGTAACACCACTCTTCTTAGGCACAACCTGAATAGGGATTACCCACTGAGAATCTGAAATGGGAATGATTATACCAGCCTCGAGCAATTTCTCAACTTATTTTTTAACAACTTCCAGGAGGGTGGGATTGAGTCTCCTTTGTGGATGTCTTATCAGTTTATCCCCATCCTCCAAGAGAATCCTATGCATGAAAATGGAGGGGATAATACCTGATATGTCAGCCAAGGTCCACCCAATCGTCCTGATGTTCTCCCTCAAAATATTCAAAAGCTTTTCTTCATGTTCAAAAGGGAGATTATTAGCAATGATAACAGGTAATCTCTCACCACTCAACAAGTTTGAGTATTTTAGATTTGGTGGCAATGGTTTGAGTTCTAATGAAGGAGGGTGTAGTATGGATGGAGACATTGAAGGAAATGAAATATGTGCCCAAAGAGCATCAGTATCAGAATATACATCATCAAAATCAGAGAATAAAGCATCAAATCCATCAGCATACTCATCAGCCATGTCATAATCAGAGTGAACATGATCAAAATCAGAATATGAATCCACATCAAAATCAAATCTTAGAGAGTATTGTGTATCAGCAACATGTGTGGAAGTGATCTTAGACATCAAACTCAAACCAATACTCATAATCTCTCTAAGCATAGGACAATCAAATTCTATGGAGTTTTTACTTGGTGGTTCAAAATGGGAGATAACAAATGCAGAATGATCCTCTGATTGGTACTTTATGGAATCCATAACATTAAATAACACAACTTCATCCCCAAATTCCATGGAAAGTTTACCCTCATTGACATTTATGATATTTTTTTGTAGTTTTGAGGAAGGACCTACCTAATATAATGGGGGCATGAGAACTTACCTAATCATCCTCCATGTTAAGAACATATAAGTCTGCTAGAAAGATCACATCTCTTACCCAGACAAGTACATCCTCAAGAACTCCTACTGGATATGCCGTAGCTCTACTCGCCAACTACACCACTACTCTCGTCAGCTTTAATTCACCAACCTATAAAGAAGAGAATACAGAGTGAGGCATCAAATTTATTGAAGCTACTAAATCACAAAGAGCATCAGAGAAGTGCAACTCCCCTATGGTATATGGGATGGTGAATGTCCCGGGATCCTTGCACTTTGTTGTCAGTGCTAGAGTTGCTGTAATGAGTGCTAAGACATTCCTTACAAGGTTGATCCTCTCATTTCCCTTGAGCCCTCTTCGATTGGTGCAGAGTTCTTTTAAGAATTTGGCATACCTTGAGATTTTCTTAATGGCTTTAAGTAGAGGAATGTTGATCTCTACATGATTGAATGTGTCCAAAACCTCCTTTTTCATTGCTTCTTCAGCCATCTTCTTGGTTTGAACAACCCTGTTTGGAAAAGGAAGGGGTTTATGAGGAACATCATCAATATTTTTCTTACCTTTATCTTTCTCCTTGGATTTCTCATCAGTTGGTTTGGAATGCGGCTTCTCTGGAGTAGAGGTGAATCCCGGTGGAATTATTGGTCCAGATGTAGCGTTCACTTTCTTAACACTTCTCAATGTGATGACACTAACATTCCCCTTTGGATTTGGAGTGGGCTGGGAAGGTAGATTTACATAATTCTTACTCACAAGTTCATGGAGGGCGGTGGCAATCTGGCTCATTTGATTCTTCAACTCTCTCAGCTCCGAACCTTGACTCTTTAGATCATTATGTTGATTAAGAAAAATTTGTTTCAAAATATCATCAGTGTTAGAGTCTACATTGTGTTGGAGATTTCCTTGTTTCTGACTCGTTGACGTTTGAGCTTCAAATCTCATTTGGGGTTGTTGGAAACCCTGTTGGTAAGGTGGAGGCTGCTGGAAGTTTGGTTGAAAAGGGGGCCTTTGTTGTTGTCCAGAGACATACCCCATGTACGACTGATCTTTCTACCCTTGGTTGTATGTTGGAGCAAATTAATCAAACTTTTTTTGGGGATATGGTTGTTGCTGCTGCTAAAATGGTCTCCCTGGGAATACTGCTGCGCAATCCTCTGTCTCTTTTAGTTGTGGGAAACGGTCAGTTGGGTGGCTTGTCTCAGTGAAAATTCCACAAGGCCTTGAAGGAGGGGGTTGGGATGTCTTTTGAGCCAAAGAAAAATGCCACACCATAGTGGTCAATTCTTCCAACTTGGTATCAATCAAACGACTTTCAAGAGAAGAAGGACTTACCTGATGTACTCCCTTGACATGTAGTGTACCTTGATCACCAAATTTTTGGGAGTTTTGTGCCATATTGTCAATCAATGCATGTGAGGCTATTGGTGTCTTGTCCACCAATTCCCCTCCTACTGCAGCATCCACCATGCTCCTCTCCATAGGTGTGAGTCCTTCATAGAAGTACTGGATGAGGAGTTGCTCACTGATTTGGTGATGTGGACAGCTTGCACACAACTTCTTGAATCGCTCCCAATACTCATACATTGACTCCCCTTGGGCTTGCTTGATCCCTGATATCTCCTTATGAATGGAAGTGGTCCTCGATGATGGAAAAATTCTCTACAAGAAAAGACGTTTTATATCATTCCAACAAGTTACATCCTCGGGTTGTATATAATACATCCAATCCTTTGCAGCTCCATCAAGTGAGATTGGGAATGATCTTAATTTTATTTGATCTTCAGAAACATTTCTTGGTTTTAAGGTTGAGAAAACTGCATTAAATTCTTTCAAATGTTTATTGGGATCCTCACCAGAGAGGCCATGAAACTTTGGAAGTAAGTGAATTAACCCAGATTT
This sequence comes from Viscum album, assembly GCA_963277665.1. Classification (NCBI taxonomy): domain Eukaryota; kingdom Viridiplantae; phylum Streptophyta; class Magnoliopsida; order Santalales; family Viscaceae; genus Viscum; species Viscum album. The sequence continues at coordinate 1,810,458,911 of OY728155.1, forward strand.
TAGTTCAAAGTCTGATTTGAGATTTGGGTATGCAGTACAATTTGGTTGATAGTTAATATCAGGTGCAACCAATTCTAGAATGGTTCTATTTAGATCATTGTTATTATTTAAAGCCATTGGTTCTTCTTTTATGTTTTAATTTGAATAGCTTCCAATTTCAATGTTTCCAGAAGAGAGGAATTCACCAACTGGTTGAATATTGAAACTTCCTGTAGACTGAGAATGTTTGATTCAAGCCCTAAGGCTACGTTCAATCTCAGGGTTAAGATATAAGAGATCTTCGGGATTATTTTGTGTCATAAATCAAATAAAAATGAAAAGAAAGTGAGTGGACCATAGTAAAATAAAAATGAGAAGTTGAGTTGATGGTCCAAAAAGAAAAGATGAGGATGAAAAAAAATGAAAACTTGAGAAAGGGGAAAGATGAAAGAGAGAGGTGAAGAAAATAATAAAATGAAAAATAAAATAAATACCTCTAAATGGTTGAATAAATTACTTGCCTCCCCGAAAACAGCACCAATTTGAAAGAATTATGTCGTGTGTGCTCTCAAATGATTAGTGTGATTTTGGGGTACTTAGGTGCAGTAGAGTGGCTGACTAAGGTCGTCTCTCAAAGGAGGAAGTAGATTTAAAACAACTTTTTAAAGGTATTCTAAAAATAAAATAAAAGAGAATAAAAACACTATTTTAAAGTATGGGGGTTGGTTATAGTTTATGAATCTAGAAGAAGTTTGCTGGAAGAAGATTTTTTTTTTTTTTGTTTTTAGTTTTGAAATGAAGTTCGATTAAAATGACACAACAAAAAGATGTTTTTTTAGAAAATATTTTAAAAGGAATAATTGATATAACTCTACTTCTTCATTAACTTATTAATCATTATCATTTAAATCCATATCCACTTAATTATGATCCCCTAATTTGTTATCCCTCGAACCCTATGAGAGTTAACTTAACCACAAAGATGAAATTACTTAAACCCTAGGCTAGTTTCGGAACACGCAATCGCAACACCCTAATTTGATTGTTGTTCTAAGGATAGATTATGGTCAGTGGTTAATTATAGCACATATACATTCTGTAAATGAGGATGAATTGTGTTTAGAGATTATATTTGAACTCTACAAATTTATCACCTGTGGTCTTGTATTACCGATTAAGATCACGCTCTCACAATTTACACAAAATCTCGACATCGTGTGTTTTGTATTAATTGTTCAATTGCTTGCTTAGTTTCCTGTAATTTAAAAACACAATTTATGGATCATATTATGTTAACTACAATAGCCCATTTATTGAAAATAAATTAATGAAGAATGATAGAGGTCGATCGATTACTAAAAAGTACTACTCTTCCATGGGTGGCGTAATCATCGTAGAAGCGTTTTGCATGTGCAAAGGTTTATAATGGGTATAACCCAATAACGCTTCTACTCAAGAATTCCAGACCAAATACGAAGATTAATAGAATAAGAAATTTAAAAAAAACAGAATAAAATATAAGAAATAAAATAATAACAAAGAAGTTTTTTACACAAACAAAATCATTACAACATGAAGGAGAAGAAGAAGGCTTCGTCGAAGGGATCCTTGCTTCAAGAGCTACCCTTATTGAAATGGTTGGATAATTGTAGTGGATCCACTTTTCCTCAGCCCTCAACTTTCCAATGCACGTACCAACCCCTCCAAATAAGAAAAACTCCAATTTATAGAGGGTAGGGGAGGTGAGGTTACAAGTGGTTTCAAGTGTGAATGTGGAAATTCGTCCAAATAGTTTATTCTAACTTGAAGTGCCCATTTTACCACCAAAAAGCGTGAATTGGCCGGCCTTCCAGAAGGATAATATGTGCGTATATGGGTCCTCTATCTCCTCTAAAAATTTGGGCTTAATCTAGGCCCATATAAAGGCGTTATGGCCGAAATACAGAAGATTCTCCATTCCAGCGAGTCCAGCCCAACTTTGACTTCATGACCCATTTTCAACAACCAAATGCACTATTTAGCTCTAGTGTCCTGAATAAAAGTTATATATAATTACGTTAGGAACACTAACACAAAATTTAAAATTCAAATAATAAATATAAACATATTTATCTTCGAAATACTACAGTGAACTATAAAGTGTAAAACTGGAATTTTCACCAAATTTTTAAATGAATGATCAAATCCCAAATATTTTATAAATAAACATATTTAACACAATGTGAGGAAATTATATCATTTATTTTCAATAAAATATTCAACAAAATAATGTTTTATCAATGATGCACTACCATTTTCAAATTCACATGATGCACTACTTTGTTTTCAAGTGGGAAAACATGCACTACTTTTTCAAACATGCAATACTTTCTCATTCAAAACAAAACACTAAATCCAGGTTCATATGTTTTAAAATGTAGTGCATCATGTTTTTAATAACATTTTACACTGTTTTTTTCAATTTTTTTTTATGTTTTCCACTTTTTTATGGCCAGATGCTCTCCCTATCATGAAATTCACATGTTGCACTACTGTTTTTTATGTTCTCCAGGTCGATTACTTCTCATGATGCAGTACTGTTTTTTTCATTAAAAAATGATGTTGATCCTAATGGTGGAATAAATGGGCTATGTAAAATCAACCAACCTTCAATCTTATGAGCCATAACAGGTAGAGGATTACCTATATTTTTACATGTTGATCATATCAGTCAAAAAATGAGATTCATTGAACATGTTGATTTCTCATATGTTTCCATCATTCATTGCACAAGTTGTGTTAAATGAAACATGTCAAATTTTTTGAGAAGATATGTTATATTTACAATGAATAAGGTTACAAATATAAGTTACATGTATTTTTACCCCTTATACATGCATGCATGACAACAAAATATGCCCTCTTTTTTGGTATTCTTTTTTTAATGTTGATGATTTTTCTGAATATATGCATTCTATTTACATCCTTAATAATGTCACCTTTTCCAACTTATGTTGTATGTAATTCTTGAAATATATCATTTTTCTAATAAATAACTCCTTGAAATACTTATAAATCATGTATTACTTTCTCTTTGATTATCTATTTTTTCAATAACAACCATTACCCATCCATGGCATATGGAAGAGGTCCAATTAGACTGTTTGATGCAGAAGCTGGGGAATGAGTAATAGATTTTTCCAATTCATAATAACTTGGAAAAACCAATGTTGTCGATGCTGGTGAAGCAGTAGTAGGGTTTCACAGGTCCACTTAACTAGGAGCAATCATTACTATAGGAATAAATAAGCCAAAATCAAAACACACAGAATCAAAAACCTTAGAAACCAAAAAACATGGTACTGCCTGGGAACCAGAAATATAATAGTATCCCATTTTCCTGAATTGAATAAATCTACAGTGGATAGTGAAGTTAAATCCCTCACCCTATCCATGTCCTAATAACCGGAATGAAAAATAGGCTTGATACAATAACTAGTAACAGGACATCCTCCTGATTTATGAGCCACTATTGGAATATGAGACCAGGTTATAGTTCCTAAATCCACATTAGACATGGTAGAATTGGTTCCCTATACACTATAATTTATCTGAGAATCAGACTTAACACAATATAATATACTTGAATAAGGATCCCTCATCAGAGCAATGATCATATCATCAATGGGGTTTGAAATGGAAGAGACCAGATCCTGTGATTTCTTTAACCCAAGACTTGAATTGTAAGATAATTCAAATTACTCAGATCATGTGATTATTTTTGTGTATAATATACAAAGAACATATACTGATATATCTTAATTATTCTAAGAGAGTTTCTGGATATTATTAATATGATCCATTGATATTAGATAATAATGTTTGGTTTTTTTAGGTTATTTGGAAGGATTACGAGGCACTGGACTAGGAATCCAGTGCATGATTTTCAAGGGTGGTTAATTAACCTTTCTGGAATTCTTGGAAAAGGCATTCTTGTGTTTTTTAGTGTTTAATTAACCATTGTGGAATTTTCATTCTACCTTTTTCCACAAATCTCCACAGAAGGTGCAATGTATTCTCTTCCCATTTATCTTCATTTGGTTATTCATTTTAAAAATCCATTATTATATGAAAATTTCATATCTATAGAGTATATTTTGGTTATTTCTATTCTGTATACTATATATTTTCACATGAATATTTCATATTCTGCACATGCATATTACATATTCATCTTTGAAAATATAACCCTTTTAACTTTCATCAATATCATAATTAAAACTGAAGGTTATTTGTTACATTTTCTTTACATAATATGTATTCTAGCTACCTCAATCCTTCAATGCATTGTTTTTGATTGGTTCTACTCATTGAAAACATTTTATATTGTTTTCTATTAGTTCTATTATAACATGTCCATGAATATTTTTAATCTATAGAGTATATTTTGGTTATTTATATTATATAAACTATATATTTTCACAAGAATTTTTCATATCCTGCACATGCATATTACATATTCATCTTTGTAAAAATACCCCTTTTAACTTTCATCAATATCATAATTAAAACTAAAGGTTGTTTGTTACATTTTCTTTACATAATATGTATTATATCTCCCTCAATCCTTCAACGCATTGTTTTTGATTGCTTCTACTCATTCAAAACATTTTCTATTGTTTTCTATTAGTTCTATTATAACATGTCCATGATAAACAATATCCATGCATGTAATGGTGTCATGATTGCTGCAATAATCCCAATATTTGATGTACATATTTGGAGGCACTGATCCACCCAATTTTTTATGATAATTTGGACCCAAAGATACTATTTCAAAACATACATTTTTGTTACTATTCATCTTGAAGTCTCACGAGCTGTATCGGTGGTGTTGGATTTTTTTTTCACTGTGCTGTTTAACTTGGATTTATTTGTTTATTAAATTACTGTTCTGAATCAGATAACAATCTATTATTTAATGTCCCCCATCCTTCCTCTTTCACTAATGTCGCCCATAGTTGGTCTATGTTGTAAACATTAAACAATTTAATGAGTTTAATGTTTTTACTATATCAATTGTGTCATAATAGTTTCTCCACAAATATTTCAATAATATTTACCAATTATTTGTGACATAAATAAATTCAATATTAATGTTCATTATTATCATTGTAATATAATATTTTCTTATTGAAATCAGCATTTATTTTATAGTGCTCTGCATTCTTATTGAAATAAGAATTTATTATATAGCGTCATGCGAAATCACGGGCGAGTACTAGTTTTAATAATTCCAAGGGTTCCCTTCCTCTCTTCTATAAAAGGCACCCATTCCTATCTATTAATCACACTTCCAAAACCATTTTTTTCAGCCAAGATCTACCCAAACACCTTCCTATAATAATTCCCCACATTTTTGAAGCCTTATTTTAGGCAGAACACCCTCCTTAGAGGTTTTAAGGTGTTAAGAAAGGTGACCATCTGAAGGAAAGGAAGAACAAGGAACATACATGACAAATCAAACTCAAGGTAAGTGACTTCATATAATTCTCCTTTCATTGAAGAATTTATTTATAATATGCACCTTTATTCTTTTATAAGGTGTATATTCAGCCACTATGAAATTTCATATCCATATTTTATCTATACGAATGTTATTTAATGTTTTGGTAAATATATTAATTCATGAAGATTAATATTTAAATGTTCAAAGTGGTATGGGACAACTTAAACATTTAAAGATTTAATGATCAAATATTTTTCTTCATTATATTAATTTAAATATTTATTATATGGATATAAAAGTATTTTAAAGGACATTTTAACTAGATTTTGAATTTAATTCAAAGGTTTTCAAAAGGAATCTTTTAACATGTTATATACAGAATGTTTTGACAAACGACAAAGGGAATGTTCTTTTTATTGTATACAGAGACAACTGCTTCTCCACCACCATTTCCATTATTTGATATTTGTATTCCTCTATAATCCTTAATGTTTTTAAGGAAAAAAATCACTTATTCCATTTTTGGGTGTTTTTGTATTGAAAATTATTTTGAAAGTTGATTGACTATTTCAATATCTTGAAATGATATATTGTGATTTCAAATGACATTTTATGAGTGAAATATTGATAATTGGGATATTTTATGTGTTATGATTATATAATGTTACTTGGACATTTTATGGGTGGTTACATGATAAATTAAATATGGGTGGTTATGTGATAAACCAAAGATGGGTGGTTCCGTGATAAACCAAGGATGTGTGATTATGATATAACCCTCAATGCATTGGGTATAGAAGTTGGTCATATGGATATTCTATTTAGTGATATGTGTGGAAGTCGACTGTATGGTTATTCCATTTAAGTATTATTATGTCCCAAGTTACCTTTATATGTTATATGTAATGTCTATGGGTTTTATGGTAGTATTTTGATTACAAAAAATGATAAGTAGTGAGCTTATATCAAGTTAAGTGTATTTAATACTTATTAAAGGTGATAAGTATTAATTTATAATAATGTATCCATGGTTTACATGTTTTTACAAGACTAACAGTTTTCATTCTTTTTATATCCCTTACTGAGATTTTTATGCCCATTGAAAGTTTTTAAATGTTTTTCATAGGATTTAAAGAAGAATAGAGTCAAGGATGAGATCAAGGAAAAGTTTTGAAGTTTAAACATGAAATGAAACCTTGTTTCTTTTTAAACGTTTTTTGTTTTATAAAAAAATGGATTGTGATTAGAAGTGTTTACTTTTTAATATTTGAGTTGTTATATATAAGTTATGGCCTAATTCTCTAAATCTCTAAACCTAAAAATATCTTTGATGTGAATGAAAGTCAAATTATTGACTTAACTCAATATTAAGTAATATTTAAGGCTGAGGTATTATAAATCCTCTCACATATGTAGTATAAATTTTAGAGGCTATGTAATAATTAAAAAATACTAGAGGACTCTCAATAATCCTAACAAGACTCGTAAGCCTCACCTAATATAAGGGAACTAATCATAAATCCTGTATGGATCATTCACTCCCACTTTCATGTGCTTATCATCAACAAAATATATTCACAACCATATAAAGAGATAATATTAGGTACCACCTACCCAAATTAAGGAGTTATTCCCATATGCTAGGTCTAATCCATGTTCAACTAAGCCATCATCGATCTGCATCATCATCCACAAGACCCCACCTTAAACCAAAGACTCCATAATCAATTATAAACAACTTATAATTAATTTACATCATTAATTAATCATAAACTATTTTGGTCTAAAAAAGGAAAAACTCATCGATGATTTTCCATAGTCGAATACATAAGATATGGAGTTTTATCCATCCCTGACATGATTTCCAACCAACTATGGGATACAGGTCCAATTTCTAATTCCACATATATCAATTTATTTTATCTAATTTTAATAAAAACATGGAAAACATAAACAATATCCCACCTCTTGGAAAAAAAATCCCAACTTTTGGAATTTATCCACCCTTTTATACCTTAAGAATTTATAAAAAAATTCCTCTCATAAATTTTTTTTATACCATGATTCCATGAAATAACACTCAAATCCCTAGGTGTAATGCCCCATTTTAGAGTAAGATAGAAAGTGATTGGGAAATGAGGAAATGAAATGACACCTTACTTAGATCAGTGGGGAAAACTCCTCCTAAATGACCCAGATCATCCATGGGGATATTGAATGAAAATAATGAAAAGAGGGAAGTTTTCCCCTATAATATGATGTTTGGAATAAGGGATACAAAAAGGTGATTAAAAAAGAAAGACCCCAAAATGACCAAATTGTCCCCACATAAAGTTGGGATTGATCGACCCACTAGAACTTTGGTGGCATCCGTCAAATTTTTATTAGTACACTAGGGTTTCACATGATAATAATTGAACTTATAGTGGGGTAATTGTTGGCCACTACCTTTCCCACTAGAACTCCAATTGATTCTACCAGGGTTCTAGTGGATTTTTGTTGCATCCATTATCATTACTGCATTTACACGATGCATAAAAACTAATTTTGGGTCTTTTAAAACCAAAATTAAATCTCATAAATAATCCTTTAGACATTTAAAATGTGTTAATGAATTTATATTATTGAACCAAATTCAAAAATTAAAATTGAATTTGGTTTCACTTCATTTAGAACCCAGTTTTTCTATGACTCCACTACCCATACCAGTACTGGTCATTCCAATATTCATAACTCAAAGATGCTCAAGTTTATAAGACATAAAAATTTGATAAAAGTGGATATATCACATACATAATTGAATTATTCATAACATACATTTCAAAATATTCAATACTAATAAATAAAACCAATAATATTTACAAGTGTATACAAATCCAAAATGCAAGGTTGGTAGGGTTATAAAATAGATAACAAAAAAATAGATCATCCAAATGAATCCTTTGTGTTCCCAAACTTTAATAGTTAATTGATCATTTAAAAATACATCTACCATAATATATACCCACCATATCAATGGTCTATTTTTAGTGAAAAATGTTGTATTTACTTTACTTATATTACTCCACACACAATCAATATACCCACCAAGTTGTACATGTGGGGGTGAGTATCAAGACTCAAGAGGATACCCCTATGACATCCCATGAACCTTATTAATGTGAAAACTAAAATAAGATTAATTTTTTTTTTATAAAAACATGTTCTTCCTTATCACATTGTATAAACTAAACCAAAACATTTCATATCTCATCATAATATCATTATATAAAAAGAATAAATAAAGTAATACATTAATTACATCATTTCCAAATACATCAACCCATATATAATTTCAATTTTTTGAAACCTCAAGGACCTCTAAGACCATGATTTACAACCATTTAATACCTTACACCCATGAGTATATTGACTACCACAATTTTATCCTTATCTTACTAATAAATACACTACACACAAGTGGGGTTTTTATAACTTGTGCCTAAGACCTCAACTATCCTAAAAAACAATATCATCATTATTTATAAAATCCAAAAAAAAAAAAAAATATATAATATTTTAATTATAAAATCAACCATTTCTAATTTTCCAAATTTTACAGAAATTGATCACATAGTTGGAAATCTACAATTTCCATTTTTATTAAAATTTACCCCTAATAAATACCATTTTCATAACCAATTTTAAAAAACACATTAATCATTTTAAAAAACTTAAAAATTATTTAATTAAAAATAAAAAATTTAATCCCAATGGGGTTGGAATACTGAAGTATGTAAGAGAATCCACCAACCATGGCATAACTCTAAAGAAAAATCACACCTCCAAAACTAAGATTTAACCTCACATTAACATTATCTAACACCTTGAAACAAAATATCCAAATTATATCAACCCTAAAACCTTGATTTAACCTAACACTATTAGTTAGTTATCCACTAATAATTAAACCATAATAAACACAATGAGTGAAGATATGGAGAAACATCTTGTAACACCCTAGTCTGGAGGCCACTTGACTGGTGCCCCGAGACGGTTCACCACAATTTCTTACATGTGCCTCCTCACACGATAGAGGTTAATGACATGAAGTGGGGGTATAAGGTGTTATTATGAGGAGAATAGAACCCCATTTCAGATTTTTCAATCATATATAAATTAAAAAAGAATCATACACATCCATAAGCATCTAAGTATGCATAAACAAAATAGAAATAGAAACAAGGTGTAATAAAATCAAAAGTAGCATAAAACTCAAAAGGCCATCCTATAAACATCAAAAACTGACCTTCCACTGGTTGGATCACATATATAAGATAAAATAATATAAAAATAAATGTACAAGGTACCACTTCCAACTCAAATCCATTCCACATACTTGGTATCCAAACCCCTTCTGATCCAATTCATCCTAATCACATGGATCCACATGAGTGAATTCGCTTGATCATGAAACCTTAGGCCTCTTATCTATATATAATTTATATATTATCATCCTAAAAGAAAAAATAAGTTCTTCATGTACATATAAGTGTATTTACAGGGGTTGAGAAATGAATCTCAGTAGGCCACCCCCAATAGTGAACCTATAACCTACTATCATAAGTTCAATATCATACTAAGAATAAATGAAATAAAAATAAAACAACAAAAACCATTATGATACTCATGTGTGTGAAACCTTAGTCCTCTATCATTTATACATTCTCAACCTAAAATAATAAATAAGGTCTTCATGTAAACCTAAGTGCATATACAGGGGTTGAGAAATGAATATCAGTAGGATACCCACAATAGTGAACCTATAACATACTATCATAAGTTAAAGCTCATACTGAGAATAGATGAAATGAAAATAAAACAACAAAAATGATTATCGATCCTTAGGTGTGTGACCTCAATTAACCATACCTAATTTGTCCAGTGTTGAGGTGTATCTAAGCATGTCTCGATGGCCATGCCTCCTTAAAATATCGGATCCTTGGGTGTATCCCATGAATCCCCAAACAATAGGATCAAATGGATAACAAATCATCATGAACGACTCCATGGATAGATCCTAAGTGTCCTGTTATCTCTCCAAAGTCTGGTATAATAAATGGATCAAGGACGATTCCTGGCATCCTGGGAAATCACTGAATCAAATGTTATTCCGATGTCACATTGCCAAAATAGTCAAATCATGTGCATCTCGAACATCCCAACCAGGTATGAGTAATATCACCGGGCTTGACTAACAAGATCATAGGGATGAACTATGAATTATACCATAAAAATAATAAAATTTATCACAATACCCAAACCTATACAACCATATCCTAGATAGGGTAGGAATCCTAGGGATTTGTGGAATTTTGGGCATCCCATATAGACATGGGGTCGAATCCCAGCGTCCCAGGAATTCTTCACATGGATCAATAGCTAGATCCCAGGTATCACTATCTATCCATGATGTCATCATAGACCAATCCATCTCACATTAGTATCTCAATAAGTCAAAACCCAAGTCCCATGAATAACCTGTGGGAACCCACCACATACTCATCATATCATATAAGGCTCATGATTCAAATCCCATGAAGAACCTATGAGAATCCACTAATATCACCATCAAATATCATCAGGACCATAGGCCAGGACCTAATAAGTATTTCTGAGTATCAATAGCTACATCAAAATAAATACAAAAAACATAAATAAAAGACAAGGGATAGTCAAACACTTATGACTATTACCACAGTCCATGACCCCACAATCTCACATGTTTGGTGTAGTTTCTAAGGTGGAACCCACTACTATCTCTATCCAAGACCATAACACACCCACTTAAGGTTCTTCTACCAATGGTCACCCACTTGGGTCCTCTAGGTCCGAACATATACAAATAAATCTGTGTTGTGATACTTATAATTAGTATTCAAGTATAGGAATCCCTCTTGGGATCCTCTAGGTCAAAATATAAGTAGAGGAATCTCTATTGGGATCCTCATCACATACTAAAATCTCATTCAAACACTTGTTTCTTTGGGGTAACACATCCCACAACCCATTCTATAATATATCATATCCTGAAAAACCAAAAATGGAAAACCTCATAAGGGAGATGGCCACAAGACCATCCCATTTATAAGTCACTCTATGATGGCCTGAAAACCCAACCTATCCCTATATTTGAAACATAACTAGGTACCATACGCCAATGAAAGTCTCATGATAACACAAATCAAGGAATTTGGAAAACCCATCCCAAGTCCTCAATCCATTCTCATGAACCTTATCTAGGTATCATCCTATTTCTCCCTTATAAGACCTATGGTTTCTCTTGATAGAGTAAAAGCCTCTCCATCAAATAATGATCTCCCTAAATCACCTATTAGAATTTCTCAAAACACCCCAATAATTACACCATCATGTTCAATGTGGAAAAAATAATATAATGGACTCTTTGTATGTCCAATTCTATCATTGGGGTGAAAAATCACCCAAACACCTCAAATGGGTGATAAGAGAGAAATATATAACATGTACCCTGAGTACACAACATATTCTCCAAAATATCCAACCTGGCCATGTAATTCTACATGGTCTGGGTATGCTATGGGACTAGACATGTTCTAATACATGGCTAGGACACACATGGAGTCTGGTTGTGTACAATTGGACATTCAGGGAACACTTGGGTTCTAGCCATGTACTACTATATGGCCATGTCCCACTTACATGGGGTGTATTCCCAAGTACCTGTCCAAAAGGTTGTGTCCCACTACATGTTGTGTTATTAGACTACATGGAATATAGTCCCAAAACTATATCTTCCCAATATAGGAATAACACATGACCTATGTTCTTGAAATCAAACACTGTGTGATCAGTATTTCCTAAATAAAAACCCTTGTAATCAGTCTAAAACCCTTATTTTCTCCCAAACAGCTCCAAGTCAACATCCATGGGATCCCCAATAATCATAATAGGGATTTAAAACTTAAAAAATATGGATCTATGGGGATTTATAGATAAAAATTCAAATGGGACAACCTCTTGGTGAAAACGCCAAACCTTCGGGTCTACATCTATGCCCGAAAGCTACTACACCTCGATCTGGTCTCAATAACCACTATGGAAAAAGTTTGGAGGAACCTCCTTCCCCTTCCCTCTCATTTCAATCATCATGTTCAAGTGAGAACCCTACCCCTTCTAATATTAAAAGGAAGAAAATAAGGGGTGTTTAATTAATTTATTAATTAAATTAAATTAAATACCAGTTTAAAATGTTGGTACCGAGTCCTGAATCCCAAAGTGGGTTTACACATCTTATAAGGAAAACCCCCATTACAAACTCAACCAAAAATTTGAAATCTCAATTAGATGATCCTTTCAAAAGACATCATCGAATGAACCTGTATGAATAAATTAATAATTAATTAATTAATTATTAAATACTAATTATTCCTTGAAAAATTTAATGGCTCAAACTTCCACCAAACTCCTACCCTAGGGAAAACATATAATTCCTTGATCAATAGAGTGGTCATAAAAATTATATGAGGCTATATATTAGAAAATTGACCATTTTACGCACCATGGTCATCCGAAAGCAAAAAAATTCAAATTACATCTCATTTTTGCAACCCAAAAAAACACAGGATCTTATAATATATCCATCATACAAATTCTCATCCTAGATAAATCTCAATTTACAACAATATTCTATGATTTTACTCAAAATATTTTCACAACTAACACTTCTCAATTGTCCACCGGCTAGTCCCACAATGTCTACAACTCTTCTAACATAAGAGAAATTCAAATGTGAAAAATATAATGCACCCCACCATAAGAGTATCCTTATCATCACCCCAAAACCAATACCATAATCCATATACTATTCTAATTCCATCACTGAACATAATGACTAGGTGTGCGAAACTTACTCACACAAGAGATTCAACACAAAAGCATCAACCTCCTATCTCGAACTCACTAGGAATGGTAACCACCACACACAACAACCACTTAAAATCATGATAACATCTTACAATGTCCTATGGTTTGATCCCTACTATAAGGATTTACTTAAATAATTTTTTGAGTACTGACCTCAATAGGTCCACCATGGCTACACCACTCAGGTTTTCCTCAACAGATACTATACATAACCCATGCGTACATTACTTAATTCCAATCACCACTCTTTATTAGTCACTGAAAGTGGATAATATTCATTGTTAATATCTTTATATTCATTGTTCCAAAGTCCATAAACATTGTTTTTAGTTCATTACATAAATAAAACTTCATTTATCATCTTAAATGCAATTCATGTTTAAAATGAAAATTTGGGCCCAATCATTAAATTGTTTGTGGACAACATTATATTCATTTTATGAATTTTAAATTTTGGGATATTATTTATCACTTTGTTTGGAACATTTTATATTTTAGATCTGATGGATGAATCCCAAGGGAAGATGGAGAATTTTGCACCCGAATGCATAAATTTGCTGGAGAAAGCATAATGGGCCTGAGGCCCATCAAACAAATGTGGGGCTCACAAAAAAAGCCCAATGAAGCTAAAAGTTATACAGTAGAAAGATAAAAATATGAGGATCATTTTATTCAACTGTGTCCGGAGCTAATTCTGAAGTTTTCATGATGATAAAGGGATCTAAAGCTGAGATTTAAATGGTGGACCCGACATTAATGCACATAAAGTCGTCCCACCATTTCGACCATAATTTATAAACGGATGAGCCAAATGTCCTGAAATTTTTACATATGATAGATGACACATGGAAGAAGATATTTGTCTTCTAAGACCCCTCAAGATTCGGCATCCATAAATTAAATATTCAAACATCAAAATGGTGGACGAATCTGGACAGTTTTCCGGATCAACTTCGAAACGTCAATTTCCTTTTGATTATTCACACTCATTTTGACTCTATTAATTGTTGGGGGGTGAATTGATTGTGGGGGGGTGGACCTAAGGCTCCTAATATGCCTATATAAGTAGGTTGGTGGTGAAGGGAATTATCATCTAACATTTTTCTTTGAATCCATGTTTTTTTCTTTCAATTATAATTTCCCGCTTTCGTTTTGTAATGGCATCGTCAATTTCTCTAATGTAAGTTTTTCATTCACGTTTAGTATTTTAATAAAATTTATTATTCTTCATTTTTTATTTTACTTTTCTTTATACATTGATACCAATGAATCAAGTTGTGAAATTATTTACACCAGCACTTGTGATTTCAATCACACAACGGTGGAGTGTTCGTTCTTTTAATAATTTTCTTTTTCTTCAATTCCACCCCCATAAGTCTACATCCCGCTTCCATTGGTAGAATAGAATCAATGGAGGGATAAACTTTTAAGGGTTGATCGAAGGGAGTAGCAAGGTCAGGGATTGAATGTTATTTCATGTACTTAATATTTAAATCTATTTTTTATTTTAGGATTTCCATTTGATGAGTTACATTCTTTCTCATCTTTGCCAACTTTAATGATGACACATTTTGAGTGCTAGTACGATATATTTCCTTTGAGTTCTCATTAAAGTGATACTCAAAGTGAATTGGTGATTAGCCTTGGAATTGTGTAGGGATTAAATTGGTGAATTATTTGGCAGAATTATCTCATTGTTTGGATATGTCTTGAATTAATGATATGAAATTTTCTAAGAAAAGAAATTCATCCAATCCACCCCAAGAAAAATCCTAAGATCAACCCACCATCAATAATTGTTTAGTTCACATAATTTTTATTATATGTTATTTAAATTATATCTTTAGTTCTCCAATTAAAATCTACCTCAAAGTTGGCCACTTCATAGCCAATCCATCATCAAATCATAGTGTCTCGAGGTTTCTTCTTCGGTCCCTATGGATTCGATCCCTACTTGTACTTCAATGACCGCTTTTACTAGTAGGGTAAATTTGGGAGCAACCAAATTTTTGCACCATTTACGGGGACCCAAGTAAGTACCTTAGACCCAAATATTCTTTTCTCACCTCAAATTCTCTATTTTCACCCTAATTTCTCCTCTCTTTTCCCCTTTATATTTCTGTGTGTCCAAAAAAACCCCAAAACCAATTTTCAATCAATTCCAATGGATTATCCTCCAAAATACCCCTTCATAAATCAATGCTGTAATCAAGTCAGAAATCAATATTGGGAAACACCTCATATAGGGAATTTCATTGACCAATCCTTAATTGAATACACCACACCAGATGAGATGTACAATCAATGGGATGATGAATGTTTACAAGATCAATTTCCATACCTATAAAGAATGATTGAAAAGATAAATAATGAGGAAGTCCATGATGTAAAAACATATATCAACCCTAATCCTGAAAAAATTCTTGAACAATTGTGTGAACAAATGGATAAAATGAATTTAGAAGTTTCATCTTTCAGATTAGAATAACAAAGCTTTAAGACTTTTGAGGAACCCATTCCCACTCAAGATGTTCTTTCCTCATCATTGATAGATGAATATTTTATCCCAAAAACCTCTCATGAATTGAAAAAAGAAATAACGTTTGGATATGGGATAACTTAAAAAGATCAAGGAAATGTTGAAGGGTATTTAAATCAGGAGAAAATTAATTTTTTGGATTCACAAGGGGAAAATTTGTCTTCATGGATTGAGTGTTAAGAATATTGCACCAATAACATTTTTTTAGAATCACCGATCATTGAACCATTGGGAGATATAATGAATAGTGATCCCATACACACTTCTGATATTCAACTGGACAATTTTCAGGATGAATCTTATTTTCAAAATGAACCAATTCTTTATAAATGTTTTGGAGAAGAAACTGATTTTGATTTAATTTGTCAATCTCCTTTAGGAAATTTCAATAAACCCGAGCTCAAAATTATTTTACTTTCTTCTGAACTCAATAATCCCACTATAGGAGATAATAAAGACCTTGTATTTATAGTTCATTCTTCTCAAGAAACCAATAATGTTTTAATGGTCATTGATGTCTTAGGAAAGACTAGAAATTCAACTAAATCAACCATTACCAAATTTCCTTGGACTTCCACACTCATTATTGACCATGGGATTTTAAATGAATCAAATTATAAAAAATCAATCTGAATCAAGTTGAAGGGGAAAAAAATGAAGTCCTAAAAATGTTGAAAGTTGGAATTGGATAAGTTGGGGGGTACAAGTCGAGCCAACGACATTAAACAAAAGCGCTGCATGGGAGGCAACCCATGGTTTTCATGTTTTATAATTATTTTGAATCATTTTTTTTCATATAATAAATTATCATAGACTATTGACCTGTTCTTCTTTTATGAGTAAGGATGAGTATGAAAGGGGAGAGCCATATTCATCCGTGTCACGTGGCGTGATATCTGAGTAATACCTTACCCAGAAATCTAAAAAGAAGACAATGTATCATCAGTTTATTTTGTTTTGTTTATTTTTATGTTTTTATAGGTTAAAAAAATAAAAGAACATGTCATAAGTCATTTGGAAAATCCATTCACCACCATCCAAGCCACTGAGACTCAAATACAGGATTGAAGGAAGACTATGGAATGCACTATCATCATCAAACACCAAGTGACTTCATTCCATGATTATCATTTTAAATTTCTTCTTTGAACTCCTCTCCCACCCCCCTTCTAACTTTTATTTTCTTTAAACACTGGGGACAGTGTTATTCTATGTTGGGGGGAGGTGAAATAAAAAATGATTTTTTTTTGTGAATAAGAACATGCATGAAAAGAAAAATTCCATTAACCTTGAACATGATAACACACATTCCAAACTCTAAAATTGGATATCAAATAATTTTGTATGCCTTGATTCTGATTTTAATGCAAGTTTAAGTTCACGAGCATAGTTTTTGGAAAGTGCGGTTGTCTGATATGATTTTTCAATGTTTACATTTTCATCCTCTTAATAAAAATGCCACAATGCACATCTACTGGATCGTGGGTGTAAATTTGAGTTCTTGGGTCCCTTTCATTATATAATAGGGTTCTGGGGTCACTTTTAGTTTAATTTGAGTATCAAAAAAAAAAAAAATTGACCACATAGAGCAATGTTTTGTCCAAATGTGTAGCGTCCGACACTTAGGGATCGTGACTCCATAGTTGTCTTGCCCAAAGTTTGGCTTTATATCTCTATTGTAGAGCATGAAATTGAAAATATGTGTGGCGTTCGACACTTGGGGATCGTGACTCCATAGTTGTCTTGCCTAGAGTTAGTCTTTTCATATCTATTGTGGTTAAAAAAATAAAATAAAATAAAATAAAAAAAAGGATACTCATATTAAGGTTTAATGTAATTCCCACCTAGAGCTTCCATTTTTTCCCATTGAACAATAAAATGGGCCCCATATCTTTTATGATGCACAACACTTTATCATGCTTAATTGGAATTGGATGAAATGTGGCGATGAATTTGAACAAAGGAATGAGCTTGAGCTTGGGATATTCTTATGGACCTAGCTTGTTTTAAATTATTTTGATGGGTTTCATAATTTTTTTTGTTATGAGGTCTTTGGGTGAGTAAAGTGTATTAAAATGTTTTTGGAAAATGGGATTTGAATTTCATATTTGTAATTTATTTTTCTCGGGACTAGCAAAACTAAAGTTGGGGGGTGTGATTAGTCACTTAAAGTGGCTAATATTCATTTTTCATATATTTATATTCTTTGTTCCAAAGTCCATAAACATTGTTTTTAGTGCATTACATAAATAGAACTTCATTTCTCATCTTAAATGCAATTCATGTTTAAAATGAATATTTGGGCCAAATCATTAAATTGTTTATGGACAACATTATATTCATTTTCTTAATTTTAAATTTTGGGATATTATTGATCACTTTGTTTGGAACATTTTATCATGTAGATCTGATGGATGAATCCCAAGGGAAGATGGAGAATTTTGTGCCCGAATGCATAAATTTGCTGGAGAAAGCATAATGGGCCTAAGGCCCATCAAACAAATGTGGGGATCACAAAATAATCCCAATGAAGCTAAAATTTATACAATAGAAAGATAAAAATATGAGGATCATTTTATTAAACTGTGGCTGGAGATAATTCTGAAGTTTTCATTATGATAAAGGGATCTAAAGTTGAGATTTAAATGGTGGACCCGACATTAATGCACATAAAGTCATCCCACCATTTAGACCATAACTTCTAAACTGCTAAGCCAAAAGTCCTGAAAGTTTTACATAGGATATAGGACACAAGGGAGAAAATATTTGTCTTCTACTACCCCTCAAGATTCGGCCTTAATCAATTAAATATTTGAACTTCAAAATGGTGGACGAATCTGGACAGTTTTCCGGGTCAACTTCGAAACGTCAATTTCCTTTTGATTATTCACACTCTTTTTGACTCTATTAATTGTTGGAGGGTGAATTGATTGTGGGGGGTGGACCTAAGTCTATTAATATTCCTATATAAGGATATGGTGGTGAAGGGAATTATCATCTAACATTTTTCTTTGAATCCATGTTTTTTTCTTTCAATTGTAATTTCCCACTTTCGCTTTGTAATGGCATCGTCAATTTCTCTAATGTAAGTTTTTCATTCATGTTCAGTATTTTAATAAAATTTATTCTTCTTCAATTTTTATTTTCCTTTTCTTCACACATTGATACCATTGAATCAAGGTGTGAAATTATTTACACCAGCACTTGTGATTTCAATCACACAACGGTGGAGTGTTCGTTCTTTTAATAATTTTCTTTTTCTTCAATTCCACCCCCATAAGTCTACATCCCGCTTCTATTGGTATAATAACATCAATGGAGGGATAACCTCTTAAGGTTTGATCCAAGGGAGTAGCAAGGTTAGGGATTAAATGTTATTTCATGTACTTAATATTTAAATCTATTCGTTATTTTAGGATTTCTATTTGATGAGTTACATTCTTTCTCATCTTTTCCAAATTTAATGATGACACATTTTGAGTGATAGTACGATCTATTTCCTTTGAATGCTCATTAAAGTGATCCTCAAAGTGAATTGGTGATTGGCCTTGGAATTGTGTAGGGATTAAATTGGTGAATGATTTGGAAGAATTATCTCATTGTTTGGATATGTCTTGAATTAATGACATGAAATTTTCTAAGAAAAGAAATTCAACCAATCCACCTCAAGAAAAACCCTAAGATCAACCCACCATCAATAATTGTTTAGTTCACATAATTTTTTATTATATGTTATTTAAATTATATCTTTAGTTCTCCAATTAAAATCTACCTCAAAGTTGGCCACTTCATAGCCAATCCATCATCAAATCATAGTGTCTCGAGGTTTCTTCTTCGGTTCCTATGGATTCAATCCCTACTTGTACTTCAACGACCGCTTTTAACAGTAGGGTAAATTTGGGCGCAACCAACTCTCCTCATTAAGGAATATTTATTCTCAAATAACATCTCACAATATCTCACAATCACACGATCCATGAACCATGAACTTAGGTGAATGTGCCTAACCCACTGACCATGATCCTCACACAGGTTAGTTCCAACAAGTCAGGGTAACCTCAAAACTCCTATTAATAATTGATCATAGTAATTATGAAAAACCTAACCACATGATTAGCTTCCATATGACCTCATTCCAAGTCACGAGCATCCATCAATGCTCACTCCTACATACTAACACACATACCAAAAATAGTTTTAGTCACCCGACCAGTCCTACCCTCAAAATATAACCTCGATACCATATCCTATCACTCAAAGTGCTTGATAACATGAAAAAAGAAGACAATGAATCACAATTCCCATACCAAAACCCCAAGAGAACCACACACGTACTGTATCACAACCCAAAGCACCAATTTTTCTTATCATCATTATTTGATTTTAATAATAATAAAAAATATTAAAGTGTTTAATATTTTCATTAATGTGATGTGATTATAGATTTATGAAATCATGTTTTAACCATTTAAAGTATCCTTGAACTTAAATTAATGGATTTTTGAAGCCTTAGAAGAAGGATAGAAGAACCATGGAGGATTTTTGAAGGAAGTGGAGAGTCCAATTCATGAAGCCAAAGTCTAAAGAAAGCACTAGACAACTGATGAAATTTCCAGGATCTTACCAAGACTATAGGACCCCACTATGTACCTAGTGGAGGAGCACTGGATAGCCAGTGGTGATGGGCATTATGACCCTCGAGCAACATAGTCCATCGTCCAACTGGTGGAATCAACTAGCATATAAGTATTTCTAGGAATCCCAAAAACTACCCAGTAGAGGATATTGGGTGATAGGTTGTGTTGGTATAGCAGCTTCGAGCCCAACATTTAGGGTGGCCAAAATTTTTTGAACTTAGAAGTCTTCATATTTAAGACCCCTAAAGTATTCTATAAGATTACCAAAGGTATTAGAGCAGATAAGTAGAGACCTTGGTTATGAAAACCCATATATCTTCCATAAATTTTATTTCATGATTTAGTATATAAAGATACACTTAATACAACCCAGAAGATAGTTATTCCTAGTTTATTTGGGTAATTATATACATATAATAACAATGTGAAACAAAAATATATATAAGTAATCTAAAAATCCATAACATACCCTAAATTTTATTCATCTTCTAAAAATACATGGGATAATTTAGGGATATACATAAGAAAGGGGTGATCTATAAATAAAAGTAAGGGAATAATTAAATAATAAAATTAAGAAATTAATATATGGGAGTCAATAAGAATATAAGTGTTCCATTATAGGGGAAAAATCAATAACTTGAACATCGAATCATGATATAAGATGATAACGGAAAGGCAACATGGGAATGTGGCAACAACATAAAACATGAAATCATAAGAATACGTCAAGGATAAAATCTGGGACATCATAACATAGTGTTATTAGGATAACCTCCCATGAATCATATATTTAATATCACGAGATAAAAACATTACCTAATGCATTGGAGGGATATATAATTTTAAGCCCACCAATCATATTCATATCATGTACATGGATAATTTTTCCACATAAATCATACAACATAAGAATGTATCTCATCACTTTTAATATCATGGTTCAGGATTTTTGGTTATGTCTAATTCCATGATAAATTAGTATAGGTACACCTATGTGAATATCCTTGAGTGGAAATGGGGATGGGTATTCACTACACAATTTTTTTGGCATGGAAAAATCACTGGATAATTTCGGAAACATAACGAGGGTACATAAAGATTCATGGAAGAGTTTAATGAGATTTAAAGGGGTCTCTCATAACTTGGAAATCATAAGGAAAGTAATAGGGATGTGTAAAAAGATATCCAAACATGAACAATTGGGAATCAAAAGTCAAAATATAAATAAGGTTCTTGAATAAAAACCAGAAGGATAGGATCACTTACCTTGAGAGGGCACCTCTAAAAGCTTGGGAGAAAACTATTAAGAGATTTTGGGAACTTTGGGAGGGATATATAGAGGGAAGGGAAGAGTAACTTCATGATCCAAGGGTTTTTAGTGAATAAGAATTGGAGGTTGGGTGGGTTTTTATGGCCAAAGGGAGGGGAATTCTATATTAATTTCTAAACATAGGTTTTGGATACTATATGATAAATTAATACAAAACACAAAAAATACCATGTTTTTCTCCATGTATTCTACCAAAGATGAGTGGATTTAATTATTTTATAAGGATAAGAACCGAAATCTTGAAAATAATACCCTTAGTGATGTGGAAGTGAGTAATTTTTATAAATAATTTATTTTAAAATATTAAAATATAATATAGCTTTTAGAGGATTAAGTAGGGGTTAAATAGCTTAAAAAAATATTATTTAAAATTTGAAACATAATTTTTGTCATGGGTACTCTTTATAGTATTTATTACATCACTTTTAGTCTTTTATTATGTAATAATACATTCCATATAATTATACCATATTTAATTTTTACTTAAAAATTTGATGATCTCATAAAATTATGAAAAATAAACCATAGAATAATTTCAGCTTATTGATTTAAAAAATAATATTTATTTTATAAAAATAATTCTTTAAATCTAATAATTTACACTTTTAAATCAAAAATCCATTTTTATAGAAAAATACTAGTTTTTTTGACAATAATAGTTTTCTGACCCTTTTAAAAACTACACACGATTTCATGAAATTATATTATCATTTATATTTAATAAGTATTATTTAATAATAATATTTTATTAAAATATTATTTATTTAAAAAAATTCTTGAATTCATCAAAAGGGTGTCTTTATTGAAACTATACATTTACCAAAAATACAATTTCTATTTCATCATATCAAAATATATTTTTTATCAAACTTATATTTAATAATTATAAATAAATAAAAGATAAATATAATATTTATTTTATTAAAAATAAAAATATACAAATCCATATTTTTATGGTCCAGATACATATCCTTTTATTACACTAGTGAATTCTTGAAGGGTAAGGTTTGTGATGGTGATATTTTCTTTGGGTGGCTCGGTGAACATGGTTTGGGTTGTAATCTAGATGAGCTTGAAATTATATCATAAAAGTTTTTTATCATTCTTTAGTTATTGATTATCATATTTTATTGGTCAATGTAAAGGATTGGTGATGTTATCTCCCTTAACAACTTTGATAAATGGGCTTAATAGGGTACGATACTACTGGTCGAGGTCAACATTTCCTTTTTTTGTGTTAATTATTTTTATCCTAATCCTATATATATATATATATTAATCATATGATCACTATATAATGACTATAATATCAATAGTTATGATGCTTAACTGTCATTTAAATTTGATAGGATATAACATATAATCATCCAAAATAACCAAATTAGTGCATGTGTTTTCTATAATTTCATTTCTTAATAAGTTATTTACTCATTTAAAAAGGGAATTTCATTTATAAATTTTCAGTTTGTTAAATTATCCCCCCAATCAGAAATTTCACCCTTGAAATTTCATTCATACACTAACATAGATGAAGGTACTTCTATTTCATCACCTCTTTTGGTTCCCCAGTAACTTCCAAAAACTTATGGTCCCACTATAAGACTTTGGTCATGTGAGTTTACTTGTTTCATAAAACCTTGTCTCTATGATCTAAGATCTTTATTGGATTCTAATCGTATAAAATATCATTATCCAATGGTACCACCTCTGAATTCAAAATTAGTGGTGGGTCTGATATGTACTTCCTCAAGAGGGATATGTGGAACACATTATGTACATGAGATAGGTTAGGTGGGAGTGATGGTTGATACACCACCGCTCTAATATGATCAAGGATATTTAAGGTGATAATGTATCTTGTACTAAGATTCCCATTATTCCCAAACCTCATGAAATTCTTCCATGGTGATATATAAATGAACACTTTATTTATAACCTCAAACTCCAAGTTTCGTCAACAATTGTCTGTATAGATTTTATATCGACTTTGTGTGGATTTCATATGACATCAAATGGATTGAACCTTCACTATCATTATTTGGATAATATCAAGTCCCATCAACTTCCTCTCTCCAAATTCTTCCCAACACATCGAAGTCCGATGCCTCTTCCCATACATGGCCTCATTAGGTGCTATTTGAAAGCTAGAATGGAAAGTGTTGTTATATGATAACTCCACTAGGGGAAGGTGTTTATCTCAAAATCCTTGGAAATATATTTAATATGATCTCAACATATCTTCTAGAGTTTAAATAGTTATTTTGGAATAAACATATATTTGAGCATTATAAGTAGTGATAAAGCTCAATTTTGTATCCAACACTTGTTAAAGGATTCTCCAAAGCCTCGAGATAAACTTTAGATCTCGATCAGATATAATAGAGAGTGGATCTCCATGAAGTATTACCACTTACCTTATGTATATCTTGGTGAGTTGGTCAAGAGATGAATCTTACTTGATATCAATGAAATTCTCTAACTTGGTAAGAAGATTGACTACTACCCAGATAGAGTTATTTCATTTAGGATTCATGGGGAGTCCTAAAATAAAATCCATGGTTATTTTTTCCCATTTACATAATAGTATGGGAAATGGTTTTATCATACCATTACAATTTTTTCATTCATCCTTGACTTATTTTCATACCAAGAATCATGATATAAATTCTAAAATCTCCCTCTTCATATTATCCTACGAGAAGTTTTGCTTCAAATCTCTATAAATCTTAGTACTTCCTGGATGAATAGATAAGGACGATCTATACTAATTATCTAGAAGTTAACTCTTTATTTCTAGTTTTTATGAGACATATATCAAGGTTACAGACCATATAACTCCATCTTTTTCAAAGTTTAACTCCAGAATATTTGTTATATTTTTTCTTTAGCACCTCATCATCCTTATAATACTTCTTATTCCTCTCAATAATATATGGTTGATCTATAATTTAATAAAGGTAGGATAAATATCTTTTTATTATTCTCATTTCCATAATCTGTATTTGTAATAAAATTAGATCCATTGTAATTCTTGGTATGAATAGGGTTGCAAGATCCTTTCTACTCAGAGCATCTACCACTTTATTATCTTCCTAGGACAATAATAGATCAAATAATCATAATCCTTGATCAATTTTAACCAACAACATTGACAAATATTGAGATATTTTAGCTTGAATATATACTTGAGGATTTTATGACCCATATATATATATCACACTTCTACCCATAGAGATAATGTCATAAAATATTCAGAATTAATATCACAAAATCCAATTCTAGATCATCTGTTGGGTAGTTTTTCTCATGTATCTTTAACTATATGGAGGAATAATCTATCACTTTTTTATCTTTCATGATTACTCAACACAATCCTTTTTTGGAAGCATCACTATAGATCACATATCATTCCCCACTGATGGGTAAAGTGCGCATAGGTGAAGTGATTAGCCTATTCTTCAACTCTTTAAGGTTTTCTTTTCATTTATCATTCCAATAAAACTTCACCCCCTTTTGAGTTAACTTGGTTAGTGGACTTTAAAATCATGATAAGTTTCTCAAAAATTGATGAAAGTACCCAACTAGTCCAAGGAAACTATGGATTTCCTTCACAGAGGTTGGTATTTTCTATCCTTCAATTGTTTATATTTTTGAAGGATCCATATATATCCCTTTATTGGTGATAAAATTCCCTTGAAATGTTACTTTATCCGTCCATAAGTCACATTTACTCTACTTTTCATACATATTTTCTCTCTGCAAGGTCTTTAGTACAACATCTGAATTATCTCCATGATCCTTATTTATTTTAGAGTATATAATAATATCATCTATAAATAATACCAAAAACATTTTGAGATAATCCCTAAATAAACTATTCATTAAATCCATGAATATTTTTGGAGAAATAGTGAGTCCAAATAGCATCACTATGAACTCATAGTGCCCATACATTATATGAATAATAATATTGGGTATATACAACTTTTTAACCTTTACTTGTTAATATCTCAACCAAATATCTACCATATATAAGTATTGGGATCCACTTAATTGATTGAACAAGTCATCAATATATGAAATATGATACTTTATCTTTATCGTGATTTTTTTGAGTTTATGATAATCAATACAGAGGTACATTAACCCATAATTCTTCTTGATGAAGAGGATCGGTGCACCCCATGGTGAAGCACTTGGTCATATAAACCATTTATCCAAATTATACTATAGTTTCTTCTTATGATACTCAAGTTTAAAAATGGCCATTATATATGGAGTCTTGGAGATTGGAAAATTTATGGGTATAATTTTGATATAGAACTCAACCTATCATCTAAGATGAAGACCAAGGAATTCTTCAAGAAACAAATTAGTGAATTCCATTACAATGTGCATGTTATCAAGTATGATCTTTTACTTAGTCTCAATAATTTTTTCTAGATAAAAATTCTCACAAGGGAAAAATATTCATGCTTAAGATTATGATTCCAAAAAATATTCATCCTTCTCCTTGCACTTGTATAGAATTGTAGGGAGATTTTCGATACATAGGGCGATTTACTTATCTCAGAAATTTATGTTGTCTCTATATAATTAAAGTCAATCCATTCCTATAAAATCATAAAATTCTACTTAAGGGATTACTATAAAGTTTTCTTGGAAATTTAAACTAAAAATTTTAACAAGGGAGGAGTTATATACTTGGTATTCAATAATGGCCTCATTTATCATTTCCATTGATATCTCTACTTCAATGTTTTTCAGTGGTGTTTAAATAGTTCAAATAAACTTGTGTGATATGATGGAATGTGTATAACTAGAATCAAATAGCATGTTCTCCATTATTTAATGAATAACTAGAGTACATTTCACCAATTTTTTGTCAGGATCCACCTCATTAGTTGTCATATGCTCATCCTTTCTCTATAGGCCTTGGAGGTTGTTTTCATTGTTTTTTTCAATAACCCTTGGATTAGTGCATTGATATACATAGTGTCCTTGTTCCTTTTAGCTGAAAAATTGTACAATAGGATGCAGTTTTACTGGAGTATTCCTTTATTATATCACATTGGTGGGTTTTTCCCATTAGTAATTGCTAACTATGTTCCCTTATTTACCATGCCTAAACAATTTCTTTATCCCCTTCAGGCAATTTACATCATACATATTCCTACACTTTTGAGAATTAGGATGTTAGAATTTATTTTCCCCATGATATTTTTCTATCACACCTCCAAAATATATTCTATGATTTTTATCTCTAGACCCATGGTACCCTTGAGATTTTTTAATCTCTATTTTTACTTTTAGGACACATAGATTAATTCCCACTTAGAAATCAAATTATTGAATTTCTAAGTATTTTAATATACTCAAATTCATGCAACCAAAGAAGTAGTCAAATTTACTTTTGGGGTCAATGAAAAAGCTGGAGGTGTATCATACAATTCTTTTAAAGTTAACCTAATAAAAAATAATGGATTTTTCATTATTTGGATCGAGGATAAAGAAACCCCTCTCCGTTTTAAGTTATAAATTACAAGAAAAATATTTATCAATTTTTTTTGGAATTATTTCTACTCCATTTCTTTGAACTCCTCCTCGAACTTCATATTTTTTTTTATCAAAGTCCACCATTGATCAAATTCTCCCTCCATATGATAAATATCTAGTACTACCTACTCTTTTTCAGATCATTGAAGGATGAAGAATATCTTTCAATAGAGTTTATCTATTATTCCATGGTTAAGTGATCATAATATCCACTGAAAGTCAATATCCGTTTTTACAGAATGGTTTGAATTAAAACTTTCTTCTTCTTAGGGAGATTTGGGTTTTACCACTAATTTATGTTACATTTCAAAATATTAGTTAATTTAGAAATTATGTCCATGAAGTTCCCTAATCTTTCTCCCATTGATATGGGCATCTCATTTGGGCAGTCATTACATTCCTCATCACATTTTTTGTTGATTCCTATTTCCATCCATTAACTAAAAATAAAAGGAAAACCAGGGATGGTAATTTTTAAACAATTAAACATATAAATGGGAAACCATTAAAATTAAAGGTATAACTCATAAATGAGATATATTCCAAACCTATGAATTTCTAGGTTTCAATCTAAGTTACCCAAGATCTATTTCATAACATAAAGTCTTATGAGAATCTTTATCCCCTTAATAATGGTTCATAATGAGATTGAGAATTTACCAAATCATATACACTTGGAGTTTTAAAACAGGTGTGCAGTAAGACCTATTTGGTTTTCACCAGGTGACATTAGAGTCTAACTCAATGCACCATTTTTAGGGTTACCACTTGGTATAAATGTGCTAGATCTACGTTCACTTGTAGTATATAGAAAAAGATATATTTTCTTGGAAACCACTTACTCTATAATTTACCAAAATTTTGGTACATTTTACTATTTTTAGAATTATATATAAGGATTTTACTAGAGTTTTCTGATCCTAATCCCCCAAAATAACTATAATTTACTCTGATACCAACTATGATAACTCATATCTTTCAAATAATTTATTTCATGATTTAATTCATAAAGATACACTTAATACAACCCTAAAGATAATGAGGACTAGTGTGTTTGGGTAATTAGGTACATAACATTACAACTTTAAACAGAAATACACATATGTAAACTAAAACTCCATAATATGCCCTTAAATTTCCTTGATCTTCTAAAACTACAAGGGATGACCTGAGAATGTATATAAGAAAGGGATGAGATATAAAGCCTAGCAAGGGAATAATCAAAGCACATCATAAGAATAAATAAAGGATAATCACCATGAAATAATAACATAGTGTACTTAGTATAACCTAACATGATCTATAAATGGTATATCATGAGATAAAAACATTAACCAATTCATTGTAGGGCTATATAATTCCAGGCACACCCATTACATTCATATCGTGTATATGCATTAGTGTTCCACATAGATTATGCGATATAAGAATTTATTTCATCACTTTTAATCCCAAACTTAAAGAGTGTGAGTTAAATACATGGAATTTTACTATAAATTAAGGTTAGGTGCACCTAGTTTAATACCCTTGAGTGGAAATGGTGAAGGGTAATTACTAAAAAAATGTTTGGAATAGAAGATCGCAAGATAATTTTGACAACATAGTGGGGGTAAAAAAAGATTCATGAAAGGGTTTAATGCTAGTGAAAGGTGTATATAATAACTTGGAAATCATAAGGATGGTAATAGGTATGTTTAAAAACATATAAAAACATAAAAAATTGTGAATGAAAAGGCATAATATGAAGAAGGTTCTTGAATAAAGAGGAGAAGGAGAGGATCCCTTAACTTGAGAGGGCACTTCTAGAAGATTGGGAAGAGCTTCTTAATATCTTGTGGGAACCTTGGTTGGGATATAGAGACAAAAAGTTATAGTAAATTAATTATAAAATAATTTTTGGAGAAGATTAATGGGATTCTAGGTGGGTTTTTATACAAAAATAGAGGATAATTCTTTATTAATTTCTAAACCTAGGTTTTGGACTATATATGACAAATTAATCCAAACCACAAACCATCCCATGGGTTTTTCCCATTTTTTCTTAAAAATTGGAGTATATTTGATTATTTTATAATGATAAGGAGTAGAATCCTTAAAATAATACCCTTGGTGATGTGTGAGTGATGTTTAAAAAGAATTTATTTTAAAAACTTAAAATATAATATAGGTTTTGGAGGATTCATTAAGGGTTTATAAAAGTAATAAAATAACTTAAAAACTCATTATTTTAAAGGGGGAACATAATTTGGGTCATGGATAATTTTTATAGTATTTATTACACCACTTTTTGGCATTTATGATGTCATAATACATATCGTAAAGCTATACCGTATTTAAGTTTTACCCAAAAATTCAATTATCTCGAAAAATTATAAAAAATTAACTATTGGGTAATTTTGACATGTTGATTTCAAAAATAATATTTATTTCATCAAAATAACTCTATAAATATTATAATTTTCACTTTTAAATAAAAAATACTTATTTATCAAAAGATACTTGTTTTTTTACAATAACCATACTCCAACCCTTATGAAAAGTACATTTGACTTTGAAAAATTATATTGTCATATATATTTAATAAATATTTTTTAATAATATTATTTTATTAAAATATAATTTATTTACAAAAATAATTAAATTCATCAAAAAGATTTTCTTGATTAAAACTATATATTTCCCAAAAATATAATTTGTGTTTCATTGTATCAAAATCTAATTTTTATCAAAATTATTATTAAATAATTATAAATAAATAAAATATGAATGTAATAATTATTTAATTAAAAATAAAAATTTAAAAATTCACACTTTTATGGTCTATATACATATCCATTTATTACATAAATGAATTCTTTAAGGTTAAGGTGTGCAATGGTGAGATGTTCTTGGGCTGGTTCTGCGAACATGATCTGGGCCGTGATCTCGATGAGCTTTAAATTATCCGATAAATGGGTTTTTCACATGACTTAGTTATGGAATCTAGGCTAGGGTTTGGTCAAGGGAAAACAACAATGATTATTTCTCCCTTAGAAGCTATGATAAATGGGATTCATAGGGTAAAATTCAGTTGGTTAATCCCATTGCTTCCTTTTTCCATGTCAATTAAATTTATAATAACCCTATATATTTTTACTAATCAAATGGCCACTTTATAATAGTTGTACTATCATTGGTTATGATTATTAATGGCCTTTTAAATCTAAAAGGATATAAATTATAACATTCCAAAAATATCCAAAGTAGTGAATTTTTCATATAATTTTATTTATTAGAAATGAATTTACACATTTAAAAAGGTAATTTAATTTATAAATGTTCAGGCCATTACATTGGTATCCTTGGAAACTCACTTTATCATCTGATTTACAATACCAACATTCTTAATTTCTTAATTGATCTAAATAGTTATCTCATTTATAAATATACTTTATCCTTTCCAGAGTGTGATAAAATCATAATATCCAATCACTCTCTTATATTATTTTCATTATCTCCTATAGTTCATCATATTATTTGATAGAATTGAGACCAAGATACAAAGATATTTATTCCTAAAAATATTATCATATTCCTCTTTGTTCTAAATTTGTCTCTCACTACTATTAAAGTAAGGGACCTTAGTTTTCTTTTCATTCCATTAATAAGGAAAGGGATTATTCTTATTGTAGATTCTAGATTTTCCATTTAAGATATAGTATCTAATATATTTTTTATTTATTTCTATAACCTAAAAATAAAGGAATAGTTTTGGTATATTAGCTACCATTAATGCTAAAGGAGTAACACATTAAATCCTCAATAGATCAATTCAATAGATGTAAGATCTCTTTTAGAGATATTTCTGAATTTCCTTAAAAAAGATTTTATCTCATTTACTTTCCACAATTTCAATTTTTTATCTCATTCAACCATCCATTTATTCATTTTTTAATTTATCAATTAAAAATTAATCACTCAATCATTTTAAATCATTCTTTGTTTTATTATTCATATTATATTATTATTTTTAATTATTGTTTCAATTTTAAACTATGATTCTTTTGTTTTAATTCTTCAAAAGGTATTAAATTATTCAATCATTTTTAAATAAGTTTTTAAACTTGTATTATTTCCATTTTATTTTTTAAAGGTAAATTCACAACCCCTTATATTTTTCTCAACTCCGACCTACATTTGGTATCAAAGGAGTATTTAATTTATTTATTTTCAAATTATTTCAAAACTATTTTTTCTTTCAAAATATTTAATTGATTTTTCAAGAAATGTTTTTAATGGATTTTCAAACAACACATGGTACTCCGAAAGAAAAATCCTTGGGTCATGCTCCATTTTATTAAGGAAATAGTTTTGGTTATTAGAAAACTCACATGTTTAATTTTATTAGATATATTTTATATCTTTTTTATAATATTATAATTCATTTTTATAATCTTACAACTAAAAAAGAAGATAAATGGGCCCCAAATGATATTTTTTACTTTGAATTAAATGGTAAATCTATGAATTCATTCAATTTTGTTTTAGATCAAAATTAATTGAATTAATTTTTCACATAAAAAAATCATGAAATTTGGATACTTTTATAAGTAACTCCTGAAAGAACTTACAAATTCAAAGATACACATTTAAATATTTTTATACAACAATTTAAAAGTTTCAATGCATCTTAATGAATCTTTCACTAAAATGTTTTCTTGATTTACTAATATTTTTATTAGATTAAAAGATATTGGTGATTCTCTTTATACAGAAACATTATTTAGTAAAATTAATTTGGTATTACCAACTAATTTGATACAAAAATTCCTTGTGATCCAAGAAGTTAAGGATGTAAAAAACATGGTGGTTGAGGAACTCATTGGTTATCTCATGACATATAAGATTATTATTAGAATGAAAGAGAAAATGGAAGCTAAGGAAGTTAAAGAAACAAAAAATATTATCACTTTAAAATCTATCAACAATGACTCTTCCAAAATAAAATAAAAAACTACTCAATTTGAAAAAATGGCAATCAAGTACATGGAAAAGAGAAGAGATACCCAATATTCAAAAAGGAAAATAAATACATGTAATTCACTTGATTTAATTACAAAAATAAGGGCCACATATAGTCAGATTATACCTTGAATAAAAATTCAAAAAACAAAAATCAAAGTAAGAAATCTCTAAAGGTCTTAACTTGGACTACGTGTAAATATTACATTTAAATATTAATCAAGTGAATAAGGTCCCAAGTTCTTAATTACTAATGTGAGGTATGCGAGAAAGTAAATTCTTCATGTTCTAGTTCTTACTCTTCTACATCTTCTACCTCTTCTTTAAGCTATGAAGATATTCTTTTTCCTAGAGATCATATTCAATATGGTTTTTGTGAACTTATTTATAAATTCAAAGAACTTAAAAATAATTTCAATCATTTTTTTTCAAATATCATCTTTTAAAAAATTATTTGATTATAAAATTAAATAAACAAACAAATATTGGAAATTTTGAAACTCAAATTAAGTATCTCAAAAATCATCCTCATTTTTCTCAAGGTGAAGAAACTTTAAATATTTTTTTGGATCTCAAAATTTTATTAAAATTAATAATAGTTTTTTTTAAAAAAAATCTAGA
Organism: Viscum album; assembly: GCA_963277665.1. Classification (NCBI taxonomy): domain Eukaryota; kingdom Viridiplantae; phylum Streptophyta; class Magnoliopsida; order Santalales; family Viscaceae; genus Viscum; species Viscum album. The sequence goes on from OY728155.1 coordinate 1,810,492,009, forward strand.
TTTTCCAACTATTTCAAAAATATAATTTTTTAGGGGGAATTTATTAGAATAATTTTTTTAATTATTGAAAAAAATATATTTATCTTTTTTAACTAATAAAATTGTAAAAATGATAAATATTGTAGATGAAATGAATTCATATATCTTCATATTTTTCTATTAGAAAATTTTTTTCTAAACAAGTTTGGATTTATTAGATAACGTAAGTGGACCCAATATATGGGTACCAAAAACTTTAGTACCTTAAATCCTTTTTATGAAAAAGGTCTTAAGAGAGAAACCTAAGAAGATACATTGTATATGGATAGCAGGTGCTTGAGGTACATGTGTAGTGTTCCTTATGAATTCAATCATCTTGGGTACTTTGATGGAGGTAATGTCACATTTAGAGATGATTCAAAAGGTAAAATTATTGGAATTGGTATGATTGGGTTCTCTAACTTTTCTTTAATTAAATATGTTTTATTTATTAAATTCATGAATAATAATTTACTTAGTATTACCTAATTATGTAATAGAGTTTTCAAAATTATTTTAAAAATGATTTTTCAATGTTTTTCATTCTAAATTAAATATTTTATTTACCACACATAAATTTAAATTTTTTTATATTATTGATTTAAAATCTCATTAAATTCATAATTATAAGTGTTTAAGTGCACAAGACAATGATGCTTAGATTTGGAATTAATACCTAGGTCATTGTAATATTCACTCTATTTTCAATATAAACTATAACTAACTAGTAATAGATTTATCAAAATTTCCTTTTAAAGATATCTTAGTTTGTAAACCATGACAACATTTCAAGAAACACAAACCCTCTTTCTGATATAAAAACTTTGTTTCCTCTTTTAAATACTTAGACATAGTCCACCTTGAACTTTTTTATCCAACTCAAGATGCTATTATCTGAGTTAAAAATTACACCTTTTTAATTATCAATGACTTTACTAGATTTAAATGGATTTTATTACTAGAAAATAAGAATGGGGCTTGTAATGTATTTATCAAATTTTCAAGTAAATTAGAAAAAGAAAAATGTTATAGACTCTTTCCCCCTAAAATGGGGTTGTTGAAAGATGAAATAGGACCCACCAAGAAATGTCTATGACTCTCCTAAATGAGTTTTCACTTCCTCAGATCTTATTGTCTAAGGTGGTCAATAATACATACTTTATCCTTAATTATGTTCTCATAAGACCTATCCTAGGAAAAACCCCTTATGAACTTTGGAAAGGAAAAATTCCTAATTTTATATTCTTTAAACACTTCAGTTGTAAATGATTTATCCTTATCACCAAGGATAATCTAGGAAAGTTTAACACTAAATCTGATAAAGTAATCTTACTTGGGTACTCGAACTCAATTAAATACTTTTGAGTCTTCAATAAGAGGACCAAGACCCAATAATATTCAATTCACATAAAATTCCATGAGAATCTTCCTAAGTAACATCCACAAAGTGATGACGATATTGACCATACTAGTTTGAACCTTCCTAAAACTCAATCTTCTAAAGTAAAAGAAGATTATATAGAATTCTAGTCTACTCCTTTACCTGAGGCCTGGATTCAATCCAAAGGTCATCCTCTTAAAAATATTATCAGAGAACTATAATATAGAACTCATACTAGAAGGATGTTATTAAATGAGGTTTAGCATCAAGATTTTATCTCTCACCTTAAACCTTATTACCTTGATGAAACTATTAATGTTGATAATTGGATATTATCCATACAATAGGGTTAAACCTATTTCAAAGGAATAATATTTTGACGCTCCTAAAAAGTCCCAATAATCGTCATATTATTGGAACTAAATGGGGTTTTTGAAAAAAAACATGAAAACCAAGGAAATGTTAACTGTAACAAGGATCAAATTGTTACTAAAGGATATAATAAATAATAAGGTATTGATTATGGAGAAAACTTTTCACCAATTTCTTGAATAAAATCCATTATAATCTTATTGTAATTCACCACTAATTTCAATTTTAAACATTTTAAAATGGATTTCAAAAGTGATTTTATAAATGGTTTTATTTCAAAAAATGTTTTTGTGGACCAAACACCCAGTTTTAAAAATACCAAATAAAAAAAATCTATTTTCAAGTTAACCAAAGACCTATATGGTTTAAAAGAATCCCCCAGGCTCACTATGATAGGATACCTAAATTTATTTTATAAAAATATTCCAAAATAGTAAAATCCAATTCCACCCTTTTTCCAAAAACTTTTTCAGATGATTTATCAATTATTCAAATGTATATTGATAATTTTATTTTTGGATCAACTAAAGAATCTCATTCCAATGAGTTTTATAATTTAATTAATAAAGTGTTTGAAATGGGTTTTATGGGAGATGTTAAATTATTCCTTGGTTTTCAAATTTCACAAAATTCCAATCGAACTTTAAAAAAAAATTTAAATACACAAATGAAATTATAAAAATGTTTTGCATGGATCATGATAAAGAAATTAGATTTCACTTGAGTACAACTTGTAAGCTAATATTGGATGAAATTGTTCAATTGTTCAATAACAAGCTTTATCAAAGTATGATTTGAAAACTACTTTACCTTACTATGACTCATTTGGACATCATGTTTAGTGTATTACTTTGTGCTCATTTTCAATATAATATAAAGGAATCATATTTGAAATCCCATTAAATAATTTTATATTATTTTAAAAGAACTAAAAACATTGTATTATTCTATCTTAAGGAAACCAATTTTGAACTTTCTTATTTTTTATGATTATGATCTTGGAGGATTCCAACTACATAGAAAAAGTACCATTGGAATCTATCATCTAATAGGAAAATACATCATATCTTGGAGTAGTAAGAATAAAAACTCTATTTCTCTTTCTATAGTAGAAACAGAATACATATCCACTGGGAGTTTTTACACCCAAGTTATATGGATGAAAAATCCCCTCTAAGACTTTGGGATAACATGTTCTTCCAACCCTATCAAGTTTTACCAAACTAGTGCAACTAGTAATTCTAAAAATAGTAATCAATATTATCACACTAAGTACATTGACTTGAGACACCATTTTCCATTAGTTCACTTTCAAAAAAGTGATATCATTCTTAAATTTATTTAACTAACCTTAAAATTGATGATATATTCACTAAACCCCTTCCTTTTTATCACTTTTACTTCATCAGAGGCAAGTTGGTTATAATTATCTTGTGATAATTAACTCTAAAAATTAGAAATCTTGAGATGTTTTTCTTTTAAAAAAATCAATTTCTTTACAAAATGAATTCCAAATTATAATTTTTTTTTCAATTTTTTACATAATTTTTGAAAAGTAAATTGATTTTTATAATCCAAGAAAAACATCCACATATGGATATAAACAAGTGGATCTGGTTTTTGAATAAATGATCCAATGGATTTATCTTGAAATAATTTAATTGTTTTTTTAACCCTTTCTAAATCCGAGTGTTAGTGAGCGGTTCTTTACTTCACAATAGGTTTGGAACTCTAAGGAAATTTTCTAGTGTTTATTAATACAATTTTACAAAACCTTAATGATGAAATGATTTTTCAAAAAAATAAAATCTTTTATTTATTTATTATAGTATTTTTTAGTGGATATAATTCTTTTAAATATCTTTATTCATTATTTGAGGGGTAGTTAATCCTGTTAATACTGAAATGATCTTAGAATTTAAATTTTATTTTAAAAACAAATTTTCAAAGTAAAATTTTATTTTGGTTAGGTATTATAAATACCCTTTTTAAAGTTTTATTTCTCAAAACTCTATTTTCAAAAAAAAAATTGTTTGTTATCTTGATATTTATTGAAAATATATATTTCAAATATTTTAAAAGGTTTTAAAAATAATTTCAAAACATTATTTTTGTCTCTCTTTAAATATAATTAAAGATGATAAACATAGTTTTATAATTTTTTAACTTATTTTGATAATACCAAAGGGGGATAAGTTTTAACCTTTATCCCATAGGGTACATTTACCCTAAATGGGGAGAATTTTTATCCTTTATCTCAAAGTTAGATAGAATTTTATGGTTTTGGGTTGAAGTGTTTATATATTTATAAGAAAATGTTATGTTGTGAAAAATGAGGATCAAAATCTTAGTATCATAGTAACCTTTTTATCTTTATCTTGTTTTATTATTATTTTGATTCAATTATTATTCAAGTTCTTATGATCATCAAAAAGGGGTAGATTGTTTTTATTCTCACCATTATTTTATTTTAATGATCACAAACACTCTTATAGTTTTTAATATTTTCATTTAAGTGATATGTAGCTAGCTTGATGGAATTGTGTTAGAACCCTTTGAAAGATCCTTAAACATGTATTAATGTATATTTTAAAGCCTTATAATAAGGATAGAAGAACCATAGAGGATTATTGAAGGAAGTGTAAAATCTAATTTAGGAATACAAAGGTTGAAGGCAGTATAGGCTAGCCAATGTAGTGCCATTAGCCAACCAATGTCATGCCAAGGATCATCCTAAGACTGCAATAACCCACCAAATACCCAATGGAGGAGAACCAGATAGCTAGTGTTTATGGGGATTAACACCCACAAGTAGAAGAATCTATCATCCAACTGGTAGAATTAGGCATCATACATGTATTTCTAGGAAGCCCAGTAGCTAATTGATAGAGGCTACCAAGTACCTAGTGGAGTCAGGCCAGTAGCTCTTAGCCCAGTATTTATGGTGGTAAAAATTCAATAAACTTATAAATATTATAATTAAATATACCCATAGAATTCAAGAAGATTAATAAAGGTATTTGATCCTATAAATATAGACCTTGGTTTCCTTGGAAACTTAAATTCTCATCATATCTCCAATTCCAATGTTCTCAATTTCTCAATTACTAAAAATAGTGATTTTATTCCTAAATTTTCTTTCACCTTTATAGAGTGTAAAAAAAATATAATATACAATAAAACTATTCTATTATTCTCATTATCTATTAAAGTTCATCATATTCTTTGATATAATTGAGACCAAACTACAAAGTGATTTCATTCTAGAAATCTTATCATCTTACTATTTCTTCTAAATTTGGTACCCACTACAAGTAAATAAAAGGAACTTGGTTTTCTTATCATTCCATTAATAATATAAGGTATTATTATTCTTGAGGTTTCTAGATTTACCATTAATTTTAAAGTTTCTATTGCATTTTTTGTTTCTTGTTATAACCCAAAAAGAAAGGGATAGTTTTGGTATCTTGTATATAATTAAATATAAGGGAATAATACATTAAATACTCAAGTGATTAGGGTGACAGATATAGGGGATCTTTTAGAAATATTTCCAAACATCCTTAAAAAAAATCTTGTCTAATTTTCTTTATATAATTTAAATTATTTATCTCTTTAAATTATTTTTTTATCCTATCAATTAAAACTTAATTGATTAATTATTTTAAATTAGTCTTTTATTATTATTATAATTATATTATTATATTTAATTATAGCTTCCATTCCAAAATTTTATTATTTTTTTAATTATTCAAAAGGTTTTAAATTATTCATTCATTTTTAAATAAGTTTTTAAACTTATATTATTTTCCTTTTATTTTTTAAAGGTAAGTTCACCCCTCCTTCCATTTTTAAAAACTTATACCTACATTTGGTACCAAAGGAGTCCTGAATTTTTTTATTTTTAAATTCATTAAAAAAACATTTTGTTTTCAAAATATTTAATGGATTTTTCAAGAAATGTTTTTAATGGATTTTCAAAACATTCATGGTTATCTTTAAGGATAATATTTGGGTCATGGTCCATTTTTCTTATGGAAATAATTATGGTTACTAGAACACTCACATGTTTAATTTTCTTAGATCTATTGGATATCCTATTTATAAGATTGTAATTTATGTCTATACTCCTAAAACTAAAAAATAAGATAAATATTCCTCAGATGATATTTATAATTTTGAATTAGATAGTAAAGCTATGAATTGTTTTAGTTTTAGTTTGGATAAAAATTAATTTAATCGAATTTCTATATGAAAAATGTATCATGATATTTGGAAACTTTTATAAGTAATTCATGAAAGAACTAAAAAATTCAAAGATAAACATTTAGATATGTTTTGACAAGACATTTAAAGTTTATCTATACATCCTAGTGAATCTATCACTAAAATATTTACTCCATTTACTGATATTTGTAATGGGTGAAGAGATCTTTGTGATTCTATTTTTACAAAAAAATTATTCAAGAAAATCATTTGGGTATTAACAAGTAATTGGGAACTAAAATTCACCATGATCTAAGAAGCTAAAGGCATGAAAAGCATGGCAGTTAAGAAAATAATTGGTTCTATCATGAAATATGAGATTACTATGATAATGAAATCTCAAAAGGAAACTAAGTAAGTCAAAGAAACTAAAAATAATATCTCTTTTAAAGATATCAATAATGACTCTTCTGAAAGATAATCTGAAACTACTCAAATTTATTAAAAGGTAAGCAATTACATGGATAATAAATGAGCTAGTCAATGATTAAAAATGAAAATTAATATATGGAAGTAACTTTATTTAGTTGGAAAAATAAGGGCTATATCAAGTTATATTTTCCCATGAAAAAAGTTTCCAAAAACAAGAGTAAAGGTATGAAAGCTCTAAAGTGTTGTTTCAAAATGGAAAAGATGAAGACATAAGAGGGGGTGAATTATTTTCTTTTAAAAACTTGATATAAATAATAATTATCTCTTGTGTTTAAATATGTACTTTTATTCTATCTTAAAAATGAGTGAGGAGTGGAAAATAAAAAAATAAAAAAATAAAAAAATAGCACACAATGATGTATAATGGTTTGGGGCACAAAAATCCCCTAGTCCACTCCATCAATGATCTCTCTATGAGCTTGGTAATTTTCACTTGCAGGTCCTTTTACTGAGGACCTCTAAAACTGAGTCTAAGAATTTAACACCATTACAACAAGGATTTTACAGGACATTCTAGTTCTTTTATAGGGAACTGGGATATCCACAGCTTAGTATGAGAAGTTGAAACTCCACCAACAACCGAATATGAGTATTTGACACTTAAATAGAAAATTGAATAAGATGAAGATGTTGAATGCTGATTCATCTTATAGTTATAGTAACAAATGATATATGTAAATGATCTTAAATAAATAAAAGTAGTAAAAAAATATTCTTAAATGTCATATATTCTTCCTTTAAATATTAGTATAGAAAACACTAGGTATATGATCAAACATGTATATCACAAAATTGTAGTTGTGATAAGTGATTTCTCGAACCGCCTAAAAATATTAACAAAGTAATACAACAGTAGTAATGACGAGTTGATAAAATGGATAATAATCAAAACATGTATTTATCTAAATCATTTCTCTAGATACGATGACACATTATTATATTTGAATGCACATATTTCTCCTTTTGAAAAAGAAACTCTCAGTATTTATCATGATGGTCAAATTTCTGCAGGTCAAATAGCTCCTAAAATATCCATGATAAATCATGATTATTCAAATTAAAAACATTTAAGGAAAATTTCAACTTACCTTAGAAACAAGAATGATTTAATATGTTGAATAAAATCCATTGAATCATTATTTAAATAGCTTTAAATACATATTTAATTTTGGAGAGACCATTTTGGAAAATGTGTAAATAATCAATAATTTAAAACTCTGTAATTGACCAAGTCAAATATAGGGGTTCTCTACATAGTAATAAAATTCAAAATATAGCTGATAATATATAGTTAACTATAATATTATGGATGATACACCATATATTTTTTCCTAAAATGTAGATTTTCTTCTAAAAGTTGGGTTCCTAATCCATATGTTCATTCCAAATGTGGGGTTCCTAATCTATACATTCATTCAAAATGTAGAGTAAAAATTGTGTTTCTATTCTTCTTATAAACGCATCTATAATACTTATACTTTTAGAAATCAAAAACTCCCAAGGGTTTAAATTATGAAAATGATTCCAGAATAAAATAATAATTCCAGTAATTATAATCCTAAAATTCACTTAAAGTAACTTCATTAGCAACATAGATGTGGGTGTTTGTGAGAATCAAAATAAAAAATAAATTAACAAAATTGTTGGATCAACACATGCAAAAAATATCCCCATTTTTAATGATAAAAAAACCCATAAAAAATATTAACCTAAACACAAATAATAAATGCAATTTTACAAATACAATAATAAATAAATTTCAAGAGAATTTCTCCCTCATAAAGAAAAATATTTTTACAATGAAATTTCTCTCATATATTTTTTTACATTTTTTGCATATTTATTTATATACATTTATCATATTTATTCCTTAAAAATTTTCCCATTTGTCTCTCCCCATACACTTCAACCCATTTTTTTGACAATAAAAATGAATTAGAAATAGATTAATGCTCATTTGACATATAAATATACACAAAGGTTGATACTTAAACTAAGAAAAATAATAATGAAAAGAAAAAAAGATATTATTTTAAAAAAATATATTTTTGGCCTTGATTTTAGATAGGATAACATACAGGAAAAGAATATAGTCTTTTAGAAAGGTTAAACAGATCATCGTCAATCCCTAAACTTTTAACTATTTTACTCACATCAACTAGAAATCTCAAAAATAGTTCCATTCTCCTTTAAATATCTGTAGATATTTGATCCATCTAAGAAGATGAGAACTGTTTAACTAAAAACTCATTTAGCTAATTAATATTTGAATTAGTAACATCTTCACATATGATATTCTCTATTTGAATTACCATCTATACTTTAAACACATCAAAATATTCTTTATAAATTGATCTTTCTTGCAAACTTTGATACTTCATTTTAAGATTAAAAAAACAAATTTTGAAAAAGAATAGTTTTCCATATCTTCATAATATTTTCTAGAAATTCTAATATCTTTATGAAGATTCAATACTTCTTCATTTAGAAGATTAAAATTAGACACAAATTCTTTATATGTAATTCCATATTTATCTATTTGAGAAGACTAAACTTCTAGTTCTTAAAAACCAAGAATTTATCTTCATTTTCTAAAATATTTTTCTAAGGATTCCTCAATAAAAAAACTAATTTCTCTCCAAATAGATCAATTATATCATTAGGAAAATAATTATCTTACTTTTTAACTAGTTTTCTGAACATTTAAAATGAATCAAACAATCTAAACCCTAAATTATTTGCATTTGAGAATAACCTTTCTATGATATTTAAGTACTAAGTCTATTCATGCTCCTAAGACTAGATTCTTCAGAAGTCTTTGAGTTTGTAATTTCAAATAAGAAATAAAAAAGGTTCAAGAGGGTTTGAGAAGAAGTTAGGGTTTTAAATAGAAAGAAAAAATGTTTTATTTTGACAGTTCCCAGGTGATGTTTTAAATTATTGATCCAAAATATAGAGTAATCATTTTTAATTCTTTAGTTGAAAAGTTAGTTTTATGTAAGATAATTATTCTGAGAGAATAACTTTAAATAATTGAATAACATTTCTAAGAAAAATAAATTTTCAAATCGAATGAGTTTTATAAAATAAAATATTAATTAAGAACATTATTTTTCATTAAATAAACCTATCTTTATTAATGTTATTTAAATTAATACAAGAATGTACTACACACTCCCCCTGAATTATATCTTCTCCCAAAAAATAATTCTTAAGAAGATATATAAAACACTTAAATTAATTTTCAAAAAATTTTAAACATATTAGAATAATTTAGTAATTTTGTTATATATCTTAATATATAATTAAATAATATTTAATGAGTATGCATGATGTAATAAAAATATTTCAACAGATTGATTAAAAACATAAAATAATAGAGTTATAAAATATTTAATCGTTAAAGAATAAAATAAAATACTTCCTAAACATTAATAAATCTAAATTTAGGGATTTTTCTTTTAAATAATGAAATACTTCAGAGTTGATCAAAATATAATAAATAATTCATTAATTTAGCAATGGATTTTAGTAGAATATATCTGTTAAATATCAAACATGAGTTCCTTTTAGTACCCATATGATTTTTGGATTTGGTAGTGTTATCAACTAAATATTTAGATAACTAAATATATTTGTTTGGCATAGAGAATCTATAATTAAAGCTAGATAGTGCTTTCAAATAATGAACATGATTAACACCACAAAATTGAGGTTTTATAAAATATAATTCATTAGAATAATGTATGTTTATTCTATAGTGAAAACATTTAATAGTAGATATGCTCTTTCTTTTTAAACCATGAACAACATAATTTCTATATAATTTGAGTTTTTCTCCATTACTTTTAACCCCAAGTTTATACTTACTATTAGCCTTATTTTTACCAATAATTAGATTCAAATATTTTTATCCTTTAATAAGTATGATAGAGGATTGTTTTAAACTATTAACTTAATCTAATAGTTCCTTAATATTATTTTGATAAAAAATACAAGAACTTTTGGAATAATTAGATCTAAAATCTATAATCTTCTTTGATAAGATTTTTTATCAGTAGAAATAGAATAATGAGATTTTATAAGTTTTTTGTTATATTTCTTTAAAGATTAAAAATTTTCTTAAATCATAAAACAAGATTTATTTAATTCATCATAATAAAGTTTTTCATAATTATAACTTTGAGAGTAAGAAGATTATACATCATCAACATGAGACATAAGACATAGATTCACCATTTTATTTTCACGATCATCTTCAGGGTTTCTAGTGGATTCATCACTTGAATAAGAAGAAGTAATCTAGTTATACTTCTTGACTTTATTAAATTTTATTTTATAATTATCATTATTTTGAGATTTAATCATAGGATAATTAGACTTTGTGTGAAATTTCTCCTTGCATTCATAGAATCTATCTTCTTTATTCATTTTTAATTTCTTCTTTATCTTATTTTATAGTTTTATAAATATTTTATCAAGATCTAATAAATCTTTTATTGAATTTTAATAACTTGAATTAGAAGATTAATCTATAGTAGTTTTGTGTGAAACATCTTCTTTTTTGATAGAGATATGTGTTTTAGCTTTAGATTGCATATCAACTTCATACATCATAAACGTGACTATAATTTATTTCATATCCAATTCTTTAACTGGTGTGGGTTAATGAATAGTAGTAGATATTCCATTCTACTTAGAGGGTAAGAATCTTATAACTTTTAAATATTGATATGGTTGTTTAATTAGATCTCCCAAGGTAGCAACATCGATGATTTTTTTTGTCAATATTCTATTCATCTAAGTGATGTTTTCATATTCATGCATCCTGTATATATAAAAATTCAATTTTTTTAGTGTTGTACCATAGTTTTTTGAAATGATTAGTTCCTTTATAGGAAACAAAAATGGTCCGCCACATCTCATACGTGGTCTAACACTAAGAAACACAGTTAAATTCATCAGTTCCTAATCTATAGACAATAACATTCATATCTCTTGAATTAAGATCATATTATTTCTCTTAAGAATCATTCCACTATTCCAAATCTTCTTTAGTAATTTCATATGGCTTGAATACTTTAAAATAAAATCTTATTCCATGATTTATCATATAAATAATCATGTGTTCTTTTTAGCATCCATAATTATCACCATTAAAATAAGGTGCACAGATCATCAACATGTCTTCTCTATGATCGACCATTTGAGATTTATATTAATCTGGATCTTTAACTCATGCTTATTTGAGCCAAAAGAAATATATTCACGAGATCCTAACCTATAATACCAATTTTTGGTATTGGGAAGGAACAAAAGAGTCTTTGAGGATTTTTATAAAGATAAATATAGTAATAGATCCCTTCCTCTAATACCACTTGTTTTATTATAATGGAAAAGATAAATACACAAAGGGGGAGTGAATTGTGTTATTTTATAAACTTGATAGAAACAATACTTCGCTCTTGACTTTAAAGAAATTATTTACTTCTCTCCTAAAGATGAGTGAGCATCAAAAAATAAATAAATAAAATAATAGCACTGACACGTGCCTGTCGTGGGGTGTGGCAAAAAAATTTATTTACTAAGTTAAAATATAGTATAGTGGTTAACCTAGGTTGTCTCTAGAGAGGAGCACACAACAATCATGTTTGTCACTTTGTTTATGAATTTTTTTGGTTTAGAAATTGAGAGAAATGAAACAAAAGGAATAAATTAAGTAAAATATGGAAAATAAATTGAAATATCATGTGATTGAAAATATTAATATAAAATTGGGTGATCAGGTTAGGGTTGGTTTTTTAATTGTAATGTTATCATAGTTCCAATTTCATTCAATCCTCTTCTGCTAAGTCGGTTTAAGTGATATTTCACGATCGCTTCCTATCACTCCCTTGGTAAATGGTGATGGTGAGAGTAAACCTTACTAATATCTCAGATCGATCTAATATTATTCCTATGTGTTAAACAAATGAAGAGAATGCCCTCATTTGAGTTAGTCAATTCCCAATCGGGTCTTGTTTATCCTAAACAATTAAGAATATTCAATACCCCTGCCACACGTACTGACGATCGCCAAGTAATTCACCACTAAGACCAGATCTATTCCATCATATATATAATAGAACCTAGTGGAGGGATACTATTAACATTTTCCAAAAAAATAATAACAATATAATATTAAATCAAATACAATAGAATAAGATAATAAAACCCTTTATTAGAATTTGAAACAAACACAACAGAAGAGAGAGAGTTTTTATTCAATAAAATGCAAGAACTCAAGCATTAAAAAAGATAAAACCTAACTTTCCCCAATCAATCAGAATATTTACCCCACCATGTTAAGGGTAATTGATAAGAATGGAAAAGAAGAAGGCATTATAAAACAAAGAATAACAAAATAAATAAAATAAAGAATAGAAATTTTCTCCTCCAGAATCTGTCCACCAAAAAGATAGCTTCAGTTCTCCCACCATCTGGTCAAATCAGGCCAAGGTCTCTTCTTATAGGAGGTGAGTAATGGAGTTGGCCATCTACCTATGAAGTTTCAAGTTATTGTGAGCCGTGTGGAATGAGTTATGTCCTAATTAGTAGACATGATGTTTTCTGGACACCAATCACTATTCCTCCAACCATACTTTGACCGGATTAATGGAGGCCTATATGAAATAATTTCTCCAAGAAATTTAATTTGAATATTACCCGTAGAGTTTTATTTCTTACCCATCTAGAAGAACCCTATTTTGTGGTTGGTTTCCTGAGATATGCCTCATTGAATGAGTCATGGTCTATTCTGTCGACCAGATTATGTGTTCACATTGACCGATTTTTTTTGGCTTGTTGGAGTTCGTATTGGATTTGGGTATTGAAGACTTATATGTATCTAAAAAATTATTTAATTATATAAAAAAGTAATCAGGTTAATTTGATAAAAAATTAAGGAGTTATGCTTGAAATACAGAGGCAACATAAATCTGTTTAATGTCTAGAATTTACCACTTTTCACATTTAAGCTCAAAACTCACCAAAAGTCATAAAATGATGAAAATAAGATAAAATTGATTAATGTTAAGGGATTAAATCATTTAAAAACATATTTATAAATATGAAAATATGAGCTATATCAATCCCACACACTTATCAGATGGACTCCTGGACAAGTAATCATCGATATTAAATCAAATAAAATTTTAAAACACACATCCTTGAGATCCAACGATTTATCACCAAGAAATAAAAGATATCATACCTCATAAAAAAATTATTTCAAGTTCACCGTTTATATAATTTAATATTTTTCCACTTCATTTATCCTCCCATGCACACAAAACACTTACCTCATATGCAGTTTCTCTCATCACACAAAAATCAATTTTCAAAAATGTCTTTCTCATCCAATACTCATGCAAGGGTCACCATAGGATTAATAAATTCCTACATCTACACCCGATATGATTCAAGGACATATGTTTATCATGAGTACTTTTTAAGGTTGTTCTATGGCTTATGGTTGGTAGGATTTATAAGTGAAAAATTCTGAGGCTGAATAGGGAGTGCTTGGCTCTTTTTGAAGCAGAATTGCATTATTCTAATTTTTACTTAAGTATGGTCTCCTCCTCATTCCCCTAAGTAGTAAATCAACTCCATCAGTATGAAAAAAATAGTGAAATTTAACACCATTTATCATTTCAGAAGAAATAGTTTCAATTATCTCAAATATTATTTTTATCAAAATCTCCAGATAGGCACAACTTTTTTTTCATTAGAAGATACAAAAAGGCACAACTTATTTTACATGAAAGCTCCAGATAAGGAACAGATTCCAAAAGAATGACTTTTTTTTATCAACAAGAACATTTATTAAACTTTTTTTCCACCCAAAGTATCTCCAAATGAGGTAGAACAACACAAGCCAACCCCCTCCCACACTTAATTTCTACTATATTATGCAATTTCACTTCAAGAGCAGGTCAGACAGGAAAAATTGGCTTGTAACATGGATAACCTAACAAAATGTTCATGGATTATATGGGATAAAAGGATTAAATTTACATGGTGGGACATTATAAAAAGGATTCTTATGTAATAGGGGCTTTAATATTAAATAAATGCCTCAATCATTTAAAACACATATACCTTAAACCCTCAAGTTTTGATAGGAATAAATCAAATTATGGTTAAATCAAGCATGATATGGTTCTCTCAAGAAGTGAGGTAAAAGAAAATATTATGAAAATTAGGTTTAGAATCCTCACATGAAAGTGATTTCAAATATAAAGACAGTGAATTATGGCATGGGATTCAAAAAATTAGTGTAATTTTCAGGAAATTTCCAAATATTTGAACTTGAAAAAAAGTCAATTTCAGCATTCATTTAAGCTCAGTTTCATGGGATAAATTATTTCTCACATTGAAATGGGTTTCAGATTTTTTGATGATATTCATTTGAGCTCAAAAGTTTCAAAAACACACAAAAAGTTTAAAAACATACAATTTATTTCAAAAAAAACATAAAAAACAAACAATTGAAAATACTAAACTATAAAGTTTCCCTCCCCCACACTTAAATGATGTAGTGTGCGCAATGCATTCAAATTCATTTAACATGTAAGAATATTTTTAATTGAATCATAGCAATCAATAAAGTGATAAGGAGAGGTACAACCTGACTTATTGGTAGTGCATTATTGAGTTAAGCTTCTAAGTACTGAACATATAAAAACCTACAAACAAAGGTAGATAATAAAACATAATAAATTTATTGAAAGAAAATTAAGATATAAATAGAGTGAGAAAATAAAGATAGATCTTGGTTTAATCCCCAAAGTGGGCTCTAGGTTTTGACTGCCTTGAGATGGGCAGTTTTAGTTGGTTATCTCCAATCTGATGGTGGGTGAAGTTTCTTTAATAGGAACCACCAAAACTTCTTCCTTACATCATGAACATCTTATTTTTTGTTGAGGACTACATGGAAATAATATATAAAGTAAACCCACCATGAAAATGAGAAGAATCTTTTATGGAGGGGTTAGGATAAAGAATGAATCCTCCTCTTTCTTGGTTTCCACTTTCACAACTTCTTCTTCATTCTCCAACTGTTCCTCAAGGAATGCTACATTAAAAGAATAGTCAAAGGGAAAATTAGAGTGTAATTATATTTGAATAAAATTAAAACATGATGAATCCATATAAAACTCTTCCATTTCAAAGTAAGCATCTTGTGTCTCTTTTTACTCAAGCAAGTCCACTTGGATCTCATCTTGAACTCCTTCCAATAAATGATCAACATATTTGGAGAGCTCTAGGTTTTCCTCTTCAGGTGTATCTTCTTCTTTTTCTTCATCCACCAAGGAAATACATTTGTTATCCAAATATAAAAATTTCAATAAAGAGGAGGTGATACTCAATTAAGATTCTATATAATCAAAATAAAAATAGTTAAGAAAAAGATTATCTCCCTTAAGTGTATTTACTTCAATTGCTTCTTTAGTATGAGGTTCCACTTGTAGTTGAATTTTATAAGATAGAGGTACGTAGTCAGGCTCCTCCATCTTTTATTGAAATTACACCACTTTTTTGGTGTCTTCATTCAATGGTTCTGGATCTTCTTGATCTCCCACATGTAGCTCAGTAGGTAATTATTCCTTCATGTCCTCCTCAGGTTCATTCATAGGTTCTGGTTTTTCTATCAATGAACAGACATATTCAAATGCAAGTTATACTTTGTTCTCTAGTTTTGCTATGTCATTTCGAAGTTCTCGCATCTGAAATATATCATAACCAGCCTCATATACTTGTTCCAAATTTATGTAGTTGTTAAATTAATTAAATAAATAATCATTTGAATACATCATGGAAAATTATTATTTTTTAACTTTTTTTAAAAAAATGTTCAATATTAATAATTAGATTGTGGCACTGCCTCCCAACAAAATGGCACCAAGTTTTGAAACGTTCCTTCCATGGGGTGTGGAAAAAACAATTATTTACTAATTTAAAATATAGTATAGTGGTTCACCTAGGTTGTCTCTAGAGAAGAGCGCACAACAATCATGTTTGTCACTTTGTTTTTGAATTTGTTTGGTTTAGAAATTGAGAGAAATGAAACAAAAAGAATAAATTAAGTAAAATATGGAAAATAAATTGAAATATAATGTGATTGAAAATAGTAATATAAAATTGGGTGATCAGGTTGGGGTTGGTTTTTCAATTGCAATGTTATCATAGTTCCAATTTTATTCAATCCTCTTCTACTAAGTCGGTTTAAGTGATATTTCACGATCACTTCTTATCACTCCCTTGGTAAATGGTGATGGTGAGAGTAAAACTTACCAATATCTCAGCCCAGTCTAATCTTCTTCCTATGTGTTAAATAGATGTAGAGAATACCTTCAATTGAGTTATGAAATTCCTGATCGGGTTTTCTTTATCCCAAACAATTAAAAATATTCAATACCCCTACCACATGTACTGATGATCGCCAAGTACTTCACAATTAAGCCCTGATATATTCCATCGTATATATACCAGAACCTAGTGGAGGGAGATTATGAGAATTTACCAAAGAAATAATAACAATAGAATATTAAATCAAATACAATCACATAAGATAATAAAACCGTTTATTAGAATTTGAAACGAACACAACAGAAGAGAGAGAGAGTTTTTATTCAATCAAATGCAAGAACTCAAACATTGAAAAAGATAAAATCTAACCTTCCCCAATCAATCAGAATATTTACCCCACCATGGTAAGATTAATTGATAAGAAGGGGGAAAAAGAAGGCATTATAAAACTAATAATAACAAAATAAAGAAAAGAAAGAATAGAAATTTTCTCCTACAGAATCTGTCCACCAAAAAGATAGCTTCAGTTCTCCAACCATATGGTAAAATCAGGCTGAGGTATCTTCTTATAGGAGATGAGTAATGGATTTTTCCATATACCCCTGAAGTTTCAAGTCATTGTGAGCCGTGTGGAATGAGTTATGTTTTAATTAGTATACATGACTTTTTCTGGCCGCCAATCACTATTCCACCATCCGTACTTTGACCAGATTAATGGAGGCATATATGAAATAATTTCTCCATGAAATTTAATTTGAATTTTCTCCACTGAGTTGGATTTCTTAACCAGCTGGAAGCACCCCATTTGGTGGTCGGTATCCCGAGATATGCTTCATTGAAAGAGTCATGTTCTATTCTATCGGCCAGGTTATATGTTCACATTGACCGATTTTGTTTGGCTTGTTTGATTTTGAATTGGGTTTGAGTCCTGAAGACTAATATGTATCCCAAATACTATTTAATCCTACAAAAAAGGAATTAGGTTAATTGGATAAAAAATATAGGATTTATGCTTGAAATACAGAGGCAACATAAATTTGTTTAATGTCCAGAATGAACCACTTTTCACATTTAAGCTCAAAACTCACCAAAAGTCATAAAATGATAAAAATAAGATAAAATTGATTAATGAGAAGGGATTAAATAATTTAAAAACAAATGTATAAATATGAAAATATGATCTCTTTCAATTCCCCCAGACTTATCACTTGGATTTTTGGATAAGTAATCATTGATATTAAATCAAAGAAAATTTTAAAACACATATCCTTGAGATACACCGATTTATCACCAAGAAATAAAAGATATCATAACTCATCAAAAAAAATTATTTCAAGTTCACCATTAATATAATTCAATATTTTTCCACTTAATTTATCCTCCCATGCACACAAAACACTTACCTCACATGCATTTTCTCTCATCACACAAATATCAATTTTCAACAATGTCTTTCTCATCCAATACTCATGCAAGGGTCACCGTAGGATTGATAAATTCCTACATCTCCACCCAATATGATTCAAGGACATATGTTTATAATGAGGACTTTTAGGGTTGTTCTGTGTCTTACGGTTGGTAGGATTTAGATGTGAAAAATTTTGAGGCTGAATAGGGAGTGCTTGGCTCTTTTTGAACCAAAATTGCATTATTCTAATTTTTACTTAAGTATGATTTCCTCCTCATTCCCCCTAGTAGTAAATAATCTCCATGAACATGAAAAATAAGTTAAATTTAATACCATGTATCATTTCAGTAACAACAATTTCAATCATCTCAAATATGATTTTTATTGAAATCTCTAGATAGGCACAACTTTTTTTTCATTAGAAGATCCAGAGAGGAACAACTTCTTTTACATGAAAGCTTCAGATAAGGAACACCTTCCAAAAGAATGATTTTTTTCAGTAACAAGCACATTTATTAAAATTTTGATTTTCCACCCAAAGTATCTTCAAATGAGGTAGCACAACACAAGTCACCCCCCTCCACACTTAAGTTCAACTAGATTATGCAATTTCACTTCAAGAGCAGGTCAGGTAGGGAAAATTGGCTTGTAATGTGGATAACCTAACAGGCTGTTCATGTCTTCTATGGGATACAAGGATTAGATGTACAAGGTGGGGAATTATAAAAAGGATTATTATGTAATAGGAGATTTAATACCAAAGAAATACGTCAATCATTCAAAACACATGTACCTCAAACCCTCAAGTTTTGATAGGAATAAATCAAATTCTGGTTAAATCAAGCATGATATGATTATCTCAAGAAATGAGGTAAAAGAAAAGATTATGAAAATTAGGTTTAGAAGCCTCACAAGAAAGTGATTTCAAATATAAAGACTGTGAATTGTGGCATGGGTTCAAATAATCAGAGTACTTTTCAGGAAATTTAAAAATATTTGAACTTGAAACAAAGTCAATTTCAACATTCATTTAAGATCAGTTTCATGGGATAAATTATTTATCACATTGAAATGGGTTTCAATTTTTTTGATGATATTCATTTCAGCTCAAAAGTTTCAATAACACACAAAAAGTTTAAAAACATACAATTTATTTAAAAAAATATAAAAAATAAACAATTTAAAGTATTAAACTATAAATTTTCCTCCCCCCACACTTAAATGAGTAAGAATATTTATAATTGAATCATAGTAATCAATAAAGTGATAAAGAGAGTTACAACCTGACTTATTAGTAGTGTATTATTGAGTTAAGCTCCTAAGTATGACACAAATAAAAACCTACAAACAAAGGTAGATAATAAAACATAATAAATTTATTGAAATAAAATTAAAATAGAAATAGAGTGAGAAAAGAAGGATATATTTTGGTTTAATACCCCAAGTGGTCCCAAGGTTTTGACTTCCTCCAGATTGGAAGTTTTAGTTGGTTATCTCCAATCTGATGGTGGATAAAGTTTCTTTAATAAGAACTACCAAAAATTCTTACTTCCATCATGAAAATATTCTTTTTTGTTGAAGAATACATGGAAATAGTATATAAAGTAATCCCCCATGAAAATGAAATGAATCTTGTATGGTGGGGTTAGGATAAAGAATGAATCCTCCTCTTTCTTGGATTTCACTTTCACAAGTTCTTCTTCATTCTCCAGCGGTTCCTCAAGTAATGCTACATAAAAATAATAGTCAAAGGGAAAATTAGAGTGTAATTCTATTTGAATAAAATTAAAACATGATGAATCCATATAAAACTCTTCCCTTTCAAAGTAAGCATCTTGTGTCTATTTTTCCTCAATCAAGTCCACTTGGATTTCATCTTGAACTCCTTCTAATAAATGATCTACATATTTGGGGAGCTCTAGGTGTTCCTCTTCAAGTGTATCTTCTTATTTTTCCTCATCCACCAAGGAAATACATTTGTTATCCAAATCTGAAAATTTCAATAAAGGAAAGGTGATACTCAATTCAGATTCTATATAATCAGAATAAAAAGATTTAAGAAAAATATTATCTCCCTTAAGTGGATTGACTTCAATTGCTTCTTCAGTATGAGGTTCCACTTGTTGTTGAATTTTATAAGATAGAGAAACGTAGTCAGGATTCTACATATTTTCTTTAAATTCTACCACTTTGGTGGTGTCTTCCTTTAATGGTTCTGGATCTTCTTGATCTGCCACATGTAGCTCAGTAAGTAATTCTTCCTTCTTGTCCTCCTCAGGATCATTCATATGTTTTGGGTTTTCTATCAATGCATGGACATATTCAAATGCAAGTTCTACTTTGTTCTCTAGTTCTGCTATGCTATTTCAAAGTTCTTGAATATGAACTATATCATAACCAGCCTCATATACTTGTTCTGAATTTGGGTAGTTTTTACATGAATTAAATAAATAATCATATGAATACATCATGGAAAATTATTATTTTTAACTTTTTTTGAAAATTGTTAAATATTAATAATTAGATTGCGGTACTGCCTCCTTGGAAACAACACCAAGTTTTGAAATGTCCCTGTCATGGGGTGTGGAAAAAAAAATTATTTACTAAGTTAAAATATTGTATAGTGGTTAACTTAGGTTGTCTCCAGATAGGAGTTCACAACAACCATGTTTGTCACTTTGTTTTTGAATTTGTTTGGTTTAGAAATTGAGAGAAATGAAAAAAAGAATAAATTAAGTAAAATATGGAAAATAAATTGAAATATCATGTGATTGAAAATAGTAATAGAAAATTGGGTGATCAGGCTGGGGTTGGTTTTTCAATTGTAATGTTATAATAGTTCCAATTTTATTCAATCCTCTTCTGCTAAGTCGGTTTAAGTGATATTTCACGATCACTTCCTATCACTCCCTTGGTAAATGGTGATGGTGAGAGTAAACCTTACAAATATCTCAGATCAGTCTACTTTTTTTCCTATGTGTTAAACAGATTTAGAGAATACCCTCAATTGAGTTAGGTAATTCCCGACTGGGTCTTGTTTATCCCAAACAATTAAGAATATTTAATACCCTTGCCACAGGTACTGACGATCGCCGAGTACTTCACCACTAATACCTGATCTATTCCATCGTATATAGACCATAACATAGTGTAGGGAGATTATGAACATTTACCAAAGCAATAATAACAACAAAATATTAAATAAAATACAATCACATAAGATAATAAAATCGTTATTAGAATTTGAAATGAACACAACAGAAGAGAGAGAGTTTTTATTCAATCAAATTCAAGAATTGAAACATTAAAAAAGATAAAACCTAACCTTCCCCAATCACTCAGAATATTCACCCCACCATGGTAAGGGTAATTGAGAAGAATGGGGAAGAAGAAATAATTATAAAACTAAGAAGAACAAAAGAAAGAAAAGAAATAACATAAATTTTCTCCTCCATAATCTGTCCACCATAAAGATAGCTTCGGTTCTCCCACCATCTGGTCAAATCAGGCTGAGGTACCTTCTTATATGAGGTGATTAATGGATTTTTACATCTACCCACAAATTTTCAAGTAATTGTGATCCATTTATAATGAGTTATGTTCTAATTAGTAGACATGACTTTTTTTGGCCGCCAATCACTATTCCACCATCCATACTTTGACCGGATTAATGGAGGCCTATATGACACAATTTATACATTAAATTTAATTTAAATATTCACCATAGAGTTAGATTTCTTACCCAGCTATAATAACCCCATTTGGTGGTCGGTATCCCGAGATATGCCTCATTGAATGAGTCATTGTCTGTTCTACCGACTAGATTATGTGTTCACATTGACCGATTTTGTTTGGCTTGTTGAAGTTCGAATTAGTTTTTGGTCCTGAATACTTATATGTAGAACACAAAATACTTAATCCTAAAAAAAGGAATCAGGTTAATTGGATAAAAAAATTAGGAGTTATGATCAAAATACATAGGCAACATAAATCTGTTTAATGTCCAGAATTAACCACTTTTCACATTTAGGCTCAAAACTCACCAAAAGTCATAAAATGATGCAAATAAGATAAAATTGATTAATGTTAAGGGGTTAAATAATTTAAAAACATATGTATAAATATGAAAATATGATATCTGGTAAGTACACAGTGATGTATAGTAGTTTGGGGAACATAAATCCCCCAGTCCCCTCCACCAACTCTCTCCACAAGCTTGTTGATTTTCAATAATAGTTCCTTTTATCAGGGACCTCTATAACTGGGTGAAAGAAGTAAAAACCTTTAAAACAAGGATTTTATAGGGCCTTATAGTTCTTTTATAGGGAATACATATATTTACAACTTATTAGAAGAAGATGACACTCCACCAATGACTGATTATGAGTAGCTGGCACTTCAATAGAAAATAGAATAAGATGAAGAGCTTGAATATTGGTTCAACTTAAATTTGTAGAAAAAATTGATATATGTAAAGGATCTTCAATAAAGCACATCAATAGAAAAGTATTCTTCAACATAAAACAATATTCCTATAAACAGTAGTATAGAAAACACTAGACAGATAATCAAACATGTATGTCTCCAAAGTGTAGCTCTGATATGTTCTTTGTTGAATTATAAAAAAATATTAAGAAAGAAATATAGTAGCAACAATAGTGAGTAGATCAAACGAATAATAATAAAAACATATATGTCTCCAAAATATAGATTTAGAAAAAAACACATTATTATATTCAAACACACATCTATCTCCTTCATAATAAGAAACTCTTGGTATTTAAAATTAGGTTGAATTGATTTTGGTCAAATAGCTCCAGAAATATCTCATGATAAATCATGATTATTTAAATTAAAAAAATTTCAAGGAAATTTATAACTTCCCTTAGAAACATTAATTTTTTAATCTATTTAATATGATACTTTGAATTAGTATTTAAGTTATTTTAAAGAGATATTTAGTCTTGGCGATAGTATTGTAGATAATTTGAAAATAATTCATAATTGGAAACTTCATAATTAACCAAGTCAAATGTAGGGTTTCTCTATATAATGGTAAAATTTTAAAGTACATTTGAAAATGTACATTTGATTACAAAAGTATAGATAATTAACCATAAATTGTTCCTAAAACATAGATTTTCTTCTAAAAGTAGGGTTCTTGATCCATACATTCATTCAAATATAGGGTTCCTAATCCATACTGTAATCTAAAAATAGGGTACAAATAGCGTTTATATTATTTTTATAAACATGTTAAGAATAATTATACTTTGATAAATCAAATAAAATCCCATAAGTTTAAATCTTAAAATTTCTTCCAGAATAAAATATTTTTTCTAATAATTATTATCCTGAAATCCAGTTAAAGTAACTTCATTTACAACATAGATTTTGGTGTTTATAAGTATCAAAATCAAAAAGAAATTAATGAAATTGTTGGATAAAAACATTCCCAACATAAATGTCTCAACTTTTAGTGTTTTCTAAGATTAAATTTTAATATGAATCAAGTGAAGAAAGTCTCAAGTTCTTAATTTACAATATTGAGGTATGTGGAAAAATATATTTTTCATTTATAGTTCTTACTCCTCCACTACTTATAACTCTTCTTTATGCTATGTATATTTTATTTTTTTAGTGATCAAATTCAATATATTTTTTGTGAACTTATTTCTAAATTAAAAGATCCAAAAAATAATTACAATCAAGGTTTTTTTTGAAAAAGATCAAATTTTAAAAGAAAAAAATGATTTTATTTTTAAATTGAAAGAACAACCAAATGTTTAAAATTTTGAATTTCAAATCAAGGATATAAAAAAACCACTTTCTCTTTTTTATCATTGAGAATAAGCTTCAAATAAAATTTTGAGATATCAACATGTTATTTAAATTAGTAATATGATTTTTTAAATAATCAAAACTTTTCAACTATTTTAAAAAGTTTACTTTTGTAAAGTGAATTTCTAAAAATAATTTTTTTAATTATTTCAAAAAACATGGTTATCTTGTTTATGAATAAATTTTTAAAAATAATAGATATGGTATACCAAAAGGATTAATCTCCATTCTCATTTTCTAATGTAAATACTTGTTCCAAATAAGTTTTGAATTCTACAATCTCTATTGACTAACTTAATTGGACCAAGATATAGTCACCAAAAACATTAGTCTCTTAAATCCTTTATAAAAAAAGTTCTCAAGAGTAAAACACTATAATCTACCTGGTATATGGATAGTGGGACCTTGAGATACATTTGTGGTGATCTTTCTGAATTCAATAATCTTTATGACATTGATGGAGGGAATGTCACATTTAGAAATGATTAAAAAGGTAAAATTATAGGTATAGGTATGATTGGTTTCTATAAATCTTCTTTAATTAAATATGTTTTATTAATTAAATGATCAAAGTATAATTTACTAAGTATTAGTCAATTATGTGATAGCGGTTTCAAAATCACTTTTAAAAATGATTTTTAAAATGTTTTTCATTTTAAAGGGAATATTTTATTTACCTCATCTCAATTTCAAAATGTTTATATTAAAAATTTAAAATATCTTAAACGTAAAAGTTCTAAGTGTTTAAGTGCACAAGATAATGATTATTCTCTTTAAAATTGGCACCTCGACCATCATAATAGTCACTCTATTATCAAGATAAAATGTAATTGACTAAGATTGACTAAAATTTTATTTTAAATATAACTTAGTTTGTGAACTTTTCCAAATTTTCATGTAACACTTATCCTTTTTTTGATCTAAAAACCATGTTTCCCCTTATAAAGTCATAAAAATATTCCACCTTTCTCATTTTGGACCAACTCAAGTTACTAGTATTAGAGGTAAAAATTAAAATTTTGTAATTATCTATGATTTTACTAGATTTAAATGTTTTTTTGTCCAATATCATAAGAATGATTATTATTATGTATTTACTAACATTTCAAGGAAAGTATAAAATAAAAACACTACTATAAAATGGACCTATCCCCATGGTTTTCTCCAAAACCGTGGGGATATACCCCCCCTATACCCACGGTTTTGGAAAACCGTGGGTATAGGTGTCTATTCAAGACCTATACCCATGGTTTTCCAAAACCGTGGGTATAGGGGGGTCTATCCCCACGTTTTTCCAAAACCATGGGTATAGGTCTGGGATAAAATTCTTATACCCACGGTTATGAAAAACCGTGGGTATAGGTCACTTTTGTGTGCGCGGGAAATTTCTTTTTCTGCGGGAAGGAATTTTTTTTTGGCGAGAACCGTATACCCACAGTTCTTCCCTCTATACCCACGGTTTTTATAAATATATTTAACTAAATATATATATATATATATACATATATGTGATGTTAGGATAGTGGTTAGACACGGTGTTTGCAGCGAAGAGGTTGCGAGATCGAAACTCGGCGGCTGCATTATTTTAGGACCTATACCCACGGTTTTGAAACCGTGGGTAAAAGTCGTTGAAACTGTGACAATTGGATATGTTTCGGTGACATGGTGGTAGGAAACCTATACCCACGGTTTTGGAAAACCGTGGGTATAGGCTGGGGACCTATCCCGACGCCGTTACAGTCCACGGTTCCCAAAACCGTGGGTATAGGCTATACCCACGGTTTTTGGGGCTATACCCACGGGTTTGAACCGTGGGTATAGGCCATTTTTCCAGTAGTGAAAAGTCTATAGAATGTTTTCCCTTATAAGTGACCATGTTAGAGAATTTGATAATAAATACTATGATGATTTTTGTACTTATCAAGGTTATCATCACTCCTTATCCAATCCTATAACACCAAAAAAATGGGGTTATCGAAAGATAAAATAAGACCCCCAAGAAATTTATAATATTATCATAAATGAGTTTTCCATTCCTCAATTATTATGTTCTAAGATGGTAATTATTGAGTTCTTTATCCTTAACTATGTCCTCATAATACTCATCCTTGGAAAAACCCCTTATGAACCATGGAAATGCAAAATTCATAATTTTGGATTATTTAAATTCTTAAATTATAAATGATTTATCCTTAATAAAAAGGATAATCTTGTAAGGTTTGACCCTAAACCCAATGAAATAATCTTCCTTGGGTACTCTAACTCAAGTAAATCCTTCCGAGTATTCAATAAGAGGACCAATAACTTGAAAGTGTCAATTCACATTAAATTTGATGAAAATCTTACTAAGTTAAATTCATAAAGTTATGATGATGTTTAAAATCCTAGTTTAACCCTTCATAAACCTCAATATTCTAAAGTAATTAAAAATTCTCTAGAATACCTATCTACTTCTTTACCCGATGCTTGGATTCAATCAATATGCCATCATCTTTAGAATGTCATCGAATAATCACAATCTAGAAGTCGTACTTAAAGCTTGGTATTAAATAAGTTTAAACATAAATATTTATATCTCACCTTGAACCAAATTCCATTTATGAAAAAATTAATTATGAGAATTGGATACTTTATATGCAAGATCATTTGACCTTATTTCAAAGGAACAACTTTTTGACTCTCATAGAACATCCCTATAATCATCCTATTACTGAAACTAAGTGGGTTTTTTGAAAAAAAATTAACGAATAAGGAAATTTTATCCTAACAAGGATTAAATAGTTACTATAGTCTATAATTAACAAGAATGTATTGGGTATGGTGAATCCTTTACACCTATTAATCCTCTCAAATCCATTATAATCTTGTCATCATTCACCGCCCATTTTAATTTTAAAATTTTTTAAATGGATGTCAAAAGTTCTTTTCTAAATGATTTATTTCCAAAAAAATTGTAGACCAACCAACCCGTTTTAGAAATCCCAAATTACAAAATTATTTTTTCAAGTTAACCAAATATCTATAGGGTTTAAAATATTCTCTTCAAGTAAGGTATGGGTTTTTAACTAAATTTATTTTATTAAATGATTCCAAAATGGGAAAATATAATTCCACCCTTTTTATCAAAAGATTTTCAAATAATTTATTAATCTTAAAATTTATGTTTATGATGTTATTTTGAGATCATATAAAGAAACTATTTTCAATTAATTTTATGATTTAATGAATAAAGAGTTTGAAATGAGTTTTATTAGAGAACTTAAATTCTTTATTGGTTTTCAAGGTTCCCAAAATTCTAATGGGATTTTTTTAAAGAAATGTAAATGAAGTATTGAACTTATAAAGATGTTTTCCAATGATCATTCTAATGAGGTTATAATTCCCATGTGTATAACTAATAAGAAAACATTGGATGAGGTCAGTCAATTATTCAACAAAAAACTTTATCAAAGTATGATTGGAAGTCTACTTAACCTTACTACGATACATTCAGACATTATGTTCAGTGTAATCATTTGTAACAATTTTCAATATAATTTAAAGGAATTGTATTTAAAATATCTCTAAATAATTTTTTATTATTTTAAAGAAACTAAAAACATTGGATTATTTTATCCTAAGGAAACCACTTTTGAACTTTCTTGTTTTTCCGATGCTAGTTTTGGAGGATGCCAACTGAATAATAAAATTACCGGTAAAACTTATGATCTACTAAGAAAGCACCAAATCTATTAAATTATTAGGAAAAAATAACTCTATTGTTATTTCTATAATTGAAGTGAAATACATAGATTTTGGGAGTTTTATGCCCATGATATATAGATGACATGTATTCTATTTGACTTTGGGATAACATATTATTCCATCCCTATCAGGTGTGACAACACTAGTACGATTAGTATTTTTGAAAATCCTATTTAACACTCTTTAACTAAGAATATTGACTTGGGACACCATTTTATATGTGATAACTTTTAAAAAGGTGATATCATTCTTGACATTTTTTGAACGAACCTCTGACTTGATGATATTTTTATAGAACCCCTTCCTCATGATTGAATTGAATTCATCAAAGGTGAGTTGGTTATGATTAGATTTTTATAATTATCTCTAAAACTTGAAAATCTAGAGAATTTTTTCATTTTAAAAACTGTTTTAATTTTTTTATATAATGGATTTGAAATTATTAATGTTTTTCAAAACTTTTAATAATTTTAGAAAATTAAAGTGAGTGTGATACTCTACAATTTTTTTTTTCATGTATGGATACAAACAAGTGGATTTGGTTATAAAAAATATGCTCCTAGGGTTTTATCTTGAAACTAGTTTATTGGGGTTTTCACCCTTTATCCATCTTGATAATGATGAGTGGGATTTTATTGCACACCTGCTTTGACACTATTAGTGAATTCTCTATGGTTTTTTAATAAAATCTTTACTAAATCTTATTTATGAAATGATATTTTTAAAAAAGTAAAATATTTTACTTCTTTATTTTAGTATTTTTTAGTGGTTATGACCCATTTAACTCTGTTGATGCATTATTTGAGAGGGAGATAATCTAGTTAATATTGAAATGACACTATAAGAGATAGTTTCTTTTTCAAAATAATTTTTTTTAAAATAAATTATTTAGTTTAGGTTTCTTTGAAAATCATTTTCCAAGTTTTATTTATCAAAAATTTAATTTCAAAAAAAAAGTTTGTTATCTTAAACTTGATTTAAAATCGCTCTTTCAAATATTTTAAAATTTTGTCAAACTATTTTCAAAAATTTGTTATTTTCTCTCTTAAAATATCATTAATGATGATAAATGTAGTTTTCTAACCTTGTTTTTAACTTATTTTTTATAATACTCAAGGGTGTAAGTTTGATAATTTATCCCATAGGAGACCTTTAACCAAATGGGGATAATTTTTAGACTTTATCTCAAAGGGGATGTAAGTTTATTGTTTGGGGGAGAAGTGTGTGTATGTTTATAATAAAATGTTATGTTGTGAAAAACATGGCACACAATCTTAATATCATGGTAACATATTTCTCTTTATCTTGTTTTATTATTGTTTTAATTAAATTATTATTCAAGTGTTTATGAACATCATAAAGGCTTATATTTTTGTGATTATCACCATTATTTGATAATAATGATTATAAAAACTGTTAAATTATTTAATATTTTCATTTAAGTGATGTTCAACTAGTTTGATGACATTATATTAGAACCATTTAAAGGATCCTTAAATATATATTAATGTATATTTTTAAGCCTTATAAGAAGATTTGAAGAATAATGGAGTATTATTTAAGGAAGTGGAAACCCAATTTAGGAATCCAAAGGTTTAAGGTAGTACCATTCATCTGATGTAGTGCCACTGTACAATCAGTGTGATGCCTAGGATCATACCAAGCTAGCAGGATGCCACCATATACTTAGTGGAGGAGCACTAGATAACCAATGTTGATGGGAAGTATCACCTTCAATTATAATAATCCATCAGCCAAATGGTGGAGGTTCACTGGATAGTTGGTGAAAGCATGAAATATACACATATTTCCAAGAAGCCCATCAATTACCTAGTGAAGGAAACTGAGTACTTGATGGGGTTGGGAAAGAAACTTTGAACCCAATATTTATGGTGTTAAAAAATCATTGAGCTTTGAAATATTCAAAATAGAGACCCCCAAAGGATTATAGAATATTAACAAAGGTATTAGAGACTAAAAATATGGACCTTAATGTCCTTAGATTCTAAATTTCCCATCTGATATTCAATGAAAATGTGGTAAATTTCTAAATTTATATCAATAGTTATCTCCTTTATAAATCCTATTTCTACTTTATAGAGTGTGAAAAAATTGTAATATTTAATAATTCTCTTCTATAATTCTCATTATCTCCTAGCATTTTTCATATTATTTGATAGAATTGAGATCAACCTACAAAGTGGTTGCTTCCTAGAAATCTCTTCATATTACTCTTTCTTAAAAAATTTGTTCTCAATACCATTAAAGTAAGAGACCATGGTTTTGTTTTCATTCATTTAATATTTAAAGGGATTATTATTCTTAAGTTTTATTGATTTCCTCATAAATAAATAGTGTCTATTATATTTCTGGTTTCTTTTTGTAACCTAAAAAATAAGGGATAGTTTTGGTATCGTGGATAACATTAAATCCAAGGGAGTAATATATTAAATCCTCAAGTGATTGGGGTGGTAGACATATGGGATATTTTATAGATGTTTTTTAACTTCCTTACAAAAATATTATCTCATTTAATTTCTAAAATTTAAATTATTTATCTCATTCAGTTGTTGATTTATTTGTTTGTTTAATCCATCAATTAACACTTAATTTATTAATCATTTTGAATCATTATTTTTTTATTATTACACTTATATTATTCTATTTAATTATTTTTTCAATTTAAAAATTTGACTCTTTTAGTTTAATTATTCAAAAGGTTTTAAATTATTTAATCTATTTTAATGAAAATTTTAAACTTGTATTATTTTCCTTTTATTTTTAAAGTTAAATTCACCCCCTTCCATTTTTCTCAACTCCGAACAACATTTGGTATCCAAGGAGTCTTGATTTTTTTTAAATTCATTTAATTCTTTTTTGTTTTTAAAATATTTAATTTATTTTTCAATAATTATTTTATAAAATGGATTTTCAAAACTCTCATGGTGCTCTGGAAGGAAAATACTTGGGTCGTGCTCCATTTTCTGATGGAAATAATTATTTTTATTATAAAACTTGCACGTTTAATTTTGTTATATCTATCAAATATCTTTTTTATAATATTATAATTAATTTTTATACTCATATAAATAAAAAATAATACAAATGGACCCCAAATGATATTTCCTATTTTGAATTAGATGGTAAAGCTATGGATTCCCTGCATTGTGGTTTGAATAAAAATGAATTTAATCAAATATATACATGAAAAACAACTCATTAAATTTGGAAAATTTTATAAGGAACTCATGATGGAACTAATAAATTCAAAGATACCCATTTATATATGTTTTGAAAAGAATTTGAAAGTTTTTCTTTTCAACCTAGGGAATCTATCACCAAATTTTTTTTATTAATTTTATGATATTTTTAATGGGTGAAAATATCATGGTGTCTCTATTTCAATAGAAACTTCATTCAAGAAAATTCTTTGGCTAATACCAAGTAACTGGGCACCAAAATTAACCACAATTCAAGAATATAAAGAAATAAAAAACATAGTTATAGAGGAAATAATTTGTTCTCTCATGACATATGAGATTACTTTGAGAGGGAAATCCAAAAAGGAAGGTAAGGAAGTCAAATAAAATTAAAATACTATCACTTTCAAGGATATCAATAACTACTCTTCAAGAAGTGATATTGAAATTGATAAAATTTCCAAAAGGGTAAGAAAGTACCTGAAAAACAAAAATAGGTACCCAATGATTACAAAAGGAAAATTAATACTTGTAATTCACTTCCATTAGATCAAAAATATGGTCTACATAAAGTTGTATTATCCCTTGAACAAAAAGTACAAAAACAAGAAGAAAGGTAATAAATCTCTAAAGGTCTCAACTTGGATTATGTGTGGAGATTATATTTCAATATGAATCAACTGATAAGAGTCCCAAGTGCTTAATGGCCAATGTTGAGGTATGTGACAAAATAAATTCTTAATAATCTAGTTCTTACTCTACTTATTCTACCTCTTCTTTAAGGTATGAAGATATTATTTTTTATAGAGATCAAATTTAATATTATTTTTTTAAAATTTAATCTAAATTAAAAAATATTAAAAATAATTTAAATCAAGTTGTTTTAAAAAATGATAAACTTTTAAAAGAAAAAATTGATTTGATTTTAAAATTAAAAGAACAATCAAATGTTAAAAATTTTTAATTTCAAATTAAGGATATAAAAAATTATCATTCTAATTTTTCTCAAGGTGAAGAAACTTTAAATAGAATTTTGGGATCTCAACATATTATTCAAATAAGTATTATGATTGTATTTTTAAAATAATATAAAATTCTAAACTATTTTAAAAAGTCTAATTTTTTAAAGGGAATTTCTCAAAATAAATTTTGTAATTATAGTAAAAAACAATATTATCTTATTTATGAATAAAATTATAAAAATTCAAGATATGGTAGACCAAAAGGATTAATCTCTCTTATCATTTTTATAAAGTCAATACTTCTTCCAAATAAGTTTGGATTCCAAAATCTCTATTGGATAACTTATGTGGAACCAATATATGGGTTCCAAAAAAATTAGTCTCTTAAATTATTTTTAGGTAAAAGGTGTCAAGATAAAAACTAAGAAGCCACTTTTTATATTTATTGTAGGTTCTTGAGTCACATGTGCAATTATCCTACCAAATTAAATCATCTCTAAGACTTTTATGGGGGAAATATCACATTTAGAGATGATTCAAAAGGTAAAATTATGGGTATTGGTACAATTGGTTTCTCCAACTCTTCTGTAATTTAAAATGGTTTATTTATTAAAGGTTTGAATCATAATTTATTAATTATTATTCAATTTTGTGATAGATATTTCAAAATTACTTTTAAAAATGATTTTTAAAAGTTTTTAATTATAAAGGGATGATTTTATTTATCACATCTTGATTTTAAAATTTTTATATTATTTATTTATAATATCTTGCAATTCAAAATGTTACATGTTTATGTGTAAAATATAATGATTCTTGGATTTAGAATTAGTGCATAGGACATCATAATATTCACTCTCTTGTTGAGATCATCCATAACTCACTGGTATGAGATTTACTGAAATTGTATTTTAAAGATAACTTAGTTTGGGAAACTTACCAACTTGGAAAGAAATAGAAATACTCTTTCTAATCTAAAAACATTATTTTCTATCCTAAAGCCTTAGAACTAGTCCACCTTGACATTTTTATACCAACTCAAGTAACAAATATAGAAGGTAAAAATTACACCTTTGTAATTATCAATGAATTTAATATATTTACATGGGTCTTCTTCCAAACTCATAAGAATAAGGCTTGTAATTTATTTATAAACTTTTCAAGGAAAGTAAAAAACTAAAAGGGATATAGTCTCTTTTACCTTATAAGCGACCATGGTGGAAAATTTGATAATGAATACTTCTATGAGTTTTCTATTTCTCAAGGTTATCATCACACCTAATTCACTCCTAGAACACCTCAATAAAATTGGGTTGTCAAATAATGAAATAGGACCCTCCAAAAAATGTATAGGACTCTACTAAATAATTTTTCCATTCCTCAATTATTTTGGGACAAGGAATTTAATACCAAATTCTTTATCCTTAACCACGTCCTCATAATACATATCTTAAGAAAACCCCCATATGAACTTTGAAAAGGTAAAATTTCTAATGTTTTCTTCTTTAAATTCTTCGATTGTAAATGATTTATCCTTAATACCAAGGATAATATAGAAAATTTTGACCCCAAATATGATGAAGGAATCTTCCTTGGGTACTATAACTCAAGTAAAACCTTCTAAGTCATCAATAAGAAAACCAAGACTATATAGGAGTGAATTAACATCAAATTTGATTAGAATATTTTAAGTCACATCCTCAATGTGATGTTGATGCTGACTATCCTAGTTTGACACTTCATAAACCTAAATATTCTAAATTAAATTAATATACTCCTGAATACCTATATAATTCTTTACTCGAGGCTTAGATTCAATCCAAATACCATCCTCTTGAGAATGTTATCAAATAATTACAATCTAGAACTAATATTAGAAGGTTAGTATTAAATGAGGTTGAACATCAATATTTTTTATCTCACCTTGAACCTTATTACCTTAATGATATTGTTAATTATGAAAATTAGATACTTTCTATGAAAGAGGAGTAGAACCAATTTCAAAGAAAAAATGTTTAGACTCTCATAGAATTTCTTGATAATCATCCTATTATTGGCACTAAGAGGGTTTTTTTAAACAAACTTGATAAAAAAGGAAATGTTTTCTGCAACAAGGCTTAAATTATTGCTAAAGTATATAATCAATAAGAAGGTATTGTTTATGGTGAAATTTTTTAACCCATTTCTCAAATAAAATCCATTAGAATCTTATTGTAATTTTATTCTTATTTTAATTTCAATATATATAAAATGGTTATAAAAGGTGATTTTATAAATGATTTTATTTTTGAAAATGTTTTTGTAGAATAACTACCTAGTTTTGAAAATCCTAAATTTCTAAATTTTGTTTTGAAGTTAACCAAAGATATAGATTGTTTAAAAAAACCCCTCGGTCTTAGTATGAGAGGTTAAATAAATTTATTTTATAAAAAAGGCTTCAAAATGAGAAAATTTAATTCCACCCTTTTTCTCAAATTTTTTTCAAATGATTTATTAATCATTCCAATTTATGTTGATGATGTTATTTTTGGCTCAAATGAACAATCTTTTTATAATGGATTTATTGATTTAATGAATAAAGAGTTTGAAATGAGTTTTATGTGAAAAATTAAATTCTTTATTGGTTTTTAAATTTCATGAAATTCTAATATAAATTTTTAAAACCAAAATAAATACACTAATGAACTTATAAATAAGTTTGGTATGGATAATTTTAGTGAAATTAAAACACCCATTAGTACAACTTTAAGATAAAATTGGATGAAGTTGATTAATCAATTTACAATAATATTTATCAAATTATGATTAGAATCCCACTTTTCCTTAATGCGACCCATTCAAAAATCATGTTCAGTGTATGCCTTTATGCTCATTTTTAATCTAATCCAAAGGAATTATATTTAAAATCCCTAAAAATATTTTTCTTTTATTTGAAAGGAACTAGAAAACCTTATATTATTTTATCCTAAAGAAATACCATTTGAACTTTCTTATTTTTCTGATGATTATTTCGGAAGATTAAAACTAGATATGAAAAGTACCAGGGGAACTTGTCAGCTAATAGGAAAATATCTTTTCTTCTGGAGTAGTAAGAAGCAAATTTTTTTTGTTGTTTCTATAGATGAATAGGAATAAATATCCACTAATATTTATTTTACAAAAGTTATATGGATGAAACATACTCTCTTGAACTTTGGGTTAATATATTCTTCCATCACTATCAAGTTTAACAACAATGGTTTTTCCGACGCTTTCTCCAGGGCACCACCCGTCCGTCTGATTCGGGGGCGATGGCACTGTTTGTTGCCCCGCATTCTTACTTTCCAAAGGCGGGCAACATCCGTTCCTTGTTTAGGGATGTTTTCTCCTTGATTGAAATGGGTGATGGGATGTCGGTTCCTCATTCCATGGATTCCTCGTTGGAACTCGTTACCTAGTCCGGGTCTCCCTCATATATTTGAGTCGCAGTTAATGAATCTCGTTCCTGGTGCCATAACTTTGTGGACATCGGTTAATTACACTACTTTTGTCAGGACATTCTATGGGGTCTTAACATGGTATAAACCTTCGGTCAGAGTAGACGACAACATCAAGCATGTCAGGGAATCTATGGATACATGAACATTGGGGAACTTGTATTCTTCCTCATAAGAGGGCATCTCAAGGGCGCAGAACCTGAGGAATCCCACATCAGTCACAGGGTATCTTATGCTGGAGGTATGTATCTGAGGTTTTCCTCAGATTACCATGTTTAACATAGGGTATGCCATGAGTTTATCATCTTGAGGATACGGTTATTCCAAAGGCACGTCTTCTGAGGTTTTCCTCAGGCATCTCATGTTTAACACGAGGTAGGCCACAAGTTTAACGTCTTGCAGAGACATATCAGACTGATTAGAACACTGACTAGAGTGGATTAGATAGGTGTGCCCCCTTGAGGGAACACTGATGTCGGGGCTAACGTGTGGTTAGTTTCCCAGTTACTACTAGGAGTAGCGAAGAGGTGAATTGACATGATCTCACTGGAATGTGGCGGACTAGGTAAGAATCGGGATAGATGATGGGTGGTTAAGTGAAGTGGATGGATATATGTAATGTATTCGACTCTAGGAGACTATGATGGTGGGCTTGAGCCTCGAAGAGACTTCCTACATATCCCCGTGGAAGAAAATAAAAGTCTGCATAGTTTGGTGAATGTAGTTCATCTTCAAAATGGATTACCGCTGGTTGGAGTTCCAACGGATTACCGCTAAAATGGGATAACAACGGCTTACCGTTGGATGGGGTGACAATGGATTACCGCTGTTGGGGTGATCAAAATGGCTTACAGCTGAAAGGGGTGACAACGACTTACTAGTGAAAGGGGTGATCACAACAGATTACCACTGAAAGGGGTGACAACGACTTACCGTTGAAAGGGGTGACAATGGCTTACCACTGAAAGGGGTGATCACAATGGCTTACTACTAAAAGGGGTGATAAAAATGACTTACCACTAAAAGGGGTGACAATGGTTTACCGCTGAAAGGGGTGATCACAATGGCTTACCACTGAAAGGGGTGACATCAACTTACCACTGAAAGGGGTGATCACAATGGATTACTGCTATTGGGATTGAACCTCAGGGAGGATTCCTACATACCTTGCATTGGAAAGGATCAAAGTCCTTGTAGTTCGGAACAATGTTTGGTGAACCAGCATGAAAGAGGTCAGAACGACCGGGTGTTGGGCTTAAACCTCATGGAGGCTTCCTACGTACCTTGCCTTGGAAAGGATCATAGTCCATGTAGTTCGGGAATCGAGGGTTGGTGAACTGATGTGAATGAGGACCTGGGGTCCAGGTGGATGGTGGGATTGAACCTCATGGAGGCTTACTACGCACCTTGCCTTGGAAAAGATCAAAGTCCTCGTAGTTTGGAATGAGTCTTGGTACACCAACATGAAGATGGTCAGGACCAATGGGTGTTGGGATTGAACATCAGGGAGGCTTCCTACGTACCATACCTTGGCATGGATCAAAGTTCACGTACTTCGGGTTGGTGTGTGGGGCTTACACTCTAGGCTACCCGGGTATCGCTATGGAGCGAAAATGGTGAATGGGGATTGTATCACCCTCAGTTTGAGATATATAACCTTTTTTATGAATTTTTATGTGTTTAAAGTGCATGGGATGAGTTGGGAAGAGGTTGGGAGAGTTTGGAATGGTTGTGGATGAGTTTGGAGGCTTTTAAAGGGGTGCACGGTTTGAGAACGGTTAGCGGAAACCATGCGGACCCTTGTTCTCGAGACAATAGGCCTCACACGGCCTGTGAACGATTTTCCAAACCGTTCGAGGAAACCGTGCAGACTCTGGATCTCGAGGAAGTGGCGTGCACACGGTTAGCGCATGGTTTGCCAAATCGTGCGGGCTAACCGTGCATCCACTTAAAGTTAGGGTTATAAGTTTTGGGCTCAGTCGGGATTGCCTCATTTCAATACAATATTCCTCCCACTTGAGCCTCACTCAGGATTTTGGGTTCTCAGGGGTTAAGGGTTCTCTCCTACTCATTTTGGAAGTGTTTCAAAGAGGATTCAAGGCGGTTTGAAGGTGATTGCTTCCGGGTAAGTCTCTCATCTTGCTTCTCATGTGTTTTCCTCTAGATCTACATCTCTATATTTCATTGTTTTCTATATCTACACTTGTTGGGTGTAGATATAGGGTTGGGGTTTCCTTGGATGTTAATTTTTAAGGCCTTTTATGGTTAGGGAAGGTGATATAGAGAGGTTTCGATGGTGCATTCGCCGGATTAGAGGTGCGGTGTTTTGTGGGTCGTTTTCTTGGGAACCCTAAAGGTATGTGGCTTCTCTCTCAACTCCACTTGGTTAGAGCTATTTGTTTTGGTTACAATTATTTTTTTTCCTTTAAATTAATTGTATTTTGATGTGCGAAATTGGATGAAAATCCCTTGGGTGATGTTTTGGGGATTTTTGGGAAAAAGGGGGTTTTGTGGTGAAATGTTCTTGTTTTGGATTTTAAAATGGAAATTTTAAAATGGAATGCTATGATTGAATTGTGAAATGATTGATGGAAATGGTATTGAATAAAAATGTTGTTTTATTGAAATGGTTTGGCATGGAAAATGGTTTTCAATAAATGGGTGAGTTATTGAAGTGGATTGATATGCAATGGAATTTGGTTGATTGCATAATGTTGTGACCTCGATGGGTTATATTCTTGGTTGTAATTGGTTGAAATGTTGTGTGGAAGTGGGCGAGGAGTCTCACTATAAAAAGGGGATGGATAGTGGTCGGAAGAACCACTATATGGGTAGTGGTCGGGAAGTACCGCTAGGTGTGAATGGGTGAATGGGTTGGGCGGAAGTCCCACCGTTTGGTTGTTTGTTGTGCATTGCTTTGCAAGTTGTAAATTGTTGTTCTAGTGTGTGGATGATGAAATGGATTATGGCATCTTTGGTTGGATTTCTCTTGGTGGCTTGGTTTGGGTGTGATGGCTTGGTAAGAGCATGGTTGGCTTATAGAAATGGTTTCACTTGTGATTATTTTATATAAAATGTTTTATATAAATGTGCTAATGGTTTTATCCTAGTGGAATGTGTAGGGAATTCATTTGGGGGAATCCTACTAAGTTTTAGTACTCACCCCCTACTTTGGCATGTTGGTGTCTTTTCAGATTTTGTGTATCTTGACGCGAACAAAGGTAATGAATCACCCTCCTTTAGTGGAGCTTTGTGATGTCTTGGTGGAGCATGGAGCTTGGAGCTTTGTGTGGAGCTGTGGTGGTGGAATGACTCGTAGTGGCTGTTGTTTAGTTTTTCACTTGTACTTTGATGTTGTGTGGACATGTCTGGTTGTATTGGTTTTGAGTTGTGTTTTAGAACAACTTGGTTGTCTTTTGGGAATGCATGGTTGGGTAATTGAATTGACATGCATCATGTAGTGGCTATTTGTGGATTGTTTGGTTGGTTTTGTCTTAAGGGAAAATCGTTCCCCAACTTAATATTGAAGCCCTAGACATTTATTGCCAGCCTTTGGCACCTTGGGAACGTCACTTAAAGCCAAGTATCCCTCACCGCCTCCTCAAGCCAGTGAGGTATGGGTGGGGTGTTACAAGTGGTATCAGTTAGTTCGGTCCTTTGGAGTTGATTCTCGGATTTGGTGTTGACATTCATTGTGGTATACTCCTTGAGTCGGGATGGTAGAAAGGCGTAGGAATTCCGGAACTTAAAATTTATAGCATAAAAGGATGTAGCTAACCCTTTTATGCTGAAATTCAAGTTACGAGGGAGTTGGATACATAAGTCTTTTGGATACACTTATAGGCATTGGATATCTCATTGTCGTGGGTGTAACCAATGAGATGAGAATGACATGAATAGTAGAAATGGATTCCCTTTAGGATGCATATTTCATTGGGGTATAATGATTTATGATGTGATATGAATGTGTGAAATTTGATTTTGGATAAATTGGTATTTTGAAAATGGATTGGTTTTCAAAATGGTGAAACATGGAACATGTGGAAAATGTGAACTGGTGGAAAGCCTGGTTGTGATAGTGTTGTGTAATGTGATTTGAAATGGGATTTCGTGATGTCTACATAAGTGAGACTCATGGTTTTTTGTTTTCTATTTATAGAAATGGCACCAGGTAGACGTTGTAGAGACCAACCAGAGGAGGCTGCAGAGAATGTGATTGCACCTGAGCCTCAGGTGAACCAGCAGCTAGTGAAAAGTATAGTGAAAGCTTTCCAAGCTATGGGAAGTGGGAATAAAGTGGATGAACCAAGGAATGTGGATTATGTGGTTCAATTTCAAAGGCAGAATCCACCCATCTTCAGGGGTGATTCAGAGCCGTAAAGGGAAGAAGCATGGTTGAATAGAATGAACAAGATCTTTGAGTTCTTGGGAACACCGGTAGAGCTGAATGTGAAGTTGGCCATGTATATGTTGGAATATCTTTCCCTTCAGTGGTGGGAGTTGGTATTCCAAGCTGGGATGGACCAGGGTATGATGTGGGAAGGTTTTGAGGAATTTTTTAACAAACAATTCTACCCACATATGTTCAGAATTTAGTTTACGAATGATTTATTCATTTTGAAGCAAGAGTTGATGTCGATGACGGAGTATGCAGCTAAGTTTATGAACTTAGTGCGGGTTGCACCCGAGGTGGTGGGTAGCACGTCGTTGAAAGCAAGGATCTTTGAAGCGGAGTTATGGAAAGAAATCCGTTCAAAGATAGCGGTGTTTTGTATAGATGATTACACAGAGATGGTGAATAGAGCCTCGGTGGCTGAGTGGGATCTGTTGGGCGCTCCGGGCGGGGGAAGCATGGTGGTACCCATGGGGAATAGTGGGAACTCTAACGCTGGGTTCAAGCAGAAGAGGGAAACTTATTCC
The DNA here is from genome assembly GCA_963277665.1 of Viscum album. Taxonomy (NCBI): domain Eukaryota; kingdom Viridiplantae; phylum Streptophyta; class Magnoliopsida; order Santalales; family Viscaceae; genus Viscum; species Viscum album. The sequence goes on from OY728155.1 coordinate 1,810,532,379, forward strand.
TAGGGTGGGAATATGGAATATAATCCAATGACAGGATCAGTAAATCTTCACACAAGAGCCACAACCTAGTTGATGAGGACTCGCTATGTGCATCCAAGAGACCTGAGATCAAATCTGGGTGGAGGAATATTTCCGGGTCACTGTAGTACTACTGTAGCAGTACTGTAGCAGGTGCTATAGCAACCAGAACTATTCATCCATCTGGGCCTTCGGGCCACCGGTTTGGTCCTCGGGTCCTACAAGGCTTTTGGGACACCCAAGGACTTAGGGCCAGTTGATTATCATGGCCTTCGGGCCACCTTAAGGCCTTAGGCCCACCCCAAGGCCTTCGGTCCACATGAATGTAGGCCTCAGACACACTACAAAAAAGGAGCAGCCCTAGAAGAGGATTCCGAGCAGGTGCACTCACCAGAGCAGAGCCAAATGGATTTTCAGAATGAGAGGGTATAACTATGCCATCGGTACCAGCCCGTGCTTGCACGGGAAGCCTAGCTAGACGGTCATGAAAAGGTGGAGACCTACTATCAAGATGCAGATGCTGGGGAGGGGCAGTTCCTTGTAGATAGTCTGGTTGAATTCCCTAAGACCTTCGGGTCATGTAATCTTTTAAGCCTACAAGCCATGTAATCTCTGAGGCTACGAGCCTTATAAGGGTCCCCCCTCATCCCTTGAAAGGGGGGTTATCAAAAATCAATAAAAATGAAGGCCTTTGGGCCATTCAAGATTGGTAAATCTTCCTCCGAAGCCCTAGAGCAAGCCGAGATGTTTTCAGTGTGGTTCAACGAGCCACATAAAGTGAGATTGTACAACACAACCTTGAGCATGTCATAATTGTAAGCAGATATGGAATCTGCAGTGTTATTGTCAGAATTATACAAGGTCAGGTGCACGTGACACTCCTCAGGGATCGTAGATGTCATATGCTTCGACGGTACGAGGACAGCAGCACACCCCTTGTTAGCAGAGTAAAATGGGTCATAGTGATTCTTGGAATACCACGACACCTCAGCAGAGCAATAAAGAGCAGAGTGTGGTAAGAAAACATGTGTTTGGAGATGATCAGGTTGTGGTGGATGATCAGTCGGGACCATCCAGTGCGAGGTACTATTATTTTAAATTCTACCTTGATGAAAGTGTTGTTTGATACAGGTGATTCACACTCTTTTATTGCTACATGTGTGGTTGATTTTTTGGGTTTAAGGGTAGAGATGATTCCCTCGGTTTTGAAACTTCAAACTCCTCTAGGTCAAAGAGAGTGTCGTGCCTTCTTGTGTAGATAATGTTGTGTCATTGTGGGAAAAGTTGAGATTGTGCGACATTTCTTATTGTTTGATATGGATGGGTATGATGTAATCCTGGGAATGGATTGGCTTGTGATGTTTAAGGCCCACATCGACTGTGATGCGGGGACAATGGCTTTTACGACACACGATGGTGTTAGACATCTCTTTAGAGGAGAGAAGCATGAAAGACAGGGTGAAACAGGTTTGTTGGAACCATCAGTGGGTATGTTATCATATTATTTGGCGGTGTTGTCATTGGAATCGGTAGAGGGTGTTGAGCAGAGTATTCCTCCAGCATTGGTGGATCAGTTCATGGATGTTTTTCCTGGTGAATTCTCTAGGTTACCTTACGTAAGAGAAGTGGAGTTTACGATTGATCTCCTTTCGGGGACCATTCCTATCTCAATTCCGTCTTATCGGATGGCACCAGATGAATTGTGGGAATTGAAAATCCAGTTGGAAGAGTTAGAAAACAAAGGGTTTATCCGGCCTAGCACGTCTCCGTGGGTATCGCCAGTGTTGTTTGTGAAAAAGGCAGATGGAACCTTGAGGCTCTGTATTGATTATCATAGACTTAACCAAGTTACGATAAAGAATAGATATCCACTTCCATGAATTGATGATTTGTTTGACCAGTTGATGGGAGCCCAATGGTTCTCCAAGATCGACCTGAGGTCAGGATATCATCAATTGCGAGTGAGAAAGGAGGATATTTCTAAAACAGATTTTAGAAGTAGATATGACCATTATGAATATGTGGTTATTCCCTTTGGTCTAATGAATGTGCCAGCGGTGTTTATGGAATTGATAAATCAGATATTTCAGAGATATCTGGATTCATTTGTGGTGGTGTTTGTCAATGATATTCTGGTGTATTCAAAGACAAGGGTGGAGCATGAGCAGCACTTGGTGACAGTGCTGGGGATCTTGAGGGATCATTGGTTGTATTCCAAATTGTCAAAGAGTGGCCTTTGGATATAGGAAGTTCGTTTTCTTGGCCATATGATTTCTGAATGGGGTGCTTCAGTGGATCCAGGAAAGATAGAGGCTGTTATCTCGTGGAAACCGCCAAAGAATGTGTTATAGATACAGAGTTTTCTTGGTCTAGATGAGTATTATCAGAGTTTTGTTCATGATTTTTCACGTTTGGCTTCGCCAATGATAGCTTTGACAAGAAATAATGTTCCATTCCAATGGAATGAACAATGTCATCAGTGTTTCGAAGAGCTAAAGGGTTGTCTTACATTAGCACCAATTTTGGTTTCGCTAGAATCAAGAAGAGGATACGTGGTGTATTGCATTGCATCGGGATCAGGGTTGGGGTGTGTTCTCATGCAAGGGAATCATGTGGTTTCATATGGCTCACAGTAGTTGAGAGTGCATGAGAAGAACTACCCAACTCATGATTTGGAGTTGGCAGTAGTGGTCCATGCTTTGAAAGTGTGGTGTCATTATCTCTTCAGTGAGAAATTCATGGTATATACAGATCATAAGAGCTTGAAGCACATTTTATCAAAAAGGTATTTGAACTTGAGGAAAAAGATATGGATGAAATATCTCCAGATGTTTGATTTTAACTTGATGTACACACTGAGTAAGGGAAATTTGGTGGCGGATGAATTAAGTAGAAAACCGTATGCTCAGGTGGTGAAACAGGAATCAGACCAGTGTAAGTTGATGTCGGTTATAGCTGATATGCGGTTGGAATGTGAGGACCAGGGTGATAGAGTGGTCTTCTTTCTAGTTTTGTTGATTCCTAACTTGGTTGGCCTAGTTAGAGAGGTACAAATATCTGATTCTGAGTGTGTGACCGTGGGCTCCAGACTCAATAGTGGGGAGACCATTGGGGATTGACAACTAAATGGAGATTCAATTTTATGTTTTCAAAATTGGATGGTTGTACTAGTTTCTTTTTAGGAGGATCTTGTCAGGGTGTATCATCATTCCAGGTGGGCTGTTCATCCTAGAATTTAGAAAATGTATAAAGCACTGAAGGCGCAGTTCTGGTGGGCTGGTATGAAAATAAGTGTGGCTAAATATTTTTCCAGATGCTTGACTTGTTAGCAGGTCAAGGCAGAACATCAGAGGCCAGCTGGAATGTTACAGTCTTTACTAATACCTATTTAGAATTGGGAGCATATAGCGATGGATTTTGTCACAGGTCTCCCAAGAACGGCCAAGAATCATGATACCATTTGGGTGATAGTGGACCAGCTAACGAAGTCATCCCATTTCATCCCGATTCGTGAATCTTATACGGTTGAGGATCTGTCCAAAATCTATATCTGGGAGGTGGTAAAGAGGCATGGTGTTCTAGTTTTGATTGTATCAGATAGAGATCCGAGGTTTACATCTCATTTCTAGAAATACTTACAGCAAGCCCTTGGAACACAGTTGACGATGAGTACGACATATCATCCTCAGACAAATGGTCAATCTGAGAGGATGATACAAACTATGGAGGATATGTTGCGGGATTGTGTCATGGATTTTGGTGGCTCATGGGAGGATCACTTGTCATTGGTTGAGTTATCGTACAATAACAGTTATCAAGAATCCATACAGATGGCTCCGTTTGAAGCATTGTATGGGTGCCGTGTTGTTCTCCACTATGTTGGGTGGAAACGGGTGAGTCTTCGATGGTTGGACCGAGTCTTGTCCAGGAGACTACAGAGAAGATCAAGTTGATCAGGAAGATAATGGAGATGGGTCAGAGTCATCAAAAATCATATACGGATCATCGTCAATGGCCGTTGTTGTTCCAGGTGAGTGATCATGTGTTCTTGAGGATCTCTCCTAGGTTGGGACATCGTCAGTTTGGGAAGTAGGGAAAGCTATATCCAAGGTATATTGGACCTTTTGAGGTTCTCGAGTGGGTTGGTGAGGTGGCTTATTGTTTGGATTTTCCACCACAGTTTAGTGTGGTGCACAATGTGTTTCATGTATCACAGTTGAAAAAGTATCAGCCGGATCGTGACCATGTGATTCAATGGGATCATGTTGAGCTAGAACCAGATGCTTTGTTGGTGCAAGTGCCAGTGCGGGTTGTGGATAGGCAAGAGAAAGTATTGCGTGGTAAAAGTATCAGTTTAGTTCATGTTTTGTGGCAACATGGTCAGATTCAAGAGGAGACTTGGGAGCAGGAGAAAGAGATGATCAAGCATTGGTCCGAGCTCTTTCGGCAAAGGGCGGGTTTACTACCTTATGAGGACGGAAAGTCCATTGGTGGGGAGAATTTAGCACCCATGGTTTGGGGAATGTGTCCTTTTTTATGAATTTTTATATGTTTAAAGTGCATGGGATGAGTTGGGAAGAGGTTGGGAGAGTTTGGAAGGTTTTGGATGAGTTTGGAGGCTTTTAAAGGGGTGCACGGTTTGAGCACGGTTAGTGGAAACTGTGCGGGTTCCCCAAGAAACCGTGTGGACCCTTGTTCTCAAGACAGTAGGCTTCGCACAGCCTGTGCATGGTTTTCCAAACCGTGCGAGGAAACCGTGTGGACCCTGGATCTCGAGGAAGTGGTGTGCACACGGTTATCGCACGGTTTGCCAAACCGTGCGGGCTAACCGTGCGGCCACTTAAAGTTAGGGTTATAAGTTCCAGATTCACTTGGGATTGCCTCATTTCACTCCAATCTTACTCCCACTCGAGCCCCACTCAGGATTTTGGGTTCTCAGGGGTTAAGGGTGCTCTCCCACTCATTTTGGAAGCGTTTCAAAGAGGATTCAAGGCGGTTTGATGGTGATTACTTCCGGGTAAGTATCTCCTCTTACTTCTCATGTGTTTTCCTCTATATCTACATCCCTCTATTTCATGTTTTTCTAGATCTACACTTGTTGGGTATAAATATAGGGTTGGGGTTTCCTTGGATGTAAATTTTTAAGGCTTGTGATGGTTAGGGAAGGTGATCTAGAGAGGTTTCGGTGGTGCGTTCACCGAATTGGAGGTACGGTTGTTTGTGGGTTGTTTTCTTGGGAACTCTAAAGATAGATGGCTTCTCTCTTGACTCCACTTGGTTAGAGCTATTGTTTTTGGTTACAATTAATTTTTTTTGCTTGAAATTAATTGTGTTTTGATGTGTGAAATTGGTTGAAAATCCCTTGGGTGATGTTTTGGGGATTTTTGGGAAAAAAGGGGGTTTGTGGTGAAATGTTCTTGTTGTGGATTTTAAAATGGAAATTTTAAAATAGAATACTATGATTGACTTGTGAAATGATTGATGGAAATGGTATTCAATAAAAAGGTTGTTTTATTGAAATTGTTTGGCATGGAAAATGGTTTTCAATAAATGGGTGAGTTATTGAAGTGGATTGATATGCAACAGAATTTGGTTGATTGCATGATGTTGTGACCTTGATGGGTTATATGCTTGGTTGTAATTGGTTGACATGTTGTGTGGAAGAGGGCGGGGAGCCTCACTATAAAAAGGGGATGTATAGTGGTCGGAAGAACCACCATATGGGTAGTGGTCGAAAAGTACCGCTAGGTGTGAATGGGTGAACGGGTTGGGCGGAAGTCCCACCATTTGGTTGTTTGTTGTGCATTGCTTTGAAATTTGGAAATTTTTGTGCTAGTGTGTGGATGATAAAATGGCTTATGGCATGTTTGGTTGGATTTCCCTTGGTGGATTGGTTTGGGTGTGATGGCTTGGTAAGAGCATGGTTGGCTTATGGAAATGGTTGCACTTGTGATTATTTTATATAAACTGTTATATATAAATGTGTTAACAGTTTTATCCTAGTGGCATGTGTAGGGAAGTCATTTGGGGAAATCTTACTGAGTTTTAGTACTCACCCCCTGATTTAGCATGTTGGTGTCTTTGCAGATGTTGTGTATCGTGACGTGGGAAAAGTTAAGGAATCACCCTCCTTTAGTGGAGCTTTTTGATGTCTTGGTGGATCATGGAGATGGAGCTTGGTGTAGAGCTATGGTGGTGGCATGGCTCGTAGTGGTTGTTGTTTAGTTTTCTGCTTATACTCTGATGTTGTGTAGAAATTTTTGGTTGTATTGGTTTTGAGTTGTGTTGTGGAACAACTTGGTTGTCTTTTGGGAATGCATGGTTGGGTAATTGAATTGACATGCATCATGTAGTGGCTATTTTTGGATTGTTTGGTTGGTTTTGTCTTAAGGGAAAATCATTCCCCAAATTGATCTTGAAGCCCTCGACATTTATTTCTAGCCTTTGGCACCTTGGGAACGTCGCTTAAGGCCAAGTATCCCTCACCGCCTCCTCAAGCCAATGAGGTAGGGGCGGGGTGTTATATGTATTATGCAAGGAAGCTGCCTGGGTGCCTCTATGGAGTGGCAATGGTGAATGAAGCTTATACAAGGAAGCTGCCCGGGTGCTGTTATGGAGCGGAAATGGGGAATGAGGATTACGCAAGGAAGCTGCCCGGGTGCCGCTATGGAGCGGCATTGGAAAATGGGGCTTACACAAGGAAGATGCCCGGGTGCCTCTATGGAGTGACATTGGCGAATGGGGCTTATGCAATGAAGATTCCCAGGTTCTGTTATGGAGCAGCAATGGGGAATGGGGCTTACACAAGGAAGCTTCCCGGGTGCTACTATGGAGCGGCATTGGCGAATGGGGATTACTCAAGGAAGCTTCCTGGGTGGCACTATGGAGCGACATTGGCGAATGGGGCTTACACAAGGAAGCTACCCTGGTGTCGTAATGGAGCATCATTGGCGAATGAGGATTATGCAAGGAAGCTACCCGAGTGCCACTATGGAGTGACAATAATGAATGAGTATTATGTAAAGAAGCTGACCGAGTACTGCTATGGAGCGACATTGTCGAATGGGGCTTATGCAAGGAAGCTGCCTGGGTGCCGTTATGGAGCGGAAATGGGGAATGGGGCTTACACAAGGAAGATGCCCGGGTGCCGCTATCGAGCGACATTGTAACACCCCAGGTAAATAAAGAATATGAAATTTTCATATTTATCCATATTTTTGAATAAAATATTAATATTACTTTAAAGGGAACGCTATGCTCGATGGCGTACCCAATACGCAACAACGAGTTTCTTTGAAATCTAATGTTGCACTCTAATAATAAAATAATATTATTTTAAATGGTAGTTAACGCCTAGCCGTTGTAATGTCGGGAATGAACAAAACTAACTACAAAATGATTATATATGTTTGTCAAATATATTTACTTTTATCCAATAAATGTTAGTGGCTTAAAATGAAAATGAATCCAATTTTAAGCATAAATCTTCTAATATTCCTTAAAAGGTCGATTAACCGCTTTTTTATGGAGAACCCATTTTAAATATACTTTTGACAATTTTATATGTTATATTTGACAAAATAAAATCCTTATTTAGAATCTGGACATCAAAATTTACTTTGTGTAAATTTTTGTTATTTTTCCGATAAAGATCATTTTTAGTGAAAATGTTGCATTTTAATTCAAAACCTCCTTTTAATATGATTTATTTATATGGATATATTATATTTTTAATTGAGATTAAAGTGTATTTAGAATATATTTTTACCATTTAATCTAATGGTAGTCATTGGAATTAATTTCACTTTGAAATTGGACTTAAACTAGTGTCAATCTTTTAATAGATATTGTTTCTTAAAAACACGCTATTTGTTTTGACAGTGGGAATGAATTATTAAATTAATTAATGCAACTTATATATTTTGAATTTTGTAAAATAGACATCATTTTTGAATTTGGAATATCAAATCTAGCTTAGGGTGAATTTTTGGTATTTTTCGGAAAAAACTTCAATTTTTGATGAATAGTGAAACCACTAAGTGGTAGTTAATGAAACTAATTTTTCATTGAAATGAAACTGTACTACTTCTGTAATTTTATTTTCAAAAATCTGACATACATGGTTGTCATTAGTAATTAAAATATTGTTCAATGAGATTAAAATAATTTTTTTGGTTAATAGTAACTTTTAAGTTTTATTAATCGCAATTAAAGGTAATTAGTGTAATTTAAGGTAAAGATAATGTTATAAAAATATGAAATGATCTTGAAACATGTCCTACCCTTATTGGATGAGTCATGTCCGGCTGAGACAATCCATGGGTCAACTTAGGGACCCCATGGAGCCACTTTGGTTGGAAAATGACATTAATAACTTTTTATTTAAAGTTAAAATTAAAATGTCACAAACATGTATTGTTTTACTAAAACAATTTTTACATGGGTTTATACAAGTCATATTTTTGACTATAAATATTAATTATAAATATAAAAATATTTCCTACATCATGATATTTTTTTTATAATTTTTAGATATTAAATAAATTAATTTATATATGACACTGTGATGATGCGGTGATCACCTCATAAATGAATGATTTAAAAAAATGAGAAGATATGGTGAAATATAAGTCTTACACTTGTAAAAAACCTATTGTATGGGTGGATTTCTAAACCTTATCACCTTATCCTCGAAATATATCCTTTTAGGACCTTTAAAATCCGAAAATAATTTTATAATAAAGTAATAGTTTATAAATTTCCAAGAGTGCCCCTCCTCTTCTCTTATAAAAGGCCCCCACCTCTACCACCTTACCCACACCTCTCAAGCCTTTGGCTCGGCCAACCACTGACCATTTAATCTCTACACATCCCTCTCTTCATCATTGAAGCCTCACCTTTGGCATAATGCTCTTCAAGAAACCCTTTTGGTTCAAACCAAGAGGAGTTACCCGATTTAAAGGTAATGTCTTCACTTGTGTTATTCTGTTTTATTTTGCTTCTCCAAACCCCTAAAAACTTTTTATTACTATATTTTGTAATAAAAAAGTATATTCAATATACTAGGATGTTGTTATATGAATTATTTGAGCTAAAATTACACACACCTCCGTCTACTGGTTAAAGAACATACTGTTTCTGTGGATGGTGAATTACTACCTCACGAAATGATGATTGTTCAATCTTATCTTAACACCTTTCATGGTGGACATTATGATGTAACTGTATTTTATATATGATATATATTTTATTTATTTTTTCCATATGCTTCTGTATTTTATATTTAAAACATAACTTTATGATTTGCATGTTGTTCAAATGCGATAATTTCATACGAGGAAGTGTGGACTACCGCCCCCTCAAGTGATGCGACTCGTTCATGCAATACATGGAATGTATAAAGAATAAAATTAATGAACTTATGTGACCTATATAACATATATATTATACTGGAATTATAATATATATATATATATATCTCATTTATTTTTAATTCCATTAATATGACAAAGAAATGAAAGTAGCGTTCATGCGTACGTACGACCTACCATCTCCATGAACAGTGCATTTCATTTATTTTTATCTCAAAATGTTATGGAATAGTATAAAATGAATATGTACTAGATATAGATGACATTTAAATAATTAATACTATTCTAGATATGATTTAATCATAACTACATGGACAATCATTTTCAAACATGTTCATTTTTGACTCATATACCAAACATCGACAAAAACGTCTGATATGAACTCACATTATTAACCAATTATTATAAAATTATAATATGTGATATTAAATGAATAATAATATTTAAAGTAGGAACTTAAGCAATTATAAATTGACCAAAGTTTATTATTCAAGAATATAAATAAATGAACAAGACAAGTCGGACTTGAGGTAAGGGATCCTACCTATCTCTTTCTTTTTAAGTACTCTCTTTTATGTCGTTTCTTTTAAGATCCTATTTCTTATGTTGGGGGATATTATTTTATATTCCTCTTACTGTACTTTCAATGTTCATATGATGATATACCCTATTTTATTTCTGGTATATGTAATTCCCATTATTATACTCTTTGTGTAATATACTTTCGTTTATGAGTATTTACATCAATGTTTTATAGTCCTTCTTTCACGGGGTGTACGTTTCGAATGTTACCCAAATCGGTAAGGGAACCTTTCACCCTCCTCTTTTTAAAAGACTTATTTTGTTATGTCTTTTAATTTACATCTTATTATGCTGGGATATGTTATTATATATCCTTATTTATGTAAAATTTATTTCCAATTGATGAGATACTCTTTTTGTCTCATTAACTCATTTTCTAAATTTTAAGGTGACGCCGTTAGGCTGTCAAATTTTACCAAGGGAACTTCTTAACCCAATTTCGATTTCTTTGGGTTCAACATGTAGTTATTGAATATGTCATCCTTTGAATATGTGTGAATGAAATTTTATTTTTTTAAAATTAATTTCCTCTTATATTGGGTGTATATATATTTTCACACATAATTATGAGATTGATTTATCCTTAATTTAAGGATACCTTCTTTATAATGGATTTCATCTAATTTTACTTTTCTATTGAGACTTCATTGTTGTTATGAACCAGTTCACTCTTATATGGTGTATATACTATCCTTTGGAATATTATATCATGAATCCCTTTATTCTCATGATATTATAAAGTTCTGATTAAATGTTATTCCTCAATTATTATATTCAAGTGTCTCTCATTTTGTTAAAAACCCTTTAACTAAAATATCGTTTTAAATGTTTAAATAAGTTATTCTTATAAATATTTCTCATTAATATCCATGTTTTCAAAATGGTTTTATGGATTTATTTATATGGATATTAATGGTTTAAAATGTTAAAAGATTCAAAGTGGTGTGGGACACTTTGATTCAAAAATCTATTTATTAAATGTTTTAAATGGTTTTGAAAATGGTGTTTAGAATGGATTCATTATTTCAATATCTTAAAATGTTATATTGTTATTGAAATGTGGGAATGCTATCATTCCTTTATGCTTAATTTATGTGCTATGATTATATTATGGTTCTTGGGCATTATTTATGAAGATGGGTGGTTCCGTGATAAATTAAGGGCAGGTGAGCCTGATATAGCTCTCCAATGCATTGGGTAACACGAAGGGGTTAAACCTTAAGGTTTTTTAGAAGAGATTTAGGGAATATACTGTGATGGGTATTCCAAACGTAACCATGAGGGTTACTCCCTACGTAAGAATGTTATGAATGCCTCAAGTTACCTTTATGTCTTATGATTTCTATGAGTTATTCATAAATATTATGATTTCATGAGGTATGTTAAATTGCTTATGTTTTATGAGTAAAGTATGATTTCATTGATTCTTATGTATACATGGACTAATGTTTTCTTTCCATATTGTTATAACCTTTACTTAGCTTTTTATGCTCATCCCAAGTTTTTTGAAATGTTTTTCATAGGACATAATGATGAATAGGGTCAAGGATGGGATAAAGGAAATATCAGGCTATCTAAAACAAGGAACTAGACACGACTCTTGTGTTCAAGAGTTTTTATTTTTTGAAAAAAATGGAAGCTGAGTAGATGTGTCTAATTTGTAATCTTTGAGATGTAATAGTTATGTCCCAATTCTCTAAAACTCTAAACCTGAAAAGATCCTCATTGTGAATTATTCATTTAATTCAATAATAAGTAATGTTTAAGGCCAGGTCCTTATAGTTGGTATCAAAGGTCGGTTTAGATAACTTTAGAGGTTAGGGTATTCTTTAAGCATAAGTGACAGTACCATAATGGCTAGGATTTCAGAAAGATTCATAATTTTTAGATAAAGTGAATGAGTAAGTATATCTTAGTGTTTATCTTCCTCATTAGTACATGATGATTTTGTTGATATACTCACACTGACATTTTTGGTTTTAGTAAATGGATGGATCTAGCAGGCACCAAAGTGACAATGGGTTTGAAGGAAATTGTGGTGGTTCTCTGATTAAGAGACTGGATGAAATGGGGGATTCAATGAGGAAACTCGTGGTTATTTTAAACCAACTATCAAGGAGTCATGATCAACCACTTGAACCTTGGTGATTTCTCTAATGAATCATGTATGAGAGAACCAAATCGACGTGGAAGTTTAGGTAATAATTAGAAAGGTAACCATTAGAGTTTATATGATCCTTACTTTTGAGGTAATTATGGGTTTCTATATGTTATTATGGAATATGAACAACATGAGATAAACTTGAGGTTAAATTATGTTATGGTTATTTTTGAAGATTTTATCATTTTTTGGGGAATGTTATAAGAATTATATAGGTTTGGAAAAAGGACAACACATAGACCATGTGACAACCTGTCACGTCTAACGAAGCTACGGGAATCGAACCCACAACCAAAGTGCGACTGGTATTTATCGCCTACCACTGGACTACGTGAAGTCCCTGGTTAGTTTGACTAATTATTTTTAGTTAGATGATCTTATGAATCTAGAATAAGTTAATTTTGGTTTATCTATGGAAATTATTAACCTATCATGGAGGATATGTGATTAGGTTAATTACTTTTCAGTATGAGACTTTAAGAGTAACTGATGTTATTTTGGAGAAAAATGTTAATATTTATCTTAGCAGACTATGTGATTAAATCCTTCTGAGATTTGGGTTTCAATCTTAGTTTGGTTTACTTTAAAGAATTTTATGGATAGATGTTTATTGAATGGTATTTGCTGAACTTTGGGTATTGTTTGACAAATTTTGGAGATTAAGAATAGATTTTTTATATATAAAGGATTATCCTTTTTGGGTATTATATGATCTCATACTAACCATTTTGATTTTAGTTTTGGTTAAGGACTAAAGACATGGGAAGTATATAGTTATCTTTTTTGGATTAGGTGATTCTCTAGAAGTTGATTATAACTCTCTTAATGTGAACAATTCATCCTAAATACTCGTCTTTTGGAGAAAATATGAGTTCGTGTAAGAAATCTAGTAAAATTTGAAAGTAAACATGACAAGTAAGTATATTTCTTTATGTTTTAGTTATGCTCATAAATAAATTCCTCAATGAAAAGTAACTTAAAACAAAAATGTTGTCTGTTAATTTTTCCTACTGGGGAATCGAATACCGTTTAACCCATCACAAGTTTTTGATTTTCTTGTGGTTAAATTTCTCCTAAACATGTTTTCTATAACTCTACATCAGAACATGACCCTTTGTTTTCTCCTCCATGTCCATGTTTTCCTACATGAAATCCTAGTATGGGTTAACTCGGGTGACCTTTGTACTTCTCTTTCTTTATTTTAAAGTGATAGTTTTATTGACTCTTATTCCGATGTGGGATTTTCAATGATGTTTCCAAGCCCAATTTTAAAATTGCGAGGACTCAATTCCCAAAAGGGGGGAAGGATGTAACACCCCAGGTAAATAAAGAATATGAAATTTTCATATTTATCAATATTTGTGAATAAAATATTAATATTACTTTAAAGGGAACGCTATGCTCGATGGCGTACCCAATACGCAACAATGAGTTTCTTTGAAATCTTGCGTTGCACTCTAATAATAAAATAATATTATTTTAAATGGTAGTTAACGCCTAGCCGTTGTAATGGCAGGAATGAATGAAACTGACTAAAAAATGATTATATATGTTTGTCAAATATTTTTACTTTTATCCAATAAATGTTAGTGGCTTAAAATGTAAATGAATCCAATTTTAAGCATAAATCTTCTAATATTCCTTAAAAGGTCGATTAACCGCTTTTTGATGGAGAACCCTTTTTAAATATACTTTTGAAAATTTTATATGTTATATTTGACAAAATAAAATCCTTCTTTAGAATCTGGACATCAAAATTTACTTTGTGTAAATTTTTGTTATTTTTTCAATAAAGATCATTTTTAGTGAAAATGTTTCATTTTAATTCAAAACCTCCTTTTAATATGATTTATTTATACGGATAGATTTTATTTTTAATTGAGATTAAATTTTATTTAGAATATATTTTTACCATTTAATCCAATGGTGGTCATTGGAATTAATTTCACTTTGAAATTGGACTTAAACTAATGTCAATCTTTTAATAGATATTGTTTCTTAAAAACACGCTATTTGTTTTGACAGTGAGAATGAATTATTAAATTAATTAATTCAACTTATATATTTTGAATTTTTTAAAATAGACATAATTTTTGAATTTGGAATATCAAATATATCTTAGGGTGAATTTTTTGTATTTTTCAGAAAAACTTCAATTTTTGATGAATAGTGAAACCACTAAGTGGTAGTTAAAGAAACTGATTTTTCATTTAAATGAAAATTTACCACTTCTGTGATTTGATTTTTAAAAATACGACATAAATGGTTTTCATTAGGAATTAAAATGTGGTTTAATAAGATTAAAATAATTTTTTGGCGAATAGTAACTTTTAAGTTTTATTAATCGCGATTAAAGGTAATTAGTGTAATTTAAGGTAAAGATAATGTTATAATAAAATGAAATGACCTTGACACATTTAATACCCTTATTTGATGAGTTATGGACGACCAAGATAATCCATGGGTGAACTTGGGGACCCCATGGAGCCACTTTGGTTGGAAAATGACACTAATAACTTTTTATTTAAAGTTAAAATTAAAATGTCACAAACATGTATTATTTTACTAAAACACTTTTTACATGGGGTTATACAAGTCATATTTTTGACTATAAATATTCATTAGAAGTCTAAAAATATTTCCTACATTATGATATTTTTTTTATAATTTTTAGACATTAAATAAATTAATTTATTTATGACACCGTGATGATGCAGTGATTACCTCATAAATGAACGATTTAAATAAAATGAGAAGATAGGGTGAAATATAAGTCTTAAACTTGTCAAAAACCTATTTTATGGGTGTATTTCGAAACCTTATCACCTTATCCTAGAAATATATATTTTTGGGACCTTTAAAATCCGAAAATCATTTTATAATAAAGTAATAGTTTATAACTTTCCAAGAGTGCCCCTCCTCTTCTCTTATAAAAGGCCTCCACCTCTACCACCTCAACCACACCTCTCAAGCCTTTGGCTTGGACAAACCCTGAACATTTTATCTCTCCAAATCCCTCCCTTCATAATTGAAGCCTCACCTTTGGCATAATTCTCTTCAATAAACCCTTTTGGTTCAAACCAAGAGGAGTTACCCGATTTAAAGGTAATGTCTTCACTTGTGTTCTTTTGTTTTATTTTGCTTCTCCAAACCCCTAATTTTTTTATTACTTTATTTTGAAACAACACTAGTATATTTAATATACTAGGATGTTTTTATGTGAAGTATTCAAGCTACAATTACAAACACATTCGTCTACTGGTTAAAGAACATACTGTTTCTGTGGATGGCGAATTACTGCCTCACGAAACGATGATTGTTCAATCTTCTCTTAACACCTTTCATGATGGCCATTATGATGTCACTTTATTTTATATATGATATATATGGTATTTATGTTCTCTATATACTTCTGTATTTTATATTTAAAACATACCTTTATTCTTTGCATGTTGTGCAAATGCGATAATTTCATACGAGGAAGTGTGGACTACCGCCCCCTCAAGTGATGTGACTCGTTCATGCAATACATGGAATGTATAAAGAATAAAATTAATGAAATTATGTGAGATATAAAACATATATATTATACTGGAATTATAATATATATATATATCTCATTTATTTTTAATTCCATTAATATGACAAAGAAATGAAAGTAGCGTTCATGCGTACGTACGGCCTACCGTCTCCATGAACGGTGCATTTCATTTATTTTTATCTAAAAATGTTATGGAATAGTATAAAATTAATATTTACAGGATATATATGATATTTAAATCATTAATACTATTCTTTAGATGATTTACTTATAACTACATGGACAATCATTTTCAAACAAGTTCATTTTTGACTCATGTATCAAACATCGACAAAAACATCTGATATGAACTCACATTATTAACCAATTATTATAACATTATAATATGTGATATTAACTGAATAATAATATTTAAAGTAGGACCTTAATCATTTATAAATTGACCAAAGTTTATTATTCAGGAATATAAATAAATTAATAAGACAAGTCAAACTTGAGGTAAGGGATCCTACCTATCTCTTTCTTTTTAAGTACTCTATTTTATGTCGTTTCTTTTAAGCTCCTATTTATTATGTTGGGGTATGTTATTTTATATTCCTCTTACTGTACTTTATATGTTCATATGATGATAGACCCTATTTGATTTCATCAATCCATTTTTTTGGAAGTTTTAAGTGGTGCCGTTAGGCTGCCGAGTTTTCGTAAGGGGTTTTTCATCTCACTTTTATTCTTGTGAGATTTATGCTACATTTGCCACCATTTCCTTTTAGTGGTATATGTACTGACCATTATTATACTCTTTGTGTAATATAATTTTGTTTATGATTATTTACATCAATGTTGTATAGTCCTTCTTTCATGGGGTGTACGTTTCGTATGTTACCCAAATCGGTAAGGGAACCTTTCACCCTCCTCTTTTTAAAAGACTTCTTTTGTTATGTATTTTAATTTACATCTTATTATGTTGGGATATGTTATTATATATCCTTATTTATGTAAAATTTATTTCCAAGTGATGAGATACTCTTTTTGTCTCATCAACACATTTTCTTAATTTTAAGGTGACGCCGTTAGGCTGTCGAATTTTACCAAGGGAACTTCTTAACCCAATTTCAATTTCTTTGGGTTCAACATGTAGTTATTGAATATGTCATCCTTTGAATATGTGTGAATGACCTTTGATTGTTTTACACTTAATTTCCACTTATATTGGGTGTATATATATTTCCACACATAATTATGAGATTGATTTATCCTTAATTTAAGGATACCTTCTTTTTAATGGATTTCATCTCATTTTACTTTTCTGTTGAGACTTCATTATTGTTATGAATCAGTTCACTCTTTTATTGTGTATATACTATCCTTTGGAATATTATATCATGAATCCCTTTATTCTCATGATATTATAATGTTCTGATTAAATGTTATTCCTCAATTATTGTATTCAAGTGTCTCTCATTTTGTTAAAAACCCTTTAACTAAAATATCATTTTAAATGTTTAAATGATTTATTCTTATAAATATTTCTCATTAATATCCATGTTTTCAAAATGTTTTTAAGGATTTATTTATATGTATATTAATGGTTTAAAATTTTAAAATCTTCAAAGTGGTGTGGGACACTTTGATTCAAAAATCTCTTTATTAAATGTTTTAAATGGTTTTGAAAATGGTTTTTATAATGGATTCATTATTTCAATATCTTAAAATGTTATATTGTTATTGCAATGTGGAAATTTTATCTTTCCTTTATGCTTAAGTTATGTTCTATGATTATGTAATGGTTCTTGGGCATTGTTTATGAAGATGGGTGGTTTCGTGATAAACTAAGGGCGGGTGAGCCCGATATAGCTCTCTAATGCATTGGGTAATGCAAAGGGGTTAAATGTTAAGGTTTCTCCAAAGTGATTTAGGGAATATACTGTGATGGGTATTCCAAACGTAACCATGAGGGTTACTCCCTACATAAGAATGTTATGAATCCCTCAAGTTACCTTTTTGACTTATGATTTCTATGAGTTATTCATAAATCTTATGATTTCATGAGGTTTGTTAAATTGCTTATGTTTGATGAGTAAAGTATTATTTCATTGATTCTTATGTATACATAGAATAATGTTTTCTTTCCGTATTTTTATAACCCTTACTGATATTTTTATGCTCATACCATGTTTTTTGAAATGTTTTTCATAGGACATAAAGATGAATAGGGTCAAGGATGGGATCAAGGAAATATCAGGCTATCTAAGACAAGGAACTAGACATGACTCTTGTGTTCAAGAGTTTTTATTTTGTGAAAAAAATGGAAGTTGAGTAGATGTGTCTACTTTGTAATCTTTGAGATGTAATATTTATGTCATAATTCTCTAAAAATCAAAACCTAAAAAGATCCTCAATTTGAATTATTCATTTAATTCAATATTAAGTAATGTTTAAGGCCAGGTCCTTATAGACATTGGCGAATGCGGCTTACACAAGGAAGCTGCCTTGGCGCCGCTATGGAGCGACATTGGCGAAGGGGGATTACGCAAGGAAGCTACTCGGGTGCCTCTATGAAGCAAAATTGGTGAATGGGGCTTACACAAGGAATCTTCCTGGGTGCCACTATGGAGTAGAATTGGCGAATGGGGCTTACGCAAGGAAGCTACTCGGGTGCCGCTATGGAGCGGCATTGGAAAATGGGGCTTACGCAAGGAAGCTTCCTGGGTGCCTCTATGGAGCAGCAATGGTGAATGGGGCTTACAAAAGTAAGCTCCCTGAGTGCCACTATAGATTGGAAATGATGAATAGGGATTACATGAGGGTGGCCCTGGTGTATTCCTCATGTCTGGTCATGAGGGAATCTCAAATCGCTGGTGGGTCGAGGCATATAATTGAGGTCTACACTTATGTGCTAGTGCACAAGCGGGATAACGCCAAGGGAATTGGAATCAGTCCGAAAAAAGGGAGATAAAAAGTGTGAATCATATGCTCGACATTCGGAATTCAATGAGGGTGGCGTGGCGATGGAGGATAACTGTTGACCATGTTTGAAACACAACATCCATATCACGTTAGCCTATAATGGGGACAAACAAAAGAGGGTCGACTGTTGACCAAGTTCAAAACACAGGACCTGACTTGAAGTGTCTTCCAAAGTCTTCTAGGGTGTTGGCCCATGACGGTAGGTGAGATGATGCGGCATGGGACCAGGCCGTTAGGGGGTCCCTTCAGACATGGAAGATGATGAAGATCCTAATGAAGGACACACAAAGTGTGAGGTGGAGCAATGGAATGTTTGAACGGATTCCAATGCTCTTGAAATTATGCCACTGTAATCATGGCATGAGGCATCTTATGCTTAGAGAATAAGGCATCTCTTTTTTAGAACAAGAGGCATCCTATTATTGAATGATAGGGAATACTACAGTTTATAGTCTTATAGAGAGGACTATTGGAATCTCATGCTTGGAGCATAAGGCATCTCTTTTTTGGAGAAAGAGGTATCCTGTGTTTGGAACATAGGGTAAACTACAGTTTATAGTCATATAGATAGGACTATTGGAATCTTATGATTGGAGCATAAGGCATCTCTTGTTTGGAGTTAGAGGCATCCTATATTTGGAATATAAGGACTACTATAGTTTATAGTCATGTAGAGAGGACTATTGGCATCTCATGCATAGAGCATAAGGAATCTCTTATATGGAGTAAGAGGCATCCTATGTTTGGAACATAGGGTTCACTACAGTTTATAGTCATGTAGAGAGGACTGTTGGCATCTTATTCATGGCGCATAAGGCATCTCTTGTATTGAGTAAGAGGCATCCTATGATTGGAACATAGGGCGTACTATAGTTTATAGTCATATAGATAGGACTATTAGCATCTCATGCATCGAGCATAAGGCATCTCTTGTCTGGAGTAAGAGGCATCCTATGATTGGAACATAGGGATTACTATAGTTTATAGTCATATAGATAGGAATATTAGGCATAAGGTGCCTAGAAATGGCTGGTGTTGGGACCTATGCAAGGGTGGCCCTTTCTGGTTTGACCAGCATAAGAGACAAGTGGTAGGGTTTGGATGAGTCGCTTGAGGAATGGTTCGACTCAAGGTACTCGAGGAATGGATGATGATAATATCAACTCACGACATGGGAAACAAACCAAGTGGAGAATATCCATTCAAGGTGTTTAGAGGAGTATCTCAAATCATGGTATTCCATAGGTGGAAGGTGGATGCACATAAGGGTGCAATGGAAAATGCTGACATCTCGGCCTGAAAAGTCCACGGTGAAACTCTCCATTTTTCATGGGGGTCAGTGACGCTAGTGAAGGGACTGATCTGTAGGGCCGGGACCGCAGCCCTACACTGACCCCGAGTGGGGGTGTGGGGTGCAGCCCCTGTGGTATGGACCGGTGGGCGCGAAGGTAGGAGCCTCGCAAAGGATAGGTCTATGTGATGTAGCTTCACAGAGAAAAGGGGCTCGTGGAGCATGGGGTCTCACAGAGCATCTTCGTAATGGAAAGGTTCTCACGGAGCATGGAATCATGGATCAGTTTCGCATAGGAAGCTACTCACAGAGCATGGACTCACGAAGCAGCTTCGTGAAGGAAGCTACTCACGGAGCATGATCTCACGGAGCCGCTTCGCAAAGAAAAGAGGAGCTCCGAAAAATGAGATATTGGCCACCCATGGAGAGGAGTGACCATCATATGAAGGGGGGGGGGGGGGGTGAGCTGGGTATTTATAGACAAGAGGCGCCATGAAGTAGAGCTCGCTCGGCGTGAAGGTGGAGCTTGCTCCGCGGTGGGTTCACGAACGTCAATGGGGTTCGTAGAGCATCCCGCCTCTTTTCTCCACGATGGGTTTGCAAACGTCAAAGGGGTTCGTGGAGTGTCCTACCTCCTTGATCCATGGTGGGTTCTCAAATTTCAAATGGGTTCACAGAGCATCCTGCCTCCTTGCTCCTTGATCGCGGAGGGAGCTTCGTGAATGGGTTCTGCGAACTAGTTTTCCAGCCCAATTTCAAATGTCCATAACTCTTAATCCGTAAATACATTTGGGTCCCACGACCTGTCAAATCAAAGATTGAGAAATGGGATATGAACTTTAATCATGTATAGAAGCATTTGGAAAATTTTGTGGATGCATTTTCCGGGGTCAACAACTGGTGTGATCAGTATTTCTAAAAATCCTATCCAACACTCTCCCACTAAGAACATTGACTTGAGACATAATTGTTTATTAGATCACAATATAGAATGTGATATCATTATTGAATTTGCTTTCAAAAACCTTTAAATTTCTTATATATTCACTAAACCCCTTCCTATTGATCACTTTCACTTCATAAAATGTGATTTGGGTAAGATTATTTTGTGACACTTATCTCTAAAAATGGTTAGATTGATAAGTTTTTCATTTTATTTTTTTTTTTCAAATTTGTTTCTAAATTAGATTTAAAATTAGAAATGTTTTAAAAAAATAATAATTTTGGAAAAGTAAAGTGTGTAGGATACTCCAAGAATTTTTTTCCTATATACAAAAAAGTGGATGTAGTTCTAGTACAGATGCCACTACTAAAAAATAGGACTTTAACAATGCTAAAATTGGTAATTTTTAGTGAAAAAAATGTGCTAACTACTGGAGCATGATTAAATCCATAGGCTTTTATCAGAACTTTTATTTAGCACTGATAAAGGTATATTTATCAACACTACTAAAAGAAATGATAAAGGGGTCCATTATCAGTGCTAAAAAAACACTGATAAAAGGACCATTCATCAGCACTAAAAAAAGAACTAATAAAGGAACCCTTTATCAGTGCTTTCAATAGCACTGATAAAGGGTTACTTTATCATCACCTTTAATTGCATTAATAAAGGGGAAAATTGTATTGTGTTGTTAAATTTATAACACACTACAACAGTAAAAATAAAAAATAGGTTTAAAATACAAAATTTAAATGAAATAAAATTTAAAAAATGGATACATGAAAGAAAAATTATATTATAGACATTTCAGAAATTGGTTTGTATAGTTACATGAGTAAGTTCAAATTATCATGTACATTCAAAAACATTAATGTTCCTTTGTCTTTGGTCCCTGACCCCCAATCAAGCTATTGTTGAACAAACCATCACAGCTCAAGAAAAAAAATTCACATGTATAAGAAAAAAGTCTTATGTTAGTAATACTATAATGAAATAAATTAAAAACATGATGACAATTATAAAATAAACTTTGAGTCATATTAGGAACACCATGAATTGGATTGAGTTGAAATTGATTCTTGTAAGTCACACCATATATTTTTCTCCTTCAAGAATTATCTATTTAAAAATTAACTAAATAATTATAAGATGAAAATGACAAGGAATTTAACTAAGTAATAATAGATAAAATGATGAGAATATAATTTGATCTCATTTTCTCGGTTTTGGTGATGTGATGTGCATTTTAAACTAAAATGGCATATATATATTGAAAACATGCACTTTGAGTCATACTAACCACATAGTGTGTTAGATTGATTTGAAATAAATTTATATATGTAAAAAATGACTTATGGATCATTTTACTAAAGTATCAAAACAATTCAAATATGTTTACTTCATTTTTAGCATGTCACTTTTGTTTTTTTACTAAAATGTCATTTTAAAATGGAAACACACACTTTGAGTCATACCGGTCACATCGTGTGTCAATATGATATGAGATTGATTCCTAAAAATAAAAAAATACTTATGAATCATTGTACTAAGTTATCAAGACAATATGACCGAATTTTCTCATTTTTCAGGGAGTGACACACTTTTTGAACTAAAATGTCAATTTTAAACTCATAATAGACACTTTGATTTATATCGGGCACATCATGCATTAGATTGAGGTAAGGATAATTTCTATATGTAACAAATGACTTATGGATATTTTTCCTAAAGAATGAAAACAATCTTAATGTTTTTGTTGGTTATGAGCATATAACTTGTATTTTATACTAAAATTAATGTCAATTTTAAATAAAAATATGCACTTTGAGTCATAATAGGTACACCGTGTATTGTATTGAGGTAAGGATAATTCCTACATGTCAAAAATGACTTATAGATTGTTTTTATAATGTATCAAAACAATATGAATGCGTTTTCTTGGTTTTTGGTATGTCACTTATCTTTTTTACTAAAATTAATGTCAATTTTGAATAAAAGGACATACTTGGAGTCATATTAGGAACACCATGCATCATATTGAGGTTATTTTTATTCCTACACATAAAAAATGAATTATTAATCATTTTAATAAATTATCAAAACAATCAAAATTTGTTTTCTCAGCTTTGAGTATGTCACTTGTCTTTTTTACTAAAATTTTATTTTTAAATAGGAAACATGCACTTTGAGTCATACCAGTCGCATAGTGTGTCATTTTGGTGTGATACTAATTATTACACATCAAAAATAACTTAAAAATCGTTTCCAAAAATTATCAAGACAATCTGAGCATGTTTTATTGGTTTTCAATGAGTGTAAAACTTTTTAAACTAAAATGTCAATTTTAAACTGATAACAGACACTTTGAATTTTATCGGGCACACCATGCATCATATTGAGGTGTTGATGATTCATTCACATTAAAAATAATTTATAGATCATATTCCTAAAGTATATGAATGCATTTTATGGATTTTTAGTATGTCACTTATCTTTTTTAATAAAATTATTTTCAATTTTAAATACAAAGAAACACTTGGAGTCATACCAGGAACAACATGTATCGAATTAGGGTGAGGATAATTAATAAACATTGAAAATTTCTTATAGATTATTTTCATAAAGTATCAAAACAATATAAATGCATTTTCTCAATTTTGAGTATGTCACTTTTCTTTTTTTACAAAAATTAATGTCAATTTTAAATAAAAATACAAACTTGGAGTCATGCCGGTAACACTATGCATTAAATTGAGGTATAGAAAATTCATACACATAAAAAAAATACATACATATCATTTTAATAAAGTATAAAAAAGAATATAAATTCATTTTCTCAGTTTTGAGTATGTCACTTGTCTTTTTTACTAAAATTAATGTAAATTTTAAATAAAAAGACACACTTGGAGTCATACTAGACACACCGTATATTGGATTGAGGTGTGGATTATTCCTACACATAGAAAATGACTTATGGATCATTTTACTAAAGTTTCAAAAACAATATGAATATGTTGTATCCATTTTGAGTATGTCACTTTCCTTTTTTACTAAAATTATTTTTAATTTTAAATAAAAAGACACTTGGAGTCATACCAATTACACTATGCCTTGGAATGAGGTGTGGATAATTTCTACATGTCAAAAAATGACTTATGGATCATTTTTATAAAGTATCAAAACAATATGAATGCATCTTCTTATTTTTTAGTATGTCACTTTTCTTTTTTACTAAAATTAATTTCAACTTTAAATAAAAAGACACACTTAGAGTCATGTCGGTAACACCGTGTGTCAGATTGATATGCAGATGATTCCTATATGTAAAAATGACTCATAAATTATTTTCATAAAGTATCAAAAAAAATAAGAATGTTTTTTCTTACTTTTGAGTACGTCACTTTTCTTTTTTACTAAAATTCCATTTTAAACTCAAAACACACACTTTGAGTCATACCGATCACATCATGTGTCAGATTTATGTGAGACTAATTTCTACACATCAAAAATGACTTATGAATTGTTTACCTAAATTATTGAGACAATTCGAGCATGTTTTCTTGTTTTTTAGTGGGTGACACACTTTTTGAATTAAAATGTCAATTTTAAACTAATAACGAACAATTTGAACTATAACGGGAAAACTGTGTATCATATTGATATGAGACTAATTCATACACATCATAAATTAATTATGGATTTCCCCCCTAAATTATAAAAACAATTCGAAAATTTTTTCTTAGTTTTTAGTATGTAACTTTACTTTTTTACTAAAATTAATGTTAATTTTAAATAAAAAGACACACTTAGAGTCATATCGGGCACACCATTTATTGGATTGAGGTATCGATGATTTATACACATAAATAATGACTTATGGATTGTTTTAATAAAGTATAAAAATAATATGACTATGTTTTCTTGGTTTTGAGTAAGCCAATTGTCTTTTTTACTAAAATTAATGTCAATTTTAAATTAAAAGTCACACTTAGAGTCATACTGGTAATGTTGTGCATCAGATTGAGGTGATGCTGATTTATACATGTCAAAAATTATTTGTGAATCATTTTAATAAAGTATTAAAACAATATGAATGCATTTTCACAATGTTGAGCATGCCATTGGTCCTTTTTACTAAAATTAATGTCGATTTTAAAATAAAAAGAAACACTTGGAGTCATACCAGTCACACCATGAATTACATTTAAGTTCATATAATTCTCACACATCAAAAATGTTTTATGGATCATTTTACTAAAGTATAAAAATATTTATAATTAATTTTTTTAGTTTTAAGTACGTCACTTGTATTTTTTTACTAAAATGTCATTTTAAACTAGAAACACACACTATGAGTCATACCAGTCACATTGTGTGATAGTTTTATGTGAGACTAATTCATACACATAAAAAATAACTTATGAATCGTTTTAATTAATTATCAAGACAATATAAGCATTTTTTATTATTTTTCAGTGAGTGATAGACTTTTTGAACAAAAATGCCAATTTTAAACTAATAATGGGCACTTTGAGTTATACTAGGCACATCATGGATCAGATTGAGGTGAAGATAATTCCTAAATGTCAAAAATGATGTATAGATCATTTTTCTAAAGCATAAATACAATATGAATACATTTTATTAGTTTTGAGTATGTCACATGTCTTTTTTACTAAAATTAATGTGAATTTTAAATAAAAAGACGCACCTTGAGTCATAATAGGCACACCATCTATTGGATTGAGATATAGACAATTATTTCATGTCAAAAATAAATTATGAATAAATTTACTAAAGTATAAAAACAATATAAATGTATTTTCTTGGTTTTTAGTATGTTTATTTTATTTTTTACTATAATTAATGTCAATTTTAAATAAAAAAGACACATTTATAGTCATACCAGTAACACCATGAATGTGATTGAGGTGAAGCTAATTCATACATGTAAAAAATGACTTATGGATCATTTTAATAAAGTATCAAAACAATATAATTTCTTTTACTCAGGTTTGAGTATGTCACTTGTGTTTTCTACTAAAAATAATTTCAATTTTAAATAAAAAGATACACATAGAGTCATACTGGTCACACTGTGGATTGAATTGAGGTGATTTTGACTCCTACACATAAAAATTACTTATGGATCATTGTACTGAAGTTTATGAACAATCTAAATGAATTTACTTAGTTTTGAGTATGTAACTTGTATTTTTGACTAAAATGTCATTTTAAATTGGAAACATGCATTTTGAGTCATACTGATCACATCGTGCATCCATTTTATGTGAGAATAATTCCTACATGTAAAAAACTAATTATGAATCATTTTCCTAAATTATCAAGACAATCTGAGCATTTTTTCTCAATTTTTAGTGAGTGACATACTTTTTCAACTAAAATATCAATTTTAAACCGATAACAGAGACTCTGAGTTATAATGGGAACACCGTGATTTTTATTTTGGTAATTCTGATTTCTACATGTCATAAAGGAATTATGGATTGTTTCACTAAATTATCAAAACTATCTAAAGGTTTTTTCTTAGTGTTGAGTATGTCACTTTCCTTTCCTACTAAAATTGATGTCAATTTTAAATAAAAAGACACATTTGGAATCATAACAAGAACATTGTGTATTAGATTGAGGTAAGGATGATTATTAAACATAAAAAAATTAATTATGTATTATTTTACTAATTTATAAAAACAATATGAATGCGTTTTATCAGTTTTGATTATATCACTTGTCTTTTTTAATGTAAATTTTAAATAAAAAGACACACTTGGAGTCATACCAGTAACAATATGTGTTATATTGAAGTTTTAATGATTCCTACATGTCAAAAATTACTTATGGATTATTTTATTAAATTATAAAAACAATAGAAATATTTTTTCTTAGTTTTTAGTATGTCACTTGTCCTTTTTACTAATATTTCATTTTAAACTAGAAACATGCACTTTGAGTCATATCGGTCACATCATGTGTAGATTTGATATGTGAATGATTCATACATTTAAAAAATGACTTATGAATTATTTTAAAAAATTATCAATTAAATTATATCATGTTTCTTAATTTTCATTTACTGACACACTTTTTGAAATAAAATGTTAATTTTAAACTGATAATAGACACTTTGAGTTATATCAAGCACACCATGTATCAGATTGAGGTGTGGCTAATTCCTACATGTCACAGATGAATTATGTATCATTTTCATAAATTATAAAAAATATTTTAATGTGTTTGATCAGTTTTGAGTATGTCACTTTTCCTTCTTACTAAAATTAATGCCAATTTTAAATAATAAGACACACTTGGAGTCATACCGAGCACACCGTGTATCAGATTGAGGTGATAATGATTACTAAATGTAAAAAAAAACTTAGGTATCTTTTTTATAAAGTATTATAGAAATAAAAATGTGTTTTTTTGGTTTTGAGTATGTCACTTGTTTTTTTACTAAAACTAATGTCAATTTTAAATAAAAATACACAGTTTGAGTCATACCGATCACACTGTGTGTGCGATTGAAGTGTGGTTGATTCCTACATGTTATAAATGACTTATAGATAATTATTTTAAATTATTAAAACAATATTAATGTGTTTTATCTGTTTTGAGTATGTGATGCGTGTTTAGAACTAAAATGTAAATTATAAACTAAAAAAAATGCAATTCCAGTCATATTGAGCACACTGTTTTTCAAATTGAGGTGCAGATGGTTGAGTATGTGATGTGTGTTTTTAATTAAAATGTCTGGAACAAGACAAAAAAGAGATAACATGTTCCATTTTTATGGAAGAGGAAACACCATGATGCCTAAAACATCCCATCCAAAAGAAACATTTTCTCTATTTTCTGACTTATTACAGACAACTGAAAGAAAAATATGATTTCCCAAAGAATTTGTGAAGAAAAATTAGATAAAAATGATAAGGGAATTAAAATAAAAATATTATATTAAATGGTTGAAAAAATAACTAAACAAGCACTAGAATATCACATTTTCATGGTGTCTATATATATTCTTAACCCATTTTCTTATTTACATTATCTCAGATGCAGCCTCGAAGTATAATATATCATGAGCATGAGAAAATTCAAAAAAAAAAAAACACTCTAAATTGAGAAAAAGAATCCACCTGAATAAGAAAAAAATTTATTATGTTAGTAATACCGTAATAAAATAAATTAAACATTAATATGAAATAATACATTAATAAAATTTCAATTTTAAACTAAAACCGCACAATTTGAGTCATACTGGGTACACTGTGTATCATATTGAGGTATGGTTGATTCATACATGTTAGAAATGACTAAGGATTTTTTTACTAAAGTATCAAAACAATATGAATATGTTTTCTCAGTTTTGAGTATGTCACTTTTATTTTTTACTAAAGTGTCAATTTTAAACTCAGACCAAAAAATTTGTGTAATATCAGTCACATCATGAATTGGATTTATTTGAGGCCAATTCCTAAACATGAAAAATGAATTATGGACTAGTTTCTTAAAGTTTGAAAACAATTTAAGCTTGTTTTCTTGGTTTTGGCTATTTTGACACGTGTTTTAAACTAAAATGGTGCATTTCTATTGAAAACATGAACTTTGGGTTATATCGACTACATCATGTATTAGATTTATATATGGTAAATTCATATATGTGAAAAATGAATTATGTATCGTTGTCCTAAATTTTGAAAACAATATGAGATTGTTTTCTTAGTTTTGACTATTTGATGTATGACTTAAACTAAAATGGCACTTTTATATTGAAAACACATACTTTGAGTCATACAATCTACATCGTGGTTTGGATTGACATGTGTTCAATTCATACACATGAAAAATGAATTATGTATCATTTTCCTAATGTTTAAAAACAATCAAAGCTATTTTGCTCAGTTTTAACTATTTGATGTATGTTTTAAACTAAAATGAGACTTTCTCATTGAAAACACACACTTCTAGTAATACATACCACATAATGTGTCAGATTTATGTGTGTTCAATCCCTATGCATCAAAATTACTTATAGATCATTGTATTAAAGTTTGATAATAGTCTGATCTCGTTTTATTAGTTTGGATCATGTGACGTGTGTTTTGAATTAATGTGTAAATTAAAAAAAATTAAATAAAAATTATAAGGAAATTAACTATAAGATAAAATGATGTGAAATTAATTAAATAAGTAGTATGGAGTCATCTCTTCATGATGCCTATATACATTCTGACACCATGTGTTCTTCCTATTTGTATCTAAAAAAATTTATTTCTTATATTATACTTATACTTGAGAAAAAAATCAAAAATAATATATAATCATTATAATACTAATGTTTCACACCCCAAATATATTTCTAAGGTAACATCCTATACTTGATCACAAATATATTAGGTAATCACCTAAATTTGTTATCGAAAAACATTCTAATACCATGTACGCTGCCCAATCAACTCTAAATGAATTAACTTATTCTTTTGAGTATGAAGGTTATTGGAAATATTGTTAGTACTACGAAAATATATAAAAAAAATTATTAAGAAATATTTTTAATGAAATTTTAATTACCTTAAAAAATAACCTTTTTAGGGATGGTTGTTCTTTCATGGTTTATGATCACTCTCATAAATTTGTAAACATAATATCCAAAATCATTGTTTTCATCTTCCTTTAGAAAGTGCAGAAAAGTTTCCAAAATAAGTAAATTGGTTTGAAATATGTTTTGATTGTTAAATATTTCTATATACACCTATTTTTTCCAATTTAAGTAATCCACAATCTTCTTATATTCAGTCACAGACTTCATGCCATGATTTAACCTCTTTTTAGCAATCACCCTATCATAAAAAATTCTTGTTAAAAAACTGACTGAAACATATAATTTGAAGTCTATCTATAAAATTTTTATTGTAGTGAATTAAAAATTCACAATACACATCATGTGTGTCCATTTTGTTAGATATCCATGCATTGGATCCAAAATATAGATATTTAGGTTATCCATATTGATTGCTATCAAAATCCAGTGCTTCCTAAAAAACAAAAATAAATCAGTAATGAAAAAAATATATTTTATGTGATTATATTGTAGTGTTTAAACATGTATTATAGGAATGAAAAAGATTATGTCATATGTTATTTTTTTCTCAAATGCATCAGTTAGCACATATTTTTTCTTATCAATTTCTTCCTTCTCCAATGAAGTTTCTTACGTATAAATGATACATGGATTAATGAATCAAAATTTTTATTCTCATGGGTTTCCCTTTATAAAGTAGAAATATAAATTCCTGTAGAAAATATGAATAGTTATTAACTTTAATGAACGTATTTGATATTTTTTGGATAGACGTATTATGAATATGTACCTTATGTGTGTATTTATAACTAAGACTCCCAACCATTCAAACTTGAGAATCTCATTTATAATCTTAAGGAAAAATATGTCTGTAATGAATTATCTAAATATTTTTTATTTATATGGAATATAAGAAAGATCACCATCTTTAAATTTTTTCTATGCACGAATTTTTAATGATAATAAATGTTTTAATAGAATTGGTGGGGAGAAGGTAATATTGGAAGGTCCTTTTGATTTCTTAGTTGGTTTACTATATTATCTTGATCCAGCCTTCTATTTACCCATCACTTTATCCATCTGTAATACCATACCTCATTTCATACCATTTTCATCAACTATTCCAAGTATTTCATATGAAAAAATGTGTTAAATACATACCTCATGTATCTTTATAAGATAAGATGACCATGATACAAAAGTTCCAATATCATCATTGACTGTTGTAATATCTGGATCATTAAGAAGAATAAGAAACTTAGTTGTTGGATCATGATCTACCTCAATCCCCAATCTCATGTGATCTTTTGGGAGTTATTTGTTTTATATCTTGTCTCTAGGGATATTATGAATTTTTCCCTTCAGAACAAGGTAGTTCATGGGTGTTAACATATAGAAATAACATACAACTTTTCCCTATATAATTTTAATAATATAAATTTATTAGAAGTTGTTTGATTCATATTTAGGAGAAAGAGTAATGAAAAGAATGATTACCTCAAGTATGGTATGTGGTTGAGGGGAATGACTAGGCTCAAAACTAGTGGGGTCTTTTGGTTGTTCATGTGAAGATATGTGTTCCACTATTGGTTATCTTTGATCCTTTCTCATATATTGGTCTGGAAAACTAGACTGGACAATAATATCTTGTAAATCATCTATTTGTGACTATAATACTTTCATCATCTTATATGTATCTTATTTCAGTTTTTTCTCAAAGTATGTTCGATGAGACACTCCAAAACCTACTCCTCTAACATAACCATATTGTTTTGGCTGCTTCAAACATACTGTAAGTAGTTTTTCTTCCAGTATAGTCACTGCCGATTCTTGTTTCTAAAACATATAAAAAACATAAAAACATAAGTAGATATTTTTATATAATACTATTATAAAGAATAATAAATTACTATTATGTCATACTTATACATTTTTCTTATACTAATTTTGTGTTTTCATCAACTAGTTTACCCTCCTTATTTATGAGAGTCTCCTTCCATACCACATGACATGGGATAGAAGTGGATTCGGATTATGATTCATCAATATGAATATAAAAAAAGGAACATAAGTTGTTTCATATCACATAAATTTTTTATTATTTATTTAAAATACATAAGAATTTATTCTCTAGTGTAGCGTACCTCATCCTTACTTTGTGATAGGGGTACATTGGTTTTTACGCACGTTCTTTATTTTTATCATTCCTTTTATATTTCATAAATTAATAATTTTGAATCAAATTATATAAAATAAATGATGTAAAATAATATATTATCGACTAAAATGCACTTGAAATGATTTCTCATCATGAAAAAAAATGAAATCATTCCTTGTTCCTATTTTATAATGTGTAAATAAGTAACTGGTGGGTGGGGATTTACTTTCCCCTTAACATATCCTAGATAAAATTTGGTAATAAGAGTCTAGAAGACTCTATGGGATTTTCCAGTGGCCATTAAGACATATTTCTTATGGAAATCATCTAAAATAAACAAACTCTTGAAGGAATAATGAAAACTAAACCAAAATTTCATTATATAATTTTTTAGTAAAATAAATAAATATTATCATAACATTACCTTTATATATTCCCAAAGGGTTTCGTTTTTTATAGGTTGGACATGGAACTATGACTCTATATAAATTAGAACATTCATTCTCATTTTGACCCCAACATAACTAATGAACATTGACTTAGTAGAGTCAACAGGCTAGCTGTGTTGATTAGAACCAAGATCAAATTTTATAACCTTATTTCTTGCCTTGATAATTTTAGTCACCACTATAATGTTGCGTCGTTCTTGTTTTTTGTCATCAACATATTTTTGATCCCCTAATAATTATGAGGTTTTAGCATCAGTAGAATATTATTTCATAGGATTAGTTGCATCATCATGTTCAAAATACATTTTACACATGAGTAGTCAAATATTTAGTTTAGATTATGTTAATACAATAGAGAACACCAAATATTATGAGTAAAATCATAGTATATTAAAAAACCCTTTAACCTTATCACTGAACTCTATTTATTTTATTTAAATGTTGAAGGGATTTGGATCCCCTATCGAGAATCCAAATCCCCTATTTGTGGTCCCCTCTAACATAAAATAAATTGACTACATAGTAATTGACATGAATTGATTGTGATATCCCAATGAAAGGGCCATCCTTGATTGAATTTTCATCTAACCCTATAGTTATTTAGTCGCTAGTGGTATAATCAACCAATTATTTTGTGTGGAATCTAAGACATAAAATACATGAATTGATTGTGATGCCACTATGAATGACTCATCATCTTCCCCTTCTATACTAAAATTCACCTTCGCAAAGTCCATTTCAACAAATTTCACTACACTCCTATTTTTAACCCATTTGAAATCTAAAATTATCACATGAAATGTTATATAATCCAAATCTTATATCTATTCGATAATTTCAAAATATTATACATTCACATAAATTATATTTCTATTCTTGGAAAAAAATATGTTCATCACTTCCAATACAAGAGTAACTCAACTATTTTTCATTGTACTGCAACCATCATGTTCTTTTTTATAGAATGTATAAACATTGATTACAAAACCAACATAAGATATAATATTTTCATTTGGTTTCATACCTATCCATCTAAGTTGTTTGATAATTGAATTTTTATTTTTAAATAAATCCTTATAAAGATGATCTCAGAACCATCCTATAAACTATTGATTATATGTATTTTATATTCATCCTTCAGCCCTTGATGGATTCAAATATTTAAGAATTGATTTGGGGGATTCAACATATGAATCAACATATTCACTATTATATAAAATATAAAGGTGTTATTTCTCCCAATATTTAATGGTAATTATAATAACATCTCTTCCAGAAATCTCTTCACCAAAAGGAATCTGATATAATGAGACTTTAGGAGACTGATGCTATCAACATCTGAGAGTTAATTGGTACAAAATTCAATAGTTTCTGTAACTATATATTGTTCTAAAATAAAATATTCTAACCAAAATTTATTCTTGACATACCCTTTAAAAATATTCATATACCATTCAATGGGGTATATCCATCTATAATGGGAAGGACCACATAGTTGAACCTCTATAACCAAGTGAACCATCAGGTGGACCACTATATCAAATAATGATGGTGAGAAGAACATCTCTAATTTACATAATATGGTTTAAACCTACTTATTAATGATTTATAACATCATATGGTCTATAAATTTATTGCATATGGATTTGATAAAATATGTAGAGTCTGGTTAATATATTTTGTACATTTTTAGGGAGAATGAAATATAAAGAAAAAGGAATAAAATCTTGCATAAAACATGGAAGTTGTGTGATTTTATTCCCTATAACTTCAAATTATTCATTAACATGAAATTATTGATATTTTTTGAATACCCCTTTGTAACTTTTACACCATTAAGAAAAATGAAAAATGAAAATTTTTCCTATCCCGATAAAGTGTAAGCTACTGGAGGAAGAAAATTATTCCCTTTACCCTTCACTAGTGATAACTCTTTCTTTATCCCCATGTTAATCATGTACGACCTACCCTTGATGCCATATTTTTTTGAGGAACATTTAGTAATGTTCCAATAACACTATCAAATACATTTTTTCTACATGTATAACATCAATAAAATATCTAACATGAAAACAATTCCAATATAATAATTCAATGAAAATTTCTCTCCTTTTCCCACATGAATTTATAAGTTTTTTTGAAATTTGTTTACCAAAAATAGTATCAATGTCTTTTACTTTATTGAACGATTGATCACCCATTAGTGGAGATGGTGTTCTACCTTATTCATTATTCCCACCAAATGTTGTCATCCAGATAGATATTTATTTCATCGAGGTAAAATTTTTTGATGTCCTAAAAACAAAATCTTTGAGGAATCTTTTAACCAAACTGAGTGTATGTATTATTCACAAATGGTACACCAAAAATTCCTTTTAATTCTATAGCCTGAAAAATTTCTATAATCACTAAATTCATTTATTGTCCCTTACAACATGGACCTTAATGTGAATTCTTCACTTCTATGAGCATTATAAATTATAAAACCTATATACCACATCAATTTCAAATATTCAATCAATGGATCCAAATAAAAATTAATATAATTACTAGTTTTATTTGGTTTATATATAAGAATAGAAGATATAATGTATTTTTAATATGTGAATAACCATAGAGGAAAGTTATAATTTACCAACATGATAGGCCATGTACTATGAGTACTAATTTGTACACCAAAAGGATTTATTATATCTGTAGATCATATAAGATAGAAGTTTCTCAGCTCATTTCTAAATTCAAGATACTCATAATAAATTTTCTTACACTAAGGAGAATCTACTAGAAGATTCAGGTTCCCATATTTAATTCTTTCATCTACATGCCATGTCAATTTTCTTATGGTTTTTTGACATCTATATAGTCTTATAAATAGTGGAATTATAGGAAAGTTCCACATATTTTTTTTAAAGGAATTGATTTATCTTTCTTGTATATATCTATGGAACACTTAGAGAATTTTATAAGGGATTCATGGTCCTTGAAAAACAATATAAAATAATTTAGAAAAACATTTATTTTTTATAGATTATTCCCATTTAACATAGAGTTTTTTTAGTGGCATATGTTTGACAAGTAAATTTTCTTCTGGTAGAATATCATAAAGAAGACCAAGTGGTTCTGTAAATCTGGTGTCACTCCATCCACTTCCAGATTCCAAATTATATAACTTTAATACAGCTGAAAATGTTATGTATTTAGTACAATCAGTATACAATGGTCTCTTAGCATAGCTATTTAACTTCTCAAACAACTTTGTACAATCATGAAGGTCATATTTAATTTCCATTTTTATTTCATCCATGGAATCTTCATCATCATTTACAGTGGTATTCATATAAAATGATCCTTAAACAACAATATCATCCCAATTAGAGTGAATGTTCAGTTTTTCCCTGTGTTTAGTTCAAAATTTATATCTCTAATATTTTCCATGACAAATAAAATGTTCATAAAACTCTTATGAAATAATTTTTCTCTAATAATAACAAAAACATAAGCATGGAAAAAGGAATTAAGAAGGGTCATATGCATGCTCTATTGAAAAAATGATGAACTATTTAACTCCATATTCATACTCATTTGTCATATGATTATAGTGAATCCATTTTCAATTCATATCCATCCTATTAGTTTCATAAAATATTTATTTTTTATAAAAAATAAATAAATACACATAATATATTCATTATAAAAGGTGAAAATTATAGATAATTCTAATAAGGGGAGACCAACATTTGATTATTTTAAATAATTTCAGTATGATTTAAAGTAAATAGATAATTGAATTTAAGAAAATAATCACTCTACTATGGTAGATTTTATCCTATGAATTCATCCAAAATAATCATCAGTACCTGGTATGGGATGAATACTACTCAGATTAGTTCAAATAACATAAGTACATGTCCAGAAGAGATGGGTGATGAGTTCTAAGTAGAAAAATACAATAATAATTATTCAGAAGATAAATATGATGATGAAAGTTGTCTTCTTAAATTCAAATGGTCCTAGTCTGGGAGTTGGTGAAGGATCAGAAAATATTTCTTAGTTTGTTTCCTAAATCTGAAAAAATAAGCAGTAACAGTTCGATCCATACAAGGGTATACTTGATTGGTGTGACCATGAGAAGGCTCAGCTTGATGGTCTTACACACAATCATGCTGAGACATCCATTATAATTTCAACATTCAAATCAATCCTTCAATTACTCCATGAATAGGAAAAGGCCTTTAGACTGAGGACTGATTTTTTTGAAGTGCTTATCTTACCGTGACAAAATTATAGTAATTCTAGGATGGTTTATATAAAATTTCTAGGCGGGAGTCCAAAAAGTGGGAGGAGTTTATGTTTATTCATTTATTCACTTGGTTTGTGGTGGGTCAGGAGTTATTCTATTGACAGTCTGAGTAGAGCTTTAAAGGAGTGGGAAAGTTTAGGCGAATATCACATGTTAGTGAAAAAATTCCATGTATGATTAATTAAAATATCCATAAAAAGTAGTGATAAATTGAAATCATATGGTAAATTTGACCATTGACAAGTATCAATCAACCCTTGATCCTTATTTCCTTTAATTATGACATATTACCAATAATAGGTAGCCACTACAAGAATAAAAGTTTCCGCTCTCATCTATTCTTATTTATCATGTTTTGATACACTTTACATCATAAATCATGTTAGAACCACAA
Organism: Viscum album; assembly: GCA_963277665.1. Classification (NCBI taxonomy): domain Eukaryota; kingdom Viridiplantae; phylum Streptophyta; class Magnoliopsida; order Santalales; family Viscaceae; genus Viscum; species Viscum album. Next base: position 1,810,569,153 of record OY728155.1, read on the forward strand.
GAATTATATGTTGGAAATGAATTATAGTTTGTGTATGTTGGTAAACCTCACATAGAAGACCAGGGAAATTTCAAGGAAAAGTATCATACAGTTTAAGCCGAAAGCAATATTGAAGGTGGTATCGTTTCCCAGTGTTTGCCAAATTTTTGGGCCTAAAAATTGGAAAAAGGAGAAATTTGTTTTTGGAAAAGGAATTTGTGAACAAGATTGGAGGGTTTTTGGAAACTTTCATACAAGTCTTATTTTGGGATCAGTTCATCAAAATATGGAAAAGGAAAAAAGTGCGCATAAGACATAAATGTGCGCGAAAGATGGTGTTGAGAAAAAGAATCTTACGTGCCCAATGCGACGTCAAAAGGGGTTTTGCACGCTCGAAAAGAAACTTACATGCCCTAAATAAGATGCATCAGGATCTTGCATGCAGGGTCATCAAAGGTTTATAAATATGTGGCTACCCCCAGAGAAGACTTAATAATTTTTCAACTAAAATCCATTTGCTCAGTAACGTGAAATATTTATGCATGAAAGATTGGAAGAGAGTTAATCTTACATGCATAGTGTTACTTTAGTCTGAAAAGACTATGTGAACCCTTAGGAATAGTTTCACAAAAGATAAGGGTTGTGCGTAAAGTAGGGGTTTCAAGAAATCCATAATTCGTGAAAATTCCCAAATCTTGCACGCAAGTTTAGGTATTGCGTGCAAGTGTTTTGTTATGCTTCCGACAAGCTTCTGAATATATGGTTCAATGGTTCCGTGATTTCAAGTGCATAAATTCGGAACATCGATGTAAGTAGTGTCTCATACTGAATAGAGACAAATAATTCAATGAATTTTTTTTGAAGTGACCTTCAAGTTGATAATCTGAGTTTGACTTCTCTTAAGGCAGTGAGCTAGAGGGAGTTGAGGGATGTGATCTGAGAGACGTAGTGAGCTATCCCTAAACCTTTGTAATGGCAGTGTGCCTAGCACAAAGTGACTATGACCAAATCTTGTAATCCTCAAACTTGTAAAGAATAGTGGATTTAGGTACGATCGACACACTATCAGCGTATACTCCTTGGATTTAACCCTTTGCGGTGAACCAAGTAAAAGTGTTGTGTCATATACCTACTTTCATTTGTTTGACAGATTTAACAAGTTACTACCAACATGGGAACAAGATACACAACTTTAAAAATAAAAATTTGACACCTTGATTCACCCCTCCCCTCTCAGGGTGTTTTTGGGTACTTTAAATCAAGGGCTTTCAAATCACTATTTCATTTATAATTATAAAATATATTATTAAAATTGTTAATAAAATGGATTTCTTACTCAACTAAATCACTTGAATACATATATTAATCTAATAATCACTAATAAAAATGTTGAAAAACAAAATTTATTAAATGTTTTTAAGATGAATAATTAATTTTTATAAGAGGTTGTTGAAATTATTTAATATTAAAAATATGTTATTTTTTTGAAGAACTATTTTTCTTAAGTATTGGGAATTTTAAACATAATAAATTAAATTGATCAGTGAAGTGACCATGGGTTGAAGTTATATTTTTTGTGAATTGGTTTTCAATGTAAAGAAAATTAAATGTGTTTTAAATAAGAATGAAGTTGAAGTTGGCAATAATTGGGAAAGCAATGGAGTAATTATCCTATGTTGGAAAAAGAATGTGGAAGAGTTTGATGTTTGGTGAGAATCCCTTCATTCCATATCCATATTTCACAATAATTACCATTTTAAAAATAAGTAAAACTATAATAAAAATCACATTTTCAAATGAAAAAAGTTTTATATAAAATATATTATAATAAAAATTAAAAATCTACTCTATGCCCTCAATATAAACGTAGAATCTAAAAGCATCAATGAAGAGTTAGAGTTTTTGACCCTCTATTTAAACATAGAATCTACCAACCTTTGTGTGCAAACTTTTTCCCTAATTATAAATAAGGAATTTACTAGACTCAGGTTAAGATTATTTCTTAAGATATAATTTTGAAATCATTTTTCAAATCATTCTTCAAAACCAGATACATTATATTAAATAATTTCATGACCAACACATCCATTATTCATTTGGTTCATAAAATCAATACAAAACATTTTATCATTTTCAATTTAAATCATTTTTTTAAAATAAATATAAATACCATTCTTTTATAATTAAATTGATTTATAAAAATAAAACAAACCATGAAATTATTTTTACAAATAACAATTACATAAATTCTGATAGACTTTTAACATTTTAAAAATAAATTTTCTAGAAAAACAATTATGATTTATAACAAAATATTCAAAAAATTATTTTCATAAATGAATATAAAAATTATCAAGAACAAAAGCATCATTAATTTTAAATAAATTAATAATTTATATAAAATCAGAAGAAAAAAACAAAAAATAGATTATCCATTATCATAGGAAAATATCAGATTCATTTATGAGTTTTAAAAATTCAATGGATTCAATAAATTAAAAAAATATATATTTAGAATTTTCATCAATACCTAACATAATAATCATAATATTAATTTAACATATTCAATAAAAATGACCAAAATTATAATTATAATATTTTTTGCATAGAACTGTTCTATTTTTTTAAACTCCCACAAAACCTTAGCCATGAAGAGAGTTTACATTATACTAAGTGAAATGATACTCATTACATATAGCATGGAACATGTTCCATATATAAGGCAACTATCATTCTATAACTCACTGCACAAGGATAGAAAAAAGAAGAGGAAGAAAACAATTGCATGCCTAGAATTCCTAAGGAACCTAAACCAATTGTCAGGTGCTCATTGAATTCAAAGGGTGAGATTTTGATCATCCAGGATATTGAAATCAATAAGAGTCAAATGAGAAGGTTTATAACCCTAAACTTGGAAACCATGATAGCATAAAGAAAATAAAATGCCGTACTAATGCACACCGTGGAAACTGAACAAGAAAGAAATGAGGAGGATAAAAAATAACATACCTTATATTCAAGGATTGATTTATCTGAGAGAAAGTTAATGGGGAACAATGACAATAGTGGGATTTTGCGAGAGCTTGAGAGGCGTGCCTGAAATCGGTTATGTTGGGGTTATTTTAAATAGATCGGGGAGAGTTTTATCAGTGTTTTCAAAAAATCACTGATAAATATACCTTTTATCATCACTAAAATAATAAGCGCGAATAAAAGATATCTTTATCAGTAATTCTTTAGTGATGATAAAGGCCATCTTTACCAGTGTTAAAATTTTAGTGTTGATAAAGATACATTTTATCATAGCTAAAGAAGGGTTGATAAAAGTTATCTTTATTAGAACTAAAACATTAATTCTAATAAAGGTTTTATAATTATAATTATAAATAAATATATTTGTAAATATATTTATAAATATTTGTATATGATTATAAATGTATTTATATCGTTATATATATTTATATATATAATAGATATATTTAATATATTCATTATTTAAATATATTTATTGTAATTTTATAATTATTTAAATATACACATATTTATTTATAATTATTTAAAAACTTTTAAAAAAATTATATGTCTTTATTTATAATTGTAAATATATAATTTTATGAATATAGTAAATATACATTTAAAAATATATTTATTTATAAATATTTATTTAAAAGTATATTTTTATCATTATTAATGAATATATAATCTTAAATGCATGTATGTTAAAAATGTGTGAAATTAAATAATTAAAAATGAGTACACTTTAAAAATAATCAAAAAATGGACAGCTTTATTAATTAAATATAAATTATTAAAAAAATATGGATATATATTGAAATTAAGATGACTTCATATTGAAAATATTAAAAAATAGTATATATATATATATTAGTAAATGATTAAATTCTATGAATATAAAAAAAATATTAAAAATGAATAAATAATAAGTAAAGATAATAATATTAAAAAAAATAAAATTTACTGATTAAAAAAATAATATATTAATTGTATAATGTTACTAAATGAAAATCTAAAATGAATATTAAAAATTAAATAAATTAGATAAATATTAGGTGTATGTGTTTCTATATAAGATTTCATTAATTACATAAATATTTGTGTGTGCGTTGTATATAAAAATTCATTAATTTCATATACATATGTTTCAAATCAATTTAACACATGTTTTATATATGTTAAATCGAAAAATCAAATGATATTCAATTAATATCCATTACACGATACAAGTCAATATTTTTAATTATAAACCATTTTCACTAAATATATGACTTATTTAATGTAAACATAAATATTTTATATTATATAAATAACATTTTAGGAAATATTGGTGTATGTATATTGAAATATATATGAATATATTTCTATATTAAATGTATTAATGAATAATAATTTATAAAAACCAATAAAAATGAGTAAGAAATTAATATGTTTTTAATTATTACATTTTATTCATTTTATATATTTATATTTAATATATTTTATTTATTACTATTTATAATTAATGTATATATATATATTAAATTTATTCATTTTTTATTAATAATTGTTTCATTAATAATTTTTTAATATTTTTTTAATTTAGTCTTTTTTAATTTTTTTAATTATTATAATTTATTAATTTTATATATCTATATTTAAAATATATCATTTATTAATATTTATAATATATATATATGTATATTAAATTTATTCATTTTAATTAATAATTTTTTAAAAAAAATTAATTTACTCATTTTTAAATTTTATTTATTTAATTATTTAAATTTATTAAAATTATATATATATATATTTAATATATACTATTTATTAATATTTATATATATACATATATTAAATTTATTAATAATTATTTAATTAATAAAAGTTTTAATATTTTTTTTAATTTATTCATTTTTAATTTTTTATTTTTTCTAATTATTTTATTTTTTCACTATTTTTAATACTTTTATATTTATTAGTTAAAAAATGGAGTAGTACTCATGGGATGGGCCATGTATAGGGTCATTGGGTAGGTGGGTGAGGTCATGTAGGACATGGTCATGTGTATGAGGGCGGGCTAAGGCCTGAGGGAAACATAGAGTGGGCCTCGACACACACGGGCCCATGGAGGGGTAGATATGGAATCATGTGGAAAGGGTATGTGGGATCTTATCCCCACAATAGACTTCAGAGCTTATGATGTGGCAGAATCATTTATAAAGGAGCAGCCTAATCTGTGGAATTTTAATGCAGGAGTAGTGCATGCAATCAGGACCTTTATCAGCATTAAAAAATGTGGCGATAAAGGTTACCATTTATCAGCGCTAAAAATAAAGCGTTGATAATGGTATCATTTATCAGCACTAAAAAATAAGAGATGATAAATGTAACCCTTTATCAACACTGATAAAGGCAGAATTTATCAGTGCTTTTCGCTAGCACTGTTAAAGGCTAGCGCTATATATTGTGTGTTTTGTAGCAGTGGGAATTTATCTTAAAAATAATTGATTTAGTTTTTAACCCTTTCTCTATCCTAGGCATGGTGAGTGGGCCTTTACTACACACCTGGTTTGACACATTCGAAGAATTTTTTATGTTCAATTAATACAATATTTACTAAACATTAATGATGAAATTATGATTTTTTAAATATTTTTTATTTCTTTATTTTATTCTTGTTTAGCATCTATGACCCCTTTAACTCTCCTGATGCATTTTTTGAGAGGGAGAAAATCCTATTAACACTGATATGATCCTATAATAAAAATTATCTTTTTCAAAAATATAAGTCTATCTTTTTTAGGGTTTTTTTAAAAAACTTTTTCATAGTTTAATTTCTCAAAACTCTATTTTCAAAAAAAAAAAGTTTGTGATCTTGATTTTTATTAAAAATATATCTTTAAAATATTTTAAAAATAATTCAAGTATTTTCAAAAATGTATTTTTATCTCTCTTTAAAGATCATAAATGATGAAAAATGTAGTTTTCTAACCCTGTTTTTAACTTCTTTTTAATAATCCAAAAGGGAAATAAGTTTTATCCTTTATCCCACAAGGGAAATTTATCCCAAAGGGGGTGACATTTTATCCTTTATTTTAAAGGGGGAGAGAAGTTTATTGTTTGGGGAAAAATTATTTATATGTTTATGAGAAAATGTTATGTTGTGAAAAATCAGGAGAAAAATATCAGTATCACGGTAACACATTTCTCTTTATATTTTTTATTCTTATTTTAATAGAATTATTATTTTAGTGTTTTTTTATCAAAATGGGATATATTTTTGTTCTTATCACCATTATTTGATTTTAATGATCGCAAACACTCTTAGAGTTTTTAATATTTTCATTTAAGTGATGTATATCTTGCTTGATGACATCGTGTTAGAACCCTTTCAAGGATCATTGAACATTTCTTAATGGATGTTTTGATGCCTTAAAAGAAGGATATAAGAACTATGGAATCTCATTGAAGGAATTAGAGAATCCACTTCATGAAGCCGAAGGCTGAAGGTTGGACTAGCCAACCAGTGCAGTGCCATCGTCTAATCGGTGACATGACTAAGATATTCCCAAGCCTATAGGACCCCCACCGACTACCCAGTGGAGGAATATTGGATAGACAATGTTGATGGAAAGTAGCACCCTCAAGAAGAAGAGTCCACCAACTAATTGGTGGAGGTGCACTGACTAGACAATAGAAGAAGGCAGTATGCAGGTATTTCCAAGAACCCACAGGCTACATGGTAGAGGCTACCAGGTACCCGGTGGGGTAGGGCCCGTAGCTCTAAGCCCAATATTTATGGTGGTGAAAATTCGTTGACCATGTAAAAGTTTAACTGAAATACCCATGAAGGATTAAAAAATATTACTAAAGGTATTGGAACCTATAAATAGATACCTTACTGGCCTTTTAAACTCACTTACTCATCCTATCTCCAACACCAATGTGCTCAATTTCTCTCAATAGTTATCACATTTTTAAATCATATTTATTATTTCTAGATTGTGAAAAAATTGTAATATCCAATCACTCTCTTCTATTATTCTATTTTTCATTGAGAGTTTGTTATTTTATTTGAGAGAATTGAGACCAAGCTACAATTCGATTGCTTCCTATAAATATTTTTATCTTCCTATTTCTTCTGAATTTGGTTCTCACTACCATTAAAGTGAGGGACCTTAGTTTTATTTCCATTCCATAAATAAGGCAAGGGACTAATCTTATTTAGATTTTTTTCTTTCCTATTAATGATCTAGTGATTATTTTATTTCTAGTTTCTTGATATAACCTAAAATGAAAAGGGATATTTTAGGTATCTTGTCTACCATTAAAGCCAATTGATTAATACATTAAATCCTCAAGTGATTAGGTTGGTAGACCTAGGGGATATTTTAGAGATATTTTCAACCTTAACAAATTTCTTATCTCATTTAATTTTAACAATTTAAATTATTTATCACTTTCAATCATTAATTTATTCATTTTTTAATCCATCAATTAACATTTAATAGATACATAATTTTAAATTGTTATTTGTTTTATTATTTTTCTTATATTGTTCTATTTTAATATTTTTTTTATTTTAAATTAATTATTTTATTTTAATTATTTAAAAGGTTTTAAATTATTTAATCATTTTTAAAGAATTTTTTAAACTTGGATTATTTTCCTTTTAATTTTTAAATAAAAATTCTCCCCCTCTTTCCATTATTCTCAAATCCTTCCACCACACCTACCTGTGCTTCCCATTTATAAGAAATTACAAGCATATCCTAACCCCTCACTCAATTTTACCTCATAAGAAAGCTAAGAAATAACCCACTAGGGTCCCAATCATATCTAAGGGGACACTAGAGTCTTCCACCTAGCTCATACACTATGTATCGTGAAGTTTCATAACCCATGGGAAACATCCTATTCCCATCTCAACAAACCATTCCATCACCATGCCAAACACCTACCTTAGGGTCCTCATATCTATAACAAAATGTCATTCTAACTCAATAGGATACAATGGTATTGATCCTCATTGAGAATACCCCTATGGTACTACTCCCTCAAGAATTACAACTCATCAGTCACTGCTATCACAACCAACAACATCATCTTAGATGATCCATACCAAGTAAAAGCATAGTTACTAGATCAGTTAAGTAGAATGAAATTCCAATATATATGGGTAAACACCATATAGGTCGTTACTGGAACTCTAAATAACTGAATAAATGTAATATAAAGCCACTAGTTTTTCCTACTAAGGCACCATATGCCTCACTCTCCCACTAGATTCACCTCATATCCCATACACTGAGGGACCAAGTCATCATTGTCAACATCATATCATCATAGATCCACATGACCTACCATCATAAGTAAATACATGTATAAGTTGGTCCAGGTGAGTAGAATTCCACCAAGTACTTATATAATAAAATTACATATGAGTAGGCATTCACACTATAAATAGTAAAAACTATATTAGGGTCAAAACTACACTAGAAGGCCCCTATATTTCATATGAATACTACATGATGAGAATGAAACATGGGATGCCACTTTACATTATAGGCACCAATAAATTTATCCATCTCTTAACTACTATACCCCAAGTAGTAAGATAAAAGAAAAAGAAAATTATTTTGATTCCACTTTGTAATGCCTTGGTCTAGTGGCCACTCAACTGTTACCCTGGATCGGTTCACCACAATACCTCAGGCACACCTCCATATACACTATAGGATATTGATTAGTAGTGGGGGACTAAGGTGGTACTATGATGAGACTATACACCCATATTATAGTGTGAAATCATAGATTAATAAACCAAACATCATACACATCCATAAGCATCAAAGTATTCACAAATAAAATAGAAATAGAAACAACTTGTAATAAAATAGAAAGAAACATGAAAATCAAATGGTAATCTTATACACATTAACAATTAACCACCTACTAATTTTATCACATATACAAGATAAAGCAATAGGAAGAATAAATGTACAAGGATCCACTTCCAACCCCAAGATGTGCCATATACATGGTCTCCAAAACCCTATTTAGGTACTCCATATTGATTATAAGACTCCACACGAGCGACTCTACTCGATCATAAAACCTAGGTCCTTTGACCTATAAATTTTTCATATGTTCTCAAATTCAAAGTAGACAAAAGGTCTGTATGTACCCCAAAGTGAATGTATAGGGGGTGATAAATTAATCTTAGTAGGCCACCCCCAATGGTGAACCAATAACCCACTATCATAAGTTCATGCTCATGCAATATGACCAAACTAGATGAGAATAACTGAAATAAAAATAAAACAATAAAACAACCATTGATCCTCTTGTTCATGACCCTGATCAACCATACCTGCTTCAGCTAGTGTTGGGGTGTCTCTGAGCATGTCTTAATGACTGTGCCTCTATATAAATACTAGATCCTCAGGTTTATCCCAAGTATCACCAAATATTAGGATCATATGGCCAACCAATCAACATGAACTGCTCCATTGTTAGATCCAAAGAATATTTTACATCACTCCAAACTTTAATATAATGAATGGATCAAGGATGATTCTCAACATCCTAGTTAATAACTGAATCAAATGTCATCCCCATGTCACCATAACAAATGGTCGAATCCTAGGAATCCCAATCAGGTGCAAGTAATGTCATCAGGATCAACTGGCAGGATCCTAGGGCTGACCTATGCATCATATCATAAAAATAATAAAAGTGAACAAAATTCCAAAGCCTACAAGGATGGATCCTAGATAGGTAGACATAATTTAGACCCATGGAATTGAGGGTATCCTATATAGACCTGAGGTCAAATCTCAACATTCTAATCCTTCTTCAGGTGGTCAAAAATCTTGATCTCAGGTGGCACTAGGAATTTATAGTGACATCATATTCCAATACATATCACATCAGTATTTCAATAACCCAAAAACTAGGTCCTAAGAAGCACCTCAAGGAACCCAACACATCTTCTTCATATCATATAAGGCCTCATGAGTCGGATCCCAAGAATCACCTTTGGGCATCCACTAAGATCACCATCACCTCTTGTTAGGCCCATAGGATAGGTACTAGAAGTACGTCTAGGTATCCATAACAACATAAAAATAAATATATAAAACCATAAATAAAGGATAGATTTTAGCTGAATTCTTAAGCCCATTACTATAGTCCACATCCCCATGGTCCCACATGTTTGTTGTGGGTTTTAAGGTGACACTTGCTACTATCTATACTCAATCCCATAACACACCCACTCAAGTTCGGTATACCAATAGACACCCACATGGTTCCTATAGGTCCACATATATATAAAGGAATCCCTCTTGGGATCCTCAGAATCGATATTTAATTGGATCTATCCCTATTGGGATCTTATTGGTCGGAACACAAGTGGAGGAATCCCTTTAGGACCCTTGGTCACAGACTAGACTCTCATGCCAATGCCCGTATCTCAGCGGTAACATATCCTATAACCCAGTCTCCAACATCTTATGGCCTTACATTCAAAAAAGAGAAAAACTCACAAGGGAGGTGGCCTCAAGCCCATACACTTTACAAGTTACTCTAGTTTTTTCCAAAACAACCAACCTATCCATCTCTATGAAACATAAACATGTCTCAAAATCTAAGGAAAATCTCGTGGTAACACAAATAAAAGACTTTAGAAAACCCACGCTAATTACTTAAACCATTATCACAACCCTTATCTATGTCACATACGATGTCTCCCTTAGAATACCTTTGGTTTTTTTTACTAGAGTAAAATCCTCACTATCTATATCACTTGACCTAAATCACCTTTTAGATGTCCTAAAAACAACCCAAGGATTCCACCAATGAATTCGATGTGAAAAAATTCTCAGAATGGACTCTCCTTATGTCCAATTCTGGATTTGGGGTGTAAAATCACCCAAACCCCTCAAATGGGTAATAAGGGAGTAATACACTGTGCATACCCTGAGTACATGATGTGTGCTCCAAATTCTACACCCTAGGAATCTATTTCTATATATCCCAGGTAAACCAGGGATTTGTTTATGTACCACTACATGGACAAGGAACACATGGGGTCTGGTCATGTACTAGTACACAACCAGGGCACACCTAGGGTATGGACATGATCCACTACATGACCATGTCCCCCTTACATGGGGTGTCTTCCCAAGTACTCAGAAACATGGCCATGTCCCACTACATGATGTGTACTCAGAGTACATAGAATATCATCCAAAAATCCCCATCTTTCATGAATAGAAAGAATACATGATGTGAATTCTTAAAACCACACATTTTTTGATCGGGATTTCCTAAACATAAACCTTACAATCAATTTGAAACCTATTTTTTCCGCAAAAAATCTACAAATAAACCCACATGGGGTCCCTAAAAATCATAATAGGGATTTAAAAATTAAAATTTATGGATATAAATGTATTTATGGATAAAAATAAAAATAGTTCTATCATATGGTGAAAAGTTCGAAGCTTCAAGTCTAAATACACACCCAAAAGTCATTGCACCTTGATCTAGTATCATCACTGCCTTGGATGATGTATGGAAAGGCATCCTTCCCCCTTCCCTCTCGATTCGGTCATCACATGAAATGGATAACCCTCCCATATTTTGTTTTTAATAGGAATTAAATTGGGGGATATTTAATTAATTTGATTTAATTAATTTATTAATTAAATTAAATTAAATGCTCATTTAAAATGTTCACCCTGAGTCCCAGAACCTGAAGTTAATTTACACCTCACATAATCAAAAACCCCCATTATGGAATCAACCATGGAGTAAGAATCTCAATTTGATTCTCTATTAAAAATACATGACTAGACGAACATACATGAATAAATTAATATTTAATTAATTAAATATTAAACACCAATTATTCCTTGAAAATTCAAACAACTTGAAATTCCACTAAATTTCAACCTTAAGGTAAAAACCCTATTTTGGGACTAACTAAGTGGTTATAAAAATTATTTGAGGTCTTTTACTAGATAAAAATAACCATTTTACCTCTCACAAACATCTAAAATCTGAAAATTCAAACTTACTGTCATTTTCATGGCTCAGAAAAATATGGAATCTTACACTTACCATTAATTTTACACACAAATACTAAAATATACAAGAAAAAAATAAATATGGAGGGAGAATCTACCCAAAATATCCTATAGTTCTTATTTCCCATATGTAGGAGAAGAGAATGATCCATGTTTTCAAAAAATTAGGTAAAAATAAAATAGCTATAATTTTAAGTAAAAAATTGTTCATATAAATAGTTGGAATTACCATGCACCAAAATATGTGCCATAAATTTTCTCCATTTCATAAGACACACAATTGGCTAGACATTTATCCCAGATCATGTGTTTAACCATGCTACCTTCATTAGAACTCAATTTCTAACCAGCACAATCCCTAGGTCTAGTGAACCATTGGCTAATCATGTCACCACTCATGTATCCCCTAAAAAATTTACAATTAACCTATTTTTCACTCCAAAACTCTCTAAAATTTAATATAAATCACATAATTACTTTAAAAATATCAAATGGGGGTCATATAATTCCCCCACCATTTCACTTCCCATGATTGAGAAGTTAGAGAGGATCATTATTGGTGAAGAGCATAGGCCACTGTTAATATATCAACGATTATCATTTGGATGTATCTTCTTACAAAATACTATGTTTTGGAAACATAAATACTAATGGAATATTCTTACCATGTAATACTTTCTCTCATCGATTAATTATACAAAGTGGTTCCTAAATAAATCTTGTATTCATCTCAAACTCAATCTAATCCAAACTAATAATTAGGATGGATTTGGAATATACTTCCATAACTATGAAAATTGGAATGCATCGTTCCCAACATTGTATATGGGAGGTAATGAAAACCAGTATGTAACTTTCCTAAGATAGATAAAAATATTGAATTGTCCCATATATATATGAAATAACCAGCCTTTATTTCTAAGTCATCGGTATCCCAACATGGGAGAAACTTGAAATAATATATGATTTTCCTATAGAGAAATCCAAATCCCATTGACAATGATTGGAATGCAACTTTTTTTAATGTTGTAGTAAGTTCATTATTTTCTTAATTATTTGGATTTTCTTTGCTATCAATTACACCATACTTAGTATAACCAAGGATACTTCACCCAATTTTACTAAACAAAGAGAATAATGGAATGGTCTCTCATAAATTAACTCAAATGGATTCATGAAAATTATACATTGGTAACTATTATGATAGAAAAAATATAATAATGGTATTTGATCTTTCCATGAACCACCCAAATCCATAACACATTCCTTGAGCATATCCTTCAACACTTGTATCACCTAAGAAAACTATTAATATTTATAAGGATGATAAGTAGTGCAAAAATTAAATAGTATATACATATTTTTCTATAAATCATTCCAAAATATGGATGTAAACCTTGATTCTTGATTAAAAATGACTGATACAGGAACACTATATAGTTTAATGACTTCTTAAACGTATTTTTTTTTAAATTTACTATGTAAATAGTGTCTCAAATCAGTATAAATGAGCAATTTTTTAAGTTAATTCATTAACATCCAAATGGAATTATTATTTTAAGAAGTTTTTGAAAAGGAAATGAAAAATACATCAAAATCTAATCCCACTTCTAAAAGGGAATTGAAAATGGTTAAAAAATTCTAATCAGGAATTTTGGTTAGGTCTTTAACCATTTATATTTAAGTTATTATAACCTAAGGTCTCAATATACACACTAAAAGGTGGTGAATTAGGGTGGATTGAAATTTCTTATTATCTCAAGTTTAACTGGATCTTTTACTCATTTTTTTATGAAACCATGAATCTTTCATAGTGATCAAACATATGAACAAAAAAATATAGAAAAATAAATAAGCATGGGAAGAAATATTTTTTACTTTGTTAACCCACAATGTGATATATGAAAGGATAACATATCAATGATGTGTTGATATTATGAATAATTACTACTCAACTATTTTGTGATTACAATATTTAAAACAATCTCACAACTTATACAAGGTCCACAACCTCTTCCAATATTCCATCGAATACTTTCCAATAGTGTTACACAAAAGATGATGTCAGCATGAAGATCGATCTCAAAAAGATAACAATGAAATATATAACACCAAATAGAAATGGGTGATATCTATAATTCTTTAATCTTTACTTATATATATTCTCTGATATAAACAAAAACTTTTCTCTTCCAATCCTAATATTCAATATAATTCAACCAAATCACACTTCACTCCTTAATTATATATATTCAACGTAGCCCGTAATTGATTCACTCTACTATCCTTATTACTGATATCCTTTCTTCCCTCCATATATCCTTATGTTATTAATAAATACTAGGAATTTTGAAATTCAAATTTACAATTCATATCTCAATCAACTTCTAATTTCCTCTACTTTAAACCCATACTTTGAATGGTTTTCCAGTGAATCTCCACTATAGAAATTTAAAAATTCAGTTAATGAAAATTATAAAAAACTTCAAACCTTCCTATTAATTATAAGTCATCAAAACTATTTTAACTCTTTATATTTTAGTAATCAAAATGTGGAAACATGATTCATGATGTGATAGATTGATTTTTTCTTCAACTACCAATTACATTGCGGCATGATAGAATACTTCACAATGCAATAATGTTTGATGTTACCATATGTACTAAAGGTTATATTTCATGACCCTTATTCCATATTCATGATCTATATATCATGGCATGGTTACTTTAATAACAGTGTGATCTTTTAATCACAAAATGATCAAGTTCTAAATATTTTTTCTCTCCAAACTTGTTTCATTATAAACCTATTCTATAACATGGGTGCCTCCAAATTACTAGAACCACTAAAATACATATGAATATCATAATGATTTGACATCCTTCTCATAGTGTGCATATCCCATCACTTAAAATGGAAAAGGAAAGAATCCTTATATATTATCTCCTATAGTATAAATACTTTTCTTTTATTATAGTCCAGATCAAACATTATATACCTTAGGGATAGTTTAGATCATCTTTCCCTAATATATCAAGACTTTGCTAATTTTCCATCTCATAGGATCACCCATTAATTTTTCTAGTACAGTTTAAGACTTTAACATTATTCCAAATCTAGATCAACCATTAAGTATATAGCGATTTTCAACACTTTTTCGTAATTTTTTTATGATGTATTCCTTATGATCATATAAATACATTCCTATAACTACCAAAACCTTCATAGGATATCTTCATACATCTCAACACAACCCCATACTTCTTCACACATTTTAAAAACCATAAAAATGTATTCTAATAGACTTCCATTAAAATAATTTATAACAAATCCCACATTACAACATGTGGTTACAACATTCTCTCCCGTTATTTTTTTTCAATCCTCCATATATTCCTCTAGGTTTATTCATTTCACTCATGTTTTCCCAATATAGAACACTCCCCTTACTATCATTATCCCCCTTTGACAATAAGATTCAATAGGTTATCCTTTTCTATATCTATTCACTTACAAAAATTTAGAAACTACCATTATGTTGAACACTATTCAAAGCAACATTAATAAATTAGTTTATTATATGTGAGTCAACACATGTTCTAGTAAATATGGAAAAGTTTTTATTTCTACTACATTTTCCATATATTCTTATTAAAATTTTGTTTATTCTTCCAATTATCTATGGATTGTGTCTTCCACTATCTTTTTACCCCAAAAAAAAGATAAAATCATTCAAGAGAAAAAAATATCCAAATGAAACATTATGAGAAATGGGGATAAGGGTTATCAAACCCTCTTAGTTTAAGAAAATTAGTTGAACACTGTGGTTCAACCAATGATTCTTAAACCCAAGTGTAGGTAGTGGTTTGGTAAATATATCTACAAATTGATGCTGAGTTCCAAAAAATTCCATTTTTATAATGTTTTTCTCCACCTTTTAGTTTATAACGTTGTAATAGATCTCAGTGTGATTTGTGAAAGAGTGGTATAACAGATTATTTTTTAACTTACTGACACTATTGTTGTCACACTAAATCAACATTGGATATCTTACCACTTCTTTAATATCTTATAATTTTGGCTTTGTCTATATCATATGTGTTCAATCATTGGTAACTAAAATATATTCTTCCTCAGTTGTGCTCAAGGATACACAATCATCCATCAAACTTAGTCATCCAATGTAATTTTTTTAGTGAATAATGTTCTACCACTTATGGATTTTCAATCCAAAATATCTCAATCCTTGTATGTATCTGAATAATCTTCTAAATTTATATATTATACTACTTTTTAAGCAAAACCATTGTTCATTATTCCCTTAATATACCTAATTATCCTCTTTACGTCTAAGATATGTGCATTCTTTGGACAACTCTAAAATAATTTTTAAAATCACATAAAAAATAATATATCTATACCCGTAGCTATAAGATATAGTAATATTACAATAATTATTCTATACAATGTTGAGTCTACTCCATCACCGTCCAAGTACTATCTGAGTTTAATTCAAACTAATATCAAAGTTGATACTAGTTTTGATTCTACAATTCCAAATTTATTTAACACATATAATTCATATTTAACCTATGTGCTGAATTTTTTCCCTTAATTTTGATTTACTTTCAACATAAGAAAGTAGGAAAACTGTCTAATCATTAACATCTAATATTCTTAACAAATTAATTGAGATTTTTTTAAATAGAATTCTGGTTGTTACTATAAAATATGATATCATCCACATACACTATCCCCATGAAATACTCTTCATCTAAGAATTTTACATACAGTTTGTGATCAACCCATCATATCATAAACTCTAACATTCTCATAAAAGAATCCTGCCATGCATACTAAGAATTGGGTGGTTTCTTTAGTTTATACAATGCCATTTTAAATATATATGACTTTGAATCATAATCTCCAATTTAAAATCTTATCATTTTGATATGGAATTATTATTTCAAGACTCTATTTAAAAAAATATTTCTTCACATCCATTTGATAAAATATAAATATTATTTGAACAATCACTATAATAAAGAGTGTTATTAATTACTTTCTTATCACTGGAGAAAATGTTTCCTCAATATCAACACCTTCAACCTGTGCATATTATCTACACACCATCCTCTATTTATTCCAAACTATTCTTCCATATTCCTAAACAATTTTCTCAAATACGTATTTTTCACTAATCACACTATAATTTATAGGTCTTTCCACAAGTTCCTAAGTTTTATTTTTATCAATTTGGTCTAAATCTTCAATCAAGCCATTTTCCCATGATTACTCATTTGTTTATTCTTCAAATGATGTTGGTTATACATATAATAATAGAGAATTATTATCCATTATAGTCATTATTCATGTCTATGTTAGATTATATTTGTATCCAATGTGGTTTCTTAGATCAATTCTAATTATACTTATCTTTATTTAAGTCATCGAGTGGCTCTATTCATCACCATTTTCTTCCTCTGATTCGACCATAGAATCATAATCAAATAGAGAATTTTGATATTTCCATGAATCTAAAGCTATATATCCTTCTTCTTAAATCACATATTTAGGAAAAAAATTAGATGACTCTTTATCCTTGTATTAAATAACATTCACATCATTTAAGTCAACTATTTTTTTGACCCTTTTTTGAAACATTTATAGGATTTAATATTTGATGAGTATCCTAAAAATATTCCTTAATATAAAAAATCTCCATACTTCCCCTGATTTACCTTTTTTATTTTGTATGAAAAATTTACTTCTAAATACTCTAAGATGTTTCCAAAAGGATTTCCTACCATGCTACATTTTATATAGAAAATTATCTTTTATGGGAATGATCAACACTCGATTATGAGTGTACAAAACCACTTGTATAGCTTCTTTATAATAATAACAAGATATAATACTTTCAATAAATAAGGTATTATCCATTCTATTTACTATATGGTTCTTTATTTCCAAAACTCCATTCCATTAAAGAGTTTTTACAACTTAAACTTCATGTTTTGTCCCATGTTTCTCTAAGTAAATTTTAACTTCAATGGATGTGTACTCAATTCCGTTGTCTAAAAATAGAATCTACATTTTTATTCTATTTTAATTTTACCTTATTCTTCATAAAGTTTTGATATAGTTGAGCATTTCTCTATTAGATTGAATAGACATATCACATATCATCATACTAAAGTCTTCAACAAACAAAATAAAGTATTTATCACCATAATTTCTATCCTAGATGATTAAACCACATATATTAGTGTGGAATAGATTCATTAGATTTGATTGTCACTTATTTTTTTTATTTTAAGGGTTTCTCACCAACTTTCCCCATAGGGATGAATCAAAAATATTTTTTATGTTCCTTTTTAATGAAGAAATATTAACAATAGCTTTCAAATTTGACATATTTTCTATACCCTACTAATGAATGTGACCAATCCCATGGTGCTATAAATTTTTCTCCTATTATATAGTAAGAAGATAAGTATTCTACTTTCTATATATCTTATATAATTTATCATTAATTATCTATCCCTGTATATGAGAGTTTCTATCATTTCTTTTAATATTTAAACCTTTTTAGAGGAAGTTAATTTCCAATATCAAGTCACATAACTGACTTACACCCAAAATATTACGTTAAACGCCATCAACATAAATATATTCAACATTATTTAATTCATCTCTAACTAATAGTGTCTTACCACTACCTTTGATCTTTATAGCTCCATTATTTACAAATTAAACCATTCTATTTGCTATTCCTTTAAAATTATTGAGAAGGTTCATATTACAAATCATGCGGGATGAACACCCACTATCAAGAACCCACTTATTACAATTATTTGCATCATTCAATGTTGTATCTATAAGGACAACTTTATCCTATATCTTTATCTTCTTATATTTTTCAAGAAACTTTATAATTGTTCGGGGAGTTTTTAAATGTTGAGTGTTTGTAAATTTGATGCTAGAGTGTGTTTTGAAAATTAAAAAAACTTATGATGTTTATTCTTATTTTCTTATTAATACTATTATCATTATTTTATTATTATAATTTTTAAGTAATGTTATTAATGGTTGTTTATAAAATGGGTAATTATAATGTCTCATAGTATTTTATTTCGCATTCCATAATTTTTAATTTTTATTTATAGTTTATTAATTTTTATTTATTTATTTCTTATTAATTTAAATTTAAAATAATTATTACTATTTAAAATTTTAAAATTTCTACTACCATGTCATAAATATTGCTGCTATCATGCCTTTTCAAATCTTTGAATCCATGGCCCACCTTTTATGAGTATTTGGAGATAAGGAACATCTATGGTTGTTGAGTCACACCAAATCCAGTGTGTTGTACTTTTTTTCTTGAACATCTGCATGCTCTCAGGCTGAAAATATTAATTGAAAAAAAGTCTTGATTAATTTAGAACGACTATACTATGATCTCTTATCATGTATTTTCTTCTATGATTTTAATTTTCATGCTATAATGGGTAAAATATTCAGCTGTGAGTTGTGTTCTGTGTTTGTTACCTATGACTGTGATCTATGACCGTGATCAATGATGGTGATATGTGACCATGAGATACAAATGTGAGATGAAACCATGAACATAAATTCATGAAATTATGTATAGTACCATAATATCCAGGTTCTCTCATTCTACTTTCGTTACTTATAAATAAATTATTATTTATAATTTTAAATTTTTTAAAACACTCAGTTTTATATGTATGTTGACATTGTTTACTGTAATTTTTTTATTTAGTTATTTTAAAAACATATATTAGTTATTTTTAGACCATTAAAATTTATTTTAAAGTGTTTTAAATTATTTATATTAAATTTTAAATTTATCTTTATTTTCATGTAAGTACTGGATGTTCATTTTTATAAAATTTAAATTTATTTATTTTTATTATTTCATGTGTGGATTGATTTCTAAATTGTTATTTATTTTTACTAAATATATTTTATATATTTTTATTTTTAAATTTATGTAATTTATTTTCATTAATTTGAAATATATTTTCAAATTTCAAATTATTGTCTTCTGATCTTTTAAAAGATATCTTTGACAATTTATTGTGGTGATATTTTTAATGAATTGTTTCAAATATTATTTAACCTATTATTAAGGATATTGTTTTTAATTTATTCAAATATTTTTAAATAAATATATCATTATTTATATCTCTAAGATAATGTAACACCCCAAGATTTCATAGTACGTTATCTCTTTAAAGTAATTCAATAGCTTGTGCTACACGCAACACCGAGTTCGAGCGCACCACCACTTACCAAACTAGTTGTTAAAAAAGTAGTTACAAATAGTATTAACTACATTTTGAATTTTATATACTCCATATAATTTTAGAATTCATATTATGTGTATCTTTGACATAATATAAGAACAAATACATTTTTTTAGATAAAAGAAGTATTTTTCAAAAAATGAAATTTTACCACCTTTTAATGGAGAACCCTTTTTAAATCCGAAATTTGACACTTTTATATATTCAATTTGACAAAATGAACTTCTTCTTTAGAATAGGGGAATAAAAAATTTGTTTGGATAAATTTCTGGTGTTTTTCTAATAACTTTAATATTTTGATGAATAGTGAAAAATACTAAATTTTAATTGAAAACAACTTTTTTAATCAATATAATTTATAGTGTTAAATTATACATTTGAATGGTTTTGAAGTATAATTAGATTATATTTTTATAATTTAATCTAATTTTGGTCATTTGAAGTAATTTTACATTTAAATTGGACATAAACACATATCAATCTTTTGATAGTTTTACTTTTCAAAAACCTGCTTTTTGGTTTTGACAACGAGAATTAATTTTAAATTTATTAATGTGACTTATATATTTTTAATTTGGTAAAATAGACTTCATTTTTGAATTAGTAATATCAAAATTATATTAGGATGAATTTTTGGTGTTTTTCTGAAAACTTTCAATTTTTGATGAATAGTGAAAAATACAATGTTATTGCTTAAAACCGAATTTTTATTTTAATAATTATGTTGATTTAAAATTTATTTTAATGTAAAAATATATACATAATACCTATATTAGTTCAATATAATTCATTAGAGTCATTTTATAATAATATTATACATATAAAATTTTGTTGAACATTTTAACGCCTTTTACCTACCTTCAAGGCACATTTGAAAATTTGTATAAAACATAATTTTACCTCTTCTGTGAATTGAATTTAATAAATAATAGAGACACAGTTTAAATCAGTAAGTAAAATGTGGTTCAATAGGATGAAAATAATTTTTGGTGAATAGTAAATTTTGAATTTTATTTACCATGGTTAAAAGTAAATAATGTAATTAAAGGTAAAAATGATATTATAATTACCCTAACACATGTTCTAATTCTATTGTATAAGTTTATTTCGACCAAAATCAACCTTATAAATAAAATATGATCCTTTTTGATCCACTTGGATTAGATTAGTAAATTTATTATATTTTATTTAAAGAAGTGTTAAAAGTGATAAAGTCAAATTTTATTAACAAAACCATTTTTAATATAGAGTTATGCATAAGATAAATTCAAATATAAATATTTATTATAAATATAAAAATATTTCCTCAATCATGGTATTTTATTTATAATTTTTAGACATTTAATAATTAAATGTATTTTTGACACAATGATGATGCAATAATTACCTCATTAATGAAAGATTAAAATAATTGATTTTAGAAATATCAAAATAAATGTAAATTGGGACTTTAGATTTAATATACAAATTTTATAAGTGAATATGACATGTTATGTTTAATTCAATGTATTTTTTTTGAAGTAATTAAGTTGTTATGACTTTAACAAAAAACAAATACTAAATAGTGTCAAAATTGACATAAATGAGTTTAAAAAAAAATACTATTTTATTAAATGATATAATATTCTTAAAAATCTAATATTAGGCCAAATGACTTATATAATGATATATATTTCATTAATGGACCACTTTAGGTTCTCTTGGTATTCTATAGTATTTTTATTAACCATAAAGTGTAAGAAGACAAGAAGACATGATAAAAGTTAAACTATTTAACTAAAAGTTAAATTTAAAAGATAAGATTAATATGGTGACCTAAACATGTGTAAAACCTATTGGTTGAGATATTATAGACCCATCCCCACATTATCCTCGAAATAAATATATTTGGAGCCATTATAAACTTAAAATGATTTTATAATAAAATATTATTTCAAGCATTTCCTAAAGTGACCCTAACCTCTCTTATAAAAGGGTACTTCCCCTTCTCTCAAAATCACACCTCCAAAGCCATTTTCCTTGGACAAAATCTACTCAAATATCCTCCCAAAAACCCTCAATTAAATATATATGACTTAATTTGATCATAAATCCAGCCTAAGGATCCCTTTTGTTCAAATCAAAAGGAAGAACCCAAAGAAGAGGTAATTATTTCATCACCTCTTTCAATATTCTTTTCTTCTTCCACTTCATCTTTTATTGTTGTTTCAATATAAAAATAATAACTCTAGTACCTTCTACATACTGTGATGTTATTATAAATATTTTACAACCATATTCATTATTCTATCCATCCTATGAATTACAAATTCACCATACGTGCATACGTACAAATTACCATTTCCACGTCGTGGTGTAGTTTTTTATTCAACACTTCATTATTTGAATGATTATAATAATGAGTATAATGATGTAAATAATAAATATAAAATTTTAATGATTCTGTATATATAATATATCATACAATTACTTATTATTTCACCATCAATAGAATGATATCGTCGCTCGTGCATACGTACGACTTACCGTCTCCACGAAGCGATGAGATTCATTTCAATGTTTACCATTCAACGATGATTATAGAAATATATATTATTAATAATTATGTAATATATGACATAATAATGATACTGGATATATATATATATATATGCATTTACATACATCTCATTCACTTACTTCTGTTCAATACGATTTGAAAACGAAAACAGTGTTTATGCATACATGTGACCTACCGTCTCCATAAACAGTGTTTTCCATTTCATATATATATCGATTATACATATTTATATTCTAATATATATAAAATATAAATCATTTTCTATATTATATAAGTATTTAAATCATGATCTAAGTGATACAATCAAGAATAACAAGTTAAAACACATACGATAAAGAAAGTGATTATTACCTAAAATGTTACTTTAACATGGAAATTATTATTAAATGGTTAGTATAAAGTAATAAATGAATAATATATGATATAATAAATATTAATATGGTTTTTTTATAATTTAATAACACACTATGGTCATTATACAGTAGGTTAAATGTACCCTCGACTAAAGAAAAGTACAAGGAAAGGGTTAATTCTTCAATCTCATTGTTATCCGAGATTGTTCATATGTATGTATTTATTGAGACATATTTATCATAGATGTCCATCTATCATAATTTTTTTTAAAAGGAATATTTTAAGGTTTTATGCAAGGGACTCATTAAATATATCATCATTTTAAATGTTTTAATGATTTATTTTTCTAAATCTATTTAATTAATGTCCATGTTTTCAAAATGATTTTAAGGATTTATTCATATGGAAATAATTGTTTTAAAATGTTAATTCCTTTAAAAAGTTTCAAAGTGGTATGGGAAACTTTTATTCATAAATATCTTTTAAATGACTTCTTTTATAAATTGTGAGACTTCAAAATTATTTCATGAAAATGGGATATTTATCTCAAATGGTTTTACTGATTATTTTAAACTATGTAAACATACTTTTTGGATACTATTCTTGATTGAGGTTGATTTATTATAAATAAAATCTTCAATATTTTATTGAATGAGTTATGATATGTTTGAATATGAATTTCCTATTTTTATACCATTCATGATTTATAGTTAAAGTATTTACATTTCATATGCTAGTTTTAATACGAATGTTTATGCTATGTTTCAACATTTTCATATGAGGAACTAATTGGACTTAGTAAGTGATGGGTGGAGCCCGCTATAGCTCCTTAATGCATCAGTAGGTCTCATGAGACAAACTAGTGTCTTGGAACAGGGCCTTGATATAATTTTTATTTGTATTCTTGGCACGAGGCCTTGACGATGTGGTTATGATTTCTGAAATTATGCATTCCCTCATTATGAAATTAGTTATTACATGTGATTATTAGACTAGTAGAATATCCATGTGCATGTTTATATGGTAATGTTTGTTTTATTTTTTCCATATTATGTTCAAGATTATGTTTAAAAAGGCTTTTGTTTTTATTACACATATTTCCTTAAAATTATATAGTTTTTGCTAAATTATTTACCCTTACTGAGTATCTGAGCTCACCCCTTTATTATGTTTTATTTTCCCAGGATTCCAAGAAGTGTATTATGATTTATACAAAGGTTTAAGCTAGGATAATAATGGAAGTCTCAAAGGATTATCTATGATGTATTTTATGTTTGAAATTGTAATGTGAAGTTCATGTATGTAATCTATTTTCTAAGAATACTAAACTGATTGGTCCTTAGGGAATTGATTCCTTGTAATCATTCCAATGTTATGTAATAATGCACCAGCTCTAGGTAACTAGGGTTGGGGAATTACAGTTGGTATCAGAGGAATTTTAGTAAAAACCTTGGAAACTATATTTATATAAACTCTAATTAAAGAACATTACCCTAATATATACATTGAGAATAAGTATAGAAGAACATCTAAAATTTTTGGTAGTGTAAATATTATATGGATTTTCCAAGAAAATACATCCCTTTCTAGATACAAACAGGTAGAGGTGGATCTGGAAAATATTTTCCTAGGTGTGAAGACTCTGAAAAGGAGTTTTGGGCTTAACCCGGGGTATCCTGGTACATGACAACAGGCCTTACTGAACTCTTGGTATTTACACTCCTATGGGATATGCTTAGGACAATTAAAATTTTATTTACAAATCAATAAAAAATATTTATGAGTAAATACGTCAGCAAAGAAACTATTTTTATGATTATGAGACTAGATGTGTGGAAATATTCAATTAATGTTGATATTTTTTTCTATTTTTTGGACTATACATTATGATATGATCTAACCTAGTATATGTCATCATTTAGAAATGGTGCGCTGTATAAGGAATGAGAACTTCAACAATACACATGTCCCAAAGAGTAATAAGGATCATATCTTTCATAGTCTTAAGCCAACATTTAGAAGGGAAATAGTCTCCCACGTATCTAAATCATATGAAGAAATAGTATCACGTGTTAATAAGATAAGTAAATAATTCTATGAGTCCTATGGCTTTGAAGGAAAAAAATAAAATAAGAGGATGGAAGAGAGAAATATGGATAAAGGGAAGAAGGGAAATAAGGTTTTTCCTATATATGATATCTGTGGAAAGAATCACCTTGGTAAATTATTGAAGGGAATGGGAGTATGTTATAAGTGTGGAGAAAGAGGACACCACGGTCTTGATTGCGAGGGTAAGAAAAAGGTTACAAATGTATAATGCTTTATCTTTAAGGAGTTGGGACACTACGTGAATCAATGTCCAAATCATCAGAGTATTCCCCAAATGATGCTATTGGATAATAATAAAGTTATGATACTATCGAAAATGAAGAGGAATGATTAGTGTTCTTATGTTGTTATTAAATAATTGTGTCATTTGAGTATTGTATTAATTATGTACATGTTAAAATAGTTATAGAGTATAAAAGGATTGTACTGCAGTACTATTTCATTAAGGATTTGAGATTGTGTGGTACTAAGAAAAGTGACTTAATAGGAGGTTAATTTTTTGAAAAATATATGGTTTAGAGAAAGACAAACCTTAAAATATTCCTAAGGCTGAGGTAATGATTTTGGACTAAGAGTGATGAATGTTGTCATACACACCCTCAAAAATATTTATTTGTGATTTTACTAAGTGCAGCACAGTGGCTGAACTAGGTTGTTCTATCAAGAAGGAAGTGAATTAAACAACTATTAATATGCTTTAAGTAAGTAATAAAATAGTTCAAAACAAATTAAAAGAAATATGGGGGGTTGTTTTGTGACTTTTCTAATATTAAAATAAACAAGAAAATGAGAAGTAACAATCAAGAGACAATTTCTTTAAAAAAAACATATATGAGAATATTTAATTGATATAACATGACCCATTCAGCATTAATTTATCCTTATCCCATATTATTATAATTAATTAAATTTTCAACTGCTAACCTTGTCAACCCCCAAACCCTATGAAAATTAACACGACCAAAAATATTGAAAAAATGAGTCTTCGGTCAACTTTGGGACTTCCAATCATAAGACCCTGCCTTTATTATGATCCAAAAGACAACTTATGGTAAATGGTAGATTAGGGAAGTATATACTCCCTATATTTGATAATTAATTGAGTTGGGGATGAGAATTGAACCCTACAATTATATCCCAAGTTGATTAGATTTTGTGATTGAGGTTTCACTCACATAATTTACAGAAGCTCGACCACACGGTCCAGTGCAAGTTGATCGAGTAAATTAGAAATTAGAAATCAATTAATTGATCACAATTTAATAATTAAAATATTTTTATGGATTAAAAATAAATAAATGAAGGGGTTGGGGATTAGATCAACTATGAAAGAAATCACTCTTCCATGGGCGTAGTTGTCATTGTGGAGACATTTTGCATAAGAAATGGATTGAAAGGGGAACACCCAATCTCGTATCCACTCTTATATTCAAACCCAAGAAGAAGAATAAGATGATTAGAATAGAAGAACACATAATATTTATTGAAGAAAATTTACATTACAAGTATAAAAACAAAGAGATACAAAGAGGAGGTGGGAGAGGAGAGCCTTTTTGTAAGAGATATTTGCACAAGGCCTTACTTCTTTCAAGAGTTTTTAGGGGACACCAAGAGACAAAATTTCGAAAAAACCTTCCCAATTCCCCAAAAAAACCATTCCAAAGAGTGAAATCATCAATTTATAGAGTGGTGGGGAGGCTAGGTTCAAAGTGGTTTCAAGTGTGAATGGGGAATCTCGGCCAAATAAATTAATCCAACATTCACCAACTATTTTACCTTCAAAAAGTGTGAACCAGCTGATCTTAAGGCATAATTATTTGTTCCAAATTGGGTTGGACAGCTCCTATAAAAATTTGGATCCAATCCAAGCTCAGATGAATGAGTTATGACCCAAATATAGAACCAATGTCCAATCTGGCAGGTCCAGCCCACCTGTGACTTCATGGTGCATTTAGTCCAACCAAATGCTTGATTTAGCTCCAATGTCATGAAAAAAAGTTGTATAAAATTAAGTCAGAAACATATTTAAAAAATTTAAATTTCAAATAACAAATTTTAAAACATTTATCTTTGTCATACTACAGTGCACTATAAAGGGTAAAACTGGAATTTCCATCAAATTTCCAAATGAATGATCTAATCCCAAATATTTTATAAATAAAAATATTTAACACAATGTGAGGAAATGTTAACATTTATTATCAATAAAATATTCAATAAAAATGTGTTTTATCAACTCCCCCACACTTACCCTTTTTCCCTCCTGGGCAAAACCTCATATCAAGTAAACATCAATATCAAATCAAAACAAATTTTAAAACAGATATACTTGAGATCTAACAATTCCACACCAAGAAACAAAATATATAGTGCCTCATAAAAACCATTATTTCAAGTTATCCATTTATATCATTCAATATATTTCTACTTCATTTATCCTCCCATGCACATAAAACACTTACCTCACTTGAATTTTCTCTTATCACACAAATGTCAATTTTTCAGCAATGTCTTTCTCATCCAAACTCATAAAAGGGTCACCATAGGCTTGATAAATTCCTACATCACCACCCAGTGTGAGTCAAGGACACATTTTTATCATGAGGACTTTCCCAGGTTGTTTTTTGGCTTTGGGTTGGTAGGATTTAGATGTGAAAAATTCTGAGTCTGAATGAGGAGACTTGACTCTTTTTGAAGCAAAAATGCATTAATCTAATTTTCACTTAAAAATGGTCTCCTCATCAATCCCCATAGCATCAATTCATGTTCATCATCAGGAAAAATAAATGAATGTTCACACAAATCAAAATTTCACCTGTAAAAATATCAATCTTCTCAATCATGATTTTCTTGAAATCTCCAGATAGACACAAATTTCAACCTATATCAGAAGATCCAGAAAGGCACAACTTCAGTTATCATGAAAGCTCCAGAAAAGGAATAGGTTTCAATATAACGATTTTCTTCAGCAGAAAAAACATCTCTTTAGAATTTAATTTTCCACCCAATGTATCACAAAAATGTGGTATCACAACACAAGACAGCTTCCCCCACACTTAAGTTTAACTAGATTATGAAATTTCACTTCAAGAGTTGGTTGGATAGGGAAAATTGGCTTATAAGTGGCTAACCTAACAAGATTTTCATGAATTATAAGGGATAAAAGGATTAAATTTTCAAGTTAGGACATTATAGAAAAGGATTCTTTGAAATAGGGGCTTTAATACCAAATAAATTCATCAATGATTTAAACATAAGTACCTCAAACACTCAAGTTTTGATAGGAATAAATCAAATTCTGGTTAAATCAAGCATGGTTTGGTTCTCTCAAGAAATGAGGTAAATGTAAAGAATATGAAAATAATGGTTCATAATCCTCACAGGAAATTGATTTCAAATACAAAGATAGTGATATATGGAATGGGATTTAAAATTCAGAGTACTTTTCATGAAATTACTAAATAGTTGAACTTGAAACAAAGTTATTTTCAGCATTAATTTATGCTTGGTTTCATGGGATAAATTGTTCCACTTATTTATATGAATTTAAAAATGGTGATTAAAATAATTTCAGCTCAAAAGTTTAAAAAACAAACAAAAAATTGAAAAATAAACACACAAAATTTTAAATACACACAATTTTTTTTGTTTTTTTTAATCATTGAAAAACAGGAAAACAATTGAAATTAAAAAACTAAAAGGTTCGTTCCCCCACTCATAAAATATTGAATTTTAATGAATTTGAACCCATGAGATGATATATGCACATGAAATGTATAATTTTAAATAGGAAAAAGAATAAAAAAAGTGAAAGGGTTTGGAACAGCCTGATATGCTCAAGTGATGATGGGGTCATGCAGTGTGTTGAAATACACAGCATCACTAGGAAGTCCCTCAATGTATCTCTTCAAATTCTTCCCATTGACTATAAAGATCCTTCACATGTCCTCTTGTGTGATCTTCACTGCACCATAAGGAAAAAAATTAGTCAAAACATAAGTACCTAACCACCTGGAACACAACTTACCAAACATCAGCTTCAGTCATGAACTATAAAGTAAGACTTTATCTCCAACATGAAACTCCATTTTTTGGATCATTATATCATGAGATGATTTTGATATTTCCTTGTAGAGCCTTGAGTTCTCATATGAAGAAAATATAATCTTCTCAAGCTCTTGAATTTGAAGCTTCATTTGGATTTCAGCTTGGTCCAAATCCATGTTGCATTTTTTATAGCCTAATAAACCCGATGCTAAACTTCCAAAGGGAGATGACATGATTTCCCAAAAAGAATCTGAAATGGGGACATACCAATGGGTAAATTTTATGCTATCCTATACGTACAAAGCACATAATCCAAGTGTTTTATTCAATCCTTTCTATTTGTTTGCAAAATTTTCTCCAAAAAAAATTTCAACTCGTGATTTGAAACCTCAGCCTGATCATTTGTTTGAGGGTGGTATGGTGTTGATGTTTTGTGTTTCACCCCATACTTCTGAAGGAGGGAATCCAAATTCCAATTGTAAAAGTGTGGCCCTTGGTCACTAATGATGACCTTTGGTACTCCAAACCTAAAAAAAATCTGTGTCTTGACAAATTCCAAAACAACATGAGAATCATCAGACCTGGTGTCCTTATCCTCCTCCCATTTTCACACATAATCAACAATAACCAAAATATAAAAAAACCAAAGGAACTAGGAAAAGAACCCATAAAATCGATTCCCCATACATCAAAAATCTCACAGAATAGTATGGGTTGTTGGGGAATCTCATGTCTCCTAGAAATATTACCAGTGTGTTGGAAACATGATCATGACTTCAAAAACATATAGGCATCATGGAATAAGCTAGGTCAATATAATCCAGAGTCTAATACTTTCCTAGCTATCCTTTGGTGTCCAAAGTTTCCACCACAAGAAAGTGTATGACAGAATTGTAGAATAGAATCAAACTCATGATCAAGAACACACATCCTAATAACTTGGTCACTACACATGCACCATAAGTAGGGATCACCCCACACATAAAATATAGAACCACTCTTTAATTTTTGAACATGATATTTCTTTAAATTTGTAGGAATTTCAAAGGCCACTAGGTAGTTCAATAAATTAGCATTCCAAGGATACGTACCTGATATGGAATAAAGATGCTCATTGGGGAAAGTGTCCCGAAGTGGTACCTGGTCCAAGGCGTCATCCTCTAGTGTCTGAGTCAGCCAACTCATGTGGTCCGCCACCAAGTTTTCTAACCCCTTATTTTACTTTATCCCAATATAAAATTCATGAAGAAGGAGCATCCATCAGATAAGCCTGGTATTTGTGTCTAACTTCTTCAAGAGGTACCTTAGAGCTGCATGGTCAGAAAAAAACTACTTTAGAGCCCAATAAATATGAACAAAATTTAACTAAATAAAATATGACAGCAAGAAACACCTTTTCTGTGGTTTTGTAATTTCATTGGGCTGAATCCAATGTATTCGATGCAATGAATATCACATGTGAATGTCCCTCCACCCTCTGATATAAGACAGCTCCAACTGCGAAGTTGGAGGTGTGACACATAAGATTAAAAGGAATCTCCCATCGTGGGGGATGTATGATCAGTGGAGTGGTCAGAAACTTCTTTATCTCATCAAAGGAAGTCTTGCAAGAATTATCAAACACAAAATCAGAATACTTTTGAAGTAATCGGGACATAGAAAGAGAAATCTTACAAAAATATTTGATGAAGTGCCGATAAAATCCTTCATACCCTAGGAAATATCTAACATCACGTACACATGAAGGATATTGTAAGGATGAAATAATATCTACCTTATATCTATCAACCTCTATCCCATGTTGTGACACTACATTTCCTAAGACAATTCCATGCTCTACTATGAAATGACACTTTTCAAATTTCAAGACCATATTTTTCTCAATACAATGATTCAACACCTTTCAAAAAATGCTTAGTCATTAATCAAATTAGGATCCATACACTGTAAAATAATCCATAAATACCTCCATGCAAGTCTCAATAAAATCAGAAAAAATACTCACCATGAATCTCTAGAAGGTACCTGGGGCGTTTCAAAGTTAAAATGGCATCCTTTGATAGAAAAACACTCTGAATGGACAAGTGAATGTTGTATTTTCTTGATCATAGAGAGCAATATGAACTTGAAAATATCCAGAAAATCCATCCAAGAAAAAATAATGTGTCTTCCCAGCTAGTCTCTCAAGCATTTGATCAATAAAGGGGAGGGGAAAATGGTCCTTGTGGGTGGACTGATTTAGTTTCCTATAATCAACACACACACACCAACTGTTTTGTACCCTCATTATAACTAACCCATATTTCTAATTTCTAACAACAATAACACCACCTTTATTAGGCACAACCTGAATAGGACTAACCCAATGTGAATCTGAAATGGGATAGATTATACCTTCCTCGAGAAAAATTTCAACCTCTTTTTTAACAACTTCCAGAAGGGTTGGATTGAGTATCCTTTGTGGCTGCCTCACCATTTTATCCCCATCATCCAAAATAATCCTATGCATGAAAATAGAGGGGATAATACCTAATATGTCAGCCAAGGTCCACCAAGTTTCCCTGATGTTATCCCTCAAAAGATTCAAAAGTTTTTCTTCATGTTCAAAAGATAAATTGTTAGAAATGATAACAGGTAATCTATTATAACTCGAAAAGTATGAGTATTTAAGATTAGGTGTAAATGGATTGTGTTCCAATATGGGGGGGGGTGTTGTATGGATGGATATAGTGAAGGAACTGAAATATGTGCACAAAGAGCATCAATATCAGAAAAGACATCATCAAAATTAGAGAATAGTTCATCAAATCTATCAGCATACTCAAAAACCATGTCATAATCAGAGTTCGCATGATCAAAATCAGAATATGAATCCATTTCAAAATCAAATATAAGAGATTATTGTACATTATAAACATGTGTGGAAGTACTCTTAGACATTAAACTAGAACCAATACTCATAATCTCCCTAAGAACATGACAATAAAATTCCATGGGGTTTTTATTTGGTGGTTCAAAATGGGATATAACAAAAGAAGAATGGTCTTTTGAGGGGTACTTCATGGATTCCATGACATTAAATATCACAAATTCATCTCCAAACTCCATGGAAAGTGTACACTCATTGACATTTATGATAATTTTTTCAGTTTTAAGGAAGGGACTACCTAAGAGAATGGGATAATGAGAACTTACATGATCATACTCCATGTTAAGAACGTAGAAATCTACTGGAAAGATCATATCTCTTATCCAAACAAGTACAACCTCAAGGACTCCTGGTGGATAAGCCGTATATCTATTTTTCAACTACACCACTACTCTCATTGGTTTCAAATCACCAACCTAAAAAGTAGAAAATACTGAGTGAGGAATCACATTTATGGAATCTCCCAAATCACAAAGAGCATCAGAAAAGTGTAACTACCCTATGGTGCATGGGATAGTGAATGTACCTGTATCCTTGCACTTTATTGGCATTACTTGAGTTAGTGTAATGAGTGCTGACACATTTCTTCCAAGGTTGATCCTCTCATTTCCCTTGAGATCTCTTCTATTGGTACAAAGTTCTTTTAAGAATTTGGCATACCTTGGTATTTGTTTAACGGCTTCAAGTAATAGTATATTGATCTCCACACTCTTGAATGTATCCAAAAATATTTTTTTCATCACCCACTCAGCCATATTCTTGGTTTGTACAACCTTGTTTGGAAAAGGAATGGGTTTAAGAGGAACATCATTAATATTTTTCTTACCTTTATCTTTCTTCTTGGATTTCTCATCATTTAGTATGGAATGGGGCCTCTCCGGAGTTGAGGTAAATCTCGGTGGAATGATAGGTTTAGATGTATCAATTTTTTTCTTTCCAATTCTCAATGTAATGGAACTGACATTCCCCTTAGGATTTGGAGTAGGTTAGGAAGGTAGATTTCTATAATTCTTACTTAACAGTTCATGGAAGGCAGTAGAAATCTGGATCATTTGATTCAACTCCCTCAGCTCTGAACCTTGACTCTTCAAATCATTTTATTGATTAAGAACAATTTTCTTCAAAAGGTCATCAGTGTTAGAATCTACCTTGGGTGGGGGATTCCTTTTTTTTGGCTTGTTGATGCTTGGGATTCAAATATCCTTTGGGGTTGTTGGAAACCCTATTGGTAAGGCGGAGGATGTAGGAAGTTTTGTTAAAAAGGGGGATTTTTTTGTTGTCCAGATGCATACCTCATGTTCGATTGATCCTTCCACCCTTGGTTGTATGTTGGAGAAAATGAATCAAACTTCTTTTGGGGATATGTCTGGTGCTGCTGCTGATATTCTCTCCTAGGAAACACTACTGCACAATCTTCTATTTCTTGTAGTTGGTGGAAACAATCAGTTTGGTGGCTTGTCTCAATGAAAATTCCACAAGCCCTTGAAGGAGGGGGTTAGGATGTCTTTTTTGACAAAGAAATATTCCTCACTGTAGTATTCAATTCTTCCAACATGGTATCAATCAAATGACTTTCTAAAGAATGAGGACTTTCTTGATGTACTCCTCGAACATGTGGTGTGCCTTGATCACCAAATTTTTTAGAGTTTTGTGCCATCTTGTTGATCAATGCATGTGTAGATACTGGTGTCTTGTCCACCAAAGTTCCTCCAGCTGCAGCATCCACCATTCTCCTCTTCATATGTGTGAGTCCCTCGTAGAAGTATTGAATGAGTAGTTTCTCACTGATTTGGTGATGTGGGAAGCTTTCACACAACTTCTTGAATCGCTCCCAATACTCATACATTGACTCTCCTTGGTCTTGATTGATCCCCGAGATCTTCTTACTAATGGAAGTGGTCCTTGATGTTGGAAAAAATCTTTGCAAGAAAAGACATTTTAAATCATTCCAACAAGTTACATCTTTAGGTTGTAAATAATACATCTAGTCCTTTATAGCTTCATCAAGTGAGAATGGGAATGCTGTTAGTTTGATTTTATCTTCAGAAACATTTATTGTTTTTAAGGTTGAGAAAACCACATTAAATTATTTTAAATGTTTATTTGGATCCTCACCAGATAATATGTGAAATTTTGTAAGAAGGTGAATCAATCCAGATTTCATTTCAAAGTCCGATTCGAGATTCGGGTATGCAATAAAAATTTGTTTATAGTTAGTATCAAGTGTAGCCAATTCTCAAATAGTTCTATTAAGTTAGTTTCCATTATTTTCAGCCATTTTTTCTTATTTTATGGTCAAATTTTAATTTCTTCTGATTTCAATGTTCTGAGAGTGGAGGAATTATCCAACTGGTTGAATGTTGAAACCTCCCATAGACTAAGAATGTTTAATTTGAGCCCCATGGCTACGTTCAATCTCAGGGTCCAGATCTAAGAGATCTTCGGGATTATTTTGTGTCATAAATCAAATAAAAATAAAAATAAGGAAAGGGGACCATAGTAAAATAAAAATGAGAAGTTTGAGTTGATGGTCCTAAAAGAAGTGAAAAAAATAAAATAAGAAGAAAAAATTCAGATTGGGTAAAGAAGGAAGAAAGAAGAGAAGAAGAGAATAAAATGTAAAATAAAATAAATACCACTAATCAATTGAAATAATTACTTACCTCCCCGGAAATGACTCCAATTTGATGAACGTTGTCGCACACACTCTCAAAAATATTTATTTGTGATTTTACTAAGTGAAACACAGAGGCTGACCTAGGTCGTTCTGTCAAGGAGAAAGTGAATTAAACAACTATTAATAGGCTTGAAGTAAATAAGAAAATAGTTCAAAATAATTGAAAAGAAATATGGGGGTTGTTTTGTGACTTTTTGAATAGTAAACCAAACAAGAAAATGAGAAGTAACAATCAAGAGACAATTAATTAAAAAAACATATATGAGAAGACATAGTTTGTATAATATGCCACCTTAATCATTCATTTATCCTTATAATATATTATTACAATTAATTAAATTTTAATCCCCTAACCTTGTCAACACTCGAACCCTGTAGAAATTAACACAACCAAAAATATTGGAAAAAATGACCCTTCGGTCAACTTCAGGACTTCCAATCACACCACTCTGTCTTGATTGTGATCCAAAAGAGAAATTATGGTCAATGGTAAATTATGGAAGTATATCTTCCCTATATTTAATAATTAATTGATTTGGGGATGAGAATTGAACCCTATAATTCTATCCCAAGTTGATTAGATTTTGCGATTGACGTTTCACTCACATGGTTTAGACAAGCCCGACCACGAGGTCAAGTGCAAGTCGACTGTGTAAATTAGAAATTAGAACTCAATTAATTTATCACAATTTAATAATTAAAGTATGTTTATGTATTCAAAATAAATAAATGAAGTGAGTGGGGATTAGATCAACTATGAAAGAAATCACTCTTCCATGAGCGGAGTTTCCATTGTGGAGACGTTTTTCATATGCAATGGATTGAAAGGGGGATACCCAATCCCATATCCACTCTTAAATTCCGGACCAATAATAAGAATAATAATATGAAAATAGAATAACAAAGAATATTTATTGAATAAAATTTACGTTACAAGCATAAAAACAAAGAGATACAAAGAGGAGGTGGGAGAGGAGAGCCTTTTTGGAAGGGATAATTGCACAAGGTCTTACTTATTCCAAGAGTTTTTAGGGGATCCCAAGAGACACACTTTAAGAATAACCTTCCCAATTACTCAAGAAACCATTCTAAATAGTGAAAACACCAATTTATAGAGTGGTGGGGAGGCTAGGTTCAAAGTGGTTTCAAGTGTGAATGGGGAATCTCAGCCAAATAATTTAATCCAACTTTCACCGCCCATTTAACAATCAAAAAGCGTGACCCAGCTAATCTTATAGAATAATTAATTGCTCAAAATTGGGTTTTCGAGATCCTATCAAAATTTGGACCCTATCCAATCTTGTATGAAGGAGTTATGACCCAAATACAGAACCATTGTCCAATCTGGCAGGTCCAGCCCACCTTTGAATTCATGGTGCATTTAGTCCAAAAAATTGCATGATTTAGCTCCAATGTCTTGAACTAAACTTGTATCCCATTAAGTCAGGAACATAGTTACAAAATTTCAAGTTCAAATAATAAATATTAAAATATTTATCTTCGAAATACTACATTGCACTATAAAGGTTAAAACTGGATTTTCCATCAAATTTTCAAATGAATGATCTAATCCCAAATATTTTATAAATAAACATATTTAAAACAATGCGAGGAAATTTTATCATTTATTATCAATAAAATATTCAATAAAAATGTGTTTTATCAACTTCCCCACACTTACCCTTTTTCACTTCTGGGAAAAACCTCATATCAAGTAAACATCAATATTAAATCAAAATAAATTTTAAAACACGTATCCTTGAGATCCAACAATTCCACACCAAGAAACGAAATATATCATGCCTCCTAAAAAAATAATTATTTAAAGTTCTCTATTTATATAGTTCAATATATTTCCACTTCATTTATCCTCCCACGCACAAAAAACACTTGCCTCCCTTGAATTTTCTCTTATCACACAAATGTCAATTTTTTAGTAATGTCTTTCTCACCCAAACTCATACAAGGGTCACCATAGGCTTGATAAATTCCTAAATCACACCAGATGTGAGTCAAGGACATATGTTTATCATGAGGACTTTCCCAGTTTGTTTTGTGGCTTTTGGTTTGTAGGATTTAGATGTGAAAAATTATGAGGCTGAATGAGGGGGCTTGACTCTTTTTGAAGCAAAATTGCATTAATCTAATTTTCACTTAAAAATGGTCTCCTCATCAATCCCCATAGAATCAATTCATGTTCATAATCATGAAAAATAAATGAATGTTCACACCAATCAATATTTCTGTAGTAAAAATGTCAATCTTCTCAAGCATGATTTTCTTGAAATCTCCAGATAGGCACAACTTTCTGCCTCTATTAGAAGATCCAGAAAGGCACAACTTCAGTTATCATGAAAGCTCTAGAAAATGCACAACTTTAAATATAATTATTTTCTTCACCAGCAAACACATCTCTTCAGAATTTAATTTTCCACCAAATGTATCACAAAATGCTGTAGAACAACACAAGAGAGCTTCCCCCACACTTAAGTTCAACAAGATTATGAGATTTCGCTTCAAGAGTTGGTTGGATAGGTAAAATTGGTTTGTAATGTGGCTAACCTAACGGGATTTTCATGGATTCTAAGGGATAAAGGATTAAATGTTCAAGGTAGGCTATTATAAAAAAGGATTCTTTGAAATAGGGGATTTAATACCAAACAAATGTCTCAATCATTTAAACATAAGTACCTCAAACCCTCAAGTTTTGATAGGAATAAATCAAATTCTGGTTAAATCAAGAATGGTTTGGTTCTCTCAAGAAATGAGGTAAATTTAAAGAATATGAAAAGAATGGTTCAGAAGCCTCACAGGAAATTGATTTCAAATATAAAGATAGTGAGATGTGGCATGGGATTAAAAATTCAGAGTAATTTTCATGAAATTACTAAAGATTTGAACTTGAAACAAAGTTATTTTTAGTATTAATTTAAGCTCAATTTCATGGGATAAATTGTTTCACTTATTGATATGAATCTCAAAATGGTGATGCGAATCATTTCAGCTCAAAAGTTTCAAAAACACACAAAAAATTGGAAAATAAACATGAAAATTTTTAATAACACACAATTTTTTTTGTTTTTTTAAAAATCATTGAAAAACAGGAAAAAAATTGAAATTAATAAACTAATAGGTTCCCTCCCCCATGATCGTACCACGATTCACTGTGTCATTTTCACCCTTACACCATTGTATTAAAATGAATTTGTATTATAAATTCCAAAAATAATAAAAAATTTCATTCCATGTTTGAATAATTTATTTTGTATTTATTACTATTAAAAAGGCCAATGTTACTTGTCTTGAAAATTTCATTGAAGGTGAAGGTGATTTGGAGGGCCCAGGATGATGTCTTAGAAAAATGGGCCAAACTGTTCAGGATCCAAGCACACCAGTGGATTAATCTGCACACTGCTACTAGAATGTGCATCCAATTTAGATGCAATTTTGTGGTCTTGTCCAAAATTCATTGGGATACATTTAATATTAAGGAACCAAAGAATAATTTGGCCATCTGGTGGCCCAATCGACCTGATCTATCCAGCATACCAAATCAAAATTGGTGTGCTGTGATCTGTCCATATCTCATGCTATAAGTGTACAAATTATGAAAAAAATTTGGTGGAGACATCCAAGAGGTGGGGATAGAAATTTTTTATTTTCTCCAAATCTAGATAAGGTTTTTTGGTGGTTGAAACACCTATGAAAAGTGGTTTTAATAATTCTGTGTGCTCAAAACCATCTTCCCATTTTCCTATAAAATGGAACCTTGGGTGACTCATTTGAAAGTTCATCTAGGAGGAAAAGCTCTGGTATTTTGGATACCCAAAAGAGTTATCTCGTCATACTTGAAGTTATGGAGGCCCCTATCATCATAGGGGGATCAATAATGAAGTAGGAGTTCCACCCAAGCCTTCTCCTCCTCTCAATGGAGAGCTAAACAGTGGACGATCATTTCGAGGGAGAAACACATACTTGGGAGATAGTTCTGACACTTTATACTCTACTGGTTTTGTGTAATTTTTGTTTGTATTATTTCACTTATGTTTTATCTAAACATGTTTCTCCTATGAGTTCATTTCTTGGGTTTAATTAAGTGAACCGCTTCTCATTTCAACACCAATTGAGTTGAAATTTCAAGTGGGAAACTTGAGTTGTTCTGATTGGGAAACACAAGGATCCTTTTTCTCTCACACATACAATAGATATTAGTATTCTTGGTAGCCTTTAATCTATTCTTGAAGTATAAACCTTGACAACACAATTGTTGTGTCAAGGGTTGGTACTTTGTTCAACATTTAGAGAGGCAAGAGGGGAATCAAGATCTTAACAACCCTCAACCAAAGAATTAAACAAAACCATGTGAAATTTTCAGAACAATGAACTATCCTAGATGTGTAGTGAAATTGAAGTGATATCCTTATCTCATAATTCTTAAATTACCACCTTAATCTATTCACTATTAAACTCTTTAATTTAAGTTATTTTCTTAAAATTGTTTTTAAAATCACCCCCTTTTTTAGTAATATTTATTAAAAATACATACTCAAAACCTATCAACGCTCCTTGAGAGATAAACTTGGGTCTGACATAGAATATAAATCAACCTTAAAAACATAATCAATTTGATGTTTTATGACAGCGCGACCAAATTTTGTTGCCGCTTCCGGGGAGCGCTTCGGTTTTTAGTGTGTGTTTTTGATAAGTTTTTTGTAATTTTTGTGAATATTTATTTGTTTTATCTTATACCTTTTCAATACCTTTTTGGTATGATCTATTTTTTGTGTAGGTTTGGTACATTATGTGTTCTACTTAAGGAGATTTACCTCCTTTCAAACCTGGACCAGAGAAGATTTTACGTCAGTGACCCCGAGACGCACAAGAGAACCCATTGAAGGAGGACACACAAAACATTGAAACTATTCTTGATCCTTCCTTTTCTTCTTCTGGAAACAATATAAAAATTGAAATAAAATTTCATAATATGGATGAAAACAATGGAACACTAAAAGAACTAACCTCACCTGATGTTGATATTCAGCCCACATACATTCAATTACAAGGCGAGGCACCCAATTTTGAACTAAAATCTGGTTTAATTCATCTATTACCAAGATTCCATGGACTTCCTGGAGAGGATCCACACAAGCATTTAAAAGAATTTCACAATGTGTGTTCTACATTAAAACCTGAAAATGTGGATGAATAACAAGTAATGTTAAAGGAATTATCTTTTTCATTAGAAGACACATCAAAAGATTGGTTATATTATGTTAATTCCCCAATAAGAGGTTGGGCAGACATGAAACACCTTTTTATTGAAAAATATTTCCCAGCCTCTCGAACTGAAA
The DNA here is from genome assembly GCA_963277665.1 of Viscum album. Classification (NCBI taxonomy): domain Eukaryota; kingdom Viridiplantae; phylum Streptophyta; class Magnoliopsida; order Santalales; family Viscaceae; genus Viscum; species Viscum album. The sequence continues at coordinate 1,810,609,588 of OY728155.1, forward strand.
CAATAAGGAAATAAATTTGTGGGATAAGAAAATCTCAATGGGAAACATTACATGAATATTGGGAACGCTTTAAAAGGTTATGTTCAAGTTGCCCACACCACCAAATAAGTGATCAACTTTTAATTCAATATTTTTATGAAGGATTAATACCTATTGATCGAAATTTGATCGATGCTTCTGTAGGTGGTGCACTAGTTGATAAGACCCCAATTACTGAAAGAACCCTGATTGAGAACATGGAGTAAAACACACAACAATCCGGTTCAAGGACCAATGTACCGATTCGAGGTGTCCATGAGGTGAAAAGTACTGAATTTGAGAATAAGGTGGACACAAACTTTGAAGAGGTAAGTACCCTTCTTCGACAACTTTCTCTTTCCCAAGGGAAATCCCAATATTCTCCTCCCATCCATTGTGGTATATGTTCTTTTGACACCCACTACTTTGACCAATTTCCTCAATTGAGGGAAACATATGAGAGTTGTGAGGCAATATTTTCCGGCCACCCCTATAACCAACCATTTAGGCAAGAACCTTACTATCCATCCAACCCTGGGTGGAAGGATAACCAAGCCTATTGGCAAGGAGGGTATTCAAACCAACCTCAACAACAATGGAACCAAACAGGGCAGAGTAGTCATCCACCACCACCCAAAAATCCTCAACCACCCCAAAGGAATTTCCAACAACCCCCTCAAAAAACCGAGCCTAGACTAGAATATATGATGAAACAAATGGATGCCAACAATATTCAATTCCAACAAACTACTCAGGTAGCTATACAAGACCTCAAAACCCAATTAGGCCAACTAGCTAACTCAGTGGGTTAAATTCAAAGTCATGGGTCAGGTAAACTTCCCTCTCAACCAGTAGTTAACCCTAGGGATAAAGGAAATGTTAGTTCCATCACCCTTAGGAGTGGAAAACAACTATAAAGTAAGATGAATCCTCCATTAGAGTCATCCCATCCTAAGGAAACTTCCATCCCAAACATTAAAAATGTTCTAAATGTTGAATAACCTTGTCTTTAGAGGATCCCTTCTAATGGAAAGAGTGTGTACATTGATGAGTCACCTATCCCAACCATTCTTCTTCCATTTCCTCAAAGGGACACCCAACCATGAAAACAAAAGGAAACTAAAATTGATAAGGAAATGTTAGACATTCTCAAGAAAGTGCAGGTTAACATCCCATTGATTGATGCTGTGAAGCAAATTCCACAGTACCCCAAGTTTCTAAATGAGATGTGTACACACCAAAGGTGACTTCGAGGTGATGAGAAAATGAGCTTGGTGAGGAATGTTTCAGCATTGATAGAGCCATCAATTCCCACCAAGTTCAATGATCCTGGAACATTCTCAATTCCTTGCACCATAGGGGAGTATTCTTTTTCTAATTATATTCTTGATTTAGGTGCTTTTATAAATGTGACGCCTCACTAAATTTACTCTACACTGTAGGTTGGGGAACTTAAGCCCACTAGAATTATTGTTCAATTGGATAACCAGAGTACCGCACACCCCTCTGGTGTGTTATAGGATGTTCTTGTGAGGGTCCAAAATTTAATTTCTCATACTTACTTTTATGTGCTTAAAATGAGGGATGATAAGATGAATGGAAATGCTCAGATTATATTGGGGAGAAATTTCTTGAAAACCACCAAAACCATAATTAATGTCCACAATGGTACATTATCTATAGAATTTGGTGGTGACATAGCCCATTTCAACATCATTGATGCCATGAATCACCCCTCAGAATAACATTCCTCTCTCTCTATTAATTCAATTGATGTACTCCCTACCCCTAAAAAACAACTTTTCTTTCCCCCAATCCCCTTTATGAGTTTTCTTCATTGATAGAAATGCTAGGAAATGATTCATGCATCAATTGTTGTTATGGTGTAGGAAAGTGTCATGCATGTTCATTGATTGTTGATTTATTGAACACTGAGGATCCACTGACCATCGATGATACTTCTAAGCTTGTAAAATCTCATTAGTCATCCGAGGATGATACCATTGAGCAGTTAGATGAGATTAGTGATCTTTCACTTTCACAAACACTCCCATCAATCCAAAATCCACCTGAATTGGAACCGAAACAACTGCCTCAAGATTTAAAATATTCATATCTTGAGAATGGAAACAAGTTTCCCGTCATCATTGCTAGTTCACTCCCTCCTGAGCATGAATTGCGACTACTTGAACTTTTGAGGGAGTATAAAAAACATTTGGGATGTAAACTTGCTGAAATTACTAGTATTAGCCCATAAATTTGTACACATCATATTTTATTAAATGATGAGGCTAAACCAGTGAGCTAGTCACAACGTCGACCGAACCCAAACTTCTTAGAAGTTGTGAAAAATGAAGTAACAAAATTATTGGCAGCTGGAATCATTTACCCCATATCTGATAGCCAATTGTTTAGTCCCATTCAAGTAGTTCCTAAAAAAACTGGCCTTACAGTAATTAAAAATGAAAACAATGAATTTTTTCCAAATCGTGTGCAGAATAGTTGGCATGTATGCATAGACTATCGCTGGCTAAACCAACACACTAGGAAGGACCATTTCCCTTTTCCATTCATTGACCAAATTCTAGAGAGGCTAGTGGGTAATTCTCACTATTGTTTACTTGATGGGTATTCTGGATACTTTTAGATCCATATTTCCCCTGAGGATCAGGAAAAGACAACCTTCACTTGCCCCTTTGGAAAATTTTCCTATAGAAGGATGCCATTTGATCTATGCAATGCTCTAGGTACTTTACAGTAATGCATGGTTAGTATTTTTTTGGATTACCTGGAGAATTTCATGGAAGTTTTCATGAATGATTTTACTATTTATGGCTCTTATTTTGATGAATGTTTGAGTAGTCTTGGTTAAGTCCTACGTCGCTGTATTGAAAATAATCTTGTATTAAATTATGAGAAATGCGATTTCATGATGCGAAAAGGTATAGTTTTGTGGAATGTCATTTCTGGGGATGGTATCAAAGTAGATAAATAAAAAGTGGATTTCATTTATTCCCTTCCATTCCCAAAAAATTTACAGGATGTGCAATCTTTCCTAGGTCATGCTGGATTTTACCGTCATTTCATTCATGAATTTAGTAAAATTGCACTCGCCCTTTCTTGATTACTCCAAAAAGAAAAAGAAATTGTTTTTGATAAAGAATGTGAGGAATATTTTAATAAGTTAAAATTGTGTCTCATGTCACCCATGATAATCCAACCACCTCGGTGGGATTTACCATTTGAGATCATGTGTGCTACCTCTAACTATGCAGTTGGGGTAGTTTTTTCACAAAGGGTCGATCAAGATCCACATATCATAGCCTATGCCTCACGTACTTTAGACCCTGACCAAGAAAACTACACCACAACTAAAAAAGAATTACTTGCAATTGTGTTTTCCTTGGAAAAATCCAGGTCATACATTTTGGGGTCCAAAGTAATTATGTTCTCAGACCATGAAGCCCTCTGGTACCTCCTTAAGAAACCGGAAGCCAAGCCATGTCTCATTTGTTGGATGCTCTTACTTTAAGAATTAAATCCAGAAATTAGAGATAAAAAAGGAGTATAGAATGTGGTGGCTGCCTATATCATTAGGATTAAACCATCCTCAAACATTGACTCATCCACCTGTATTCCCATAAATGAAATATTTCCTGATGAGAAACTGTACTGAGTGCAAGATGCTATTCCTTGGTATGCTGAAATTGTAAATTATTTGGTAGCATATTTCATTCCTACTGATTTCAATAAAAACCAAGACAGTCGTCTAAAACATGAGTCCTATTGGTATATTTGGGATGACCCCTACCTTTGGCGCACCTATAGTGATCAAGTTCTTAGGCGTTGTGTTCCTGATAGTGAGTTTCAGTCCGTCTTTAGATTCTGCCACAATCTTGCTTATGGGGGACACTTTTGTCCCCAATGGACTGCTCGCAAGGTCCTTGATTCTGGTCCCTTTTGGCCAACACTTTTTTGGGATGCCCATGAATTTTGAAAATCTTTTCCTCATTTTCAAAGAATGGGAAATGTCTCTAAAATAAATGAAATTCCACAACAACCGTTCCTCTTTCATGACATTTTTGATGTTTGGGGTATTTAATTTATGGGTCCATTTCCCAATTCCTTTTGGAAACTTGTACATTTTTCTGGTAGTTGATTATGTGTCAAAATGGGTAGAGGCATGAGCTACAAGGAATGATGATTCTAAGGTAGTTTTAGAATTTTTGAGAACCCAAATCTTCTATAGGTTTGGTTTACCTAGGTTCATCATCAGTGACCAGGGCTCTCATTTATGCAACCAAACAATGCAATCACTTTTGCGTCGGTATGGGGTTAGTCATCGAGTGTCTACTTCATATCACCCACAGACGAATGGTCAAGCTAAGGTGTCAAATAGAGAGGTAAAAAAAATTCTTGAAAAAATGGTTCAACCCAATATAAAATATTGGAGTCTTCGACTTGATGATTCGTTATGGGCCTACCGTACTTCTTTCAAAACTCCCATTAAAATTTCACTCTATCGTCTTGTGTTTGGAAAGACTTGTCACCTACCTGTTGAGATTGAGCACCAGGCCTACTGTTCCATGAAACAATGCAATTCTAATCATTCTGGTGCAGGTTCCCAAAGGAAGTTGTAGATTCAGGAGCTGGAAGAAATGAGAAGAGATGCATATGAAAACTCCAAGATTTATAAGGAGAGAACCAAGACTGCACACAGCCGTCTTATCCTTCCTCTTCAGTTCCACATTGGGAAGAAGGTCCTCCTTTATAACGCAAGGCTAAAGTTGTATCCAAGTAAGCTTCATTCCCACCGGTTTGTCTCATACACTATTATTAATGTATCTCCATTTGGTGTTGTTCAGGTTCAAAATGAAGAAACCAAGAAAACATTCACTGTCAATGGGCAGCGGCTTAAGCACTTCCATGAATCCATTCCGGAGTCCCCGATGGAGGAACTCCATGTTCAAGAATCAATCTATGAATTAAACTCACTAGGTTTTATCCTTCATTTCCACATCCTCTTTTCTTACAGTGAGGACACTACAAACTTTAGGTGTGGGGGGGGGGATGGGTGCATTCTTGGGATTGTTAGGAATTTTCATGGTTTTTTCTTTTCTCTCTTTTTCTTCCTTCTTTATGGCATTTTCACTCTTCCCCATCTTTCTGGGTTCATTAAAATTTCCATTTTCTTTCTTCTTTCTTCTATTTTTTTCCTTCTTTATGGTATTTTTATTTTTCCCCATAAAAAATTTCAAAGTTCCATGATGTGGTGAACATAAAGGGGGGAAAGTAAAAATACCATAATGAAGGGAAAAAAGAATGTCTGTATTAATTTAACATCAGGGAGTTATTTTTAGTGAATTGGTTTTATGTCAATGATATAAATGGTTGTATCACTGTGAAACATTTGAGATGATTGATTCCCCTTGTGTGAGTAGTTTTTGGAAAACTGTGTCACTAATATCTCCATATATTTTTTCACCAAACCACAAAGAATATTTCTTACTTAATATTAGGTAAATATATGTTAGGTTAATATTTTTCAGCTTTAAATGATATTTCCATACGTTCATTCCTTATCTGATCTGTATCATTACTGTACTAGATTGACCAATGCGTATATACCTAATGTCTGACTATTGTACGCCCTCAAAAAAAAATTGTGTCTTGGGTCGGTCAAAAACCAATCCTCCTCAACATTTGATCATGTTATAACTATTCCAATTAGTGTCATGAGGAGATTAAACAAGGGTTGATAGATGAGTGTGATATTTTTTCCAAATAAAACTTAAAAAAATATAATAAATGAGGGGAGTGATGAAATGTACAACATATGGGGATATCTAGGTTGGGAGCCTATGGTTTGACTTCTGGGAATGATTAAGTGAGTGGGTCTTGAAATATGATTTGCAAGGATGTAGGGAAGGTTTGGTGAAAATTCATTTAAAGCTGGATAATTTTAAAATAACCTATATTTATTGGATAGAAAGTGGAGAGAATAGCATGGAATGGTTTTCACACACACACATGGAGAGTTAGTGGAATGGTTGAATTTTGAATTCCTTTCTCATATTGGTGTCATGAATCTCTTTGAATTTCATTGTGATATGATTTATGAGACATATTTTTCCATTTTCACTAGGAAGAACTCCTTGGTGTGGTTCGTGCATTGATCACATTACTTTAATGAATTAAAATTTACTCAAATGTTAAATCTTCATGATGTTGGGAATATATATATATATATATGCATCATTTTATTTGGATATGTGACTTTTCCCAGGAGTGAAAATGTTTAGGTGTGGGGGTGTGATCATACCACGATTCACTGTGTCATTTTCACCCGTACACCATTCTATTAAACTGAATTTGTATTATAAATTCTAAAAATAATAACAAATTGAATTCCATGTTTGAATCATTTATTTTGTTTTTATCACTATTAAAAAGGTCAATGTTACTTGTCTTGAAAATTTATTGAAGGTGATGTTGATTTGGAGGGCCCATGATGATGTCCAAGAAAAATGGACCAAACTACGCAGGATCCAAGCACACCAGTGGATTAATCCACACACTATTACTATACCGTGCATCCAATTGGGCTTCCATTTTGTAGAATTTTTCAAAATTCATTGGTCTACATTTCATATGAAGGAACTAGAGACTAATTTGGCCATTTAGTGGACCAAATGACCTAATCTGTCCAGAACACCAAATCTGCACGGAGTCAAAAGTGGTGTGTTGTGATCTATCCATATATCATGATATAGGTGTCCAAATTATTCCAAACATTCGGTGGAGATAGCCAATATGTGAGGCTATAACTTTTTTATTTTTTCCAAATCAATATAAGGCTTTCTAGAGGTCGAAACACCTATGACAAAGTGGTTTTAATAATTCTGTGTGCTCAAAACCACCTTCCCATTTTCCTATAAAATGGAACATTGGGATCCTCATTTGCAAGTTTGACCAGGAGGCGAAGCTCTGATATTTTGGAGACCCAAAGGACTTATCTCCTCATACTTGAAGTTCTGGAGGCCCTTATCATTATAGGGGGATCAACAATGAAGAAGGAGTTCCACCCGAGCCTTCTCCTCCTCTCAATGGAGAGCTAAACAGTGGACAATCATTTCAAGGGAGCTACAGATACTTGGGAGGGAGTTCCGGTACTTGATACTCTACTAGATTTGTGTAATTCATGTGTAGATTATTTCACTTATGTTTTATCTAAACATTTTTATCCTCTAAGTTCATTTCATGGGTTTAATTAAGTGAACCGCTTTTCATTTCAACACTGATTGGGTTGAAATTTCAAGTGGGAAACTTGAGTTGTTCTGATTGGACAACACAAGGATCCTCTTTCTCTCACACATACAAAATATATTAGTATGATTTGGTATCCTTTAATCTGTTCTTGAAGTCCAAACCTTGAAAACATGATTGTTGTGTCAAGGGTTGGTACTTTTTGCAACGTTTAGAGAGGCAAGAGGGGACTCAAGATCTTGACAACCCTCAACCAAAGAATTAAACAAAACCATGTAAAATTTTTAGAAAAATGAACTATCCAAGATGTGTAGTTAACTTGAAGTGATCTCCTTATCTCATAATTCTTAAACCCCCACCTTAATCTATCAACTATTAAACTCCTTAAGTTATGTTATTTTCTTAAAACTGTTTTCAAAATCACCCCCTCTTTTAGTAATCTTTATTAAAAATACACACTCAAAACCTATCAATGTTCCTTGAGAGATAACATAGGGTCTTCACTAGACTATAAATCAACCTTAAAAACATAATCAATTTGACGTGTCATGACAGTGCAACCACCCCAAAAATAAAATATTTCATTGTACTAAATGTGAACCCATGAGATGATATATACACATGAAATTTATAATTTTAAATAGGACAAAGAATAAAAAAAAGTGAAAGGGTTAGGAACATCCTGATATTCTAAAGTGATGATGGGATCATGAAGTGTGTTGAAATATACTGCATCAGTAGGAAGTCCCTCAATCTATCTCTTCAAATGTTTCCCATTGACTGTAGAGCTCCTTCCCATGTACTCTTGTGTGATCTTAACTACACCATAAGGAAAAAAATTAGTCACAACATAAGTACCTAACCACCTGGAATGAAACTTACCAGGAATCAGATTTAGTCGTGAACTATAGATTAAGACTTTATCTCCCACATGAAACAACCTTTTTTGGATCATTATATCATTATATTCTTTTGATCTTTCCTTGTATAGCCTTGAGTTCTCATATGAATACAATCTAATCTCCTCATGCTCTTGAACTTGAAGCTTCTTTTGGATTCTAGCTTGGTCCAAATCCATGTTTTATTTATTTATAGCCCAATAAGACTGATGCCCAACTTCAACGGGGAGATGAAATGATTTCCCAAAAATAATCTAAAATTGGGACATACCAATGGGTGTATTGTATGCTGTCCTATAAGCTCAAAGTGAATCATCTAAGATCTTTCTCCAATCATTCCTATTTTGTTGAACATTTTTCTCCAAAATTTGTTTTAACTCCAGATTTGAAACCTCAGCCTCGCCATTTGTTTGGGGGTGGTATGGTGTTGATGTTTTGTGTGTCACCCCATACTTCCAAAGGAGGGAAGCCAAATTCTGATTGTAGAAGTGTGTCTTGTGGTCACTGATGACAACCTTTGGTACTCCAAACCTACAAAAAATCTATGTCTTGACAAAGTCCACAACAACATGAGAATCATCAGTCCTGGTGGCCTTAGCCTCCACCCATTTTCTCACATAATCAACAACAACTAAAATATAAAAAAACCAAAGGAACTAGGAAAAGTACCCATAAAATCGATGCCCTATACATAAAAAATCTCACAGAATAGTATGGGTTATTGGGGAATCTCACATCTCCTAGAAATATTACCAATGTGTTGGAAACATGAGCATGAATTACAAAACACATGGGCATCATGGAATAAGCTAGGCCAATATAATTCAGTGTCTAATACTTTTCTAGATGTCTCTTGGGGTCCAATGTGTCCACCACAAGAAAGTGTATGACAGAATTGCATAACAGACTCAAACTCATGATCAAAAACACACCTCATAATAACTTGGTCAGTACACATGCACCATAAGTAGGGATCATCCCACAAATAAAATCTATACCCACTATTCAATTTTTGGACTTGATGTTTCTTTAAATTTATAGGAATTTTTGAGGCCACAAGGTAGTTCACTAAATCAACATTCCAAGGATGCATACCTAAGATGGAATAAAGATTCTCATTAGGGAAAGTGTCCCGAAGTGGTACCTAGTCCAAGGTGTCATCCTCTAGTGTGTGAGTTAGCCTACTCACGTGGTCTACCACCAAGTTTTCGGACCCCTTATTTTCCTTTATCTCAATATCAAATTCCTGAAAAAGGTTTATCTATTCAATAAGCCTGGGATTTACGTCTGGATTCTTCAAGAGGTACCTCAGCGCTGCATGGTCCGAAAAAACAACTAATTTAGAGACCAATAAATATGAACATAATTTATCTAAAGAAAATATGATAGAAAGAGACTCCTTTTCTATGGTTGTGTAATTTTATTGGGCTGAATCGAGTTTATTCGATGCATAGTCAATCACATGTGAACATCCCTCCACCCTCTAATATAAGATAGCTCCAACTGTGAAGTTGGAAGCATCACACATAATCTCAAAAGGAATCTCCCATCATGGGAGATGTATGATCGGTGGAGTGGTCAAAAACTTCTTTAGATCATCAAATAAAGTTATGAAAGAATTATCAAACAGAAAATCAGAATCCTTTTGAAGTAATCATGACATAGGAAGAGAAATCTTACAAAAATATTTGATGAAGTGTCGATAAAGTCCTTCATTCCCTAGGAAATATCTAACATCACTCACACATGAAGGATATAGTAAGGATGAAATAATATCTACCTTAGATATATCAACCTCTATCCTATGTTGTGACACTACATGTACTAAGAAAATTCCATGATCTACTATGAAATGACACCTTTCAATGTTCGAGACTAGATTTTTCTCAATACAAAGATTCAATAACTTTCCCAAAATACTTATACATTCATCAAATGAGGATCCATAAACTTTAAAATCATCCATAAATACCTCCATGTAGGTCTCAATAAAATCAGAAAAAATACTCACCATGCATCTCTGGAAGGTACCCAGGGCGTTGCAAAGTCCAAATGGAATCCTTCAATAGGCAAACATACTGAATGGACAAGTGAATGTTGTCTTCTCCTGATCTTTAAGAAGAATAGGAAACTGAAAATATCCATAAAATCCATCCAAGAAACAATAATTTGTATTCCCAGCTAGTCTCTGAAACATTTGATCAATCAATGGGAGGGGAAAATGGTCTTTGCGGGTGGACTGATTTAGTTTCCTATTATCAATACACACACGCCAACTGTTTTGTACCCTCATTAGAACTAACTCATCTTTCTCATTTTTAACAATAGTAACACCACTTTTCTTAGGCACATCCTGAATAGGACTCACCCACTGGGAATCTAAAACGGGATAGATTATACCAGCCCCGAGAAAAATTTCAACCTATTTTTTAACAACTTCCAGAAGGGTTGGATTTAGTCTCCTTTGTGGCTGACTCATCGGTTTAGCCCCATTATCCAAAATAATCATATTCATGAAAATAGAGGGGATAATACCCGATATGTCAGCCAAGGTCTACTCGATTCCACTTATGTTATCCCTCAAAAGATTCAAATGTTTTTCTTCATGTTCAAAAGAGATATTGTTAGCAATGATAATAGGTAATCTTTTTCAACTCAACAAGTATTAGTTTTTAAGATTAGGTGGAAATGGATTGAGTTCCAATATAGGGGGTGTTGTATGGATGGATATAGTAAAGGAACTTAAAAATGTGCACAAAGAGCATCAGTATCAGAATAGACATCATCAAAATCAGAGAATTGTTCATCAAATCCATCCGCATACTCAACAACCATGTCATAATCAGAGTTCACATGATCAAAATAAGAATATGAATCCATTTCAAAATCAAATCTAAGAGAGTCTTATACATTATATACAGGTGTGGAAGTACTCTTAGACATTAAACTAGAACCAATACTCATAATCTCCCAAATCACATGAGAATCAAATTCCATGGGGTTTTTATTTGGTGGTTCAAGATGGGAGATAACAAAAGAAGAATGGTCTTATGAGGGGTAATTCATGGATTCCGTGACATTAAATATCACAAATTCATCTCCAAACTCCATGGAAAGTGTACCCTCATTGAAATTTATGATAATTTTTTTAGTTTTAAGGAAGGGACTGCCTAAGATAATGGGAGAATGAGAAATTAATTGATCATCATCCATGTTAAGGATGTAGAAATCTGATGGAAAGATCATGTCTCTTACCTAGACAAGTACATCCTCAAGGACTCCTATTGGATATGTCGTAGCTCTATTCGCCAACTGTACCACTACTCTCATTTGTTTCAACTCACCAACATACAAAGCAGATAATACAGAGTGAGGCATCACATTTATGGAAGCTCCGAAATCAAAAATAGCATCAGAAAAGTGTAACTCCCCTATGGTGAATGGGATGGTGAATTTCCCTGGATCCTTTCTATTTTTTGGAATTACTTGATTTGGTGTAATGAGTGTTGATACATTCCTTCCAAGGTTTATCCACTCATTTCCCTTGATAACTCTTCGATTGGTACAAAGTTCTTTTAAGAATTTGGCATACCTTGGTATTTGTTTAATGGATTCAAGTAAATGTATATTGATATCCACACGCTTGAATGTATCCAAACCTTCTTTTTGCATCACCTACTCAACCATCTTCTTGGTTTGTATAACCCTATTGGGAAAAGTAAGGGGTTTAATAGGAACATCATTAATATTTTTCTTACCTTTATCTTTCTCCTTGGATTTCTCATCAGTTGGTATGGAATGAGGCTTCTCCGGAGTTGAGGTGAATCCCGGTGGAATGATAGGTGTAGATATATCAATTTTTTTTCCCAATATTCAATGTGATGGCACTAAAATTCCCCTTGGGATTTGGAGTAGGTTGGGATGGTAGATTTTTAGAATTCTTACTTACCAGTTCATGGAGGGAAGTGGAAATCTAGGTCATTTGAGTCTTCAACTCCCTCAGCTCTAAACCCTAACTCTTCAGCTCATTCTATTGATTAAGAACAATTTTCTTCAAAAGTTCATCAGTGTTATAATATACCTTGGTTGGGGGATTACCTTGTTGTTGGATTGTTGATTCTTGGGCTTCATTTATCCTCCCATGCACACAAAACACTTACCTCACTTGAATTTTCTCTTTTCACACAAATGTCAATTTTTCATCAATGAATTTCTCATACAAAATCATAAAAGGGTAACCATAGGCTTGATAAATTCTTACATCACCACCTGATGTGAGTCAATGAAATATATTTATCATGAGGAATTTCCCAGGTTGTTTTTTGGCTTTCATTTGGTAGGATTTAGATGTGAAAAATTATGAGGTTGAATGAGGGGGATTGACTCTTTTTAAAGAAAAATTGGATTAATCTAATTTTCACTTAAAAATTTTCTCCTTATCAATCCCCATAGCATCAAATCATGTTCATCATCATGAAAAATAAATGAATGTTCACACCAGTCAACATTTCAGTAGTAAAAATTTCAATCTTCTCAAGCCCTATTTTCTTGAAATCTCCAGATAGGCAAAAATTTCTTCCTCTATTAGAAGATCCAGAAAGGCACAACTTCAGTTATCATGAAATATCCAGAAAAGGTACAAATTTTAATATAATGATTTTATTTAGAAGAAAACAAATATCTTAAAATTTTAATTTTCCACCCAATGTATCACAAAATGTGGTAGCACAACACAAGATAGCTTCCCCCACACTTAAGTTCAACTAGATTATGAAATTTCAATTCAAGAGTTGGTTGGATTGGGAAAATTGGATTGTAAGGTGGCTAACCTAACATGTTGTTCATGTATTCTAAGGGATAAAATGATTAAATGTTCAAGGTAGACCATTATAAAAAGTATTCTTTGAAATAGGGGTTTAATACCAAACAAATTCCTTAATCATTTAAACATAAGTACCTTAAACCCTCATGTTTTGACTGGAATAAATCAAATTCTGGTTAAATCAAGCATGATTTGGTTCTCTCAAGAAATGAGGTAAATGTAAAAAATATGAAAAGAATGGTTCAGAAGCCTCACAGGAAATTTATTTCAAATATAAATATATGGATATGTGGCATGAGATTCAAAATTCAGAGTACTTTTCATGAAATTACTAAAGATTTGACCTTGAATCAAAGTTATTTTCATCATTAATTTAAGCTCGGTTTAATGGGATAAATTGTTTCACTTATTGATAAGAATTTCAAAATGGTGATATGAATCATTTCATCTAAAAAGTTTAAAAAACACAAAAAAAAATTGAAAAATAAACCCACAAAATTTTAAAAACACACAATTTTGTTTTGTTTTTTTAAATCATTGAAAAATTGGAAAACAATTGAAATTAATAAACTAAAAGATTCCCTCCACCACACATAAAATATTACATTATACTCAATGTGATACCATTATATGATACATGCACATGAAAGGTATAATTTTAAATAGGAAAAAGAATAAAAAATATTGAAAGGGTTAGGAACAACCTGATATGCTCAAGTGATGATGGGGTCATGTAGTGTGTTGAAATCCACTGCATCAGTAGGAAGTACCTTAATGTATCTCTTAAAATGTTTACCATTGACTGTAAAGCACCTTCTTGTGTCCTCCTATGTGATTTTCACTACACCATAAGGAAAAACATTAGTCACAACATAAGTACCTAACCACCTAGAATGAAATTTACCAGGCATCAGCTTCAGTAGTGAACTATATAGCAAGACTTTCTCTCCAACATGAAACTCCCTTTGTTGGATCATTATATCATGAGATTCTTTTGATATTTCCTTGTATAGACTTGAGTTCTCATATGAAGACAATAGAATCTCCTCAAGCTCTTTAATTTTAATCTTCCTTTGGATTCCATCTTGGTCCAAATCCATGTTGCATTTCTTTATAGCCCAATAAGACCGATGCTCAACTTCCACCGAGAGATGACATGCTTTGACAAAAAAAATATGAAATGGGTACATAACAATGGGTGTATTGTATATTTTCCTATAATCCCAAAGAGCATCATCCAAGCACTTGATCTAATCTTTCCTATTTGGTTTCACGGTTTTATCCAAAATTTGTTTCAACTCATGATTTGAAACCTCATCCTGGCCATTTTTTTGGGGGTGGTATGGTGTTAATGTTTTATGTATCACCCCATAATTCCAAAGAAGGGAATCCAAATTCTAATTATATAATCATGTCCCTTGGTCACTGATGATGACCTTTGGTACTCCAAACCTACAAAAAATTAGTGTCTTGAAAAAGTCCACAACAACCTGAGAATCATCAGTCCTGGTGGCCTTAGCCTCCACCATTTTCTCACATAATCATTAGCAACCAAAATATACAAAAAACCAAAGGAACTAGGAAAAGGACCCATAAAATTGATTCCCCATAAATCAAAAATCTCACATAATAGTATGGGTTGTTAGGGAATCTCATGTCTCCTAGATATATTACCATTGCGTTGGAAACATGAGCATGAATTACAAAACACATGGGAATCATGGAATAAGGTAGGAAAATATAATCTAGAGTCTAATACTTTTAAAGCTGTCCGTTGGGGTCCAAAGTGTCCACCACAAGCAAGTGTATGACAGAATTGCAGAACAGACTCAAACTCATGATCAGGAACACACCTTGGTCACTAAACATGCACCATAAGTAGGGATCATCCCACACGTAAAATATAGACCCACTCTTTAATTTTTGGGCTTGATGGTTCTTTAAATTTGTAGGAATTTCAGTGGCCACAAGGTAGTTAACTAAATCAGAATTCTAAGGATGCGTACCAGAGATGGAATAAAGATGCTCATCAAAGAAAGTGTCCTGAAGTGGTACCTGGTCCAAGGCTTCATCCTATGGTGTACGAGTTAGCCTACTAATCGGTCCACCACCAATTTTTCTGACCCCTTCTTTTCCTTTATATCAATATCAAATTCCTAAAGAAGGAGAATCCATCGGATAAGCCTGGTCTTTGCATCTGGCTTCTTCAAAAGGTACCTCATAGCTGCATGTTCAGAAAAAACAGCTATTTTAGAGCACAATAAATATGAATGCAATTTATCTAAAGCAAATATGACAACTAGAAACTCCTTTTATGTGGTTGTGTAATTTTATTTGGATGAATCCAGTGTATTCGATGCATATGCAATCACATGTGAACGTCCCTCCACCCTTTGATATAAGACAGATCCAACTGTGAAGTTGGAGGGGTCACACATTAGCTCAAAAGGAATCTCCCATCGTGGGGCTGTATGATCGGTGGAGTGGTCACACACTTCATTAGATCATAAAAGGAAGTACTACAATAATCATCAAACACAAAATCAGAATCCTTTTAAAGTAATCATGGCGTAGGAAGAGCAATCTTACAAAAAAATCTGATGAAGCGCCGATAAAATCCTTCATGCCCTAAGAAAGATCTAACATCACACACACATGAAGGATATGGTAAGGATGAAATAATATCTACCTTATATTTATCAACCTCTATCCTATGTTGTGACACTACATGTACTAAGACATTTCCATGCTCTACTATGAAATGACACTTTTCAAAGTTTAAGAGCAGATTTTTCTCAATAAAACAATTCAAAACCTTTCCCAAAATACATAGACATTTATAAAATGAGGATACATACACTGTAAATTCATCCATAAATACGTCCATGAAGGTCTCAATAAAATCCAAAAAAATACTCACCATGCATCTCTGGAAGGTATCTGGGGCATTGAAAAGTCCAAATGACATCCTTCGATAGGCAAACGTACTGAATGGACAAGTGAATGTTGTCTTCTACTGATCTTCCAGAGAAATAGGAACCTAAAAATATCTAGAAAATCCATCCAATAAACAATAATGTGTCTTCCCATCTAGTCTCTCAAGCATTTGATCAATAAATGGGAGGGAAAAATGGTCCTTGCGGGTAGAATTATTTAGTTTTCTATAATCAATACACACATGCCAACTGTTTTCTACCCTCATTGGAACTAACTCATATTTCCCATTTTTAACAACAGTAACACTACTTTTCTTAGGCACTACTTGAATAGGACTCACCCAGTGAGAATCTGAAATGGGATAGATTATACTTGCCTCAATCAAATTTTTAACCACTTTTTGAACAACTTCCACAAGGGGTGGATTGAGTCTCCTTTGTGGATGCCTCACTAGTTTAGCACCACCATCCAAAATAATCCTATGCATTCAAATGGAGGGGATAATACCTGATTGTCAGCCAAAGTCCACCTGATTCCTCTGATGTTCTCCCTCAAAATATTCAAAAAATTTCTTCATATTCAAAAGAGAGATTTTTATCAATGATAACAGGTAATCTTTTACAACTAAAAAAGTATGAGTATTTAAAATTAGGTGGAAATGGATTGAGTTCCAATATGGGGGGGGGGTGTTGTATGGATGGAGATAGTGAAAGAACTGAAATATGTACACAAAGATCATCAGTATCAGAATAGACATCATCAAAATCAGAGAATAGTTCATCAAATCCATCAGTATACTCAACAACCATGTCATAATCAGATTTTACATGATCAAAATTTGAATATGAATCCATTTCAAAATCAAATCTAAGAGAGTATTGTACATTATAAACTGATGTGGAAGTACTCTTAGACATTAAACTAGAACCAATACTCATAATCTTCCTAAGCACAGGACAATCAAATTCCATGGGGTTTTTATTTTGTGGTTCAAAATGGGAGATAACAAAAGAATAATGATCTTATGAGGGGTACTACATGTATTCCAGGACATTAAATATCACAACTTCATCTCCAAACTCCATGGAAAGTGTACCCTCATTGACATTTATGATAGTTTTTGCAGTTTTAAGGAAGGGATTACCTAATATAATGTGATAATGATAACTTACTTGATCATCCTCCATGTTAAGCACATAGAAATCTGATAGAAAGATCATGTCTCTTACTCGGACCAGTATATACTCAAGGACTCCCACTAGATATTCCATAGCTCTATTCTCTAACTGCACCCCTACTCTCGTTGGTTTCAACTCACCAACCTACAAAGTAGAGAATACAGATTGAGGAATCACATTTATGGAAGCTCCCAAATCACAAAGAGAATTATAAAAGTGTAACTCCCCTATGACGCATGGGATGGTGAATGTACCTAGATCCTTTAACTTTGTTGGAATTACTTGAGTTGGTGTAATGAGTTCTGACACATTCCTTCCAAGGTTGATCCTTTCATTTCCCTTAAGACCTCTTCAATTGGTACAAATTTCTTTTAAGAATTTGGCATACCTTGGTATTTGTTTAATGGATTCAAGTAAAGGTATATTGATATCCACACACTTGAATGTATCCAAAACTTCTTTTTGAATCACCTAATCAGCCATCTTCTTGGTTTGTAAAACCCTATTTGGAAAAGGAAGGTTTTTAGGAGGAACATCATTAATCTTTTGCTTGCCTTTATCTTTCTCCTTGGATTTCTCATCAGTTGGTAAGGAATGGGGATTCTCCAGAGATGAGGTGAATCCCAGTGGAAATATAGGTGCAGATTTATCAATTTTTTTCTTCCCACTTCTAAATGTGATGGAACAAACATTCCCCTTGGGATTTGGTGTAGGGTGGGAAGGTAGATTTCTAGAATTATTACTTACCAGTTCATGGAGGGAAGTGGAAATCTGGCTCATTTTATTCTTCAACTCCCTCAGCTCTGAACCTTGACTCTTCAACTCATTATGTTGATTAAGAACAATTTGCTTCAAAAGGTCATCAATGTTAGAATCTACCTTGGGTGGGGGATTCCCTTGTTTTTGGCTTGTTGATGCTTGGGCTTTAAATCTAGTTTGGGGTTGTTGGAAACCTTGTTGGTAAGGTAGAGGTTGCTGGAAGTTTTGTTGAAAATGGGGTGTTGGTTGTTTTCTAGATTCATAACTCATGTTTCATTGATCCTTCCACACTTGGTTTTATGTTAGATAAAATGAATCAAACGTCTTTTGGGGATATGTCTGTTGCTGCTGTTGATATGCTCTCCTAGGAAACACTTCTGCACAATCTTCTATTTCTTGTAGTTAGGGGAAACAATCAGTTGGGTGGATTGTCTCAGTGAAAATTCCACAAGGCCTTTAAGGAGGGGGTTGAGATGTGTTTTGTGACAAAGAAATATACCTCATCATAGTGGTAAATTATTCCAACTTGGTATCAATCAAATGAATTTCCAAAGAAGAATGACTTACCTGATGTACTCCTCAAACATGTGGTGTACCTCGACCGCCAAATTGTTGAGAGTTTTGTGCCATCTTGTTGATCAAAAAATGTGCAGCTACTAGTGTCTTGTCCACCAATGCTCCTATAGATTCAACATCCACCATGATCCTCTCCATACGTGTGAGTCCCTCGTAGAAGTATTGGATGAGTAGTTTCTCACTAATTTGGTGATGTGGGCAGCTTGCACACAACTTTTTGAATCGCTCCCAATACTCATACATTGACTCTCCTTGGGATTTCTTGATCCCCAATATATTCTTACGAATGGAAGTGGTCCTTGATGCTGGAAAAAATATTTTCAAGAAAAGACATTTTAAATCATTCCAACAAGTTACATATTCAGGTTGTAAATAATACATCCAGTCCTTTGTAGCTCCATCAAGTGGGAATGGGAATGCTCTTAGTTTGATTTTATCTTCAGAAACATTTCTTGTTTTTAAGATTTAGAAAACTACATTAAATTATTTTAAATGTTTATTTGGATCCTCACCAGATAATTAGTGAAATTTTGGAAGAAGGTAAATTAATCCAGATTTCAGTTCAAAGTTCGATTTGAGATTAGGGTATGTAATACAATTTGGTTGATTTTTAATATCAGGTGAAACCAATTCTTGAACAGTTCTATTAAGTTCATTTCCAATTTTTAATCCATTGGTTCTTGTTTTATGGTTGAATGTTAATTGCTTCCAATTTCAATGTTCTGAGAGTGGAAGAATTATCCAACTGGTTGAATGTTAAAACTTCACCTAGACTGAGAATGTCTGATTCAAGCCCTAAGGCTGCGTTCAATCTTGGGGTCAAGATCTAAGATATCTTTGGTATTATTTCATGTCATAAATAAAATAAAAATTAAAATAAGGAAAGTGGACCATAGTAAAATAAAAATTAGAAGTTTGAGTTGATGGTCCAAAAAGAAGTGGAAGAAAATAAAAGAAGAAGAAAAAATTCAGATTGGGTAAAGAAGGAATAAAGAAGATAGGAATAGAATAAAATTTAAAATAAAATAAATACATCTAATTGTTTAAAATAATTACTTTCCTCCCTGTAAACGACACCAATTTGATGGACGTTGTCGCACATGCTCTTAAAAATATTTATTTTTGATTTTACTAAGTGCAGTACAATGGATGACCTAGGCCTTTCTCTCAAGGAGGAAGTGAATTAAACAACTATTAATAGGCTTTAAGTAAGTAATAAAATAGTTAAAACAAATTAAACGAAAGATGGGGGTTGTTTTGTGACTTTTCGAATAGTTAACTAAACAAGAAAATGAAAATTAACAATCAAGTGACAATTTCTTAAAAAAACACATATATGAGAAGGCGTAGTTGATATAATCTCACCCCTTTATCATTCATTTATACTTATCCCATATGATTATAATTCATTCAATTTTAATCCCCTAACCATGTCAACCACCAAACCCTACGGAAAGTAACACGACAAAAAATATTGAAAAAATGAGCCTTCAATCAACTTCGGGACTTCCAATCATAGTACCCTACCTTGATTATGATTAAAAAGCCAACTTGTGGTCAATGTTCAATTAGGTAAGTGTATCTTTCCTAGATTTGAGAATTAATTGAGTTGGTGATGAGAATTTAAACCTACAATTCTATCCCAAGTTAATTAGATTTTGCGATTGAGGTTTCACTCACACGGTTTACACAAGCCCGACCACGTGGTCAAGTACAAGTCGATCGAGTAACTTAGAAATTAGAACTCAATTAATTTATCACAATTTAATAATTATAGTATGTTTATGTATTCAAAATAAATAAATTAAGGGAGTGGGGATTAGATCAGCTATGAAATAAATCACTCTTCCATGGGTGGAGTTGTCATTATGGAGACGTTTTGCATAAGCAATGGATTGAAAGGGGAACACCCAATCTCGTCTCCACTCTTAGATTCTTTCCCAAGAATAAACATAATAATATGAAAATATAAGAACTCCTAATATTTATTGAATAAAATTTACGTTACAAGCATAAAAACGAAGAGATATAAAGAGGAGGTTAGAGAGGAGAGCCTTTTTAAAAGAGATATTTTCCAAAGGCCTTACTTCTTACAAGAGTTTTGAGGGGCTCCAAAGAGTCAAAATTTCAAAAAAACATTCCCAATTCCTCAAAAAACTATTCTGAAGAGTGAAAACACCAATTTATAGAGTGGTGGGGGGGCTAGGTTCAAAGTGGTTTCAAGTGTGAATGGGGAATCTTGACCAAATAATTTAATCCAACTTCCACTTCCCATTTGACCTTAAAAATGCATGAACCAGCTTCTCTTATAGAATAATTATTTGTTTCAAATTGGGTTGGCGGGAACCAATCTAAATTTGGACCCAATCCAAGCTTTGATGAAGTCGTTATGACCTAAATACAAAACCAATGTCCAATATGGCGGGACCATCCCACCTTTGAGTTCATGGTGAATTTAGTCCAACCAAATGTATGATTTATCTCCAATGTCATGAACAAAAGTTGTACCTGATTAATTCAAGAACATCATTATAAAATTTCAAGTTCAAATAATAAATATTAAAATATTTATATTCGAAATACTACAGTGCACTATAAAGGGTAAAACTGGAATTTCCATCAAATTTTCAATTGAACGATCTAATCCCAAATATTTTATAAATAAACATATTTAACACATTGTGATGAAATTTTATCATTTATTATCAATAAAATATTCAATAAAAATGTGTTTTATAAACTCCCCCACACTTACCCATTTTCACTCCTGGGCGAAACCTCATATCAAGTAAATATCAATATCAAATCAAAACAAATTTTAAAACACATGTCATTGAGATCCAACAATTCCACACCAAGAAACAAAATATATCATGCCTCATAAAAAACCATTATTTCAAGTTCTCAATTTATATCATTAAATTTATTTCCACTTCATTTATCCTCCCATGCACACAAAATGCTTACCTCACTTGAATTTTCTCTTATCACACAAATGTCAATTTTTCAGCAATGTCTTTCTCATCCAAAATCGTACAAGGGTCACCATAGGATTGATAAATTCCTACATCACCACATTATGTGATCCAAGGACATATTTTTATCATGAGGACTTTCCCAAGTTGTTTTGTGGCTTTCAGTTGGTAGGATTTAGATGTGAACAATTCTGAGGCTGAATGAGGGGGCTTGACTATTTTTGAAGCAAAATTGCATTAATCTAATTTTAAATTAAAAATGATCTCCCCATCAATCCCCATAGAATCAATTCATGTTAATCTTCATGAAAAATAAATGAATGTTCACACTAATCAACATTTCATCATTAAAAATTTCAATCTTGTTAAGCATGATTTTCTTGAAATATCTAGATAGGAACAAATTTCTTCCTCTATTAGAAGATCCAAAAAGGCACAACTTCAATTATCATAAAAGCTCAAGAAAAGACACAACTTTCAATATAATGATTTTCCTCAACAGCAAACACATCTCTTTAGAATTTAATTTTCCACTCAATGCATCACAAAATGTGGTATCAAAACACAAGACAACTTCTCCCACACTTAAGTTCAACTAGATTTTGCAATTTCACTTAAAGAGTTGGTTGGATAGGGAAAATTGGACTGTAATGTGGCTTACCTAACAGGATGTTCATGGATTCTAAGGGATAAAAGGATTAAATGTTCAGGGTAGGCCATTATAAAAGAGGATTCTTTGAAATATGGGCTTTAATACCAAACAAATGACTCAATAATTTAAACATAAGTACCTCAAACCCTCACGTTTTGACAGGAATAAATCAAATTCTGGTTAAATCAAGCATGGTTTGGTTCTCTCAAGAAATGAGGTAAATGTAAAGAATATGAAAATAATGGTTCAGAATCCTCACAAGAAATTGATTTGAAATATAAAGATAGTGATATGTGGCATGAGATTCAAAATTCAGAGTACTTTTCATGAAATTAATAAAGATTTTAACTTGAAACAAAGTTATTTTCAGCATTAATTTAAGCTCGGTTTCATAGGATAATTTTTTTTACTTATTGATATGAATTTAAAAATGGTGATGCGAATCATTTCATCTGAAAAGTTTCAAAAACACACAAAAAATTGAAAAATAAACACACAAAATTTTAAAAATAAACAATTTTTTTTTGTTTTTTTTAAAAATCATTGAAAAATAAGAAAACAATTGAAATTACTAAACTAAAAGGTTCCATCCCCCACACACAAAATATTGCATTGTACTCAATGTGAACCCATGAGATGATATATTCACATGAAATGTATAATTTTAAATATGACAAAGAATAAAAAAAATTGTAAGTGTTAGGAACATCCTGATATACTCAAGTGATGATGGGGTCATGCAGTGTGTTGAAATCCACTGCATCAGTAGGAAGTCCCTCAATGTATCTCTTCCAATGTTTACCATTGACTATAAATTTCCTTCCCATGTTCTCTTGTGTGATCTTCACTGCACCATAAAGAAAAACATTAGTCACAACATAAGTACCTAACCACCTAGAACACAACTTACTAGGCATCAACTTCAGTCATGAACTATAGAGAAAGACTTTCTCTCTAACATGAAACTCCCATTGTTGGATCATTCTATCATGAGATGATTTTGATCTTTCCATGTAGAGCCTTGAGTTCTCATATGAAGACAATTAAATCTCCTCGAGCTCTTGAATTTTAATCCTCCTTTGGATTCCATCTTGGTCCAAATCCATGTTGCATTTCTTTATATCCCAATAAGCCCGATGCTAAACTTCCATAGGAAGATGACATGCTTTCACAAAAACAATTTAAAATGGGGAAATACCAATAGGTGTATTGTATGCTATCCTATAAGACCAAAGCGCATCGTCCAAGCTCTTTCTCCAATCTTTCCTATTTGGTTTCACAGTTTTCTCTAAAATTTGTTTCAACTCATGATTTGAAACCTTAGCCTGGCCATTTGTTTGGGGGTGGTATGGTGTTGATGTTTTGTATGTCACCCCATACTTTTGAAGGAGGGAATATAAATTATGATTGCAAAAGTATGTCCCTTGGTCACTGATAAAGTCCTTTGGTACTCCAAACCTACAAAAAATCTATGTCTTGACAATGTACACAAAACATGAGAATCATCAGTATTAGTGTCCTTAACCTCCACCCATTTGCTCAACTAATCAACATCAACCAAAATATACAAAAAACCAAAGGAACTTGGAAAAGTACCCAAAAAATCGATACCCCATACATCAAAAATCTCATAGAATAGTATGGGTTGTTGTGGCATCTCATGTCTCCTAGAAATATTACCAGTGTGTTGGAAACGAGATAATGACTTACAAAACACATGGGAATCATGGAATAAGCTAGGAAAATATAATGCAGAGTCTAATACTTTCCTAACTGTCAATTGGGGTCCAAAGTTTCCACCATAAGAAAGTGTATGACAGAATTTCAGAACAGAATCAAAATCATGATCAGGAACACACCTCCTAATAACTTGGTCACTACACATGCACCATAAGTAGGGATCATCCCACACATAAAATCTAGACATACTCTTTATTTTTTGGACTTGATGTTTCTTTAAATTTATAGGAATTTCAGAGGCCACAAGGTAGTTCACTAAATCAGTATTCTAGGGATGTGTACCTGAGATGGAATAAAGATGATCATCAGGGAAGGTGTCCCGAAGTGGTACCTGGTCCAAGGCGTCATACTCTAGTGTGTGAGTCAGCCTACTCATGTGGTATGCCACCAAAGTTTCTGACCCCTTCTTTTCCTTTATCTCAATATCAAATTACTGAATAAGGATCATCCATCGGATAAGCCTGGGATTTGTGTCTGGATTCTTCAAGAGGTACCTCAGAGCTGCATGGTCAGAAAAAAAAACTACTTTAGAGTCCAATAAATATGAACAGAATTTATCTAAAGAAAATATGACAGCAAGAAACTCCTTTTATGTGGTTGTGTAATTTGATTAGAATGAATCCAGTGTATTCGATGCATAGGAAATCATATGTGAACGTCCCTCTGCCCTCCAATATAAGACAGCTCCAACTGCAAAGTTGGAGGAATCACACATAAGCACAAAAGTAATCTCCCATAATGGGGGATGTATGATTGGTGGAGTGGTCAGACACTTCTTTAGCTCATCAAAGGAAGTCCTGAAAGAATCATCAAATACAAAATCTGAATCCTTTTGAAGTAATCGTGACATAAGAAGAGAAATCTTACAAAAATATTTGATGAAGCGCCGATAAAATCCTTTATGACCTAGGAAAGATCTAACATCACACACACATGAATCATATGGTAAGGATGAAATACTATCTACCTTAGATCTATCAACCTTTATCCCATGTTGTGACATTACATGTTCTAAGAAAATGCCATGATCTACTATGAAATGAAACTTTTCAATGTTCAAGACCAGTTTTTTCTCAATACAATGATTCAAAAACTTTCCCAAAATACTTAGAAATTCACCAAATGAGGACCCATACATTGTAAAATCATCCATAAATACCTCCATGAAGGTCTTAATAAAATCATAAAAAATACTCACCATGCATCTCTGGAAGGTACCTGGGGCGTTGAAAAGTCAAAATGGTATCCTTTGATAGGCAAACGTACTGAATGGACAAGTGAATATTGTCTTCTCCTGATATTTTAGAGAAATAGAAACCTGAAAATATCTAGAAAATCCATCCAAGAAAGAATAATGGGTATTCCCAGCTAGTCTCTGAAGAATTTGATCAATAAATGAGAGGGGAAAATGGTCTTTGTGGGTGGACTGATTTAGTTTCCTATAATCAATACACACACGCCAACTGTTTTGTACCCTCATTGGAACTAACTCATCTTTCTCATTTTTAACAACAACAACACCAATTTTCTTAGGCACAACCTGAATAAGACTCATCCATTGGGAATCTTAAATGGGATAGATTATACCTACCTCGTGAAAAATTTCAACCTCTTTTTTAACAACTTCCAAAAGGGTTGGATTGAGTCTCCCTTGTGGCTGCCTCACCGGTTTATCCCCATAATCCAAAACAATCCTATGCATGCAAATAGAGGGTCTAATACCTGATATGTCAGCCAAGGTCCACCTGATTCCCCTGATGTTCTCCCTCAAAAGATTAAATTTTTTTTCTTCATGTTCAAAATAGATATTGTTAGCATTGATAAGAGGTAATATTTTACATTTCAACAAGTATGAGTATTTAAGATTAGGTGGAAATGGATTTAGTTCCAATATAGGGGGGTGTTGTATAGATGGAGATAGTGAAGGAACTAAAATATGTTCACAAAGAGCATCTGTATCAGAATAAACATCATCAAAATCGGAGAATAGTTCATCAAATCCATCAACATACTCAACAACCATGTCATAATCAGAGTTCACATGATGAAAATAAGAATATGAATCCATTTCAAAATCAAATCTAAGATATTCTGGTACATTATAAACAGGTGTGGAAGTACTCTTAGACATTAAACTAGAACCAATACCCATAATCTACCTAAGCATAGTACAATCAAATTCCATGGGGTTTTTATTTGGTGGTTCAAAATTGGAGATAAAAAAAAGAATGGTGTTCTGAGGGGTACTTTATGGATTCTATGACATTAAATATCACAACTTCATCTCCAAACTCTATGGAAAGTGTACCCTCATTGACATTTATTATAGTTTTTGCAGTTTTAAGGAAGGTAATACCTAAGATAATGGGAGCATGAGAACTTACTTGATCATACTCCATGTTAATCACATAAAAATATGATGGAAAGATCATGTCTCTTACCCAAACAAGTACATCCTCAATGACTCCCGCTGGATATGCCATAGCTCTATTCACTAAATACACCACTACTCTCGTTGGTTTCAACTCACCAACATATAAATTAGAGAATACAGAGTGAGACATCACATTTATGGAAGCTCCCAAATCACAAATAGAATCAGAAAAGTGTAACTCCCCTATGGTCCATGGGATGATGAATGTCACTGGATCCTTGCACTTTGTTGGAATTACTTGAGTTGGTGTAATGAGTGCAGACACATTCCCTCCAAGGTTGGTCATCTCATTTCCCTTGAGACCTCTTCGATTAGTATAAAGTTATTTTAAGAACTTGTCATACCTTGGTATTTGTTTAATGTCTTCAAGTAAAGGTATATTGATATCCACACACTTGAATGTATCCAAAACTTCTTTTTGCATCACCTACTCTGCGATCTTCTAGGTTTGTACAACCTTGTTTGGAAAAGGAAGGGGTTTAGGAGGAACATCATTAGTCTTTTTCTTACCTTTATCTTTCTCCTTGGATTTCTCATCAGTTGGTATGGAATGGGGATTTTCTGAAGTTGAGGTGAATCCTGGTGGAATGATTGTTGTAGATGTATCAATTGTTTTCTTCCCACTTCTCAATGTGATGTCACTGACATTCCCCTTGGGATTTTGAGTAGGTTGGGAAGGTAGATTTATAGAATTATTACTTACTGGTTCATGGAGGGCTGTGGAAATCTGGCTCATTTGAGTCTTCAACTACCTCAACTCTGAACCTTGAATCTTCAGCTTGTTCTGTTGATTAAGAAAACTTTTCTTCAAAAGTTCATTAGTGTTAGAATATACCTTGGGTGGGGGATTTCTTTCTTGTTGACTTGTTGATGCTTGGGTTTCAAATCTCCTTTGGGGTTATTGGAAACCCTGTTGATAAGGTAGAGGCTATAGGAAGTTTTGTTGAAAAGGGGGATTTTGTTGTTATCCAGATGCATACCTAATGTCCGATTGATCCTTCTGCCCTTGGTTTTATGTTGGAGAAAATAAATCAAGCTTCTTTTGGAGATATGTCAGTTGCTGCTGCTGATATGATCTCCTAGGAAACACTGCTGCACAATCTTCTATTTCTTGTAGTTAGGGGCAGCAATCAGTTGGGTGGCTATCTCAGTACAAATTCCATAAGGCCTTGAAGGAGGGGGTTGGGATGTCTTTTGTAACAATGCAATCTGCATCACCATAGTGGTAAATTCTTTCAACATGGTATCAATCAAATGAAATTCTAGAGAATAAGGAATTACCTAATGTACTCCTCGAACATGTGGTGTACCTCGATCGCCAAATTGTTGAGAGTTTTGTGCCATCTTGCTGATCAATGAATGTGCAGCTATTGGTGTCTTTTCCACCAATGCTTTTCCACCTACAACATCCACCATGCTCCTCTCCATCGGTGTGAGTCCCTCATAGAATTATTGGATGAGTATTTTCTCATTGATTTGTTGATGTGGGAAACTTGCACACAACTTCTTGAATTGCTCCCAATACTCATACATTAACTCTCATCGGGCTTTCTTGATCCCCGAGATCTCCTTACGAATGGAAGTGGTCCTTAATGCTGGAAAAAATCTTTGTAAGAAAAGACATTTAAAATCATTCCAATAAGTTACATATTCAAGTTGTAAATAATACATCCAGTTCTTTGCAGCTCCATCAAGTGATAATGAGAATGCTCTTAGTTTGATTTTTTCTTCATAAACATTTCTTGTTTTTATGGTTGAGAAAACTACATTAAATTATTTTAAAAGTTTATTTGGATCCTCACCAGATAATCCATGAATTTTTGGAAGAAGGTGAATTAATACAGATTTCAGTTCAAAGTACGATTTGAGATTCATGTATGCAATACAATTTGGTTGATAGTTAATATCTGGTGCATCCAATTCTCTAATAGTTCTATTAAGTTCATTTCCATTATTTTCATCCATTGGTTCTTATTTTATGGTTGAATTTTAATTGCTTCTGATTTCAATGTTTTTAGAGGAGGAATTATCCAACTATTTGAATGTTGAAACTTCCCATAGAATGAGAATGTCTGATTCGATCCCTAAGGCTACAATCAATCACAGGGTCAATATCTAAGAGATCTTCGGGATTAGTTCATGTCATAAATCAAAGAAAAATGAAAAGAAGGAAAGTGGACCATAGTAAAATAAAAATGAGAAGTTTGAGTTGATTGTCAAAAAAGAAGTGGAAGAAAATAAAAGAAGAAGAAAAAATTAAGATTGGGTAAATAAGGAAGAAAGAAGAGAGGAAGAAAATAAAATTTAAATTAAAATAAATACCTATAATTGGTTGAAATAATTACTTGCCCCCCGACAATGGCACCAATTTGATGAACGTTTTCACACTCTCTCGAAAATATTTATTTGTGATTTTACTAAGTGAAACACAGTGGATGAATTAGGTCATTCTCTCAAGGAGGAATTGAATTAAACAACTATTAATAGTCTTGAACTAAGTTAGAAAATAGTTCATAACAAATTAAAAAAATATGGGGGTTATTTTGTGACTTTTTGAATAAACTAAACAAGAAAATGAGAAGTAACAATCAAGAGACAATTTGTTTAAAAAAACCTCTTATATGAGAAGACGTAGTTGATCTAATCTTCCTCCTTCATCAGCAAATTTTTCTTATCCCATATGATTATAATTCATGCAATTTTAATCCCCTAACGTTGTCAACCCCCTAACCCTACGAAAATTAACAAGACCAAAAATATTGAAAAAATGATCCTTCGGTCAACTTCGGGACTTCCAATCGCAGAACCCTACCTTAATTGTGATCCAAAATCCAACTTATGGTCAATTGTCAATTAGGCCAGTATATCCTCCCTATATTTGATAATTAATTGAGTTTTGGATGAGAATTTAACCCTACAATTATATCCCTAGTTTATTAGATTTTGCGATTGAGGTTTCACTCACATGGTTTACACAAGACTGACCACGCGGTCAAGAGAAAGTAGATCAAGTAAATTATAAATTAGAACTCAATTAATTGATCAAAATTTAATAATTACAGTATGTTTATGGATTTAAAATAAATAAATGAAGGGATTGTGGATTAGATCAACTAGAAAATAAATCACTCTTATATGGGCGGAGTTGTCATTGTGGAGATGTTTTACATAAGCAATGGATTGAAAGGGGAACCCCAAATATTGTCTTAACTCTTAGATTAAATACCAATAAGAAAAATAAGAAGATTAAAAGAGAATAACACAAAATATTTATTAACGAAAATTTACATTACAAGCATAAAAACAAAGAGATACAAAGAGGAGGTGGGAGAGGAGAGCCTTTTTGGAAGAGATATTTTCATAAGGCCTTACTTATTCCAAGAGTTGTTAGGGGATCCCAAGAGAAACCCTTTCAGAAAAAAATTACCAATTCCTAAAATAACCATTAAAAATAGTGAAAACACTAATTTATAGAGTGGTGGGGAGGCTAGGTTCAAAGTGGTTTCAAGTGTGAAAGGGGAATCTCAGCCAAATAATTTAATCCAACTTAATCCGCCCATTTGACATTAAAAAACTGTGAACCAGCTTATCTTACAGAAAAATTATTTGTTCCAAATTATATTGGAGAGATCCTATCAACATTTGGGCCCAATCAAAGCTCAGATGAAAGAGTTATGAGCCAAATACAGAACCATTGTCCAATCTGGCGGGTCCATCCCACCTTTGACTTCATGGTGAATTTAGTCCAACAAAATGCACGATTTAGCTCCAATGTCCTGAAAAAAAGTTGTGTCTCATTAAGTCAGGAACATAGTTAAAAAATTTCAAGTTAAAATAATAAATATTAAAATATTTATCTTTTAAATACTATAGTGCACTATAAAGCGTAAAACTGGAATTTCCATCAAATTTTCAAATGAATGATCTAATCCCAAATATTTTATAAATAAACATATTTAACACAATGTGAGGAAATTTTATCATTTATTATCAATAAAATATTCAATAAAAATGTGTTCTATCAAATAGGTAATTTATTTGGATAATGTAAATTGGATATTATTGACTACCTTGGAACTAATTAATGGGTTGTTTATTCCATCATTGTTGGAGATTACAACATTTTTGGATTTAAGGAGTATATCCAGTATTCTGTGTTTTATAAAAGGAATAAGGAAGAATAAATGTATTCAATATGGTTTTATGATAATTTAGGTTGTTACAATTTTTTAATAGAATACATGATGAAGGTATTCACTTGTTATGTGATAAAAGAGATCTTCATTATGTTATTTTTACCTTCCTTATAAATTTTGGAATGTGAGATTGGACAGAAGTATTTTGGATAATTCTAAAGTTTGGAATGGATCAATTTGGACATTGGATATTATTTTCTAAGCTTAATGTTTTTTAATATTATTTTTGGATTGTTATAAAAAGGACAACCCAGAGGTCGAGCAACAACCTGTCCCGTCCTGCAAGGCCGCAAGTCTTGAACCCACAACCGAAGGGTGGAAAGGGTGAATCACCTACCACTGGGCTACATGATGTCATGGTTTGTATAATGTATTTTTTTGAAAAGGTCTGATAGATAAATTATAAATCCATTTTTTTGGAACCCTATAAAATTAGGATAAATAGAATATTTTCGAGTTTTATTATTTTTTGGAGTGAAAGATGAGTTTTTGGTAGAAATTAGTTAAAGGATAGAACTCTACTTGTCAAATATTATTTATATTATTATTATTTTATGAAGAAATTAATTCTTAAACATTAGAGAAAGGATATAAAAACAAAATTTTTTTTATCCTAATACCTTATGTTTTTTTTGAACTGATGATATTTTAACTCATCATAAATTTATAGCTTTGAAGCCCTCAATTTTCCATTTATTGTTCACTTGATTATGATTGATGACCTCAATCAGTCCCTATAAATATTTATATATTTCCTCTAATTATTTTTCTACAATTTCCATAAGTGTTCTCTTATTTTAACCCCTAATTTGGTGGTGATTTTTTCATTTTCCTTTTCCTCTTATTAAGACTATGTTTTATTAACCCTATTTCCGATGTGGGTTTTCCACAAAAGTATTTTCTATTTTAAACCTTTTATTTTAGAAATTTTTTTTCAAATTTTGAGGATGGAATTTAGTGAAGGATGAGAGAATGTAACACCCCAAGATTTCATAGTACATTATCTCTTTAAAGTAATTCAATTTCTTGCACTACACGCAACACTGAGTTTGAGTGCACCACGACATACTAAACTAGCCGTTCAGAAAGAGGTTATGAATAATATTAACTGAATATTAAATTTTATATACTCTATATAATTTTATAATCCATAGTATGTGTTTCTTAGACATAATATAAGAACAAATTCATTTTTTCAGATAAAAGAATTATTTTTCAAAAAATGCAATTTTACCGCCTTTTAATGGAGAACCCTTTTTAAATCTATTATTTGACAATTTTATATATTAATTTGAAAAAATAAACTTTTTCTTTATAATTGAGACATAAAAATTTAGTTTGGATAAATTTTTGGTGTTTTTATGATAACTTTAATATTTTGATGAATAGTGAAAAAACTAAATTTTAATTGAAAACAAATTTTTAATCAATATAATTTATAGAGTTAAATTATACATTTGAATGGTTTTGAAGTATAATTAGATTATATTTTTATCATTTTATCCAATTATGGTCATTGGAAGTAATTTTAAATTTAAATTGGACTTAAACACATATCAATCTTTTGATAGTTTTTACTTCTTAAAAACCCGCTTTTTGGTTTTGACAACGATAATTAATTTTAAATTAATTAATGTGACTTCTATGTTTTAAATTTGGTAAAATAGAATTTATTTTTGAATTCATAATATTAAAATTATCTTAGGATGATTTTTTGAATTTTTTTTTGAAAACTTTCAATTTGTGAAGAATAGTGAAAACATTGCATTATTGTTTAAAACCAAATTTTTATTTAATTTTTTAATTAAAATTTATTTTAATATCAAAATAGATAAATAATACCTATATTAGTCCAATTTAATTCATTGGACTCATTTTATAATAATATTAGACATATAAAATTTTATTGAACTTTTTAATGTCTTTTACCTACCTTTTAGGCACATTTACAGATTTGCATAAAACGTCATTTTACCGCTTCTGTGAATTGAATTTAAAAAATATGAGATAAAATTTTAAAATTAGTAAGTAAAATGTGGTTAAATATGATGAAAATAATTTTTGGTGAATAGTAACTTTTGAATTTTATTTACCACGATTAAAAGTAAATAGGGTAATTAAAGGTAAAAATGATATTATAATTACCCTAACACATATTCTAATTCTATTGGATAAGTTTATTTAGACCAAAATTAAACTTAGGAATAAAATATGATCCTTTTTTATCCACTTGTATTAGATTATGACACTTATTATATTTTATTTAAAGAAGTGTTAAAAGTATTAAATTTAAATTTTATTAACAAAACCATTTTTAATATAGAGTTATGCATAAGATAAATTAAACTATAAATATTAATTAGAAATATAAAAATATTTCCTACAGCATGGAATTTTATTTATAATTTATAGAAATTTAATAATTAAATGTATTTATGACACAATAATGATGCAGTAATTACCTCATTATTGAAAGATTAAAATAATTGATTTTATAAATATCAAAATAATAGTAAATTGAGACTTTTGATTCCATCCACGAATGTTATAGGTGAATATGACATGTTAGGGTTGATTCAACATATATTTTTGAAGTAATTAAGTTGAGATTACTTTAACAAAAACAAATACTAAATAGTGTCAAAATTGACATAAATGAGTTTTTAAAAACAAATACTATTTTATTAAATGATATAAAATTCCAAAAAATCTAATATTTGGAAAAGGGACTTATATAATGATATATATGTCATTAATGAACCTCTTGAGGTTCTCTTGAAATTTTATATTATGTTTATTAACCATATAGTGTAAGAATACAAGAAGACATGGTAAAAGTTAAACTATTTAACTAAGAGTTAAATCTAAAAGGCAAAGTTAATATGGTGACTTACACATGTCTAAAAACAATTTGTTGAGAGGTTTTAGACCCACCCACACATTATCCTCTAAATAAATACATTTTTAGCCATTATAAACCGAAAATTATTTTATAATAAAAATAATATTTCAAGCTTTTTCTAAAGTGACCCTCACCTCTCTTATAAAAGTGTACTTACCATTATCTAAAAATCACACATCCAAAGCCATTTGGATAGTCCAAACCTTATAAAATATACCCCCAACTACCCTAATTTCAACCTAGAGTTCTTAATTTGATCATAAATCCAACCTAAGGAACCCTTTTGATCAAATCAAAAGGAAGCGCCCAAAGAAGAGGTAATCATTTCATCACCTCTTTCAAAAAAATATTTCTTCTTCCACTTCCTCTTTCTTTATTGTTTCCACATCAAAATAATAACTCCAGTACCTTATACATACTGTGATATTATTATAAATATGGTACAACCATATTCATTATTCAATCCATCCTATGAATAACAAAGTCACTATACGTGCATACGTACGGCTTACCATCTCCATGTCGTGGTGTAGTTTGTTATTCAACACTTTATTATTTGGATGTGTATAATAATGAGTATAATTGATTTAAATAATAAATATAAAATTTTAATGATTATGTATATATAATATATCATCCAATTACATATGATTTCACCATCAATAGAATGATATCATTACTTGTGCATACGTAAGGCTTTCCGTCTCCACGACGCGATGAGATTCATTTCAATGTTTACCATTCAACGATGATTATAAAAATATATATTATTAATAAGTATGTAATGTATGAAATAATAATTCTAATATAAATATATATATATATGTATGTATTTACATATATTTCATCCACTTACTTCCATTCAATACGATATGAAAATGAAAACAGCGTTTATGCGTACGTACGACCTACCATCTCCATAA
The DNA here is from genome assembly GCA_963277665.1 of Viscum album. Lineage (NCBI taxonomy): Eukaryota > Viridiplantae > Streptophyta > Magnoliopsida > Santalales > Viscaceae > Viscum > Viscum album. The sequence continues at coordinate 1,810,643,865 of OY728155.1, forward strand.
ACGGTGTTTTCTATTTCATATATCTATATATTATACATATTTATATTCTAAATATATACAATATATGAATTATTTTTTATATTCTGGAAGTATTTAAATCATGATCTAAGTGATACAATCCAGAATAACAAGTTAAAACACGTACGATAAAGAAAGTGATTATTACCAGAAATGTTACTTTAACATAGAAATTATTATTAAATGGGTAGTATAAAGTAATAAATGAATAATATATGATATCATAAATATTAATATGGTTCTGTTAAAATTTATAACATACGATGGTCATTATTTAGGAGGTTAAAATCACCATCGACTAAAGGAAAGTACAAGGTAAGGGTTAATTTGTCAATATCATTATTATATGAGATTGTTTATATATATGTATTTACTAGGAAATATTTATCATCTATGTCCATGTTTCATAATAATGTTTTGAAAAGGAATATTTTAAGGTTTTATGGAAGGGACACTTTAACTATATCATCATTTTAAATGTTTTAACGATTTATTTTTCTAAATATATTTAATTAATGTCCATGTTTTCAAAATGATTTTATGGATTTATTCATATAGACATAATATTTTTAAAATGTTAATTCCTTTAAAGAGTTTCAAAGTGGTATGGGACACTTTGATTTGAAAATATATTTTAACTGAATTCTTTTATAAATTATGAGACTTCTAAATGATTTCATGAAAATGAGATATTTATCTCCAAGGGTTTTACCGATTATTTTAAGCTATGTCAACATCATTTTTGGATATTATTCTTGATTGAGGTTGATTTGTTATAAATACAATATTAAATATTGTATTTAATGGGTTATGATATGTTTGACTGTGAATATTCTATTTTTATACCATTCATGATTTATGGTTAAAGTATTAACATTTCGTATGATAGTTTTAATACGCATGTTTATGTTATGTTTCAGCATCTTCATACGAGGAATGAATTGGACTTAGTAAGTAATAGGTGGAGCCCTCTATATCTCCTCGATGCATTGGTAGGTCTTATGAGACAAACTAGTGTCTTGGCACAAGGACTTGAATTTCTTTTATTTGTAGTCTTGTCACAAGGCCTTGACTATGTGTTTATGATGTCCGACATTATGCATTCCATCATTATGAAATTAGTTATTACATGTGATTATTTTACTAGTAGAATATCCATGTGCATGTTTTTAAGGTAGTGTTTGATTTATTTTTTCCATATTATGTTCAAGATTATGTTTAAATAGGCTGTTATTTTTATTACACATATTGCCTTAAAATTTTATAGCTTTCACTAAATTATTTACCCTTACTGAGCGTCTGAGATCACCCATTTCTTTTGTTTTATTTTCCCAGGATTCCAAGAAGTGTATTATGATTTATATGAAGGTTTAAACTATTAGAATAATGAATGTCTCAAAGTATTATCTGTGTTGTATTTTATGTTTTAAATTGTAATGTGAAGTTCATATATGTAATCTATTTTCCAAGGCTGCTAAATTGATCTGTCCTTCAGGATTTGATTCCTTGTAATCATGCCAATGTTATGTAGTAATGCACCAGCTCTGGGTAACTAGGTTCAGGGTGTTACAGATAATTATTTCAATAATTATGGAACTATTATTATTGTTTTTATTTATTTTACCCATGGAAGGTGCTTATTATTCTTTATTTTTCTCTATTTAAAGGGAGGTTGAGTATGCTTGGTATTAATCAAATATCATCGTTAACAAATTTTAAAGATTATCGTTCCATATAGAACAAAGATAGAAACATTCAAAGTGTTTTACATTTTTTGAAAGTCTTGTGTAGTCATTTTTTCATCTTATAGGTGATCTATGAAGTGTTGAACCACATATTCTTAAACTACTACTTCCTTGAAGATGTTATTTGATTCATTACACAACAAATAGTACCTATGATTATCTTAATCATATTATATCTATTTAATCCTAGTTTCTTGTGCCTATAACACTACTTCCTATCCCTCATGCCTTATATTTTTTATTTTCATTAAAAAGTGTTATTTATTTCTTCTAGTTTTTACTCCTAAATTCTACATTCAGGACTATCCAAGTTGTGACTCTTATCATATAAATTTTATATTTTAATTGGGTTGTAACTCCTCATAAAAAAGTTAGTGTATCAGTGTGGTTATCTCTCCACTTTATATAAAAAGGTCTTATAAATAGGTCATGATTCCCCTTAAAAAATCAGTATAGTGAATAATTCATCTCGCACTGATTAGATTGGTATAAGAGTGTAATAGGGTTAATTTGGACCGAACTAAAATAAAAATACCTTGTTCTCTTATTTTTTTACTTGAAATTAACTCTATTAATTAACTCTGATAATTAATCCATCTATTTTAAATTTTGATATAGTCTATTCACCCACTTCTAAACCATTTGTCATCATCTTCTCTGACCTAACAATTGGTGTCAGATGTTGGAACTTTTAATGATAGATTAACTTTACTATTTCTTTTCCTGATATCAAACACTTAGTATCAAGAACATATTCTTATTGGATATAGATTTTTTTGTTTATATTTTATGATGATAAAATTTTCATAGACTTCACAGTCTAAGGGAAATACCTTTAAAATGACAAGAACAAGTTCCGGTGTACCCCCACATTTTTATAGAATAGATTATGTATATTGGCTAACTCGAATGGAAGCTTACCTTAAGAAATAGAATATTTATCATTGGATAGTAATTTTAAAACCATATAAGTTGCAAGATTATGACCCTAATACTCTTATAGGAAGTGATGCTACCAAATATGTTTTAAATTATAAAGTTATGAATATATTATATTCTACTATTAAAATAAATGTTTTTAGACATGTTTTTGCATGAAAGACAACTCTTGTGAAGTGAAATATTCAACAAGTTACTCACCTTGGTTCAAATAAGTTGATTCAAACTAATATTAGAATTCTTTGAGCTGAGTAAGAATACTTTAGGATGGATGAAGATGAAAGTATAAACCAGATGTTCCACAAATTCAATACCATTGTGAATAAAATGACTTCAATTAGTGAAAAATTGGAAAACCCATTACTTATTGAATAAGTCATATAATCTCTACCAAATAAATGGCACAAAAATATGGTTTTTATTATTGAAGGAAATAATTTAAAAGGATACACCATTGATAAATTTATTAGAATAACAATTCAGTATGAATTAGAATTAAATAATATTGTTGAAGAAGAGACCATAAAAATAAAAGGTTTGGTTTTTAAATATATTAATGTTTTATCTACTAACTCTTATGATTATGAACTAAAAGATAGTGAAATAAAAGATATAGGTTATATTGTGATTGGTTCTTATCAAAGAATGAAAAATAAAGTATTCATAAACCAATTTAGAAATAACTCTTGAAATGAAAAATGAAAGTGAGATAAAAAAGGTTGTATTGATTATAATACCTCAAATGTTTTTAGTGTACAAAGAAAGTGAATATCAAGCCTGGATTCCCAAAACTAAGGAATAAATACAAATAAAAAAACAATGAGGAAAATTCATTGACAACTAGTTGTATTTTCACAAAATAATCTAATTCTAGTGATGAATCAAGAAATGAAAAATAATCTTCTAATATATGTTTTATGGAATCCATAAATGAGGTTAGTCATTCTAGATTCTATTATGGTTATTATGATTCTGATTCTAATTTAGAGAATTTAAAATTTTCTAAGATAAATTAAGAAATTAAAATACTGATAAAATATTTCTCTAAAAATAATTATTTATATAAAAAGGTTAAATAAAATAATTATATTTTTTTTAAAATAGAGTTATTTTACAAGAAAATGAAAAACTAAGGAATGTTTCTTCTTCTTGTCGTTGTAATGTTTATAATGATATGAAATATGATCATGATTTGAATGAAAAATTTAAAAATGATGTTGAAAGTCTTAAGAAAAGTTTTTCTACTTTGAATCAAAGTCATGAAAAGTGTCATAAAATAATTTATTTGAATAAAATAAATATAGATAATCAAGGTATTTAATATGATATGATATTACCTCAAATGTATCATAATCATTTTGTGAAAATTAAAAATGGTTTCACATCTAATGTTACATGTTTATAATGTGGTATAAAAGTAAAAAATAAAAATAAATGTTCTATTAGATTTAAATAGTATTTGGTATTTATAAAGAATCATATTAATACAAAAATTTATCTAAAGTTACTTATAATTATTTTTAAATTATGTGTATATACCTAATTTGTTTTACTAATCCAATTTGACCCAAAGTAGCTTGGGTTCCAAAATTTTCAAGTAATTTATTTTTGTAGGAAAAATTCCTTGGATGTATCAAGAATGACATATGGTACATAGACAATGGATACTTGTGAAGAACTATCCAGAGCGAACTGGGCAAGTCACACAAGATGTCCCACTATATGGTGACAAACAACAACGAACCATAAGTGTCATGTATAACTGAAAAAATAAAATTAAAAATTAGAAGATAGAGTAAATGTCCATGATACATAAAAAAATAGTCCAAAAAGGCTCAAATAGAAATATAAAACATAAAATACTAGACACGCCTCATTATGACCATCAGTAACCACCATACTATCCCACTACGAAGGCAACAATAATTAAAGAAACTGTCATGCTACACAATGAACTTACCTTTACCTAATTACTAAAAAACAACATCTAAAACTTCCTTAAGGAAAAAAGTTGGATATTTTCACAAAGTCTAATAGTATTTCACCATATAATAAAAACAAGTTCTAATATTAAGAATTAATTAGCTCAAGCTTCAAAAAAAATCCAGTTTACAAAGCACTTTCATAAAACAAAACCTTTTTATAAATCATCCTTTTCTTTTCATAAAAACATACCATATTCACCATATCTTGGAATATGCCATGTATGAAAGAAAATGAGTAATCATGGGTAATAAAAAACTATGGATACACAATAACATAACAATGTTAGCAAATAACCATGAAAATTCCATCATATGATAAACAAATCATAAATGAAAAAGAACACTATTTGGGATCTAACCTAGGGAAATACATGATAGACATAAAAGAAAATCCTCAATCTAGGTATAATATGGATTCAAAAAATATAACATTTAATAGGATAATGCACACCCAAGTGAAACAAAACCTCTATTGAAATTACACACACTAAAGTGACAAGTCTAATTCCTCATAGACCCAGGGATTACTAATGTGATAAGTCTTCCAAAATGCATTTAAAACCATACTCATTATTTATAAAATATTTTCACAAAAATTCATAATGGAATATTTTATTGAAACTCCATTTTATAATAAAAACCACCCTTAAAGAATTTCATATAACACTTGGTGTGCAAAAAACGTTTTTAAAGAAAACCCCCTTTAAAAACATGAATATCTTTAAAAAAATACACCATGATAATAAATCAATCAATTTAATTTAATAACCCAAATGAATTTATAATAACATAAATAAATTTATGAGATAACCATTTTTATGGAGACACTTACCTCAATAATATAGGAAAAAACAATCGCCTTCGAAAATGGAGATTGGGGAAGAGTAGATCAGGTCCTCATGATCCTATATCCATAAGAAACAAAATAAATCCTCTATAAAACCCATTACTTCCCAAATACACAACCCAATGGATTTCAAGAAGATAATGGTATAAGATATCTAGTGATTATCTAAAAAGAATATGGGAAAATAGATAAAAATTCAACATACCTCAAAGTGATCCATCATAAACAAATGAATCCTGCCAACTTCTGAAGGAATAAGCCTCTAGAGAATTAGAAAATTATTATGTCAAGAAAAAGGTTATTATGAGAGGATTAGGCATAAAATTATTGAGATAATATGGGTAACATCCATCTATTTAAAGGATCGGAGGGTCGTGCATGGTTAGGATGCATGGTTAGTCTAATCATGTGCCAATTTTGTGTGGATATTATCTCTTTAAAACACAAGTTTCACAGTATCCTAGAACAAGCCACATGAATTGGAAAAACCATGATCAAACCCTATGATTCCCCAAGACAATAACCTAGACCTAGAATGACTTCCTTATAAAGGGGAATAGTTAGTTTAACCATGTTTAAACTATGAAAAACACCCATGTAATCTTAAAGAGCCATACCACATGGTTATTGTATCGCTAACACTAATTGTGTGACAACTATGCGCTTGTCCTGTCTTCTAAAAAAATCTTCATTTTCAACCACCATTCCCTAGAAACCTCTAGAATGACTAAAAATTCAAACCAAGATTATATTAAATCATACCTATGATCTGGTGGGAATTACAATTATCCCCACCATGAAAGCTTTATGTCCCTAGAGAGTGCTCAAGATACTGGACTCTCAAAAAGAAAATTCCACCTCTACCTCATAAATGACTCCCACTCCCACTTATCATGGATATCCCATCCTAATTACTACATGAAACAAACCAAAGGGATCATTTTACTTTGTAGTACCTTATCTTGAAGATCTATAATCTAAACTAATTTCTTAAATACAGTGTTGTTAGGCTCAAGATCAACATCCTCCCATTAAATCACATGAGAAGGGTTTAGTTGATACCTCCTCAGCTGGAAAACATGAAGCACATCATGAATCAAAGTCAAGTGCGATGATAATTCCAACTGATATTCCACCTTTCCAATATGCTCCTTGATCTGAAAGGGGGACACAAACCTCGGTGTCGACTTACCCTGGTTACCCAACTAATGGTGTCCCACGAAAGGTGAAACCTAAAGAAATACCTGTTCACCAATCTAAAACTTTATTAGATGATGATGATGTTATTTATACGATTTCTGAATAATTTTTTAATGTGAAAAGACTCTTCTTGATCAAACAAACCTTATCCCTCATCTCTTGAACAAGGCTCGATCTAACGAAGGACCACTCTCCCAACTCTTCCCAACATATGAGAGATATACATGGATGCCTATACAATGCTTCAAATAGAACCATCTTTATCAAATAATAATAAATATTTTTATAGGAAACTTTAACTAGAAGATACTATTATCCCAAGAACCACCAAAATCAAGAACATATGCCAAGATAATATCCTCAAGAACCTGAATAACTCTATCTATTCATCCATACATATGTGGATGATATATCATGGTCAATTTTAACTAGTTACCCATCACCTCCTACAAACCTTTCTATAACCTGGATGTGAACCTCAAGTCACTATATAATACAATCACATAGTGATCCCCATAAGGTCTCACAATCTCTTATACATACAAGTCCCCAAGATTCTCCATCTCCATCATCTCTTTAATAGGTAGGAAATGATCTAATTTCATGAGTGAATCAATGATCACCCAAATCACATACTTCCCTCTAGGAGACTATGGTAAACTAATGATAAAATCCATATAAAGTTTATCCTACTTCCACACCGAAATGTGTAAGGGTTACAATAAACTTATAGGTCTTTGGTTCTCTACCTTAATTCTATAAAACATAAGGCACTATGATAAAAAATTCTCTATCAATTGTCTCATCCCCAACCATCAATATTTATGTCTCAAATAATGATACAACTTAGTAGTCCCAATGTGCATAGACCAACAAGACTGGTGTCTACTATCCATCAACTCCTGCCTCAGATAAATCGAAATGAACGACCTACTTCAGAAGCACAAAGTGCCAATGGGATACCAAGACCACTCAGCAGAGGTATCCCCACTATTTAGGATTTAACTGAAGCACAAAAAATTGGAATATTATACCTACTCAAACTGAACCCATTCATCAAATGATGAGTTATCCGCCACAAAGGATATGAAAACCTTCCCACCATCCTCTTCAACTCCCAAGCTCATATCCACAAACAAAATCATCATATACCACTCCTTTACTATTTACTTTAAGGCTTGATTCTGTAATTTCCTGGTTGATGCATCAGAAACCACATTCCCTTTCTAGAGAATATAGTAAATATCAAAATCAAAGGTTTGGAGATACTCTACCCAACATCTCTATCTCAAGGTCATATCCATATGGATGAAAATATAATTCGAGCTCTTAGGATCTAAATATATTGTAAACTTATCCCCAAAGAGTTAGTGATTCAATGTTTTGAGTGCATGCATAACTACTACTAACTCAATATTATGAGTAGGGTGTTTCTCATAATGAGGGAGTAACTAGTGATATCCACATTCCACAACCTGCTTCCCTTACATCAATACACACCCTAATCCCATACTATAAGCATCACATAAAAAATCATAGCCTAAGACTAATTCTAGAAGAATTGAAATGGGATCTGAAGTCAACCACACCTTCATTTCCACAAAATATTTCTCAAAATTTTCATTCTATTTAAACTTTACACCCTTATGGGTCAAATCTATCATCGAAGATGTGGTCTTGGATAAGCTCTAAACAAACAGTCTATAATAACCATCCAATACCAAAAAGGTACGGATCTCAAACACATTTCCGGGATACTCCTAGGAAATCACCACCTGTATCTTTTCAAGATCCACTGAGATACCCCTCTAAAATATAAAATTTCCCAAAAATTTTTCCTTATGAATCAAAAACTCACATTCGAAAATCTTACCATACATATTTTTCTCCCTCAAAATTCTAAGTATAACATCCAAATTATCCCAATGGTCATCCTATAACCTATATTACAATAAAATATCATCCATGAACATGACTACAAATGATTCCAATGCCTGATGAAAGATCCATTTCATCAATGCCATAAATACCACATGATAATTAGTGAGACTAAAAGGCATAAATAGAAACTTGAAATACCCATACCATATTCTAAAAATTTTAATAGGTATATATACTTCTTTTAATCTTAACTGGTGGTACCCCGAATGAATTTCTATCTTTGAAAACCAACATTCCCCTCCAAGTTCACCAAATAGATCATCAATTTTGGGAAATTGATATCTATTCTTAACAGTCACCCAATTTAGTTTTCGATAGCCGATATATGGTTTAAGAATTCCGTTTTCCTTCTTAGAAAAGAGGATAGGTTAAGCCCATGGTAACATGATAGGATGAATAAATCCCTTAACCTCAAGTTATTTAAGATGAATTTTAAGTTCCATAAACTTAGTAAGCATCATGTAAAAAGATGGCATAAAAATATGCATCATTCCAGGTAGTAGTTTAATGGTAAAATCAACCTATCTCAATCCTTATAATCTAGAAAAATCATCTAGAAATACATTAGGTTACACAATCAACACTACTGGAAGTGGACTACTCAAACACGGATTAATGGTATCAAGGAACATCTCTAATAACTAGCATGAGATCAGCCCATTATAAGGCATAATGATCGCTTCCCTTCTTGATCTAGAGTTCCACTCATATTTAAAAACATAAGTGACCCCATTTTGAGATAAAAATTGAAATCAATGGCAATAATAGTCAATATATCACTTAATTTTAATCATTTAATCCATTATAATAACCAGGTTTAAGATATCAAGATCAAGGACTAAGAAATCATGCACCACCTCTAAGTTGTCTATCGACACCAAACATGTGGGACATTTGAGACATTTTTAGACCTCTTTACCAAAGGTGTGTAAATATCCAATAATAATGGAATAATCTCCAAACACAATCCCAAAAAATAAACTATTTTTATGGTATAAAATAATTACTAGCATTTATATCAAATAAGGCTTGCACCATAGAAGATGAAATAAATACTATACCTCTAATAGTTATCGTCCCTACATTAGATTCCTCTGGTACATACTCTTTTATGTAAATACATCTGGTCTTAGAACCTCCATTATATTTCTTATCTATAATAACGTTCCCCTTAACCTAAGGATATAAACCACCACCCTTGGAAGCATCAGAATAAACCTGTGAATCCTTGGTGAGAGTGGATCCAACCTTGCTGCAATGGGAAATAATCCCAAAAAAATGGCTAATATGGCCATATTTTCCACAATAATGACAATTAATTGGAGTCTTTGTACAATTAGGAATGATATGATCGATCCTTCCACACTGATAACAAACAACGTGAAGTTGTCTTGAAAAATCCCCTACAACTGGTCCTGATGAAAACAAGCTACCTTTTCACTTACTTTTATGGCCAGAAGACACACCCTAACTAACTACTGCTTCAACTAAAGCTCTACTCAAATTTGTTCTCCCAGCTATGTCTACCTCTACTATACAAACTTTATTGTACACCTACACAAAATTCAGAAGGCATGTGAGAACCATCATGGACAGAATATTAACACTCATACCCATCCCAAACTTATGAGATTTAAGGTAATAAATGGTGGAAGGATATGGTTCCAAGTACACAAACTCATCAAAGAAGGTGGAATACACTATAATGGTACACTTCCATTTCTCTAAGTTTATAAACTCTGGGATTTTTTTCACACATAATTTATCAGGATAAAACTTATAGTTGAATACTTAATTAAATAAATATAAGGGGAGATAATCATGCAAATTTTCTATCAAAATACACTCCCACTATCTCCTCCCCAGTCCCTTAAGAATGTACATGAAAAAATACACCTTATATTCCATGTGAGTCTTAAAAAAGTTAAACATCCTCTCAATATACTCAAGCCATTCCTAGGATTCCTGAGGTCCTTTTTCACCATGGAATATGGGTGTATTATTCTTAGTAAATTCTAATCCACGATCCACCACTCATCATGGGTTCTTGACACCAACTTGACCTAGGATCTGAATGGTGTGGATTATAACTTCCACCAAAGAAGGGTTCATTAGAGGATTCACCTATGGGGATAACATCATAGCTTCCCCTCTTGGATTTTGGAGATCACTTCTAGGATTCATTATCTAATAAGAATAATATAATGAATAATCATTTTAGGATCAATTCCCAAATCAAAATAACACTCTAATAATCTATATCAATGCCTTTAAACAATAAGAATTTATAGAATTTATGAATTCTAAGAACAAAAACAAGAACATAAAAAGTAACTTTTTCATTCAAATAATCTCCATTTTTGGTTTATTTAAATAACCAAAAACACCAAGTATCATGCATGGAAAAAATCCCAGACCACCCATGGTAGCTTGAGTTTAGTCATGTAAGTGAGCTGGCCAGGAAACCTCACACACTTACTACCCGAATTATGATAACCCTAACTTCTATATACCGAAGACACTGAACTAAACCTTTGAAGTTTCATAACACTTTCGGATGGGTATTCCCTTTGATACCAATTTGTAATGAACTAACTTAAGTTAACTAGACAAGTCACCCAAGATGTCCTGCCACATAGTTAAAATAAAAAACAAACCACAAGTCTCATGTATCGCTAATGAAAAATAAAAGTACAAAGAAGAAGAACGATTACATATCCATGAGACATAAAATACCAATATAAATATACTAAAGTAGAAATATAAAATAGAAAAGACTATACACATCTTCTTATGACCATGATTCACCACCAAACCATCCTGCTACAAAGGTGACAACAACAAGAGAAACTATCATACTAAAAAATACCCTTCCCATTACCTGAGTTCTATAAAAAACATATATAACTAACCAAAGGAAAAATTAGGGTGTGATCAAAAATCCCAATATGATTTCACCAAAAAACTATACAAGTTATAATATCAGGATGCATTAGCTCTAGAATTAAAAAAATCTATTTTACAAAGAACTTTTGTGAAATAAAACCAATATGAAAATAATCATTTGGTTTTCATAAAAACATGAAATATTAACCTAATCCAAGAAATGTAATGTATGAAATAAAATAGGGAAGCATAGGTAAAAACCAAATAGGGACACACTATAAGATAAGAATGTGAGAAAATAAGAATGAAAATAAAATCACATGATAAAAAATCATAAACAAAAAATCACATCATTTAGGATCTAACCTATGGGAATACATACTGAACATGAAAGAAAATACCAAATCTTGGTGTAATATGGATCCAACCAATATAAACACTAGTGTAATATTGCATGACAAAGTGACACAAAACCTTTAGTGGCTTTACACACAAAAAAGTGAAAAATCTTATTCCCGAAACACCTAAGGATACATAATGTGTTAATTTTTCCAAAATACATTAAAAAAATAATGCTCATGATTTTAAAAAAAATTCATAGTAATGTGTAATGGAATATATGCTTGAAAACCCATTTTAGAACTAAAACCACCCTTAAAGAATTTCATTGAATAGTTGGTGTGCACAAATCTATTTTTATAGAAAAACATATTTAAAAACATGAATTTTGGTCAGAGTGGGTATCTCGAGGGGGGGGGGGGGGTTAATTGAGTACCCAATAAAAATTTTGGTTAAAAACAAGTTAAAATAAAATCCCTTGATTAATTTTAAAAAAACCAATTTATCAAAACAAAATATTGATATAAGGTTTAATCTTTAAAAATATTTCTGAAATACTGATTAGTCCTCAATTAAAACAATTATAAAAAAGTAATTTAACTTTTGAAATCAATTTACTGAATAAAAAAATTATATAAACACTAATTAAGATAAAATATTAAATTAATTGTTTTGTTTAATGTTTAAAATAGATTCAGTTTAAAGAAAATAGATAAAAAAACACATAGTGAAATTTGAATATAAGAGGTTCAGTATCAAGATGATACTCAGTACTCTCCACTTGGAAATCACCTACTGCCAAGCAGTTTATATAAGATACAATTTTGATCTACAACCTGGATTTTATGTTACAATAATATAGAAACTTTCTAGGCTACATAGATACCTCTTCCATAGTATTCATGGGAGTAAAAATAAAAAGGCCACAACCAAACCTCTACTACAACATGTAGGAAAGAAAGAGTAAATATAGTGTTGAGAATATATCTAAGTCTATTCTAGTTTAAAGTAGGAGAAAATGTGTGTTTAGAAATACAGTGTAACACACACTATTCATAATATAAATTTAAATAAGCTAACTAATAAAATAAAATATATAAAGGGATAGTTTTTCTTGGTTTATTATGATTTGTAGATCATGACTCCTTGAAAGTGATTTAAATTGAGGATTGAGTCTTATTTAAAAAGTTATAGAAAAACAAAGTGTTATAAACTATTTTTTCTATAATCTTCACTCTTTCACTATTATGTGTTAGTAAGATGTAGTAAGAAATCACTTCTAATTATTGTAATGAGGTTCATCTCACTTCATGTGTGTAGCTCTGTGTATGTATCAATTGTTTAGAACTCCGTGTATGTTATCTATTCTTTACAAGGGAGTCTTATATCTATTTTATTAGTAGCAGCATTAGCCAAATCATCAATGTGATAAGCAGTATGGATATTCTATATACTTGTACATAGGGATGAAACATTCTTTAATGCATCCCTATTAAAAAATTAAGGAACAATAATTAAAATATGTTTGGAAATTAAATTCCATAAAATATCTGGTAGATATATCTAATTCAAGAAAATAAGTATAAGAAACAACAGTGGTGAGTATTTTGAATGGTGACACTAGTAGTGTCAAAATCTAGAGGTAACTTAGAGATTGGTGGTGAGACATTGGAATGATGTGTCATGTTGGTAGTGACTCGGATCTGATGGTGAGTCTTTCTAACACTTTGTAAAAATATCATCTTGGAGGTGACTCGAGCTAATGGTGAGTCATTCCAACACTTAGCTGAATTTTAGATCCCAGTGGTATGTCATAATTGACTATAAGTCATTCTTTGCGATGAGACTTCTTGTAAGTGTCTGAAGGTGATGATGATACTTTTTTGGTTGTGACTCAACCTCAATAGTGAGTCATTGTCTGATGATGAATCATACCCAGGAAAAATTATCTGTTCTGTATCACAGTATAAAATGCTAACAAAAAACATGAAACTCATTAGTTATCATAATAAAAATTATTTGATGATCATTAAAACAAGGAGTTCAACAATTTTCCCCTTTTTTGATGATAAAAAATCATGGCGTTGTATATACATGGTATCAAAGGTAAATCAAGACATTTTAATAATATGGTACCAAAGAAAAATAAAGGACACAAAGTATCAAAGGAAACTTTTTACACATATTGGTAAGATATAAAAGGAAAATAAATATATCACATAGTATCAAAGGAAGGTAGAATACATTTATAAAAGCAAATAAATAACACTCATAAATAAATTACATATAGTTATACCCCTTTTTGGGATTATCAAAAAGTGTAGAGTAAAAGAGGAAAAGTAATAGAATATGAATAAAGTAGGAAATGAAAAAGAAATAGAATAAGAATAACATTATAAGTTCCATTTAAAACCCACTAAAGTTTAGTCATAAAAAGTTACAAAAAAATTAAATTCCTATAAAATAAATATTTTACAATGATCAATGTTGTTCAGGTTGGGTAGGAGGAATCATAGGATCTTTTCCTTTATCCTTTTTTAGGCAAAAGCTGCAGCAACTGAGGCTGGGGTTTCATTAGGAATAGTGGTGGGAACATCTGTCAAAGTATGAGGCTATCTGATTAGGAATGAAAAAAGGTGTTGAACTACTTCTCTAGGTGATCGAGAAAATGGTTAGAATCTATCTAGAAAAGGAGCATGGGGATTTATAGTCACACCAGCTCTGAAGAACTCAAGATTAGTGGTCAGAGGGTTCAGATGGGCAGTTACTAGTATAGCCTCATGAGGCACAACAACAGTTCCATTCACTTGAAAAAAAGGATTCATGGGGTTTATAAAATCCATGATTATTTTTTCACCTTTCTCCATAGCACTGAAGAATTATATCTTCTCTTCCATGAAATTATGGCATACCGGAGTCATGATCTTTAGATATTTTACTTTCTCTTTGAAAGCTTGTGAAACTGGAGATATTCTCAAATTCACATCCAAAAAAATTAAAATGAGTATTCATCTCATGCTTATAATAAATCCAATATAGATAATATTTCATGGCCTTTGTGACTATATCTATATCAGAATTCATATCCTTGGAATACTATTTAAACAAAATGAGTATATGATCATTGTTGTGTCTTATCCTGCTCACAGTTTCCTATGGTTGGTCTAACATAACACTTAATGTAGAAGCATCATGAATTTATTCCCCTAGAATAGATCAAATCCTCTCATTATCAAAAATAAAAGGAGGAGGAGTACTTTAACTAGAATCCACATAAGTAGGGTTCTCCATCCTCTTTAGTAGTTCATCAAAAATGGCTGTAAAGGCTTTCTTCATCACTTCCATTACAGATTTTAAGGTATCTAACTCACTTTATAACCTTCTATTCTCAATTTCTACTTCCTGAATATGGTGCATCATATTATGTTAAATATTCCAAGTCACTAATTCAAAAACATACCTTTCATCATTTTCACTTAAGGAGGTGACCTAAGTAGGTTGAATTCGTATCTTTACATCAATATCATAAATCTTCATTTCACATAGACAATATAAATCACCCTTAGTGACCACATACAAAAGAATTATAAGGAAAATAAGAACAACAAGAATTCTAACAAACTCAAGCCTCTTAAACTCATTATAATCATTAATATGATCAATCATATATTCCTTATTATCTCTTTCTTATTAAATAGAAGGTTTTCTATTCTTTAGTGATCTACCAGTAAACAAACCCCATTACCCAAACATGGGATCAAACCAAATTTCTAAAGTATTACTAAGAAACTCATCCATTGAAGGATTTATAGTTGTATACTCCACTGTAGTAGGAATAAAAATAGGAGGGACCTCAACAAAATGTTTCTCAATAGATATATGTTCATCAATAACTTTCTCAACATATATAGTCTTAAAAACAACTGAATATGAAACTGTCGGATCATCAGTAACAACATGGTGACTCTAAAAACTTGGGGATTTTTCCCGCTCAACTGATGAATCTCCTTATTATCTGGGAGAAACATCCCCTTCACAAAAAGTCTAGGCCTCTCTATTGATCTAGAAACTGAACCTCCATGAGAAAAAATCAGAACTTTAGTAATCTCAACATCCACTCTTCAAATTCTCCCACTAAAACCATTATAATCTGATAATCCATTATCATCATCATCATTAGAATATCCATTTCCATACTTATTTTAATATCCAATTACTTTTCCATTTTCATATTCATTTTCATCATCTTATTCTTCATATTTTTTATCATCACCATCTCCACTTTTCTCAGACGATTTGGAATTTCTCTTAAATTGACCTTCACCAGATACTTCAATCTCTTCTTTGTCACTATCTTCTTTCAAAAGTTTCTCTATTTTTGAGAGACACCTAGGTGTACTAGGTTCTCTATATGAAATAGAAGGGGATCTAGGAGGAAGGTTATGGTAACTTCCCTCATCCATAGAAAACTCCTCTTCCACTTTATCTCTACCGACATCATCATCTTTCTTCTCATCATAATCAGAAAACTCAACAATTTCATCAGGTTCTAGACTAGGGTCAACAAGATCCTTTGGTATGTAATGATGGTCTACAGGGATAAAATCATCATAAAACTTTTCATTACCATCTACCCATTACTTCTTTCATGGGTTCCAAGTGATTTTGATTCTCTAGTAGATTATTCTAGGGATGTAGAATCCACTATAAATCACAACAGTATCTTCATATTCAGAAACTAAACCTTTTTCTTTTAACATAGAAGAAATAAACATCGGGTAGATCAGGGAGTTATATGCTAAAGTGGGATTGATAATTTCTAACATGTGAAGCATATGGTTTCTATAAAGGTTTATCTTCTTACCTATTTTCATCAAGAACAAATGGTAGACATCCTAATACCTCATAGTAATAATTTCACCCTTTCTTGAATAAGGAATATGTTGTATGAATTTGAAAACCAACCTACATTCACCATCTAACTCAGAATCTACTAGTTTTATAACTATTCCATCACCAGTTAACTTAGTAAGGGAATCTTCATACATAAAATTTACACCATCATTAGGAATAGTTCCTTGATATTCTATAAAAAAACTAATGTGGAACTTTCAAACACTCATCCCACTAGCTTGAGGAGAACACAAATTTTCGGCCATTTATCTAAGTTCTTATTAAATATTCATCTTATACAAATGTGAACTCTATAAACTAGTAAAACTGGTATACCAACCTTAGATATAATAGTCTCTAGATGGAAGATAACCAATTCACTAATCTTTGGTTATGTATAACTTGAAGCACTAAAGAATTACTTGAAAGTATTCATTCTTCATATACTTCCTTTTTAGGAACAACCACTCTCTTCAACAGATTGAGATTCAATGACTTTAAATTAACGGTATGAATCGTCTCTCATTGTTTCTTCTTTGTATGAAATGAATCTTTTGGTGAAGATTTTGAAAGATGATTCACTTTGGATATAGAGATTGTCTTGATTGGTTCAGAAAAAGGTGAAAGAAGGTTGAAATGTTGAGAGATAAAGGGTCTTAATAGGGTTTGAGATAGAGAAGATATGAGAGAGGTGAATTTTGGAAGTAAAAAATACTCTCAATTTATACCATTTGGGATTTTAGGGATGTCACAAAATCGAAAAACCAGAAACAAAAACATTTGAATCAGATCACAAATTAAATAGAAAATGATAATTTTAAAACCAATAGTTTGAAAACTGAGAAGTGAAAAATTAAAAAAGGCATGGAAAACCAATGGTGTGAAGTGTCAACGCTGATACATTCACAATGTTGAGAAATATTAAATGGTGAGAAATCACAATGGTGTGAAATCACAATGGTGAGAAATCATAATGGTGAGAAATCACAATGGCGAGGAATCACAATAGTGAGAAATTACAATGGTGATAAATCTTCAATGATAAGAAATATTTAATAGTGATAAATATTCAATGGTGAGTCCCAAAAAATTGAACTTAATAGAAATTTATCATACCTAACTCATGTTTTATGTAATTAATTCTCTCGGAATTCAAAGTTTTAGTAAAGATATCAGTAATCTGATGTTCTATACCAATGTATTCAAGAGTGATATCAACTTTTTGAAAATTATCTCTTTAAAAGTGATGAATTACATTAATATTTTTTGTTCTAGAATGAGATATAGGATTCTTAGAAATATTTATATCACTAGTATTGTCATTATTTAGAAGGAAATGTTATAATTGATATCTATATTCTAGTAATGTGTGTTTCATCCAAAAATATTGTGCACAGTAGATACCTGTAGCTATATACTCATCTTTAGTAGTAGAAAGTGCAATTTTTTATTACTACATCAATAAAATAGATACTTTACTAAAAGGTGACATGTTCCATAAGTTTTTTCTATCTAACTTATAACCACTAAAATCAGCATCAGAATAACTAACTAAATAAAACTCTTGTCTTCTTGGATTGAACAATCCTAAATTGGTCGTATATTTGAGGTATTTGAAAATTATTTTTATAGAATTTAAGTGTGAATATTTTGGGTTTTCTTGAAAATGAGAACACATACAAATTCTAAACAGTATATCAGGTCAGATAACAGTAAGATAGAGAAGAATTCCAATTATACATCTATAATTGGTTTGATCCACTAGTTCCCCAGCGTCATCAAGATCTAATTTATAGGTGGCACTCATAGATGTATCACTACTCTTAGTTCTATCCAAGTTAAAATATTTTCAAAATATCCTTAGTATATTTACTTTGATTAAAAATAAATCACTATTTATTTTGAAAAATATGAAAAACAAGAAAGAATTTATGGTCACCCATAAAACTCATTTCAAATTCATTTTTCATCATTTTTGAAAAATCAGCACATAAATAATTTCTTGAAAATCCAAAAGTAATATCATCTACTTATATTTTTACAACTAAAACATTACTTGACATTATTTTTAAAAAAAGGGTAGGATCAACTATACCTTTTGAAAATACTTTTGAAGTAATAAAAGAGGTGATCCTATTATACCAAGATATAGGGGATTATTTAAAACCATATAAAGCTTTAGATAATTTAAAAACTTTATTTGGAATATGGGGATTTTAAAAACCAGGGGATTTTTAAAAAAACATCCTCAATTATAAACCCATTTAAGAATGAACTCTTGGAATCCATTTGATATAGTTTGAAATATAGATGATCTATAAAGGTAATAAATATTCTAATGGATTCAAGTCTGGATAATGGTGGAAAGGTTTTTTCATAGTATATTACTTCTTCTTGACTATAACCATGTGCAACTAGTCTATCCTTATTTCTTACTATAGTTCCTGACTCATTTACTTGTTTCTAAACACCCATTTATGGCCTATAGTTAACATGTCCTTAGGTCTATCTATAAGTTCCCACACTTTATTTCTTTTAAATCTATTTAACTCTTACTGCATAAACATTACCCAGAATTCATCATTAATTGCATCATTGATGTTATTTTGTTCTAGCTGTAAACAAAGATTAATGCTCAACCTAATTTCTTAGAGAAACTCTAGTATATATACCTCTATATAGGTCTCCAATTATAGTATCGAAATTATGGTAGTTAAGGGTCTTAATAGCTCTATAAAAAGTAGGTTTTGTCACATCAGGTTCTTATACATGTTTAGGTTCAAGTTTTAGAAATTCATTAGAACTGGATGATTTTTCTTTTTTGTTTTACAATAGAATCAGTAGGTTTTGGATTTCAAGTTCAGAGAAGATAAATCATCCTTAATATTCTCTAAAGAGGTCTTAGGCTCATGTGGATCCGTCTCATCAAATTTTATACGAACTTATTCTTCCACAGTCTTGGTAATTTTATTAAAAACTCTATAGGCTTTACTAGAGGTCTAATAACCCATGAAAATTACTTCATCACTTTTGGAGGAATATTTTTCGAGATTATCCTCAGTGTTAAGAATAAATATTTTTAACTAAAAACTCAAAAGTAATTGACCTTTGGCTTTTTGTTATTCCAAAACTCATAAGGGGTATTTTTCAAGATAGTTTTAACTAAAACTCTAAGTATTATATAATAGGCCGTATTTATAACCTCTTCTAAAAAACTATATAGGTATATCATATTCATTTATCATAGTCTAGGTTATCTCTTATAGTGTTATATTCTTTTATTTCAATAAATCTATTCTACTGAGGGATACTAGGAGTAGAAAAGTTATTACTATATCAATTTTGTGAGAATAAAGGATTCAAAGTCTTATTTTTCAAACTCACAGGTGTGGTCACATATTAGGGTCTTAATTCTAATTACACTTAAGTTTTCTGTATATCTAGAATACTTGGTAAAGTAGAAACATTCTTCACTCTTGTGAGCTAAAAATAACACCCAAGTGTACCTAAAAATATAATCTACTAGTACGTAGACATAGTTTTTCCCATTTATACTAGAAAATATAGATGGTCCAAATAAATTTTTATGAACCAACTCAAGATATTGAGAAGTTGAAACTTCTTTCTTTGATTTAAAATATTTTTTTGATGTTTCCCTTTTTGAAATGGTTTACAGAATTTATCATTTGGGAAATCTATTTTGGGTAGATCCCTGAATAACCCATTCCTTGTAAGATTAATAAGTGAGTGAATATTACAGTGGCCTGGTATCCTATTCTAAGACATGATTCTTTATGAAATTTACCCATGTAGGAAAATTTTTAAGAAATAAATGAATTAAGATCAACAACATAAACATTTTCATTCCTTAAAATAGTAAAAACTAAAGCATCAATAGAATAAAAAAATTACATGAATTATTCTCAAATTTAACATGAAAAACATAATCACATATTTAGTATATTCTAATAAAATTATATTTTAAACCATCAAAAAATAATACTTTGAAATTAAAAAATAATTGATGTTGCCAATTTGGACAAGGTTGATGATTTTCCCTTTAGCATTATCACCAAAGGTGAAATAACCACCATCAACCTCTATTAGGTTCTTGAAGCTAGAATAGTCTCATATAATTTTCCTTGAAAATCCATTGTACAAGTACCATAGACATTTACAATAAGTCTTAAATAAGTTTTCCTATAAAAAACTATACGAGAAATTATTTTGATACCCATATTTTCTTGGGTCTAGATGTATTAGTAATCATGGATTTAGGAACCCATATTTTCTTAAGAGGTATCTTATAAATATATTATAATTTTTTTGAAATAAATACTTTGTTAGGTCCTTTAGAAAAATAACTAGCAGTAAAGTTGTCAGATTTAGACTTAGGTACAAATTTACTCTTTATTATTATTCTTCGTCCAGGTTGATATCCTAGACCTATAACATATTTCAGATCAACTTGTTTTCTTAAAATATAAGTAAGAGTTTCTCTACAATTTTTAAACTTTTCCAAATCCTTCTTCAGTTGTTCACTGGAAAATTTAAGTCTTGTGTTCCCTTTCAAAAAACATAGTATTTTTCTTTTTATCAATAGATAAATCAGATTTAATATTGGTAGATAAAGTATACTATTTTTTAAGAACTTTATATTTGTCCTTAACTTAATTAAAGGTGTATTTTATCATTATAAAATATCCAAACATGTCCTCTTTAGACATTTCATCATCATTATGTTCATTTTTAGAGTTATCATAAATATGTATAGAAGATACAATATGTACCTCAGTGACATTATTCATGAAGAACAGGTTGGATTTATCATATTTTTCGTCACGAGTAGAGTCAAAATCACTGGATATATCCTTAGAGGTACTCCAAGTTGCTTTTATGGTTTTCTTGTACCTTCAGTCCTTATCATCATATTTATTTTTTGTATTTTAGTTTTGGATAGTCTTCCTTGAAATTTATTTTTCTTTTTCATTAATAATAGGTAATTTCATTATCAACCTTCTTCCAATATTGTTTACAATTTCCATTAGTGTTATATTTTCCTTTATAGTTTGGATTTATGAGAAAAATTTTCTTCCTATAAAACTTCTAGAATATTTTGTCTAGATGGGTCATTTACTCATTAATTTCTAGAGGTGACGTGGTATCACTTAAAATTTCATCTTGTATCTTTTCCTTTTTTTCTTTGTTTGGATGCAGTAGACTTGAAAGTTGCTGAATTTCTTTTCTGGATCATCATCCTCCTCTCGGTTGACTTTCAACACTTCTTCATACATCATCAGTTTTCCAATCATATCCTTGACTGGCAGTTTTATAATGTCCCATGACTTCCTAATTGAAATACATTTGCCTCTCTATCTTTATAGAAGGCATCTTAGCAATCTCATAATCAGATCTTTCTTAGACACTAGATTTACCAAGGAGCTCATGGTGTTCACAATTTCATTGAACCTGAGATACATGTCAAAAATTAATTCATTAATCTTCATCATAAAAGTATCATACTTAATAATATATATATTCAATCTCATTTCCTTAACATTGATTGTCCCTTCATGAGAAACAACTAATGTGTCCCAAATTTCCAAAGCATTTTTACTAGCAGAAATTCTATTAAATTTCTCATCTCCTAAAGAAAAATATAGGGCATTCATTGGTTGGAAATTTTTATTATTGACTTACTTAGTAGAATCATCCCAAGTACTTATAGTAGTCTTAGGTAACTGATACTTATCTTCAATAGCTGAAAACATCTCCAAACACATACTTTATATATGCATTTTCATTTTGATCATTCACTATGCGTAATTATTACCATTCAAAAAATGAGGTTTGTTAGTAGTAAAAACTTCTTGTATATTATCTATTTAAAGAATTAAATTTAGAACTAACATAAATCTAATATCTTTAAAGCATAATAGAAATCACAGTTAAATTTTTTTCAAAAAAATTGATAACAAAACTTAATCCTTTGATACCAACTGTTGTTCAACGTGAGTATCTCAAGAGTGGGGTGAATTGAGTACCCAATAAAATTTTATGTTAAAAACAATTTAAAATAAAATACCTCGATTAATTTAAATACAACCCAGTTTATCAAAATAGTAGATTGATATAAGGTTTAATTTCTCAAAGATTGATTAGGTCTCAGTTAAAACAATTATGAAAAACTACTTTAACTTTTCAAAATCAATTTACTAAATCAAAAACTTATATAAACATTAATTAATATAAACTATCAAAGTAATGGTTTTTTCTATAGTTTAAAACAGATTTGGCATAAAGAAAACAGATAAACAAAACAAATAGTGGAATTTGAAAACAATAGATTCAGTATCAAGATGAGACTTATCCCTATCCACTTGGAAATAACCTGCGACCAAGTAGATTATATAAGATAAACTTTTTATCCACAACTTGGATCAGGTGTTACAACCATATAAAACTTTCTAGGCCACACAAGGACCTATTAAATAGTTTTTTTGGGAGTAAAAATAAATAGGCCACAACCGGATATTTACCACAAAACATGGGGAAGAAAGTGTAAAGATAGTGATGAGAATATTTCTAAGTATCTTCCAGTTTAAATCAGGAGACAATATGTGTTTAGAAATATAGATTAACACACACTACATGAAATGTAAATGAAAATAAGAAGAGTGAGCAAATAAAAAATGTAAATGGATAGTGTTTCTTGGTATGTTATACTATGCATCTCATGACTCCTTCAAAGTTATTTGAAATGTTGATTGAGTCATGTTTCATAAGTTTTATAAAAACAGAGTGTCATGAAATCTTTGTTCTATAAGCTTTACTCTTTCACTATTGTGTGTAAGCAAGATACATTAAGCAAGCTCTTATAGTTCTTGAAATGAGGTTCATATCACTTTACGAGTGCAACTCTTTGTATATATTAGTTGTTTAGAAATTTGTGGTTGTTAGATATTCTTCACAAAGGAGTATTTTATCACTTTTATTAGAAGAAGTAGAACAATCCTCTATGTGAGAAGCGATCTAGATATTCTGCATTCTCATACTCAGGGCTAACACATTTTTTAATTAATCCCTATCAAGAAATTAAGTAACGATCATTAAAATATGATTGGAAATTAAATTCCATAAAATATTTATTAGAGATATTTAATTCAACAAAATAAGTAAAAGAAATAGCGGTGAATAGTCTTTTGAATGGTGACACTGGTGGTGTCAAAATCTATCGATGACTCATAGTCTAGATCTGAGACATTGGAATGATGTGTTAGGATGACAGTGACTCAGAGTTTGGTTGTGAGACATTGGAATGGTGTGTTAGTTTGAAGGTGACTCAAAGATTATGGTGATTATTTCTGGAACTTTTCAAAAATATCATCCAGGTAGTGAATCTGGCTGAGAGTGAGTCAATCCAATACTTAACAGAATTTTAGTTCCTAATGGTATTACATCATTGACAGTGACTCATCCTTGGTGGTGAGACTTGTTGGAAGTTCCTCAAGGTGATGGTGAGAGTTTTTTTGTGTTGAATGAACCTCAACGGTGAGTTGTTGTTTGATAGTGACTCATACTTAGGAAAAATTTGACATTCTGTCTCACAGTATAAACTACAAACAGAAAACATGAAACTCGTTAGTTATCATAATAAACATGATTTTATTATCATTAAAACAAGGAGTTCAACAATGAATCATTGTAGAAAAATCCACCATGATCATAAATTAATCAATTTCATTGAACAACCCAAATTAATTGAAAATAACTTAAAGTAATTAATAGTTAACACATTATATATAGACACCCACCTCATGAACGGAGGGAAAATAAATGGAATTTGAACATGGATATTGTAGAAGAGTAGATTAGGTAATCACTATCCTATATCCATAAGAAACAATATCTATCCTTCATCAAACCCATTATATCCAAAATCAATAGTACAATTGGGTTCCAATAAGATAAGAGGAGAATAGATCTAGAGAGGATTTACAAAGAAGAGAAAAAACCAGATAAAAATGAAACATATCATGAATTGATCTATCAAGAATGAATTAAATCCACTAAGAATCCTAAGGAAGAATCCACTAGAGAACTAGATAATTATTAGGTGAATCCAAATGGGGATTAGGAGGATATTATTCATAAAAACAATCAAGGGTAGATAGTTAATTTACAAAAAATTTAAGACATGGAGGGCAGTGCATGGTTAGGTTTCATGGTTAGTTTAACTTTTCACCAACCATTCATGGATATTTTATCTTTAAAATACAAGCCACATGATCTCCTAGGAAAAGCTGCATGATTTGTAAAAATATTGTGACATCCCTGAAAAATCACTCACTCCCTACACAGATTCCTTGGTGAGCTTCATGGTTATTTTAACCATACTCAAACCATTCAAAACACTTTTATAATATCATAGATCTATACTGAATGGTTAGAACATGCTTATTACTAATAGTGTACCCAGTCTTTCTTCTCAAAGAATCCCCATTTTCAACCCCCATTCCCCAAAAATGTCTAGAATGACTTCAAAGTCAAACCAAACTTAGATTAAATAATACCTATGATCTGGTGAGTGTTAAAATACTCTAGGAATATGACCAGATACCCATCAATGTTTATCATGTACAATATATATAATGGATTCCTTTTTATATTTGGATATTATTCCAAATACAGAGTAAAATTTTGTGGTGAATTTGGTATTTCTAATTCTACAATTATTTCTAAAGTTTTATTTATCAAAGGATTAAAACATAATTTAATTAGTATATCTCAATTATGTGATGATATAATGAAATTTTAATTTAAAAATGATAAGTGTTTAGTTTTTATGGATGATTATTTATTATTTTATGTTAATAATAGAGAAAATATTTATAATATTGATTTTTTTGAACTAACAGTTCAACATGTTTAGTCCTTAAATGATGTGAAATGTGATAGTATTATTTAGCATCAATGGTTAGGTCATGTTAATTTCAGAATGTTAAATAATATCTCTAAACATAATATCATACCACTGTTACATAATATGAATAAATAATAGCTTCATGTTTGTGATGCTTGTATAAAAGGTAAACAGTGCAAAGTATCTTTCAGACCTATCAACCTGAAAATTACTAGTAGAACTTAATAATTAGTACATATTAATTTATTTGGCCCTAAAAAAATTTCTAGCCTTAGAGGAAGGAAATATACTTTATCTATTATGTATGATTATAGTATATTTACATGGTTTTATTTTCTTACAAATAAGAATGATACTTTATCTAGATTTACTATTTTTTTGATTTAGTGAAAAATGAAAAAAGTTGTATGATTATTTCTATTCAAAGTGATAAAGGTGGTGAATTTCATAATTTAGATTTTCAATTTTTTTTGGAAATAATGGTTATTCACATATTGTTTATTCTCTAAGAACACTATAGGCTTATAATAAAAGAATTATGGTTCTTAAAGAATTTGTTGATCTTATGTTTGATGAAATTAATATAAAATTTAATTGTGTTTTTGATGTTTTTTTGATGAGTTTAAAGAATTTAATTTAGGTGAAGAATAACCTCAAGATGAAAATGAATCAATTGAGGGGGAGTGTACTCATTCTTGGAATAATCTTATATCTTAGAAGATTCATAGTTATTATATTATTGGAAATGTTATTGGTAATATTTATTCTGGTATTAAAACTGTAAATTCTTTTTTTGTGCTAATTATACTTTTATTTCTGATTTTGTTCTTAATAATGGTGATGATTCTTTGACTGATTTTAATTGTATTGTTGTTATACATGACGATCTTAATAAATTTTCTTATAATAATGTTTGGTATTTATTAAAAACTTGTATTAATAAGAATTTTATTATAACTAAGAGTTTTTTATAAATAATATTAATAAATATGGACGGGTTATTAAGAACAAAGCTAGACTTGTTTCTCAATGTTATTATCAAGAAGAATTCATCAAATTTGATGATTATTTTCCAGCTATTTATAGAATTTAATCTATTATAATTTTTTTTATCTTTTATCACTTTTAATGGTTTTAAGTTATATCAAATGGATGTGAAAAGTATACTTTTAAATGGTTTTATTTATGTAAAAGTTTATGTAAAGAAACCCCCTAGTTTTGAAAATAATAAATAACCTAAACATGTTTCTAAGTTATTAAAAGCTTTATAGGGTCTTAATCATGCACCTTGTTCTTGGTATGGTAGGAGTACTTTTTATTTGTTGAAAATTATTTTACTAAAGGTAAATTTTATCTTATATTATTAAAATAATTTAAATTGATATTTTAAATTTTCAAATTTATATTGAAGATTTTTTTGGATATTCAAATTGTTTTATTTGAAAAGATTTTTTAAATTGGGGGATAATAAGTTTGATATGTATCTTATGAGATAATTGAAATTATTTTTAGGACATCAAAGTTTTAAAAGAAATTATGGAATAATTTTAAATCAATCTGAATATGCTAAATATTTGGTTAAGAATTTTGGTCTTTATTATTGTAAATCTTTTAAAACCCCTATGAGTATTATTTATAAGTTAGAGGCTTATACTTCTAGAAAATCCATTTATTCTAAATATTTTTGAGGAAATATTAGTGGTTTTTCGTATTTAACTAATTCTAGACTGGATATATTGTTTAGTGTTTGTTTATATGTTAGATTCCAATAAGATCCTAAGGAATATCACTTAAAGGATGTTAAATTTATTAATATATTTTTTAAAGAAACTATTAAAATTAGCTAGTTTTATTCGAAACAATTTTTTTTTTGATTTACTTAGCTACTCTAACTCTTATTTTGGAGGATACATAATTGATAGAAAAATCACCTCAGGCATGTGTCACTTTCTTGGAAAGAATTTAGATTTTTGAAGTTGATAGGAAAAAAGAATTGTTTATTTATCAAATTATGAATGTGATTATATCTTTGTTGCATATTGTTTCTATCAATATTTATGGATTAAATATACTTTATCTAATTTTAGTTTTAATTTTGAAAATATACATATTTATTATGATAATTAATTTATTATTTATATCTCAAAGAACCCTTTAATGAATTCTAGAACCAAGAATATAGAGATGTGTCTTTATTTTATTCGAGACTATGTTAATAAAAGATATATTATTTTAGAATGTACGCCTATATAAAATCATCCTGCTGATATTTTTACTAAACTTTTGGATTCTTCTAGATTTTAGAAAATTAAAGTTGAACTTGGAATGTTAGATACTTTATAAATTTTTTACTATTTGACCAAAATTTCCTAAATACATATTTGGATATGTACATTTATTTTTAGAATATTTTATATGTATTTATCTAGGGGGATTGACACTTTTAATATGTATTATTTTTCCATTTAATAGTTTTTAATACTTTATGTTTTATAGGATATTTATTGTTCCTAATTAAAAATTTACCTTCCATATTTAACTAAGTTATAAATTTTTAATTATTATTTTACTATAGTTTTACTTTTGTTTAATTTTTGATAAATTTAAAAAATAAGGATAATTTTTAAAAAATAATTTTTTAAAAATATATATTTTTCAGTTTTGTAATTTCCAAAAAGGGAGATATTGTCAGGGAATTTTATTAATGTTGAGTATCTATCAAACTGATTTTGGAGTGTATTTTGAAAATTATAAAAACTCGTGATGTTTATCTTTATTTTATTATTTATAGTTTTATAATTATTTTATAATTATTTTTTTCATAATTTAATAATTTTTTTATCAAATAAGTAATTATAATTTCTTATAGTATTTTTATTTCACGTTAGATTAATTTTTATGTGATATTTAAAGTTTATTAATTTTTATTTATTTATTTTTTCATTAATTCAAATTAAAAATAATTTTATTTTTATTTTTTTTAAATACTACCATGTCATAAATATTACTTTTATGCGCCTTTTTGAATCTTTACTTTTGTGCCTGACCTTTTTGTGAGTATTTTGATACAAAAAACATTTGTGGCTATTGAGTCACTCCAAATGTGGTGTGTTGTACCTATTTTTTTTCTCAATCATCTGCATACTCTTAGGATTTACAATATTCATTGAATATAAGTCTCGCTTTATGAAGAATTAGTGAATAGTGATATCATGTCCTTTAGTTTTTTCTGTGCTTTTAATTTTCAGGCTATCATGGGTGAAGTGTTTGACCATGAGTTTTGTTCTATGACCGTGACTTGTGACAGTAGTCTGCAACCATGATCAATGACTTTGATCTACAATTGTGGTCTACAACTATGAGACGTGGCCATGAGATGTCATCATGAGATATAACCACGAACTAACATTGCTCCGACTATGGAATTTTTCATAGTACCAAAATATAAAAGTTCACCCATTCTACTTTTTTGCCAATAAAATAAATTAATTTTTATAATTTTAAAATTTTTACGACACTCTATTTTACAAGTATATTTAAATTTGTTACTAAAATATTATTTAGTTATTTATTTCAAAAATAAATATTAGTTATTTTGGGACCATTAAAATTTATTTGTAATTTTTTTAAATTCTTCATATAAAAATTTAAATTATTCTTTATTTGGATGTAAGTACTGGTTGTTCTTTTTTTATAAACTTAAAATATATTTATTTTGAATATTTTATGTGTCAATTGATTTCTAAATTATTCTTGGTTTTTAACATAACTATTTTATATATTTTAAAAATTATTTTAAAAATTATTTAATAAAATTTAATTAATTTGAAATATATTTTCAAATTTTGAATTATCGTCTTACAAGATTTTAAAGGATATTTTTGACCATTTATTTTGGAGATATTTTGAATGGATTATTTCAAATATTATTTTTCCTTCTATTATGGATATTTTTTTGAATTTAATAAAATATTTTTAAATAACTATCTTGATGATAATCTTGTAAAATTATTTTTCTCTTCAAGATAATTGTTTTGATAATTATGGAATTTTTATTATTTTTTTGAATTATTTTACTCATGGAAGGTGCTTTTTAGTATTAGTAGTTCTCTATTTAATGTAATTCTAAGTAGTCTTGGTATGCATAGAATATTATCAATAACAACCTTAAAATATTATCATTCCCTTAAGAACAAATCTATGAACTTTAAAAGTGTTGTAAAATTATATAGATTCAAATGTGGTAATTGTTTCATCTTCTAGATGATATCTCAAGTCCCAAAACACATCTTCTTCAATTACTAATTCCTTGATAAGATGATTTTATCCTTCGTTAAAGAACTAGTTCATGTGATTCTCTTATTCATATTTTGTTGATTTCATCCTAGTTTCTTATGCCTATAACACAAATTCCAATCTCTCACACATATTCTCACACATTATGTTTATACTTTTCATTAAAATTTGTTTTTTCTTTCTTCAGGTTGTGACTCTTAGATTATAAATTCCGGACCATTCGGGTTGTGATTCCTGTCATCTAATGTTAGTGTTGTAAAGTGTTTATGACTCCCCATAAAATGTTTAGTGTATCAGTGTAGTTATCTATCCAGTTTTTATAAAAGGATCATTGTAATTAGGTTATGATTACTCTTTAAAAAACTGTATAGTGAACAACACATCTCTTTCCAAGTAGATTGGTGTAAGAATAAATTAGGTCCACTTTGAACTGAACTATTATAAAGATACATTGTTCTCTTTTTATTATTATAAATTAACTAGGTTAATTAACTTTGATAATTAATTAATCTCTTTAAAATTTTAATCTAGTCTATTGACCTCCCCTCTAGACCATTTTTCATCACCTTATTTGACCTAACCAGAATTATTTCAGACATATATTGATCTATTCTCATTTTCTTCATCATAAGAAATCATGTCATATTATTCTTCCTCTAATGGATAAAATATATTTCTCAAAGGAATTGAATTGGATTGAATTTCATCGATTCTTATTTATCTTCAATAGGAAAAAATTGTACATATTTCACTCTAATTAAAAACTTTATACTCAAATTCAAAAAAATTAAAACTATATCAATATAATAAGTTTCTATTACAGTATGAAGGAAAAGTTTTTATTCTCATTTGTTGACTTCTAATTACTTATCCTTTCATGTAACTTTAAGATTCACCACAATAAAATATTGTATAGCCTAAATAGACACAAAATTGTAACTTTATTTGAGTAAATATCATGTTTTTTACATCTCTTAATATATCCATGAATTTTGTATAACTCTTTGTCTGATGGTAAGTTCTTGATGATTAAGAACTTTCTCAATTCATCTGCTTCCCTTTTCTCTTCACAATTGATATCTTTTTTTATGTGTTAGTATCATATCCAAGACCACTTTTACCCCTTCAATTTTATCTCTAAGAAACCAATAGTTCCTCAAGACTTATTATTCCTCATTCATCTATTTCCTTTATTTCTTAATCCAAACTTTTTCCAAATTATAGATTATTTCTTAATCTATCTATTTTTATTTAAAACTGAATCTTATTTCTCAAAATATACAACTTACTCTTTGAAAATTTCAATATTATTATATTTATCATTGATATAATTATTAAGATAATCAAATATATTAGTCTATTACCTTATATTTACCCTATAGTTGGTTACTTATTTAGTTTTTATTAGACCATTTTCATATTATTTTATAACTTTCTATAGAAAATTAATTTCTAATTCAATTTTATCAATATAAATTGATACATTTTTTAATAATTATCTAGTATTTATATTCTTCTTTATTTATTTGTCATGATTCTCAAGATCCTCTTCCAATTCCACCTTGAGATCAATGACTCCCTCTATTTGATCATCCCCTTACACAAATAATTTTGACTTATCTACAATAACCATCATGGAATCTTTCACGTATGAGATATACTCAGTTTCAAAAACTTCTAAAGGATCTTCCTTGGAATCATCTTCCTATTTTTTCAGCAATAACATTCCCTAAAATTTGTTTCCACTTACATTTCATTAATTAAATTTCCTCCTAATAGATAACATCATCCATTTTTTTGTGTGAATTCAAACTCAACAACGCCTCCATCAAACCTTTTTGTAAACCTAAAAAAATGTGAAAAATATTTCTATAATAAATATAAGATAGAGGTGTATTACCCTCACATCCCCATTTTATTTCCTTAATATTCATTACCACATGAGATAAGAAATTATCACCAAAATCTTCTCTAAATTTAGTCTATATAATTTCTTACTTATCTAAAACTTTGAAATCCAGTTCTTTTGAAGAATTTTTGAAATAACTCTCAGGAATCACTCGCAACTTGTATGTGGCCAATTTGATGTGTATATCATTGAGAGATGATTCCCTAGGATTCTATTCTTTAATTTTTAAAACTTTTGAATTTTAAATTAGTGGTAATATTCATATAATCTCCTTCAATATTTCATAATCTTTCATCTCATGACCAATTACATTATACCCAACAACTTTGATAAGATGGTTGAATAAACTATCAATATTTTCACTTTTACTCATCTTTAAATCATTAAATATTTTATGAAGTATCTACAACTTTACCTCTTTCACTCAGCTATAGACTTTATAAATATTACCAATCTTGAGCCAAATTTATTTAAATATTATAAAATTAATTAATTTCATGTATATTTGATTAGAAAATTATCATAAAAAAGCATTAAAATCCTTATCATAATCATTAAATAATTTATTTTTTGATTATATCATTGACTATCACAAAAAAACCTGGGTTTCCCCGGACTCGGGAAACCGATCTGGTCCATGAAACAGATCAAAGGGAATTATTGATCTCCACTAGCTGGCACAAGTACTTGGGAATCTGGGAAGCACTATTTGGGAATAGTTTTCCCAAAGGATAAATCAAAACATATGGTTCAAAACAAGAACCCATCATAACATTATTATACTTTGGAAATTCATGCCCTAAATATGTTAGAAACAACATCAATAGTTAGCATAAAAAATGGTAAAAGATAAATAGAAATAACATAATGGTGGAACAAGACAACCAATACAATATAAGTACAATCCTAAAACAAAGAAAAAAAGTAATGGTATTGGAGGTTGAAATGGCGATATATGATATATGCCAACAGTTTACAAAAAAATAAAAAAATAAAAAATATATCACAACCCATATCCATGTGACACAAGGTATCCCCTCACCTCTATATCACTACCATATAACAAAATAATATTACCATGAGTACTCACCACCTCTAAGTGGTGAATTTCCTTTTTATACATCAGACGAAACAAGGTCTACAAACACTCAACGATGTTTTCAGGGTGTAAGAAACACTCCATGTAGGATATCACTAAGTTTTTAATATCATATCCATGTTAGAATGAATAAACACGCTAGTTTGAACATAATAAATGAAAGTAACCTTGATCCTTTTATTTAAAAATAATTAACTATATATATTTTATGACGAAAAGAAGAAAGGTAAGAAGATGGTTTAAAAGATAAATTTCTAAATAATCTCATGGTACGACACACTATGATTTCCAAGGAAAAAAAATAGAACACATACATTACTAACAAGGTTCATGATCTTAATTAGTAGAGAGTGTCTAGTAACATGTCACTAGCTCATGGATGGGGAACCACATACATACTTCACTAATATAGCTAGTGGAGGGGGAACCTTAACCCACTCTAAGTTCACCTACTAAAGTACCTAGGGTTCCCATGATTTTTTTTAAATTATGATTTATTAGTTAAACATGACTTTTTATCTACTATTTCATAAGAAAATAAAATCTCTAGAAAAAATAAACATTTTTCTTCTTCAAGAGTATAAAATAAACACTTTAATGATAAGGGATACATAAATTCATTTGAAAATGAATATATAATACCATCATAATATTTTAGAGACCAATTTAAAAGAGGTAAGTGTCAATAGTAAATCTAATAAATGAAAACATAAAGAACCACCCACCTTTAACTAATCCAACACATCTTCCTACAATGGAAATACGCCTAGGATGTTAAGAGGGATCCTAAAGAGGAAAGAAAACTCATAAAAACAAAAAATAACACCTTTAAAATAGATAAAGGTGATCCTAAGACCACAAAGTATTGGAGGGGAAGTGAAAAAAATCAAATAGGGAAGAAAGAACTGAGAGTAAGGAATATTAGGATATTTATTGGTATTTAACTTGAAGATTATTGATGTAAATCACTTTAAATAAATGTTGGAGGAGAGGGGAGGTGTATCTTGTTCATGAGGGATGATGGAAATTGAGTGGGTGAGAATATGAGAGATAAGTATCTAATTTTGGGAATGAAAAAGATACATATAAACATTTTTAATCTCTAGGAAGTTCACAGGATTTGTCCACATAGTTTTCCAAATAGTACACTAATTGTGTGGGCCACACTATCTTCACCTGGGCACTTTCATGACTGGACCACGTAGTTTGGTAAACCATGTTCCTACTGTGTAAATGATTTTATTAAAGACAGTAGACATTCTAGAATGGTTTCTACCTAGTTTTCACTTGCCATTCTCCAACCATGTGGTGGGTCCTACATTTCCAAATTTCACTAATTTAAAAAAAGACTTAGAAATGACTGTAAAGATAAAAATAAATAAATAATACATAAAATAACTAAAAATGAGGTTTTGGGGTGACAATTCTCCCTACTATATCATTTTATATCCTAAAAAATTCATACTGATGCTTGATTCAAGAATATAAAAGGTTATTTCTCCCTCATCTAAACATAACACTCCCTTGAATCATGTTACTTGGATCTATATTTTTAGAACAAAGGAACCAATAAAACAGATTTCTTACGAGGCACCTTATCTTGGGAGTAAATAATATGAATAGGTTTCTCGATAATCAAGATGTATGTTTCTAATTTGATATCTTTCTAATTAATAGAATGGGATGGTTCATGATGATACTAATTAAATTGATAATTATGAAATATGTTATGGATTGTCATAAACTTAGTAGAAAATCCAATATGTATGAAAACTTCCCAACCTAATTAGTGATCTTAAAAGGACCGACATACCTCAAGGAAATTTTCTCCAACTTTCCCAATATTTAATGACCCAAACAAAGTGACACCCTCAAAAACACCTAGTCACT
The DNA here is from genome assembly GCA_963277665.1 of Viscum album. NCBI lineage: Eukaryota > Viridiplantae > Streptophyta > Magnoliopsida > Santalales > Viscaceae > Viscum > Viscum album. The sequence goes on from OY728155.1 coordinate 1,810,678,775, forward strand.
TACCTCAAACTAAAAACGACATCGACTATGTTTGGTATATGACTTATGGAGACTTAGGTCCACCATTAAGCATTATTGAACCACTTGGATCTTCTCATTCATCTCTCAGACAAGAATAAGTCCCACAAGAGAGATTTCTTATAACTTTTTCTAGTATAAAGGAGAAAAACACTGTCATTTATAGATATCCTTGAGTGGTTCCATACAAATGTAAGACTTGTAGTTTTTGTTATAAGTAAAATTGACCAATCTAAGATGAGTATCCCACAAACCTCTGAAGTCAAGGTCACATGAATAAAGCATAACTTATAGAATCTATTTATCCTACTCCATTTTCCCATCTATTTTGGGTGATAAGTTATGCTTTACTTCACAATGCAACCAAATACTTATTTAAGTCCCTTATATAATCTAAACATAAAGAGAAGGTCCCATTAAGATATCATGGATGAGGGAATGACATAGAGTCTCACCAATTCCTATACATACAAATTTTCAAGGTCCTCCACCTTATTCATTTCCTTGATCTGTATGAATGGGGTAGATTTAGTTAATCATTAGATAATAAACCAGATACAATTTCATCCATGGGAGATATGATTTTGTATAATAATAAAGTCTATGGGTACCTTGTCCCACTTACAAGTAAGAATGGGTAATGGCTGGAGAAAGCCAGAAGGGAAATGGTTTTCAGACTTTAGTAGTTGATAGGTGTATCTCTGATGCACTATGTCTGTTATATCTCTCTTCACGACTAGCCACCAGATTTTTCACTTTAAGTCATAGTAAATATTTTTTGAAACAGTATGGATAACCCACTGGGAATAATGGTAGTCTTATATAACTACCTTCCTTAATAAATAAGTAACTATAAGCTTCCATGTAAATAAAAAAAATCCTCCTGGAGATATATACCACTCCATAATGGTCTCACCTCCATATAAATCTCCCTTAAAGCACTAACACTCATCATACATTAAGTTCTCTTGGAAAAAATATCATGGTGATAATATGTCAATAGGACACCACCTATAAATAGAGACTCATTATCTTCTTTCACCTCTAGGAGAATCTTAGCTATAATTCTCATGAGATTCCACTCCTCACTGGATTCGCTAATATCCCGAGATGGAAAATTTCTTCTCAAATAATCATGAACTGTATTAACTTTACCTAGAATGTGATCATGATCAAAGTAAAAAAATCATATGGTATTCTACCCAATGCATATGCCTGAGGTTTAGGTATTTTTGGGAGAAAATATAGCTTAGAATGTTATGATTAGTCAACACTATGAATATATCATAAAAAATATAATGTTGAAGACATAAGTTCATGCATAATGGTAACTAACTCTTGGTCATGGTAATGGTAGTTAATTTCATGGAGTTGTATTTATTGAGAGAAATATACCTCAAATGTTTTTTCTATATTAGGACATGGCCTATACACACACCTGAAGTATCAAAATATACCAAATATCCTTTATCAAATTCATAAAGGATTAAAATAGGGGCTGTGTTCAAACACTTCTTTAACTCATGAAATGAGGCCTAGAACTCATGAGTCCATTTGGATCACAGTACCTTCTAGTTGAGTGATGTAAAATGAGATGAAAAATTTGAGAAAAATTTGATTAATCATTGGTAGTAAATTTCTATTCCCAAGAAGCTCTGAATCTCAAAAATATTTTTGGGTGCTTCCCAAGACCTAATAGATTTTAAACTCTATAATTTGACTAAAATTACTTGTTTAAAAACCACATGACCTAAAAATGTCACTTCCCAGATCCGTAATTTTAACTTGGATAGATTGACATAGAGAAAATGGTATCAAATAATACGCAAATTCACCATCAAATATTGCATGTGTTCCATATAAAACTTATAATAAACAAGGATATTTTCCAAAAAAATTACTATCAACATATTGAGATATCATTGGAATATCCATTTCATTAAATCCATAAATACCATTGAATAATTGGTAAGATATAACATCATTATAATGTATTCTTAGTTTACATCCCTGTATTTTAAATCTATCTTAGGAACATCATCTAATCATACCCTGATCTGGTGGTACCCTAACCAAATATTTATCATAGAAAACCATTCGGTTCTGTTAAATTGATCTAATAATTCATTAATATGTGGCATGGGATAATTTTTATTAGAACCTAATTTAGCTTTTGGTAATCGATACATAGTCAGAGAGAACCTCTATCCCTCTAATCGAATAGCATGAGATCTTATCAAGGGTATATTCTTAGTCAAATAAACCCATTGTTCAATAAATAATCCTACTAGATTTCAACTCTCTCAATTGAGGTGGATCCATATGTTATAATGACAGATATATTAGTTTCATCCTTAGAACTATGATGATATAGAACTTGACCTATCATTTGAGATAAAACCCTAAAAAATCCCCTAATTTTGTTTGTATAAGTCTCTAACCATGGGAGGTAAAACACTCCCAAGATTCCCCTCATCGGAATCCCATATAAGAGAAGAGACTTTGAAAAAATTCTACCAACTTCAAGAATTAAAGATCCTTCTTGACTTGATCGAAGATCCCATTCTCCTTGGAATAGAAAAAAATTATCATCAAGGGTTGTGAAGGATATCCTCCTATAATAATAGTCTTTGTGAGAGTTGAAGGTTATCCACTATTACATCACAAATATTATGTAAAAGATATATATCTCAATAATTACAAAATATTAGGAAATTTCCACCTTGGATAAAGATATGACACAAGATGGACACTGGAGTCCATGATCCTTATTTTTTTCAGAGGAGTTGAGATTTCCATATTTTAAAGAATATGATCTAATGTAAGGTTTATCAAATCCATAGTTCAATTATAATTAAATGAGTTATTGGAACCAATATTTAATAAATAATCTACCATATATAATGCTATAAAAACTATACCTCTATCTATGGTCGGCCCCACCTTAGACTCAGTGAAGACTCGATCCACTCCATAAAGTTATCATCTCTCTACCTATGCCTAAGTATAACCACTATCCTAAGTATTTTCCCAAAATATTACCCACATCTACCTTTATATCGTATATAGTGAGATCCACCTACCATCAATGCCTTAGACTAAGTTTAGGATCCCACTCCACTTCTTATCAGTAGAATCACTTTATAAAACCGCTGGAGATGTCCCATTTTCTCACATTAGTGGAAATACTTTATTATCCATGGAAATGTAGGCTTAATATGGTCTAAAATTCTATAAAAATTATATAAGGGACCCCTACTCCTAGTGAGAGAATAATAGGCCAGTTGAGATGGAGATCAAAAACCTCAACTACTACCTCTTGTCGGCTTGTTCCACTTCTTCTTCTTTTATAAAAATATAACTTTAATCCCAATTGGTAATAAAGAAGTTTCCACCATTCCAAACATTTCATCTTGATCAATTTCAACATTGATGGCTCGATCCACCACTTATATATAAATTGGTATATTTAGAAGGAAGACTTGTGACTGTATATCAGGTCAAAGTCCCATTTTTAACCTTCAATAATTCAAATTATCATTTTAAAATATCACTGGTGAAAAGTGTAAAATCTTATAAAAGTAATTGGAATAATCCATGATAGTATAATGATCATGTTTAAGGCTTATGAACTATCAAAAGTTTTCCAAAGCCATTATTTTGGGATAAAAATACTAGAAAAATACTAATTTGAATTACATAAATTCTAAATCCTCTTCCTCATTAGCTTAAAAAATTAAATCCCATCATCTCCTGTTAGGACCCTCAATCATAAATATAGCATACTTTCCATTTTAATGTGTTGGTAGTATCCATGAACAAAAAAATTCTATCAGTCTTTTCCAACCAATCTTTGTATTCCTAAGGATTTTTGCATACTTGGAAGAAAGGAGGCTTATATCGAAGGAACTCCTTAGCCTTATCCTAATTTGGGAATATTCTCACTTATTTAGGTTGAGTGGGACCTAGAAATTCTCTTTATTCCATAGCCTAATCCATACTTACAACCAACTCTATCAAGTTATGATCAATGGGAGGGGTTTCTTGTTAAATTTTATTTGCCACTCCCTTATGAGGGTTGGATGGGGGTCTTTTTGGAGGCATGAAAATACCAAATTTAAATAAAGTGAAAAGAATAAAAAAATATGATCAAATCATAAATAAAAGTCACAAAAATTTATTTAAACAATCACTAAAAGGATAAATAAGAGGACATAACAATCCACACTCTTCCATATACATGACCCAAGTGTATAGTTTTCATCTCATGCTATGAGATTAGAAATAAAAGTTAATCAAATCTAAAATCAAAATCTCAACCCTAAAATCCCCTAGAAAAATTAGCTGGGGAACTAAGAGTTTTGGATAAACACCCCTCCATGTTGATTATCCTCAAGTCCTAAAAATTCAAACTCTTATCTACCGAGACATACTAAATAACATAGATCTTAAAAAATTGTCTCTAATACCAATTTTTCATGTACCAACCTATAATTCCCCATAACCAAGCACCAAATAAAATTAAAAAAATGTTAAAAAGTACTTTCTCATTCCCCATGTACTATCAAAACTCCCTAAGTATCTAGGAATCACCATTTGGGAATGGTTTACCTAAAGGATAAATCAAACAAAGGGTTTAAACCAAGAACATGGAATGTGAAGTCCATAGCAGAATACAATAAATAGATACAACATCATGGAATAACAAAACAAATAATAGGACACAAGTACAACCATCAAAAAAAGAATAATAACAATGATATTAGTGGATGAAATGTAAATATAAGATATATGAAAATAGTTTACAAAAAATATAACCAAAAATAAAAAAGTGATCACAACCCATGTCAATGTGACATGGGGTATAAACTCACTACCATATCACCAATTTATACCCAAATATTCCTAACATGAGTACCCACTACCTCCAATTAGTGTCTTTACTTTTCATACATCAGACAAAAAAAGGTCTACATACACCCATTAGTGTATGAAGGATGTGAGAAATGATCCTAGTAGTATCCCACCAAGTGTTCCATATCAAAAATGTGTTAGAAATACTAAACATTATAGTTTGAATATAATAAATGAAACTAACCATGAGACTTTTATTTAAAAATAATTAACAACATATACACTATAAAAAAAATAAGAATTGTAAGAAAAGTATTTAAAAGATAAGTTTATAAATAATCTCATGGGATGACACCCTATGGATACCATGTATAGGTCACCTAGAATATATACATCACTAACCATGGGTGTTCTCTCAATTAGTGGATAGTGTCAAGTAACATGTCACTAGATAGTGGAGGGGGTTCTACATACATACTTCACTTGCATAGCTAGTGGTGGGTGAATATCATCCCACACTAAGTCCACCTACCCAAGTTCCAAGGGTTCCCATTAGTTTTGTTCAAATAACACATTATCTATTAAAAATTCCTTTGTATCTACCATTTCATATGCAAATCCACTTTTTACCCAAAAAAATATATTTCCTTTTCAATAGTATGAAATAAAATCTTTCATCACAAGGGAACCATCAATTCATTTGAATATATATATAATACCATAATAAACTTTTTTAAACCAATTTAAATGATACAAGCATCAATAGTCAATATAAAAAGGAAATAATATGGAACTATTTACCTTTAAGAAATTCAAACCATTTAAAAATTATAGAAATACACCTAGGATGTCAATAAGGATTCTAAAGAGGCATGAACAACTCATAAACACTAAAAATAACTCCTATAAAATTAATAAAGAGGAACCCTAGGCCACCATGGATTCATAGATAACTGGAAACCATCAAATAGGGAATAAAGAGTGAAGAGGAAGGAAGAAGAGGATATTTCTAGGTGTTTTTCTTAAATATTATTGATGTAAAGAACTTGAAATAAATTTTGTAGGAGATGGGAGGCATGGATAATGTATGAGAGAGGATGGAAATAAAGTGGGGTGAGAATAGTGGCTTAGAGATTTAATTTCAATAAAGGGAAAAGAAACATAAAAAAAAAAATTAATTTCTGGGCAGTCTAGTTTGTCCTCACAATTTTCCAAATCATGCACCAACTATGTAGGCCACATTGTATTTACCTAGTAAGTTTCCTGGTTAGCCCAAATTATTTGTTAAACTATTTTCCAACTATAAAAGTTCCTCTTTTAAAAACTATATAAATTCTAGAATGATCATTGCATGATTTTCGCTAACCATGTGAAAATGGTGTGGTAGCTCCTACTTTCCCAAATTTCATTTATTTCAAATAAAAATACCCATAAATGAAGGATAAGATCTAAATCAATAAAATAATACATAAAATACCTAAAAATTAGGTTATGGGTATGAAATTTACATTTTAGTAGAATCACTTACTTGAATTCCATGAACTGTTGTTGAGTAATCATCAAGCTCAATAGATTATAAATTTGATCTCATCTTGTTCTTCCATAACTAATAATTGTAGTCATAAATTAAGGTTACTCACTTTTTATTTATATAATTCTATATGATGAAAACTTCATCTAAAATATTCACCAATAAATAGCATGTGTCTCTAATACCACTTGTTGTAACCTAAGGTCCCAATATACACCCTAAGAGGGGTGAATTAGGGTCACTTGAAATTTCTTATTAACATAGGTTTAACTAGATCTTTTTGTCATATTTTAAAATACAACTTGAATATTTGACAATGAACAAACACAAGCATAACCAAATGTATAAAAATAAAGAAGCATATAAAGATATATTTTTACTTGATTCACCCACACAAGGCTACATCCAAGGTCCACATATCAATGATGTATTGATATGAAAAATAATCAATACTCAAATTCTTTGTGATTACAATAATTAAAAAAAGATCAATACTCATAAAAGGTCTATGACATCTTCCTCTATTACACTCAATATTTTCTAAGATAGTTACATAAAATATGATGTCAATGTGCATTTTGATCTCACAAAGATAAAAATTGAAGATATAACACTAAATAATAATGGGTGTTATCTATAATTATATGATCTTCATTTCCATATCTTTCCTAATATACTTATAAATTATTCACTTATAATCCTGATATTTAATATAATTCAACCCAAACACACTTCAATCCTTAATTACAGGTATTAAATGAATACTAAAATGAATTTATTTTACTCTCCTTCTTCCTAATTTCCTCTATTACCACTATAAATCTTTTGGTTATTCTATATATAAGGTTATTATAAATCTTGTTAATTTTGAAATTAAAATTCAAAATTTAGATCTCAATCAATTTCTAATTCTCTATACTTCAAATTCAACCTTTGAATGGTTTCCCAATTAATAATAACCATAAAACTTCAAATAGTTAGTTAATGGATGTTACAAAAACCTCTAAACCTTCATATGAATTCTGAGTCATCAAAATATCTGAATTATCTAGATATTAGTAACCATGACATGGAAATTCTCATCATATCATGAAAAAATTAGTTTCCTCTCAACTACCAATTACATCACAGTGTGATAGAATTATTTATAGTGTGATCTTGTTTGATGCTATTAAATAGCCTAAATCTTATATTTTAAAACCCGGATTCTATGTTCATGATTTTTATATCATGGTGTGGTTCCTATAAAATTGGTGTGCCTATTGGAACAAACGTTATCTATACTGAAGTGTGATATAAATATTGTTCATAGTCATTAGAATGATGAAAGTTTTAGGATAAAATTTCATGTCTAATAAATATATTCGGTATGTTTTATTTGTTTTAAATCCTATTGTTGGTTACATTTTATTGTTGAATAAGGAGTTTGAAGTCAAAGGGAGATAGTCTATAAAATTTAATATCTTTTCGGGCATTCTAATTGACTATAAATTTTTATTAAAGTTTGAATCTTGCATATAGATATGGTGTAAAGTGGAGACTTTCACGGAAGTATATATTATTAAATTACATTAAATTTTAGATAAAATAATGATTATCAGTGAAATTTTGGAGCCTTCAGGGAAGTTAGTGAAAAACATAGAGTAAGGGAAGTATTTTTTTACAGGATTTTTGTGATGGATTGTTCATGAAAGGATTTATGTGAAGTGAAAAGTAAATTATTTTTCTTAAAATAGAGGAATCATTATGACACCTGTGAGAGGATAAAATAATACATGGAGTTGGTTTAATTTTAAAATATTTTATGGATATTATTGTTTTCCATGAATAGAAAAATATTATGTGACCACCAAAAATGATGGAAGAAAGGATTGATTTTATGTGAAGTGATTCTATGTGAAGGGTAAAAGAATAATCTTTCATAAAATAAGTATTTTAAGTTCCTTTTAGTATAAATAATTCCATGATATCTTCATTAAGTAAAATAATTAAATAAACAAAAATTAAATAGAATTAATCTCTTCATCTATGGTTTGTAGGATTGTTATCGGAAAATAGAATTATTGGAACCACTTTGTTTTTGTGTTGTATATTTTGTAAATAAGAATTTGTATTCATAAAGGATATATAGTTGAAGTCAGCATGTGAAGAAGAAGAACTTCTTGGAATTTAATTGAAGTTTCCAAGAAAAGGTGTAATTATGTGTCGGTTTGTGAATATTATATGGGAAATTGAATATTCACTTGAATCTTGTAAGTGTGAGATATTGTAATTATTTATATAGAAAAGGGGAATAGAATGAATTAATTGATTCTATTGGATATTCTTAGAGATCCATTCACTTGAAAATTATGTTTGAAGAATTATATTTGAGTTGTAATAATAGATTTATAATTGAAATGTTCAAAGGAATATCTACATATTGTATTGTGCTTTGGGATTATTCCAGTGTTAATTAGAACTAATTTGACATTATTATAATGTAATTTTAAATATGAAACTTATATATTTGATCTTAAGTTTGATAATTTCAAGTGTCAGAAATAAATAAATATTGTTTAAGCACTAACTATTTTTGTTTTAGGACATATATATTATCCTTCTTATTGGAAAAGAAAATATATGTGCTCTATAGTTCAAAAAATAGATCATCCTTTAAGGATAAAACTACCCGAGAAGCCTGTCATTAGAGACAGTTGACAAGATCAAAGTTGTCACTAGTTAAGAGTGTCTATGGAGGTAAAGAGAGATAGTGTGGGTGGGAATTAGTATGAAGAGCATGGGTGGTGAAGGTAGTAGAGGACCAGGGGCCATATCAGATGGTGATGACATGGGAGTTCAATGATAGGCACTAGATTATATTGATTAATTAAGAATAAATCTCCCAAACCAAGCTCTAATGTGGGATAATCAATTTGTGAATATTTTTTATATTTTATATAGTGTGAAAGGATTTCATGATATGAAATCATAACCACCATATTAAACCTTTAAAAAACATTTACTTTCATGGGATAAGTGTGTGTGATGAAGCGCTAGTACTTTTCCAAGCCTTCGATAGTAGAGTGGACCACCATGAGAGAGGATCTTTCACCACTAAAGTTCATGTTACATCTACAACATTTAATTGAGGTTCCATGGGAGATATCAAGAATATTCCTCTATAGAAAAGGTTTTTTTTTGCTACCATGAGATAAATTTCATGCATAAAGAAAAAATGAAGCCAGATTCATCCAGAATCTCATAAAGAAACATGAGAATGTGTTCTTGAGAAAAAATGATATGAATATAATGATAATCAAATGGAAGAAAACTAAGTCTAATAAGTTGGGAAGTTGACTGACACATTGTGTTAGTATGTGTTTCATGTGATTTCCTATGTATGAAACCAGTGTGTTTTAATCAGTGACTAAATAACATGCATACAAGAATCTGTAAAGACCCGAAAATTCCATGTAATTTTTTTTAATTAAATGGGAATTTTACGAGTCCACGAAAATTAATGGCTCATAATTCCGAGGCCCGGTGTGCCCGAAATGAATTTTGGAACTTTTTTTTGGGTACGTTCAGTAAATGTACGAGAGGGTCTTTATAACATTTGAACTAGTGCATAGAATTGAAATCTTAGGTCACCATTGAACTCAAAGTGCCGATATTGGCTTAAGGAGACCTTCACCTCGACTGCAGTAGGTTGAGGGTGAAAGATAGAATTTGGGTTTCTCATGAAAGAATAAAATAAAATAATTTTTTTTAACATTTTTATTTTTTGTTGAAACCTCCCACGTGAATATTATATAGGTGGGGACCACAAGAGTTTTATCCTCCAAATTGAATGCTCGGTGGTGGGGACCACCAAAGCCTAAAATCCACATTTTGAATTCAAATGGTGGGGACCCCCTTAAACTCCCTCTTTAATGTGGGGAAGTCCCTTGGACTTCCTACAATTTAATTATGCCAACACATCTTGATTAATGGGGCCAACTCAAGTTAAATTAATACAACCTAATTTAATTTATATTGGATATTATTTTTTTGGTAAGAGGGTTGGAAAAGCGCTTGGGAGATTTTGGAGAAATTCATCTACAATGAATAAAATAACTTCCCAATGAAGAATGACCACCAGTGATCATAGAACGAGGAAACCGATCCCTGAGTCGGATTGGATGTACCTTGCGGAGGCAACCAACGTAGGACGTCTTCGATGAAAACGAAACAACGATCACCCCCCCCCCCACGGCCTCGCGCCGCCCTTGCTCCCCCCCATGGCCTCGCGCTGCCCTCACGCCCCCCCGAGGCCTCACGCCGCCCTCGCCACCCTCCCACAGCCTCACGCCGTCCCGCAACACCGCACCGCCCTCACGGTCCCCACAGTCTGGCGCCTCCCTCATGCCCCCCCCACGGCCTCACACCACCCTCGTAGCCCCCCGCAGCCTCGTGCCGCACTCACGACCCCCCCTGTGTCCTCGTGACATCCTGTGGCCCCCGCAGCACCGCGCCAGCCTCATGGCCCCCGTGGCCTTGCACCACCCTCGCGGCCCCCCGCGACCTCCGTCGTTCCGTGTCCCCCGCGGCATCAAGACGCCATTGTGGCACCATGCCACCCTCGCAGCCTCTGTGCTGCCCAGGCTTGGCCACCAGGACAGACTACCCAGCGCGGGCCGGGCTGCCTAGCACAGGCCAGGTCTGGTCAACCCAAACCGGGTCGGCCCAGGCCAGGTCGGATCGAACCCGAACTCACTTCGACCCATTTACGCTCTTTTGGCCATAACTTTGGCACTGGACGTCCGTTTGAAGAACCGTTTGTGGCACTAGAAACCCTATAGTGAGAATGTACCTTTGGATACTACACTTGATATTTGGATAAAGATGGGATACGGTCTGGTTGGATCGAGCACAAATCCAACCGGGCCCTTAGGACTAAAAGGCTAATAAATTACAGATCTGGCGTCTGATTGACACACCGTATATTGCGTTGAGACCCCTATGACATGGAAGTACTTTGGGATACTTTTCCTGGGACTTCATGGTAGTTTTAGTATTAAATAGTGGCTTGAGGAACGGACCCTCCTGGAGTTGAGAAAGCTTTGTGCAGGAACCTAGTAGCTAGCTATGATGTGAATAATGAATAGTGATCTTGTGTGGGTCAGCACTGAGCGATCCTATGTGGGTCGGCACCTAGCGATCCTGTATGGGTCAGCACCTAGCGATCCTATGTGGGTCAGCGCTGAGCGATCCTGTGTGGGTCAGCACCTAGTGATCCTATGTGGGTCAGCACTGAGCGATCTTGTGTGGGTCAGCATCGAGCGATCTTGTGTGGGTGAGCAGTAGAGCCTCTTAACAGAGTAAGATGATTCACTAGTTACATCTAATCATCTCTAATACTGTTACTAAGAAATACCTGGTGTGAGCTGAGTTCGTACCTGTGTGGTACTTTCCTTCGTGGTAATACCTTGGTGGTATTCTTCTATGTGGCATACCTGTGTGGTACTTACCTTTGTGTTATTCCTTCATTTGTGGATCAATTGAGCTTTGGGATTTTGAGTTGGACTCTGTGTTTCCTCATGATTGAGATGAGTATACTTAATAACTTAGGTATACTTATGGGCATATACCTAATTAGGTTTGTTACTGGTTTACATGATTTTTGGTTTATCCTTGGTGGATTTTGAGAGACCTTGAGGGTCTCAGGGTCCCTATTGAGTATTGTTATAGTCACCCCTGTACGGGCTATGTCCACACCTCATTATGTTTGGTGCAGATGACGGACAATGCTGACTGAGGATGAGAGTACCAGGACTGGAGGTAGATCTGAGGTGGAACTTAGACGAGGCGTACCGCAGAGACGACTGTTCGAGAGCTGTACCTACCCTTCAGGTAGGATCCTTGGCGGGTGTTCACAGGAGTTGTTTTAGTTTACTTGTACTTTTAGTTTCTTGTACTTTCTAGTTGGGAATGTATTTTGGACCCTTTTACTTACTGCACTCACTCTATTTTCTATTTAGTTTACTTGAGTTCGTATCTTGCTGTGTTCTTGGTTGCGTGTTCTTACAGGTTATAAAAGAAATGCCTTCCCAGTTTTATGGAATACGCATTCGGTGCTAGTTGTCATCCCTTAGCCTATGGAATGCGGGCTTGGGGTAGTCACAGCACGAGCCTCGGGGGACAGGTCGTGAAAAATTGGTATCAAAAGAGTCAGTTCTACCATAGAACATATGACTCTGATATTTCTTTTTAATATCAATAGTGTTAAGTTTAGTGAGTGTGGTTATCAGTTTAAGGAATCCAGTATTGGTGCGGTGGCCGACGTATCCATACACCAGGACCCTGACTTCTGATTTCTGACTCAGTGCACAAAAACACTGATTGCATGTGTGTTTTCAAAGGTTTTCTTTTGATATTTTGAGTCACCTCACCAATTATAACTTATTAAATGTGGAACACCTGTTTCTTTTCAGGGTGCCTCCACATAGACATCCATCTAGTGTTCTGAGAGTAGTATGCACTGATAGCCCATCGAGTGACAAGGCCTCAGTGTAGGGCCCTCTTCCAGTAGAGGCACTAGTGGTACCATTACCCGTTGGGTCACCGATTCCACCGGCCCCAGTAGTAGACGGTGCATTCCACTTGAACACATTGCACGAGTTCCAGTGCTAGAGGCCACCCATGTTCAAGGGAGAGATGGACCCACAGGCAGTTGAGGATTGGTTGGTGGCCATAGTGAGAGTCTTCCGACTGGTAGGGACACCAGCTGATCTCATGGTGATCCTTGCCGCTAGACTTCTATAGGCAGCAGAAGAAAGATGGTGGAGCTTGATGCTCCAAGTTCATGACGAGGTGACGCTTCTCAGGGCAGACTTCAAGAGCCTGTTTCGAGAAGCGTTTGTCCTAGTGACTCTTCTTGTAGTGCACATACTAGACCTTATTCATCTGTAGCAGGAAAACATGATTGTAGCTCAGTACTTAGTGAGGTTCACTGACCTCTCACGCTACTCCACTGATATAGTACAAGATCCATTCTTCAGGGCCCGGACCTTTGAGCAGGGGCTCAGGCGAGAGATTAGGGCTTCGATGATTTCCCTTAGCATCCCGACGCAGGAGTGGGTGTTAGAGAGAGCCCTCTTAGTGGAGAGTTTCCTTGCTGAGTAGTCACCAGCAGCGAGACCCACCACCAATCGTCACATAGCGGAGTCTTCTGCAACTGGCAGCATATATATGTCATAGAGGTTTAAGAGGACCAGACCTACAGGTGGACAACCACCAGATTCAGGTTTGGTTGTGTGGGGGAACCTGAGGTAGAGCCAGTCATGACAGGAGCGGGTAGTGTTACACATGCGGAGGGTAGGGTCACATGGATCGTGACTGTCCGACCCGCCGTACAGATGATCAGAAGATGGTCAAATGATCGCCCAGACAGAGAAAGAGGTTCGACCGATGAGGTCCGCAGGGAGCAGGTGGATGTGACAGAGGAGCTGGCCATGCAGATGGCGGTGGGCGACGATTTGATATATTACCGCCACCACCACCAGGTGGTCCACCCCGACCACAGGGAGCAGGAGGACAGGGGCGAGCTCAGCTCCATGTAGTGGAGGCCTACAATCACGATGCTTCAGAGATGATACGAGGTACGATCTATGTCTACTCCACCTTAGCTACAATAATTATAGACACAGGTGCTAGTCATTCTTCTATTTCCACTGCCCTCATTCGGAGCTCAAAGATTTTGACGGATTCGTTGGCTCGATCCTTACAGCTAGAGACTCATACGGGAGCAGATTCGATGATTACATACTGGTGCTGGCAGTGTGATATTACTATAGGAGGCAAGAGATTTGACTGGGATCTCCTAGTAGCGGTGTCAAGGCCTTACGACGTCATCTTGGGTATGGACTGGTTATCTACAATCCATGCTCAGATTGACTGTATTAGGCAAAAAGTGCAGTGTATCTACACGAATGGGACCAGGTTTACCTTCACTGGTGATAAGGGAGACTTTGCATCACATGATGGACTTACCCAGAGGAGAGTGCAACCGATCACTCATCATTTGGATAGCATTACCCTCGGAGCGGTTGATGCGAGGAGTCCAAGTTATCCTGTAGTGGTGGACCAGTACATGGATATTTTCCCTGATGATGTTCTGGGTCTACCCCCTTGCAGAGAGGTGGAATTTTACATTGACTTGTACCCCGGGAAAGCACCAATATCTACACCAGCATATCGGATGGCTCCCGTGGAGCTTCGTTAGCTGCATGTACAGCTAGAGGACTTACATGGGAAAGGATTCATTCGGCCCAATGTTTCTCCTTGGGTAGCCCCGATTTTGTTCACTAAGAAGGAAAATGAGAGCTTGAGGCTTTGTGTTGACTATCGGCACCTGAACCATGTGATCGTGAAGAACAAGTACCCACTCCTGAGGATTTACGACCTCTTAGATCAACTTAAGGGAGCACGGTGGTTCTAGAAGATAGAACTCAGATTAGGCTATCATCAACTCAGAGTACGAGAAGAGGATGTGCAGAAGACAACTTTCAGATGTGAGTACGACCACTATGAGTTCTTGGTTATGTTGTTCGGCATGACCAACACTCCAGCAGTGTTCATGGGACTCATGAACAGAATATTCTAGCCATACCTTTATTTCTTTGTAGTAGTCTTCATCAATGACATTGTGATCTACTCGACTATTGAGGAGGAGCATGCCTATCATTTGAAGATAGTTCTAGACACACTTCGAGAGAACCAGATTTATGGTAAGCTCTCGAAGTGCCAGTTTTGGATATGAGAGGTTCAATTTTCGGTACATGTCATCTCGGAGTCTCGAGTTTTAGTGTACCCAGTGAAGATTGAGGCGGTACTTGATTGGGATCCACCCAGGAGTGTGACGGAGGTATGAAGTTTCTTGGGTATGGCTGGATACTACCGGATGTTTGTAATAGATTTCTCCAGAGTTGCATAACCTTTATCAGCATTGAAAAAGAAGGGGAAACCCTTTGTGTCGTCGGGGAGATGCCAGCAGAGTTTCCAGGAGCTAAAGAAGAGGCTGACTAGTGCCCCCATCTTGAGGCTTCCAAAGGAGGGCGTAGGGTATCCAGTCTAATGCGACACATTAGGGATCAGACTCGGATGTGTCCTGATGCAGGAGCAAGCAATTATCACTTATGGTTCTCAACATCTAAGGAATCAAAATTAGAACAACGCTACCCATGACCTAGAGTTAGTAGCAGTGGTATTGTCCTTGAAGACGTGGAGACATTACTTGCTGGGCGACCATTTTATAGTGTACTCTGATCACAAGAGTCTCAGGTATGTATTCTCTCAGAAGGACCTGAACCTGATACATAGACGTTGTCTTGAGTTCCTCTAGGACTATGACTTCGAGATAGTATATACTTCTGGGAAGGGGAACATTGTAGTAGATTCACTCAATAGAAGGTCTGGTATACAACTACTAGGCTAGGTGACAAAGTAGCTGGCCACTTTGCAGATATCCTTTGTGGATCGAGATGGAGAAATTTTTCTTTAGTATCTTATAGTAACTCCCCCTCTTCTTCATCAAGTCAAGGAGTCACAACATGGGGATGCTGACTATGAGGCTCGACGTGCTCAGATATCCATAGGGTAGGCACCTGAAAAATTTTCTGAAGGTGGGGATCACGTTATCCTCTTCAGAGGATGTTCCATGGTGCCAGTGTCACTTCAGTAGGAAGTGTTGAGGGAGTTCCATACATACCCTCTAGAAGTACATCTAGGAGTGGAGAATATGTACCAGGACCTCCGATGATAGCACTGGTGGTTGGTAATGAATAAAGAAGTTGCATAGTTTGACTCTGGGTGCCTCAATTGTCAGTAAGTGAAGGCGGAGCATCAGGTACCAGCAGGCTTGGTTTAGCCTTTGGAGGTCTAAGAGTGAATGTGAGATAGGATATCCATGGAATTCATGACAATAATTCCACGTACATCTAGGGGTCATGACTTTATTTGGGTGATCGTCGACCAACTCACCAAGTCGTCCCACTTCCTATCGATCAGAGAGCAGGGTTCAGTTGAGAGATTGAGACGTATCTATGTGCAGGAGATTGTGTGGCTATATGGAGTACCCTCTATGGTTGTCTCCTATTGTGATGCACGTTTTACTTCCCGACTATGGAAGGGGTTGCAGGAGGCTTTCAGGACGCAACTTCGTTTGAGCACCACCTTCCATCCGTAGATGGATGGCCAGAATGAGCGGACCATTTAGACCCTCGAGGACATGCTGCGTGCTTGAATCCTCAACTTCAGTCTCAGTTGGGAGGATCAATTTCCTTTGGTGGAGTTTTCATAAAACAAAACCTATCACTCCACCATTGGGATGACACCTTTTGAGGTGTTGTACGAGAGACCTTGCAGATCACCTTTGTGTTGGACTGACCCAGGGGAGTCAGCACTAGTGGGACCAGAGATGGTACGAGCTACCATAGAGAAAGTGCATATCATCCAGGAGTGGATGAAGACTGCACAGAGCAGGAATAAGTCTTATTCCAATAGGAGATGAAGACCTCTAGAGTTCAAGGATGGTGACCATATCTTTCTACGGGTCTCACCCTGACAAGGTTTGCAGATATTTGGCCGAGGCGCCAAGTTATCTTCGAGATTCATTGGACCTTTTTAGGTCCTCAGTAGTGTTGGAGAGGTGGAATACCGCTTATCTCATCCACCTTAGTTGCACTGGGTGCACGACGTCTTCCACGTATCCTAGCCAAGGAGATACATTCAAGACCCTTCCCACATAATCGACCACGGAAAGCTGGGCATTGACGATGGGGCGAATTTTACGGAAGTTCTAGTAGAGATTGAGGATCGATAGGATCAGGTCCTTCTTGGGTGGTTGATACCTTTGGTGCACATTCGTTGGTAGTATGGAAACCTCCAGGAGAGCACATTAGAGCAGGAGGCTCAGATCCATGCTCAGTACCCCACTTGTTTTCCTTGTTGTGAGTTGTGGTTTACGGGGACGTAAATCCCTGAGGTGGGGAGAATGTAAAGACCCATAAATTCCATGTAATTTTTTTTAATTAAATGGGAATTTTATGAGTTTGTGAAAATTGATGGTGCGTGATTCTGAGACCCGGTGTTCCCAGAATGAATTTATGAACTTTTTTTTAGGTATGTTTAGTAAACGTACGAGCAGGTTTTTGTAACTTTTGAGCCGGTTCTCAGAATTGAAATCGAAGGGCACCATTGAACTCGCAGTGTCAGTATTCATTTAAGGAGACCTTCACCTTGACCATAGTAGGTTGTGGGTGAAATATATAATTTGGGTTTTTTGTGAAACAATAAAATAAAATAAAAAAGTTTAACATTTTTATTTTTTGTTGAAACCTACCATGTGAATATTTTGGAGGTGGGGACCACAATAGTTTTATCCTCCAAATTGAATTCTCGGTGGTGGGGACCAACCAAGCCTAAAACCCCCATTTTGAATTCAAATGGTAGGGACCACCCCCCCTTAAACTCCCTCTTCAATGTGGGGAAGTCCCTTGGACTTCTTCCACTTTAATTATGCCAACATCACTTGATTAATGGTTCCAACTCAAGTTAAATTAATACAACCTAATTTAATTTATATTGGATATTATTTTGTTGGGAAGAGGGTTGGAAAATCGCTTGGGAGAGCTTGGAGAAATTCATCTCTAATGAAGAACATCACTTCCCAATGAATAACGACCACCAAAGATCGTAGAATGAGGAAACCGACCCCGAACTAGATTAGAAGCACCTTGTAGAGGCAACCAACGTAGGACGTCTTCGACGAAAACGGACCAACGATCGAGTAACCGCCGATGCTATAGACTTCCATTCTTCCCTCCTCTTTGAAGTCAATGAGAAATCAAGGTAGGTGTTTTTTTTAATTTGATCAATGTTAATTTTCCTCTCACATTGAGTCATCCCCCTTGAGCAGCTTGCTACCGCTCTAACGCGGAGGGTACAGGCCAAAAAAACATGGCCCAACCCCTCCTTCGTTCTTCTTGAATGGTTTGTTCTTCGAGATAGAAGAAGGTAGCTTTGTGCCATGATAGCGAACGGAGAGAGGCCGACCGAAATGGACACCGATGAAGGTGCAACATGTAACTGTGCCACGCGGAGAGGAAGGCTAGCCATCTGGCCAGCAACGAAGGACCGTCGCATCGCGACCCTCGCCCTGCCCTCGCGGCCTCCGCTGCCCCGCGACACCGCGCCACCCTCGTGGCCCCCTGCGGCCTCGTGCCGCCCTCGCCTCCCCCCGTGGCCTCGCGCCACCCACACCCACCCATGGATATTTTCCTCCCTCGCATCCCCCCACGTCCTCACAACACCCTCGCCCCCCCCCCCCCCCCCCCCCGCGACCTCGCGTCGTCCCGCGGCCCCCGTGGCACCGCGCCGCCCTCACGACCCCCGCAACCTCGTGCCGCCCTCGAGGCCCCCTGCGGCATCATGCCACTCTCGAGTCCCCCCACGGCCTCACACCAACCTCACCCCCACCCCCGCGACCCCACACTGCCCTCGCGGCCCCCCGCGGCCTTGCCCCACCCTCGCGGCTTCCCCACAGACTCGCGCCATCCCGCAGGCCCTACGACACTATGCCGCCCTCGAGCTCCCTGCCGCCTCGCATTTCCCTCACAGACTCCATCATCCCGCGACCCCCGTGGAACCACGCCACCCTCACGGCCCCCATGGAACCATGCCACCCTTGCGGCCTCCGTGGCCCTAGCGGCCTCCGCGCCGCCTTGCACGGCCCAGGCCGGGCCACCAGGCTGGACCGCCCAGCATGTGTCGGACCACCCAGCGTGGGCCGGGCTGCCCAGCGTGGGCTAGGCTGGACCCAGCGGGCTGGGACGGACCGAACGGGTCAGGCTGGGTTGACCCAAACCGGGTCGGCCCAGGTCAGGTCAGGTCGGGTTGGTCTGAAAAGGTTAGACCGAACCCGGACTCACTTCGACCCATTTACGCTCTTTTGGCCATAACTTTGGCACCTAATGTCCGTTTGACAAACCATCTGCGGAACCGAAAAACCTAGAGAGAGATAGTCTCTTTGGATACCTCACTTCAAATTTGGATAATGTTGGGATACAGTCGGGTTGGATCGAGCACGTATCTAACTGGGCCCTCGAGACCAAAAGGCTAATAAATTACAGATCATTCATTCGATTGACGCACCATCTGTTGCATTGAGACCCCTATGATGGGGCAGTCATTTGGGATACTTTTTCGTGGTACTTTGTGGAATTTGGAGTATCAACTAGTGTCTTGAGGAGCAGACCCTCCCGGAGGCGATCAAGCTTAGTGTGGGAACCCAGTAGATGGCTGTGACGTGAAGAATTAATAGCAATCCTATGTGGGTCATCACCAAGTGATCCTGTGTGGGTCAGCAGTAGAGCCTCTTAACAGAGTAAGATGATTCAGTAGTTTTATCTAATCATCTCTACTACCATACATAAGAAATACCTAGTGGGAACCGATTTCATACTTTTGTGGTACTTTCCTTCATGGTAATACCTTGGTGGTATTCTTCTGTGTGGCGTACCTGTGTGGTACTTACCTTTATGGTATTACTTCCTTTGTGGAACAATTGAGATTTGGGTTTTGATTTGGACTCTGTGTTTCCTCATGATTGATATTGGTATACTTGATAACTTAGGTATATGTATGGGCATATACATAAGTAGGATTGTCACTTATTTACATGCTTTGTTGTTTATACTTGGTGGATTTTGCAAGAACTTGAGGGTCTTAGGGTCCCAAATGAGTGTTTTTATACTCACCCCAGCACGGGCTATGCCCGCACCTCATTATGTTTGGTGCAGATGACAGACAGTGCTGACTGAGGATGAGAGTACCAGGACTAGAGGTAGCTCGGAGGTGAACCTTAGAAGAGGCGTACCACAGAGACGACCGTTCAATAGCTGTACCAATCCTTCAGGTGGGATTCTTGACGGGTGTTTATAGGAGCTATTCCAGTTTACTTGTACTTTCAGTTTCTTGTACTTTCTAGTTGGGCTTGTATTCTGGCCCCTTTTACTTACTGCACTCAATATGTTTTCTATTGAGTTTACTTGATTTCCTATCTTGTTGTGTGCTTGGTTTCATGTGGTTACAGGTTATAAAGGCAATGCCTTCCCAGTTTTAGGTAACACGCCTTTAGTTCTAGTCGTCATCCCCTAGCCTATGGAAGGTGGGCTTGGGGTAGTCACGGCATGGGACCCGGGGGAAAGGTCGTGACAGAGTCATACCAATGAGAGTGTCTAAGTAGATTGAAGTTAAATATGGAGTATCTATGTGTTTCAATAATTTTAGTAGATTGAAATTGAAGATAAGTACATGCATTAAAGGAAAAGATAAATACATATTTAAATGTAGGTGATTTATTTTTTGGAGCCACATAGGAATGAATAGATTTTTTTTAAGAATTATGAGTTGATTGATGCTTCAATATTTGTCTAAAAATATCTCTATACCACATCATTTATAGTTACTAGAATGAATTAGAAGTATATAAGTGGATGAATATAAGGAAGTAGATTTGAGGAGAAAAACTATATTTTTATAAGTGTTTTCCTAGGTAATTCCTTTAGTGGTATAATCCTATTTATTATTTAGCTATGCTAATTCAATGAAACACACCACAATTTCATGAATATTCCACATAATATAATTTTAATGAAGTAGATTGAGAAGACCATGAAAATATATGTGCTTATTTGAGGATAGTACCACAAGCTAAGAGGTTTAAGAAACATTGTTTAGAAGTGTTTTTTACAATCTTAGTGTAATTTAGTTACATAAACAACCAATTGCATGAATCAAAAAAGTTAGAGACTATAAATTATTATCCATCTTGAATATTATGTATTTTTAATATCACAAAGGATGAACCAACACTATTATGAGAAGGTGATCTAACTTCATTGAATAAAGAAGAAGAAGATAATATAGATGCTGGTGTGAACACACTAGAATATCATTATCTAGGTCGAAGAAATAAGATAAAAAACCTATGATATTCTATATAGTAAGTTCTGGAGAAGTTTGAGTCAGCCCTTGAGATTGATGAAAGAGAGATACATCCTGTTTATTGTTAAATTATAGTCATACTTTAATATTTCTTCATTAAAATGAATAATATCATATATAAACTATCAATGAGGGACATGAGTGTGTACATCTTATCTACTTTAAAGTTTTTTCATGCAAAATATTTTAAATAAGTGCAAATAATTGTTTCTTTCTTTGTACCCCTTTTCTTACAGGATTATGAGTCCAAGGATATACCTTTTACTAGGATTATTTTGATAATAAAAAGGGAGTTGTGTGTATAAAAACTACTATGTACTATAGATGTAGTCATCATAAATAGATACGACCCTCATTATGAAATCATGGTGTTCTTATTGTGTTTATTTATTGATTAAGTACTTATGTACTGATTGAGATAGAAAATAAAAAATAAGATATTAATTTTCTAAAAAATTAAGGATGTGAAATGGGATAAAATTTTTAATTGTTGATAATTAATCCCATACTAATTCACCCCTATGTTGTAATATCCAAAAGTGATCCAATCAATTAGTATTAGAGCATCAGGTCACACCTCTAATTAAATTCTATGCAATCTCAAAATTTAATTTTTTTAAGATTAGTGTATCTATTTTGAAATTAAATATTAATTGTAGTTTTAGAGAAGCATCTTCTATTTATTATCAGAAATTTTTCTCATCCAAGACTACAAAGAACTGGAAGTGGAAAGAGATGAAAAACAATAAAATGTAGACAACCCTCTTATGAAAGGAGGAAGAATTTATAGTTTCCCTATGCTATAATTCTAAAGAAGACAAGTCTAGAATGGAAGGAGAAAAACTAGTGGTTGAATCAACTACCAAGGATATCGATTGAAATTATACCTCAATAAATTCAAAATCTCTATATAAATAAGAGGTACCAAAAAACTCTTTCCAAAATTGTCTACATGAATAACCAATAAAAAGTGGAACTGATCAAATGTTTACATATTTCCATGAGGGATTAGTTGATTAATTAAAGGATATACTATATAATTATCCAAAATAAATGGTCAATTTTATTTTTGACTCCTTTAGGATTATGCAATAATAGATAATTGATCTTGAATAAGAGTATGAAAAATTTGAGAAGGCTTTGGAAGAAATGATTATAACATGTGTAAATATTTCTAAACATGTTTTATTAGTGGGTTCCATGAATATGAATATAGAAGAAAGATACTCTCGTTTTTTAGAATGAGTTTCTTAGAAAAATCCTTGAGAAATAAAAATTCAAAAAATTGTTTTAAGAGAATTGATATGCATTGGAACAAGATCAAAAGACTAACATTAATGTCAAGAGTGCACAAATGGAATTAAAATCAAAGAAGATTAATAAATGAGACACTTTGTTGGAAGAAATAAATAAAATTCAGGATGATTAAGTTTATAAGATAATGAATGAATGTGAATATATTCTAAAATCACTATAGGATGAGAAAAACACCCTAAATAAGAAATGTATTTAATTGAAAGTCATATTGAAAAATCAAGAAAATGTTCAAGATGAGTCTTCACAATAGGTTTTGATAAGACCTAATATCACTCAAAATTATAAGAAGGATTATTATCCTAAAATAAATCAATATAGTGGAAACAATATCTTGAGATCATCTAATGATCAGTTTCTTTAAGCCTTAAAGGTAGAGGTTCCATTTATCTCAAAAAATATTAATTATTCTAATTCATGAATAGTTAATGCTATAAATCAAAACCAGTAAAAATATATATGAAGAAAAATAAATAAAAACTCACTACAAAATCAGTGGTGAAGGAAATAATTTTTTTAAAATATGGTTAACCAAAGAAATCCTTTTTTAAAGTTGGTGAAGTACAAAAGTAGTAAGATGAAAATTCTATACAAAACATTGTTTATAATAAAATAACAAGGATAGTTTGTTATTAATTGTGTTTTTGAAAGTTTGGGAAAAAGTCACTTAATATTTGGAATAATATTTCAACCTATAAAAATCAGGGGATGTATAAATCCTGGGGATAAAATCTCAAATGAATCAAAGTACACATAAGAAGAAAATAAATCTATTTATCTCAAAACAATTTTGAGTAGATTGAAAAATGGATGATGCAATGAAATTAGTCATGATAAATATGCATGGTTATAAAAATCAACTAATCATGTATCAAAATAATTTAAGTATATAATTCCAAAAAAACTAGTGAAAAAAGGAAATATTGACTTATGAAAGAATTAAAATAAATGTGTTGAACAAAATAATCCCAAGAAGTCAATGAATGATATAAGTGAGTTATCCTTGGGTAATAAGTAGTATAATAAGGTTATTGATAAAAAAATAAAAAATATAAGAAGGGAGACACACTAAAAATAATTAAATTATTATTTTATATAATAAAATTACTCACCATGGACATTTATAAAAAAACCACGAGTGTTGGTTTTAGTTGAATCAAGAAAGAGAAGAATGGAATATTATTCCAAGTGAACAAAAAAAAGACTCATTACGTGAATAATATTTTTAGGAATCCATGTAGAAGTTCCATGCAATTTGATATAGTCAAAAAATAGTGTTTGGTTATATATCTAGATTATTTGGAAATAGAAAGGGAAATATAAAATTGTCAATAAAGTGAAAACACTAAATAAAAACAAAATATTCCACATTAAGAAACTGAATTTCATGAGAGGTTGTCAGCAAATAATAACTAAATAATTTCTAAAGTGTTATCTGAAAGGTTCAATAAAATTGGAAATATTTTAAATATTTTTTTATTCAAGCTACTAACTCAGGTGGAGATACTGAAATATATTTAACACACACCATGAGATACATGTTACTTTATAGCTGATGTGAAAATGAATATTACATACAAAGATTTTACTAAAAAAAATGATTCATTATTACCCATGAAGAATGTTGTTTGTAAAATTAAAAAAGAAAGCATGATGGGTTCTACCAATCATACAGAAAAAAAGAAAAGAGTATCATGGCTGAGAATAAATTCTATACACTACTACTTATATTAAATAGAAAATGATTTCCACCATATTCCCATATACATTTGTGCTTATTATTTATATGTTGGTGATTCAAGGTGGTACAGGTTTTCATAGGAATAACTATTAAATATGAGCATGATCTCGAAATTGGATAGAAAATCAAACACGTAACAAAATTAATATGATATATCATTTGGTAAATTGAAGCTTATTTGGTAACCAGAATTTATGAAGTGAAGTTGGAGTGTCTCTTTAAGGGGTATAAAAATAAAAAGTATTATAAACTACTATACTTATCAATATATGAAAATATATAATAATGAAAGGTTCTTGAAAAAATTTCATTGGAGAAGTTATATCTTGATACTATCTCATCTTTTCCTTAAAATATTAAATTATATTATTAAGGGGGAGAAATTAATCTGATCAATGGAATGAAAAAAATTAGTAAAGTTAAAGAGTTTACAAGGATTATTTTTAGAAACTATAACCCATTGGTTATATTTAATTTTTTTAATCCATGTTTTAAGATGAGTACATGAATTTAGGTTAGTAAAATATCATGTGAGAAAAATATTATCAATTTGTATCAGTCAATATTATCCTAAAAACACTTGGATAGCCTATGGATAAATAAATATAAATGTGGTATCACATTACATTGGTTTATTGAGATATTTGTTGTCTAGATTAGAAAATATTGTTTTTTACACCAAGCATGGATCATGTGGACTTAGAGTGGAATAATTGGTGGAACATTTCTTTAAGATTGAATTAATACCATCATCTCTCTCAAGATATTCTTATTTATTTCCAATAATGGGGGAGAATAAAATGAAAGAATAAAATGAGAAAGGGGGAGAAATAGAAAGAAATGGAATTCGATATTGACATATCATTTTATATAGTTAGTATTGAAAAAAATACAAAGGGGGGGGGGGTGTATTATTGAACCAACATTATGTTTGTATTATATTTTTTATCAATAATGATCAATATACATGATGTATATATTTCTAAAGTTAATAAGTGAATAATAATAATATATTTTAAGTTGATTGGAGTGATCAATCATATTTATGAGAAGAATGATAAAGTTCCCAAGTATATGTGTAATTATCTATTAAGTTGTGAATACTAATTGAATAATTAAAGAAACAGATGAATCTTAGAAGTGTGAGATGTTATCACTATTTATGTTGAAAAGGGGAATGGAATGAAGTAGGTGTTATTATTATATATTCTTGGATATCTATTCACCTAGAAATGATGTTTAAAGAATTATATTTGATTTGGAACAATAAAAGTATTATTAAAATATTCTAAGAAGTATTGACATGATACATTATGATTTAAGATTATAATAGTGTTTATTGGAATTAATTTGATATTATTCTAAGGTAATTAAAAATATTATTATTATATAGATGATCTTAAGTGTGAAGTATGTAAAGTGTTGGAGATGAAGAAATGTTTTTGAAGCACTGAAAAATATAATTTTGGGAGATATATATTGGAATTATTATTTTTAAAGGTAATATATATTTTAAATAATCAGACCCTAATAGCCTAGATTCAGTTGTTACTTTATTACATTTATAGTAGATACAAATAATCGCATCCTGAAGGACTGAATAGTTTAGTAGTCTTGGAAAACTAGATAATACATGAATTTCACATTACATTGGAAAACTAAAAATATAACATGATATTTTATTTTTGAAAAACATTATTCCCTTTAGTATATCTCTAAATATAAATCATAATACACTTCTTGGAAACTTTTAAAAAGGAAACATAATAAAGGGGTGATCTCAGATTCTCAGTAAGGGTGTACGTACAACAAAAGCTAATACGGCATGAATAATATGGAAATAATAAGTGATGATAAAATAATGTCATAAAAATAATTAGATGAGCTATAAAATTATCCATGGATATCATAAAAAATTATATAATCACATGGACATCAATAACTAGGTTCATATTGATGTAATACATAATTTTGAACATATGAAACTTACCACCAAGGTCTCATGCTAAGACATGTTACATAAATTGGTAAGGCCTCATCCAAATACCCAAACTAGTTTATCTCATGGGACCTAATGATTCATTAAGGGTATATGTTATTTTATTCACCACACTTCACTTAATAAGTCCAATACACTCATTATATGAATAATAAATACAATATAATCAACATTCCATAAAAATCAATAAATGAATGTATTCGAAGAACTAGCATACATAATATCAATACTTTCCCCAATCAATATTATTATAAACCATCCATAGAAATAAGTTGTATGGTATCATTATAGAATATAATCAACATAATATTAAATAAAGGATGTGGTAATATACAAAAATACATTAAAAATATCACTAGAAAATTCCAGGAGAAAAATATCCTTTTTCACTTTGAAATAACTTAAAATTTACCAAATATTAAGGAAATCATTTTATTCGAAAATAACTTTGTAAAATTGTAAATTAATTTTCAAACAAATGAGTTATCATGATATTAGAAAATTATATTCATGCCATATAAGTTAAAAAATATTCCTTTCACATTTTTGTGAAAAAGTCAAAAAGTAGCTTGTTCATAAAATGATAAGAAGGTTTATTTTAAACCATTTTTAAAAAATTAAAACATGGGTAAAAATTTCTTTAATATTTTTTTTAATGTTAAAAAAATATTTTTAAAAATTTGAAGGAAAATATGAACAATTAAGAGAAATATTCTCAACCGAGTATAGAAACAAGGTTTGTTTTCCTGAAAAACATTATTTTAGTATCTTGAGTACATAAAGAGATGAAATTTAAAGGAACACTTGTAATTTATATAAATAAATATAGGGGAATAAAATATATTGGTTTTAATAATTAAATATAAAATAATTTCCCTAGTGGATACATAAGTATAAATAATGCCGAATAATGATGAGGTTGTGCAACAATCCCTTACCTCAAGTATGAATTCCTTCGTACATGTATAAAAATAATATGTAATTAAAATATATTTATTATAAATATATTACAAAACCATAATCATATATATCTTACCATATATGATTTACTTATAATATTTTATCACCCTTTTATTAAAATTTATTTGTTAAAATCACAATTTTAGGTAATAATTGCTTTATTTATTATATATATTTTGGATTATCAATTTTGGTCCTTATACTTTTATCACGGTTACATAATCTATATAATGTTAATAATGATATAAATATCATATATATTCATTATATATGTATTTATATCAATCTATAAAAGTTAGATATAGAAAAATGAATTAAATTATTCATGGAGATAGTTCGTTTTACGTACATATGAACAGTGTTTTCATTTTTAGAAAAATAGAATGAAAAAAGTTAAATGAAAATTAACCTTTAAAGAATAATTATTATATCATATAAATAATATATACTCATTAAATCCAATCTTATTATCATCCATTAAAAATAAAATGAAAAACGAATCACATCACTTCATGGAGGCGGTAGTCCACACGTACGCATGAGCAATGTTATCATTTCCCAACAGATTGGAAGGTAAGAAGGTAGATGTGATATTATGATTATATAAGTATAATTATGTCATAAATATACTATCTGTACATTAAATAAATCATTATACAGGATACATGGTTATGTAAAATGAATTACATCGGTTTTTAATGCAATAGTCCACCGTACACACAATCGATGGTTCCATTTACTATTTGATGGAAGAGGAGATGTATATTGGTTGTTGAGTTAGAATAATAAAATATCATTATATTATAGATATTGGTTTTATTATTTCATAATAGTTGAATAATATTTGGAAGATGTGGGAGTAGAAATAAAACCAAAATGCTCAGTTAAGAATGATACATCTTCATCGGAAAAAATATTTAGATTTGCACCAAAAACCATATTAGGAGGGTTTTCTAATAAAACCAAGGCATATAATTCATTGGTAAATATGCAAGTAAGTTATTTTTTTATGTGTTTTCTGAAAAAACAAGTCTCTTGAATTGTAGATATGAGAGAATAGGGGGAACTCTTTATTATTAAGAAGGAGCGACAATTTTGTAAATACCCAAAAATATTCTATAAAGGGAAGTCTATATCAATAAAAGTGCCAAGAAAATGATAAATAATGGAATCTAGAGAATATAAGGTTTATACACACATATAAAAATAAAAAATATATATTTTTTAAACATGTTATTCCCATAACCTCTAAGGTTACTCACTTTGACCATTTTAGTTTTCACCACAGTAACAAGTTTTCTTACCTAAGTAATTTATCTTTTAAGACTAAAAATAAAATTATATTTATAACATAATTTAGACCCCAATTATTCTAAATATTAAATAAAATATATTAAATAAAAATACTATGTTTTTGTAAAATTAATTTTAACACAAACACATGTAATGCGCAAAACCCTGTTTTAACCTTAATTGTGGTAATTAATTACTATTTATTTTAATATTAATTATGACCAAAAAATAAGTTTAACTTATTATATATTTTTATTTATATTTATTCAAAATATTAATCCATTTTTTCAAAATCAATTAACCTAAGTGGAAAATTTGAATTTAAAATTAAAACCGCAGACGTGACGAAAAGTAGTTTTCTGGAGAAAATATTTTCTTAAGTATAAAGAGTTTTTATATAAAAAATCAAAAAAAAAATTGATTACAGTGATTTAAATTTGATTAATAATAATATAATTGTAATAATTTTACTTTTAAAACTATTTTAAAACAAAATGGAACTTTTTAAATTCTTTAAATGAAAATATAATTTTTAATAAAAATTGGTATTTTTCACTATTCATCAAAAAATTAATATTTTCAGAAAATGATAAAAATTTAATTATAAAATAATTTTTATATTTTTATTTTAAGTTGAATTTTTTAAATATATTTTATTAAATTTTCAAAAATTAATTTTAAAAATGATTGAGCACAACAAGATGAAACCACTTTTTAGAAAAATACATTTTTAAGCATAAAATTTGATTTATTCATATCTCATGCTTAGAAAAAATATTAGATGAATGATAATTTTTTTTATTGAGTATAGAATATATAAATTTCATTAAATTCATTCAATAATAGTGATTAATTTAATTTATTAATATAAAAACACATTTCATGATAAAATTAACTTTTCAGAAAAAACATTTCTTTTTCTTTCAAATGATTTTTTTATTTTCATATATAATAAATTGATAACTAATGAATGTCTTTTCACATGTGTAAACCATATAGTTTTCATAATTTATTTATTCCTATTTATACCCACTAATTTAATGGCTATGTTATAATGGTATATTATATTGAGGTTCATTTAGACTCAGGGTTACGTGTATCAGATGCTATCAAAGGGATTAAGTTTTTTTTACAGAAATATATCATAAAATCCCAGGGTGTTACATTATACCCACCTTAAAAAAATTTCACCCTCGAAATTAAATTACTCTAATTCAAACAAATGATGATATCTCTTTCTCATCATATCCTTGGGTTCCCATGTAGCTTCTTCGGATTTATGACTCCTCTAGAGAACTTTAACCAAATGGGTAGTCTTGTTCTATAGAACTTTATCTCTATGATACAAGATTTATATAGGTTATTATTCATATTAAAGATCATTATATAGTGGTATTACCTATTAGTTTATCACATGTTAAAGATTTGGTATATACTTTCTTAGTAGAGATACATGAAACACATCATGAACCTGAGAGAGGTTTGGTGGAAGTGACAAGCGATAAGCTAGCCTCCATACTAGATCAATAATAATTAAGGGGATAATATACATAGGGCTTATATTTTCATTATTTTAAAATATAATAACCTTATTCCATAGATAAATTAATATAATCACCTTATCACCAACTTTGAACTCCACAACTCATTGATTATTACCAGTATAACTTTTATACCGACTTTGTGTTACCATGATGTGATGTTGAATAAATTTAAATTTCTCTAATATTTCCTCAATTAACTCAGGTCTCAATATATTTATTTCCCTAACTTTTCCCCAACACTTTGGAGTTATATGCTTATTTTCAAAAAGGACTTCACAGGGATCCATATGAATACTTTAGTAAAATCTATTGTTGTAAGAAAACTCAACCAGAAGAAGGAGTTGTTCCCAACCACCTTTAAAGTTCATCAAAAAAGATATCAACATATATAGTAGGGTTTTAATATTAATCTTAGACTAGAAATATTTATAACGATGTTAAGAAGTACTGGAACTTAAATATGTATTTATATCCTACTGAAGACTTCTCCAGAACTTTGATTCCAACCTTATATATAAACTAGATACAATAGAACGTGGTACCCCATACAACCTTACCACTTATTTAATGTATATTCTAGAAATATGATCAATAGATATTTCTTATTTTATATCAATGGAGTGTGTGGAGTGTGTTGAACTCATAAGGTTATTAACATCCACCCATATATCATTACGGCCTTTTAACATTTTGGGGAGTCCAGTGACAAAACCCATGGTGACATTTTCCCATTTTTATTCTGGTATGGGTAATGGATGTAACACACCTTTATATTTTAGTCTCTCATCCTTAACTTTATAACTTACTAGGAATAGAGATACATACTCATTGGTATCTCTCATCATATTATCCCACCATAATTACTCTTTCAGATTTTCATACATCTTCATACTTCCAGGATGAATAGATAATGATGAACTATGAGCCTCATCCAATTGATCCTTCTTTAAATATGGTATGGATGAAACATATAAAAAGTTCCTATGAGATATTATTTCCCCCATTATTTAAATATTTTAAGATATATCTTTTGAAAATCCATAAATATTATATCTTTTGTAAAATTCATCATAGATAAGATAGCATGGTCTTTATGACTTAGAGAATCAGCTGCCATGTTCACCTTCATAGTTAGGTAATATGTAACACCCCAAGCTTCTACGGTATACTTGTCTTTGAATAATATAATAGCGTGTGTTGTATGCAACATCGAGTTCTAACACACCACAACCAATCAAACTAGTCGTTATGAATAGTAATAACCAATTTTTGGAATTTTATAAATCTTATCTTTCAAAATGGACTTAATTTTTCGATTTGTAATATCGAAATTAGCTTAGGGTGATTTTTTGGTATTTTTCTGAAAACTTTCAATTTTTGATGAATAGTGAAAAACATTGAGTTATAGTTCAAAACCAAATTTTTATTTAAATAAGAATTTTTTTTATTTAAATTTATTTTAGGTAAAAATAGATACATAAAACCTATATAAGTTCAATTTAATTCATTGGAGTTAGTTTATAATAATTTTAGATATATAAAAATTTTATTGAACTTTTTACCGTCTTTTACCCACCTCCTAGGAGCATTTGAAAATTCACATAAAACTTAATTTAACCGCTTTTGTGAGTTGAATTTCAAAAATCCGAGAGACACGGTTAATATCAAGAAGTAAAATGTGGTTCAATAAGATAAAAATAATTTTTGGTGAATAGTAACTTTTTACTTTTATTTACCTCAGTTAAAAGTAAATAGGGTAACTAATGGTAAAAATGATATTATTATTACCCTAACACATGTCATAATTCTATTGGATAAGTGTTATTCGACAAAAAAAAACCTTAGGAATAAAATATGATCCTTTAGGTCCACTTGGATTAGATTAGGACATTTATTATTATTTTATTTAAAGAATAGTTAAAAGAGTTAAAATCAAAATTTAATAACTAAACCATTTTTAATATAGGTTTACACATAAGATAAATTATACTATAAATATTCCTTATAAATATAAGAAGATTTCCTACATAATGGTATTTTATTTATAATTTTTAGACATTAAATAATTTAACTTATTTATGACACAATGATGATATAATAATTACCTAATTAATGAAATATTTAAATAACAGATATTATAACTATCCAAATAAATATAATTTGAGACTTTTTATGATTTCCACTAATTTTATAGGCTAATATGACATTTTAGGGTTGATTAAATGAATTTTTTTGAAGTAATAATGCTTTTATGAATTTAGAAAAAACAAAATACCAAATAGTGTCAAAATTGACATAAAAGAGTTTATAAACAAATATTCCATTATTAATTGATATTATATTCATAAAAATATAATATTAGTCCAAAAGTCTTATCTAATGATAGGTGTATCATTAATGACCCACTTGGGGTTTTCTTGTAAGTATATAGTAAGTTTATTAACCATATAATATAAAAATACAAAGAGGCAAGGTAAATGTCAAACTAATTAACTAAGAGTTAAATCTAAAAGATATGGTTAATATAGTGACCCAAAACTGTCTAAAATCTATTGGTTGAGTGGTTTTCGACCCATAAACACCTTATCCTAGAAATAAATCAATTTTTAGCCATTATAAACCCAATATGAATTTATTATAAAATAATACTTTAAGTTTTTCCTAAGGTGCCCCTCACCCCTCTTATAAAAGGGCACTCCCCCTTCTCTCCAATTCACTCCTTAAAAGCCTTTTGGCTTGGCCAAAACCTTCCCAAATACCCTTTAAACAGTCCCCTGCTTCAACCTAGAGTCATTACTTTAGTAAAAAATACAACCTAAGGATCCCTTTTGAGCAAATCAAAAGGAAGAACCCAAAGAAGAGGTAAATATTTCATCACCTCTTTCAAGTTTTTTCTTCGTCCACTTCCTATTTATTTGTTGTTTCTATTATAAAATAATAATTCCAGTATCTTATATATAATGTGATGTTATTATAAATATGGTACAACCATATTCATTATTCTATTCATCCTTTTAATGACATGTCACCATACGTGCATACGTACGGCTTACCGTCTCCACGTCGTGGTGTAGTTTGTTATTCAAAAACTTCATCATTTGGATGGGTATAATAATGAGTATAAATGATGAAAATAAAAAATATAACATGATAATTATTCTTTATATTTTATATAATATCTATTTACATATTATATTAAATTAAAATAATGATATTGTCGCTCGTGCGTACGTACGGATTACCGTCTCAACGAACGCAATGAGATTCATTCCCCATCATATCCATTCAAGAATAATTTTCATTTGATTATTAAAAATAATGTTTAAAGACTTAATATAATTCTAGATATAAATAATATACATCCTATCCATAAACAATATGACTCACATAACAAAGAATATAAAGGAAAACGAACCATTTAACACCTGAAACAACGATACTAATGAAATATCATTAACAAAACAATATTAGAAGATCATATATGATATAATATTTATGTATATGGTTCTTGTATAATTTAATAACTTTGATTTAACTATTATAAATGAGGTTAACCTACCCTTGACCAAGAAAAAGTACAAGGTAAGGGTTAATTTCACAATCTCTATATTATCTGAGGTTGTTTATATGTAATTATCTACTGGGATCTCTTTATCATCCACATCCATGTTTCTTAAAAATTTATTTCAAAACATTCTTACTAATTACTAGACAATGGGTTAAAGTAATTTATACCCTTATTTGACCTTATATGTTTTGGAAGTAATCTTTCCGTCGTTTTCCAAACAAGGTACTTTATGACCTTTTTTGACAAAATTAAGGTAAGAATGTTTGTTTAAATTATACGGCGGGTGCGGCTATTTTTCATTGTTATAACATCGTCGAAGCTTACCTTACAATATTATAATAATATTTTCAAAAATAAATGTTTTCATTTATAATTACATGAATTTTAAATGATTTCAGAATAGAAAGAAAAATTTCTCCAAATAATATTTTGATTTCATCTATGTCAATATCATTTGATGGATTTCAAGATTATTTGAAGTTGATTTATTATCATACAAAACTTCCATATTGTATTGAAGGTTTTGTGATATGTTTGACTGTAGATGTTTTATTTTTAAACTATTCATGGTTTATGGATAAAGTATTGACATTTCGTATGCTAGTTTTAATACAAATGTTTATGTTATGTTTAAACCTTTTCATATGAAGAATTCATTGGACTTAGTAAGTGACGGGTGAAGCCCACTATAGCTTCTCGATGTATCGATAGGTATCATGAGACAAACTAGTGTCTTGGCACACGACCTTGAAAATTTTTTATTTGTAGTCTTGGCACAAGGCCTTGACTAAGTGGTTATGAAAGTCTGGCATTATGCATTCTATCATTATGAAAGTGGCTATTGATATTGCATGTGATTATTATACTAGTAGAATATCCATGTGAGTAAGAAAATGGAATTATTTTAATTTATATTTTCCATATTATGCTGATATTCAAGTTTAAAAGGCTTTTGTTTTAGTTCTATACGATGCCTTAAAAGTTTATACTTATTTATGAAAGTTTACTCTATATTGTTATCCTAACTAAGCATCTGAGCTCACCCCTTTCTATGTTCTATTTTTCCCAGGATGCGAAGAAGTATATTATGACTGACCTGCATGGATATTCTATGGGACCTTAGTGTTGTCTATGGAAACAATGTTGTTGTAGTTTTCCATTTTATGATGTAATGTAAACCCTATGAATGTATCTAGTACTTCCAAGGCTACTAAACTAATCGGTCTTTCGAGACATGATCTTTTGTGATCATACCAATGATATATAATGATGCACTTACTCTAAGTAACTGGGGTCGGGGAATTACAGTTGTTATTAGAAGAAGTTTATTACAAAACTTGGAATCTAGATTTAGATAAACTCTGATTAGAGCACATTACCCTAAGATAGACTTTGAGGATTAATATAGAAGAACTTCCTAGAATTTTGGTATTGTAGAGATTTTGTGAGTTTTCCAAGAAATACATCCCTGTCTGGATATGAGCAGGTAGAGGCAACTCTAGCACAGATGTACCTAGGGGTAAAACTCGAAGACATCACTTTGAGCTAGACTCGAATGGGAACTGGTGCATGACAACGGGCCTTGCTGCACTCTTGGGTACGACACTCCCAAGGGATATGACTAGGATAATTCTAATTTTCTTTACAAACCATTATGAAGGGTTTATGAGTATATACTTCCTTAAAGAAAACATTTTTATGATTATGGATTATATCCATAAACTATTCAATTTATGTAAAGTGTTTTACAAGTTTGGATTTATTTATTGCGATTCCTAAATTAATCTAGTGTATGACATTGTTTAAAAATGGTGCCTTGTGGAAGGAATGGAAACCATATCAATGCGTGAAATCCATTTAGGGATTTCCCTCCTAATAAAGATAATTATAGTGGATCTGGTGATACAACTGGTACTGATCAGCTTATCACTGTTCTGGGACAACTCAATCAGGTTATGAATAATAACCTTACCCGTATGGAGAACCCTGATCCGCAGCATGGAGGATCAATGTTAGATCGCTTAATATAGTAAAAAATTCCAACATTCAATGGGGGTAAAAATCCAATAGAAGTTGATCAATGGATAAATTCCTTAGAGAAAATATTCCATGCCTTGGGGAGTAGCGAAAGGGAAAAAGTTGTCATGATAGTTTACTGCCTCACTGGAGATGCTGATCAATGGTGGTCATTTATTCAAAAAAAAAAGGAAGATAATGAAGTATTAAATATGGAATGGAGAGAGGTTAAATATATTTTATTAGAAAAATACTTTCCTCATGACCATCGAGCAGATATGGAAAGCCAATTTCTGAGTCTGAGGCAAAAGGAGGATGGGAATGTCGCAAAGTATAAAGCTAACTTTACAAGGTTAGTGAGACATGCTGCAAATTATATAAGTAACCCAAGAAGTAAGATTGATCATTTCATTGATGGTTTAAAACCATTTATCCATCGATTATTAGTCTCACAATCCTTATCATCATACAAAGATATTGTCTCATGTGCTATCAAGACAAAAAAATAATTCTCTAAGTCTTACAACTTTAAAGAAAAGAAAGAGAAGAAGAGATCTGCTGAACACTTTAAAAATGGAAATAAGGGGAAGAAGGTAAAATTTGAATATCCATCCTGCAGTAAATATGGAAAGAAACACCCTGATACATGTCTGAAGGGAATGAGAGTCTGTTACAAGTGTGGTGAAAAAGGCCACAAATCTCGTGATTGCAAGGGGAAGAAAGAGGATGTTGATGTTGAATGATACAGTTGTAGAGAAAGGGGACATTATGAAAATTAACATCCTAAGCATCAGGGGAACTTACCTCATAAAAGGCCAAGGGATCAAGGCCAAGCTTATTCGATCACTACTACTGAGGTTGATTCTCCGAAGGATGTGGTGGTAGGTAATTTAATGGTTTCCTCAAATTTAGAAAATGATTTATTTGATTTTGGATCATCGTATTGTTTCATATCTTCCCTATTTTCTAATAAAATTAGATATTTCCAATTTGATTTAACAAGGGAGTTTTTAGTGAAAACTCCTTAGGAAAATATCACCGCAACAAAGTTTTGTGAATAAGTTCCCATTAAGGCACATAAATGTTATTTATCTGTTGATCTCATAATCATACCCATGATTGAATTTGATATAATTATCGGTATGGATTGGCTTTCAGACCATGATGTAAAATTTATTGTAAGAAGAAGGAGGTTACGATTTTTGATGACGATGATAAAGAACACCTTATCTTTAGAGAAGAATCGTCACCACCTGATTCTTATCTAAATCCACCCCTAGTAGCTCAACTAAATTCAATTATTGGGGAGGAATAGAATGAAATAACTTTGTGTGAGGAAAAGAATGTTCAAATAGAGGATGTACCTATTTTGAAAGAATATTTTGATGTATTTCTAGAAGATTTACCTGGACATCCTCTAGAACGATAAATTGAGTTTTCCATTGATTTAATTCCTGGTTCAAGGTCCATATCAAAACCCCTTATAGAATGTCCACTATGGAATTAGTGGAACTAAAGAAACAACTAGAGGAATTGAGTAATAAGGGATTTATTCTCCTTAGTGTTTCTCCATGGGGAGCCCCTGGTCTTTCTGTTATGAAGAAAGATGGATCTGTGAGGTTGTGCATTGACTATAGTGATATCAATGCTATAACAATAAAGAACAAGTATGACATACTTTGAATTGATGATTTCTTCCACCAACTTCATGGCGATAAATATTTTTCAAAGATTGACCTTCAATATGGATATCATCAGTTGTGTGTGAATGAGGAAGACATTCTAAAGATAGCATTTCAAACCAGGTACGAGCATTATGAGTTTACAGTAATTCCTTTTGGATTGACTAATTCACCCTCTGTCTTCATGGATCTAATGAATAGGGTTTTCAAGTAATATCTTGATGAATTTGTAGTGGTATTTATTGATGATATCTTGGTATACTCCAAAATATATGAAGATCATGAAAATCACTTGCGCATTATCTTGAAGACTCTTATAAGAAATGAATTATATGGGAAGTTTAGCAAGTGTGAATTATGGATTCATGAGATTTATTTTCTTGGACATATTGTCTCTAAGGATCGAAACTCTGTTGATCCTTCAAAGACCAAGGAAATGCAAGAATGGCCAGCACCGAAAATTATAACTGAGGTACAAAGTTTTATTGGTTTAGCAGGTTATTATCGATGTTTCGTCCAGAATTTTTTCTTGATTGGCTAACCCATTAACCGAGATCACATGTAAAGGGGTTAAATTTGTTTGGAAAAAAGAGTGTGAAGAATGTTTTGAAGAACTGAAGAGAATATTTGTCAATTCTCTTATATTGACTCTACCATCAGGGAATGATGGGTTTGTTATTTATAGTGATACCTCAAAGAAAGGACTTTATTGTGTCCTTATGCAGAATGATAGAGTTATTGCCTATTCATCACGACAGCTAAAAATTCATGAGCAAAACTATCCTACTCATGATCTTGAGTTAGCATTTGTAATCTTTGCTTTGAAGATATAAATACACTATCTATATAGTGAAAAATGTGAGATTTATACTGATCATAAGAGTTTAAATTATATATTCTCACAAAAAAGAACTCAACATGAGGCAAAGGAGATGGCTGTAACTAGTAAAGGATTATGATTGCATGATACACTACCACCCAGGGAAAGAAAATAAGGTTGATGATCCTTTGAGCAGAAAAGATCATGGAGTTTTGAACAAGATGAGAGTTGAAAGGGATCCTATTTTCATGGATCTAGTAAAGATAGATATGGTAATAACCATGTAAGGTGAAACATCAATTCTTTTTCAAATGGTTGACAAAATATCTTTACTAGAAATGATAAAAAGTTCTCAAGCTGATTATGAAGAGTTTCAAAAGAAGATTAATGTTTTGAATAACGGGAGATTGAGTGAGTTCGTATATGAAGATGGGATTTTGAAATTTGGGAAGAGACTTTGTGTTCCTAATATACCTGATCTGAAAAGGGAATTATTATATGATTCTCATAGCTCCAATTTCTATATACACCTTGGTAGCACCAAGATGTATAGAGATTTAAAGGAACATTTTTGGTGGGAAAACATGAAGAGGGAGATTTCTGAATTTGTGTCAAAATGCATGGTTTGTCAAAAAGTGAAAGTTGGAAGGCAACAGCCTGGAGGAGTCATGAACCTCTTCCCATACCAGAGTGGAAATGAGATAATATTACGATGAACTTTTTCATGTGACTACCAAAGACTCTTAGAAGGAACAATGCAATATGGGTCATTGTTGATCGTCTGACCAAGTCAGCCCATTTTGTTGCTATAAGAGGAGATTTACCACTTGAACTTTTAGCAAGACTATATATTAATAAAGTTGTAAGACTTCATGGAGTACCCCTGTCAATTGTTTCTGATCGTGATCCATGTTTTACATCAAGATTCTGGAAAAGTCTTCAGAAATCCATGGATACTAAACTTCGTTTGATCATTTCATACCACCCTCAAACTGATGGACAATCAGAACAGACTATTGAAACCTTAGAAGACATGTTGAGATCTTTCTCACTTGACTTTCAAGGTATGTGGGATCAATATTTACCTCTAGTATAGTTTTCCTATAACAATATCTTCCATTCAAGTATTCATATGGAACCATATAAAGAGTTATACAGAAAGAGATGTCACACACCAACCTGTTGGGATGATGTTGGTGAAAGAAAACTTGTAGGCCCAGAACATGTTGTGGAAACGATGGAAAAGGTGAAGGTAATCCAAAACCACATCAAAGCAGCTCAAAGTAAGCAGAAAAGCTATGCCGATAACCGAAGGAAAAATTTGGAATTTTGGGTAGGAGATCATGTTTTCTTGAAGGTATCACTATGGAAGGGTGTTATATGTTTTGGTAAGAAGGGAAAATTAAGTCCCAGGTACATCAGACCTTTCAAAATTCTAGAATAAATTGGGACTGTAGCTTAACTTTTGGAAATGCCACCAAGTCTCTCCAAAGTTCACGATTTGTTCCACGTATCACTGTTGAGAAAATACATTCCTGACCCAACACATGTACTCACCTATGTGGAATTACAACTAGAACCTGATCTGTCTTATTGCAAAGAGACTGTCAAGGTTCTTGATACAAGAGAACAAGTGCTGAGAAACTAGATGACTTGTCTGGTAAAAGTTCTATGGAGAAACCAAAAGATGGAAGAGGCGACGTGGAAACCCAAGGAAATTATGATGAAGAACCACAAAAATCTTTTTATGCAGTAATATCCTTGAAATTTCGAGGATGAAATTATTTTAAGGAGGGGATAATGTAACACCCCAAGCTTCTACGGTATGCTTCTCTTTGAATAATACAATAGTGTATGTTGTACGCAACTTTCAGTTCTAATACACCACAACCAATCAAACTAGCCTTTATGAATAGTAATACCCACTTTTTGAAATTTTATAAATTTAATATTTTAAAATGGACTTCATTTTTGGATTCATAATATCGAAATTAGCTTAGGGTGAATTTTTGGTATTTTTCAGAAAACTTTCAATTTTTGATGAATAGTGAAAAATACTGAGTTATAGTTTAAAACCAAATTTTTATTTAAATAATAATTTATTTTATTTAAATTTATTTTAGGTAAAAATAGATACATAATACCTATATAAGTTCAATGTAATTCATTGGGGTCAGTTTCTAATAATTTTAGATATATAAAAAGTTTATTGAACTTTTTACCGTCTTTTACCCAACTCCAAGGAGCATTTGAAAATTCACATAAAACTTAATTTTACCGCTTCTATGAGTTGAATTTCAAAAATAAAAGAGACACGGTTAATATCAATAAGTAAAATGTGGTTCAACAAGACAAATATATTTTTTGGTGAATTGTAACTTTTTACTTTTATTTACCACGGTTAAATGTAAATAGGGTAATTAAGGGTAAAAATGATATTATTATTGCCCTAAAACATGTCATAATTCTATTGGATAATTGTTATTTGACCAAAAACAACCTTAGGAATTAAATATGATTCTTTAGGTCCACATGGATTAGATTAGGACTTTTATTATTATTTTATTTAATGAAGAGTTAAACGAGTTAAAATCAAAGTTTAATAACTAAACCATTTTTAATATAAGGTTACTCATAAGATAAATTTGACTATAAATATTCTTTAGAAAGATCAAATTATTTTTTAAATAATGGTATTTGATTTATATTTTTTAGACATTAAATAATCTAACTTATTTATGACACAATGATGATGTAGTAGTTACCTAATTAATGAAATAATAAAATATTTGATATTATAAATATCCAAATAAATGTAATTTGAGACTTTTTATGAATTACACTAATTTTATAGGATAATATGACATTTTACGGTTGATTAAATGAATTTTTTTTGAAGTAATAATTCTGTTATGAATTTAGCAAAAACAAAATACCAAATAGTGTCAAAATTGACATAAAAGAATTTTTAAAACAAATATTATATTATTAATTGATATTCTATTCCTAAAAATATATGATTCGGCCAAAAGACTTATATAATGATAGGTGTATTATTAATGAACCAATTGGGGTTATATTGGAAGTATATTTTATGTTTATTAACCATATAATATAAAAATACAAAGAGACATGGTAAATGTCAAACTAATTAACTAAGAGTTAAATCTAAAAGATATGGTTAATATAGTGACCCAAACCTATCTAAAAACTATTTTTTGAGTGGTTTTCAACCCATAAACACCTTATCCTAGAAATAAATCAATTTTAACCTTTATAAACTGAATATTAATTTATTATAAAATAATACTTTATGTTTTTCCTAAGGTGCCCCTCACCCCT
This sequence comes from Viscum album, assembly GCA_963277665.1. Lineage (NCBI taxonomy): Eukaryota > Viridiplantae > Streptophyta > Magnoliopsida > Santalales > Viscaceae > Viscum > Viscum album. The sequence continues at coordinate 1,810,720,484 of OY728155.1, forward strand.
CTTATAAAAGGTCACCCCCTTCTCTCTAATTCACACCTTAAAAGCCTTTTGGCTCAGCCAAAACTTGCCCAAATACCCTATAAATAGTCCTTACTTCATTTTATAGGCCTTCCTTTAGTCAGAAAGCCAACATAAGGATCCCTTTTGATCAAATCAAAAGGAAGAACCCGAAGAAGAGGTAAATATTTCATCACCTCTTTCAAGTTTTTTCTTCTTCCACTTCTTCTTTCATTGTTGTTTTTTTTCTAAAATAATAAATCCAGTATCTTCTATATACTGTGATGTTTTTATAAACATGGTACAACCATATTCATTATTCTATCCATCCTTTTAAAGACATGTCACCATACATGCGTGCGTACAGCTTACCGTCTCCATGTCATGCTGTAGTTTGTTATTCAAACACTTCAACATCTGTATGGGTATAATAATGATTATAAATGATTAAAATAATAAATATAACACGATAAAAATTTTGTATATATGATATATCATATATTTACATATTATTTTAAATCAAAAGAATGATATTTCCGCCCGTGCGTATGTATAGATTACCGTCTCCACAAACGTGATGAGATTCACTCCTCATCGTATCTATTCAAGACTGATTTTCATTTGAATATTAAAAATAATGTTTAAAGACTTAATATACTTCTGGATATGAATGAGATACATCCTATCCATAACAAATAATACTCACATAACAAATAATATAATGGAAAATGAATCAGTTAACACCCGAAACAACGATACTACTAAAATATCATTAACAAAACAATATTAGAAGATCAAATATGATATCATATTTATGTATATGGTTCTTGTATAATTTAATAACAATTATTTAACTATTATAAAGGAGGTTAACATAACCTCAACCAAGGAAAATTACAAGTTAAGGGTTAATTTAACAATCTCTTCATTATCCGAGGTTGTTTATATGTAATTATCTACTGGGATCTCTTTCTCATCCAAATCCATGTTTCTTAAAAATGTATTTCAAAACATTTTTATTATTTACTAGACAATAAGTTAAATTAATTTATACCCTTATTTGACCTTATATGTTTTGTAAGGAATCTTTCCATCATTTTCCAAACAAGGTACATTATGACCTTTTTCGACAAAATTATGGTAAGATTGTTTTTTAACTTATACGGAGGGTGCGACTATTTTCTGCCATTATAACATCGTCGAAGATTCCCTTACAAGATTATAAGAATATTTTCAAAAATAAATGTTTTCTTTTATAATTACATTAATTTTAAATGATTTCAAAATGAAAAGAGATATTTCTCTAAAAAAGGTTTTGATTTCATCTATGTCAACATCCTTTGATGGATTTCAGGATTATTTGAAGTTTATTCATTATGATACAAAACTTCCATATTGTATTGAAGGTTTTGTGATATGTTTGATTGTGTATGTGTTATTTTTACACCATTCATGGTTTATGGATAATTTATTGACATTTAGTATTCTAGTTTTAATATGAGTGTTTATGTTATGTTTAAACCGTTTCATATGAGGAATGCATTGGACTTAGTAAGTGACGGGTGGGGCCCTCTATAGCTCCTCAGTGCATCGGTAGGTCTCATGAGACAAACTAGTGTAATGGCACAAGGCCTTGACAAAATATTATTTATATTCTTGGAACAAGGCCTTGACTATGTGGTTATGAAAGTCTGACATTATGCATTCCATCGTTATGAAAGTGGCTATTGATATTGCATGTGATTATTAGACCAGTAGAATATTCATGTGAGTAAGTAAATAGAATTATTTTGATTTATATTTTCCATATTATACTTATGTTCAAGTTTAAAATGATTTTGTTTTAGTTCTATACATTTCCTTAAATGTTTATGCTTATTTATGAAAGTTTCCGCTATATTGTTACCCTTTTGGAGCATCTGAGCTCACTCCTTTCTATGTTTTATTTTTCCCAGGATGCGAAGAAGTATATTATTACTGAACTATAGGGATACTCTATGGGATCTCAGTGTTGTCTATGGAAACAATTTTGCTATAGTTTTCCATTTTATTATGTAATTTAAACCTTATGAATGTATCTAGTACTTTCAATTCTACTAAACTAATCAGTCTTTCGAGACTTGATCTTTTGTGATCATGCCAATGATACATAATAATGCACCGACTCTGGGTAACTGGGGTTGGGGAATTACATAATATATCTAGAAATCATGATCTATGATCAACTACAAACATATTGTTTGGTATATATTAAACTCCTTCGATGTAAATAAATACTTCAAGATTTTATGATCAGTATATATATCACACCTTTCACTATAAAAATAAATCATCTATATCTTCAATGAAAAAAATTACCAATTCCAACTCCAAATCATGATTCATATAATTTTTATCATGAATTTTTAACTGTAGAGAGGAATATTCTATTACCATGTCATTCTACATGATTTATCATCCTAGTCCATTCTTTAACACATTACTATAGATCACGAACCCTTCTCTAGTGTAGGTTAGGGGAAGAACAGATGGGATAACCAACTTTCTCTAGAGTTATTTTAAACCTTCTTCACATTCATATATCCATATGAACTTAAATCTATTTTGAGTTAAATTGGTGATTGGATTAGATAGTTGTAATAAATATCTCACAAAGTGTCGATAGTATCTAGCCAATCCAAGAAACGTACAAATTTTAATTATCATGGTTGATCTTGTCCATTTCTCAGTAACTTTTATCTTTAAAGGATCCACTCATATACCCCCACTTGAGATTATATGACCCAAGAATGAAAATTTATGAATCCAAAATTCACATTTGGTAAATTTAGCTTGCAACCCATCCTTCTTGGGTTCTTTAACACAAATCACAATTGTTATTCATGCTTTCCTTTCTATTTGAGTATATAAGAATATCATCTATAAATACTACCACAAACAGATCAAGGTAATATTTAAAGTCTATTTTCATTAAATCCATAAATATTTAAGAATAATTGGTGAGGCCAAATGAAATTTCTATAAATTCATAATGACCATACCTTGTATGGAAGGATGTCTTGGGTATATTTTCCTTCTTGATCCTTAGCTAATGATACCCAGATCGAAGATCAATCTTTGAAAAATATAGGACTCCTCATAATTGATCAAACATATCATTGATATGGGGTAGATGATACTTATTCTTAATAATGAACTTATTAAGTTCTCAATAATCAATGCAAAGATGCATTGACCCATCTTTATTTTTAACAAAAAATAGGTTCACCCCATAGTGGATCACTTTTCCAAATGAATCCCTTATCAATATTCACAAAGAGTTTCTTATTAAATTCCTACAACTCAATATGGGACCTTTTATATAGAATCTTGGAAATAAGAATAACACTAGGTATGAAATCTATTAAAAAACTCAACCTCACATTTTGGGGGAATATTGGGAAAGTCCTTAGGAAATACATCAGAATATTCCCAAAAAATTGGCACAATATTAGTATTGATTTTCTCCCCAAAAATTTCATATAAATATCCCTCATTAATAGGTAGAAAACCCCATATATTAGATGAAATTTCCATTGTGTGTTTAGGTTTATCCTCTCACTAATGGACGATTGAAAGCTGATTTGGAATATCAAATGTAATTTCCCTTTCCTAATAATTAATATAGGATCTATACTGAGAAATCCAATACATACCCAAAATGAAATCAAATTCAACTAAATTAATTATTACAAAATTCTAAATAATAACATTCCCACGAACTTCTATTGTAGTGGAGTTATATATTTGATATGTAATCATCCTACCATTTGGAGTTTTCACTAAAGACTCAATATCCAATCATTATGGTGGTGATGTGATACCCCTAGAAAATTATTTATATATAAAATAGTGGCTAGAACCAGAATCAAATAAAACATTTTTAATCCTTTAGTGGATGATAAGTGTACCTTTCACCATATTTCTTGGAAATTCAATGTCATCTGTGTAATTGCATAAGCTTCACCTTCTCCCCTTGGCTTATTTTTTGGTAATTTTATATGATGTTTGGGGAAAATATTGGAATAGTTCCTAATCTACTTATAGTTAATGAAATATAATTTGATGTATTATCCCATACCCTTAAATTCATGAGTATGATATCCATTTTTTCACACTTAAAACAAACTAGATTTCCTTTTTGGCATGTACTAAGGTGTTTATTTTCAAAATTATTGGATATTATAAAATTACCCTTTATTTTCTACCCCTTATATATTTTTTGTTCTATCTTCCTCTTCTTATCTTAATTCCATTCAAATCTATAATACTTAGAAAATTATTTATCTGTCTTGATATCATATGATACTAAATCCCTATATAATGAGAATATTTTGGAGACTAGTTCCCTTTAAATGATTGGATTAATCCTCTTAAATAAAAAATCAATATTTCTCTTAGGATTACATATATAGTTCTTAGCATGCCTTAATAACCTTTTAAAGTTATATTCATAGTTAGAAACATTTTTCTATTCCTTTTATCTCAGAATCAATAATTGTCTCTCCATATTTAATCATTGTTTGCAAGGAAAATATTTTTCTAACAAATGTTCTTTAAAATCCATCCATTCAATGCTCATTATTTTATCCTCATCATTAGTTTTTTGAATCAATTACCACAATTTATCTTCATACCCTAAGTGATGATAAAATACCATGACAACCTTCTCCCTTTTATTACTTCCCAAAGTGAGAAATATCATCTCTAAAGAACTTATCCATTAATTAGCAACAAATGGATTTGTAGTCCCATCGAATGATGGGGGTTTTTAATGCATGAAGCAGTATATAATTTATACACCATGTTTTGGATCATCAAGATTCCTTATACAAACAAGGTTATTGGTTATAACTTTATTTATCTTCCCAAATATAGTTATAATTTGTTAAGCTCTAGCTATGGCTCTAGCTATAGCTTTATTACCTTTCTCAAGAGGGAAATACCTGCATGGATTGCGTGCATTGAAATGATTTAAATTCCTTCCACTCAGATCCATTTATAAAAAATTTCATACCCTCAATTATATTATAGTATTATGAATCATAATGTATAATTTTGAAAATAGTTAAACACATAACTTAAATTAAAAAATTATGCATAGCTAAACTCAAGATCATAAACATGGTTTCTTTGAGAATTTTCTCAAATCATGATTTTTTTTCAAATAATTCATAATTTTTTTAAATAAAATTTTAATTAATGTAAGTGTATCCCCTAGGAGTGTCAAAATAGGTGTGTAGTAAGGGAACACTCACTGTGCACCAAAATGATGGCTGGGAGACACTCAAAACAACTCTTTTTTGCATTATTACCCTGAGATGGATCTGTTCCAAAACCATATCCACTTGTATTATCCATATAGGGATTTATTTATAGGAAAACCACATAATCTATACCTTACCAAAACTTTAGGATGTTATATTATACTTAGACCTATCCTCAAAGTCTTTCATAGTGACATATTACCAAATTAATGTTTTACTAAATCTAGTTCCCATGGATTCTACTAAACTTTCTTTGATAACAACTATAAATAACCCTACTCTAGTATCCTAGAGATTGTGGTTAATTTAATACATTATAACTAGATATAAGAAACTATGTCCTAAAGGACAGAATAGTTTAGTAATCTTGGAAAACTAGATACATACTTGAATTTCACATTACATTTGAAAAATTATAATACAACATAGAATTTTATTTGAAAAAACCATTATTACCTTTATCATATCCCTATATATCAATCATAATAAAATTATTATCATCCTACGAAAATTAAATTAAATAAAGGGATTATCTCGGATACTCAGTAAGGGTATAAGTACAATAGAAGCTAGTAAGGCTTGAATAATATGGAAAGAATAAATTATGATCAAATAATGTTATATAAATAATAAAATGAGATAGAAAATTATCCATAGATATTATAAAAAATAAAATAATCACATAAAAATAAATAATTAAGTTTATAATGATGTAATTAATAATACAATACATTTGAAACTTATTATTGAGGCCTCATGTCAATACATATTATATATATGGGTAAGAACTCAGCTAAATACCCAATCTAGTTTATCTCATGAGACCTATAAATGCATCAAGGTGATATATAATTATTTTAAGCACTCATCACTTAATAATTTCAATTCATTTATCATATAAATAATCAATACAACTTAATCAATATGCCTTAAAAATAAATAATTGTCCATATTGGAAGAAATAAAATATGGAATATCAATACTTTCCCTAGTCAAGATAATAAAAAACCATCCAAATAAATAAGGTATATGGTATCATTATAATATATCCTTAGTATAAGATTCAATAAATTATATTGACATAGATGAAAATACTTTAAAAATATCACTAGAAAATTTCATTAGGAATATAAAAATTTTCACTTGGAAATTTCTTATCTAGAAATTTCCCAAATATTAAAGAAAATATTTTCTTTTAAAAATAAATTTTGAAATTTTAAATGATGATTCAAATAAATCAGTGTTCATTATTTTAGGAAATACAGTTCGTTCCATATAAGTTAAAAAAACATTCCTTTCACACTTTTGTAAAAAGGTCAAAAAGTACCTCATTTGGAAAATGACAAGAAGATTCATTTTAAACCATTTTTTAAAAAGTAATAAATGGGTAAAAATTAATTTAATAAATCATTGTACATTTTTAAATACCTAGTTGTATAAATTTTAAGTAAAATATGGACATGGTAGTGAAAGATTTCTAACTGAAGGAAAAACAAGGTCGGTTTTCCTTAAAAACATTATTTTGGTATCTTGAGTACTTGAAGAGAGGAAATTTAAAAAAATAATTTTAATTTATATAAATAGACATATAATAATAAAATATATTGGGTTTAATATATAAATATAAAATAATTTCCCTGGTTTATACGTAAGCATAAACAATTCCAAGTATTGATGAGATTGTGAAATAAACCCTTACCTCGCGTATGACTACCTTTGTACGTGTTCAAACCTAATGTATAATAAATATAAATTTATTATAAATATATTATATAACCATAATAATATATATAATACCATGTATTATTTACTTATAATCTTTTATAACCCATTTCTTAATAATTCTTTGTTAAAATAACTTTTTTGGGTAATAAGTGCTTCATTTTTTATGTATGTTTTGGTTCGGTAGTTTTGGTCCTTGTACTTTTACCATGATTCCATAATATATAGAATGTTAATAATGATATAAATATCATATATATTCATTACATATATTTATAGTAATCTATAAAAGTTAAATATAGAAAAATAAATTACATCGTTCATGGAGGTGGTAGGTCATACGTACGCATAAACATTGTTTTCAATGTTCGATGGATGGAATGAAATGAATTTAAAAAATTATTAACCTTTAAATAATCATTATTATATCATATAAATCATATATAATCATAAAATATATCCTTATTATCATCCATGTAAAAATAAAATGAAAAACTAATCACATCATTTTATAGAGGCGGTAGTCCACACGTATGCATAAGCGACATTATCATTTTACAACAGATTTAAAGGTAAGAAGGTAGATGTGATATTAAAATTATAAATTATAATTATACCATAAATAATATATATATATATATATATATTAAATACATCATTATATCCAGCTGTGAGAGGCAGTGATGGAAAATTAATTACAACAGTTCACGAGGTGGCAGTCTGCCGTATACATGATCATCAGTTTCATTTCTCGTTAGATTTAAGAGGATATGGAAAAAGGTTATCCCATTATAATAATAAAATATTATTATATGGGAGATACTGGTTTATTATTTCATAATATTTTAATAATATTTTAATGGGGAAAAAGAAGAAATAAAACAAAAATGCTCGGTTAGGAACACTACTTCTTCTTCAGACACCTGTTTAGGTTTGCACCAAAATCCTTCTTAGGGGGGTTTTATAATAAAAAATTCCTCTAGGTCTTGGGTATGAATCTAAGGTATTTTGGTATTTATTAACAAAACCAATAGGATCTTGAAGTGTGTAAAGGATAGAAGAGGGGGTACCCTTTTATAAGTGAGAATGAGTGACATTTCTGTAAATACCAAAAAATATTCAATAATAGGAAGTCACTCTCAACACAAGTGCCTAAATTTATTTTAACTAATATATTGTATATAATATAAGATTTATTAAAATCTATAACACTATAAAAATATTTTTAAACATTTTATTCTCTTAACTTTTATGGTTACTCACTTTTACCATTTTAATTTTCACTACGATAACTAGTTTTTTATTACCTAGGTAATTTGTTTTTAAGAATAAAAATAAAATGATAATTATTATATAATTTGTATGAAATTATTATAAATAATAAATAAAATCTATCAAATAAAATTCCTGTGTGAGTGGAAAATTAATGTTAACACAAATGCATGTAACGTAAGAAACCCCATTTTAACCTTAACCATGGTAATTAATTTTTATTATTTTTACTATTCATTATGACAAAAAATGAAGTTGAGATTATTATAAATTATTTATTATGATTATTAAAAATAAAAAAATAAATTTTTTAAAATTAAATTCATATAATATTTAGAATTTAATTTAAAATTAAACCCACAAACGTGATAAAAAGAGGATTTCCAAAGAATATTTTTTCTTAAGTATAAAAAGATTTTACAAAAAAATTCAACATAAAATTGATTTAAATGACCTAAATGGGATTAATGATAATATAATTTAAATAATTTTACTTTTAAAACCATTTTAAAACAAAATTATCTTTTTAAATTCATTAAATGAATTTTTTTAATAAAAATCAATATTTTTCATTATTCATCGAAAAATTAATATTTTCATAAAAATATCAAAAATTAATTATAAAATAATTTTGAAATGTTTATTTGAAGTTATTTTTTTAAAATAATTTTTTTAAAAGTTTTCAAAATTAATTTTAAAAATAAGTGAGCCAAACGTGACATAACCGCTTTTTAAAAACTATAATTTTAAGCATAAACCTAGATTTATTCTTATCCCATGCCTAAAAACTATTTGATGAATGATAAAACATTTTATTGAATATATAGTGTATAAATTTAATTAAAATAATTCCCCAGTGTTATTAATTTAATTTATTAATATAAAAACACATTGCACGAATAAAAATAATTTTTCATAAAAACATTTCTTTTACTTTCAAATGATTTTTTTTCATTTCTAATAAATTGATAACGATTGAATTTATTTTTTATGTGAAAACTATATATATTTTTATAATTTAGTTATTACTATTAATACCCACAAATTTATAGTCTAGATTATAAATTTATAATATATTACAGTTTATTTAGACTCATGGTTTCATGTATCATAAGTTGTCAAAAAATTAAATTTATCTAAAAATATATATATCATAAAATATAAATGTGTTTTATATATGTTATAAGGTTTAAAAAATACTTCAAACCTCAAGGAAATCACCACCCATGGAGCCTTCGTTTTGATACCATGACTAATCTCAAAGGTAGAACTGGCTGAGAGTGGTTATGGAGGTCAACAGAGCCGTTATGGGTCAACACTAGCATTAAGAATATGGGGAAGTGCAGGTAGTAGAGGACCAGTGGTCATGGAAAAAGGTGGTTATATAGGTGATCAATTAAAATCACCAAAGTGCACTGAGTTATTAATAAGCGCTCGACCATGCCATGCTTCAATGTGGGACAATCACTTTTCATGTATTGTTCATATTTTAAGAACCATGTATGGATTTCATGATATGATGTCATATGTATCATCTTAAACAATAATATAATGTTTAAATTCATAGGATAAGTTTATGTAATGCCTCAGTAGTATCATGGTGAGCCTTTGATAGTCTAGTGATTCACCATAAGAGATAACCTCATGTCGTTCCACTAGAGTTTACACCATATCTTTAACATTTGAGTGAGGTTCCATAGGAGATCTTGAGAAGCTTACTCCCTGTCCAAATTATTCTATCATGGATACCATAAGTTCAATGCTATCCATAAAGAAAATTAAATACTATATTCATCCAGAATCTCATATAGAAATATGATAATTCATTATATAGGAATTTTTTTAATTCTGTTAAGATTAGTTAGGCATTAAATTTGATGATGATATAATGAAATTACAATGTAAAAAATTCAATATATTTTTAATATCTTGAATTGATGTAGTCTACCAAAATATAACCTAGTTGAATGAGTTTATAAGTTGTCCACCACATTGTGGTAGTATGTATTTCATGTGATTGTAAATGCATGAAACTAGTGTGTATGAATGAGTGGATAAGTAAAATTTACCCAGGAGTCATTGTAATCATAGTTTGAGAATATTGAAGTTAAATATAAAGGAGTTATGTGTTTTAATAATTTGAGCAGAGTGAAATAAAATCTAAGTGCATACATGAAAGGTAAAGAGAGATATGTTTGTAAAATGCAGGTAATGTTTTTTTCACCATCATATAGGAATGAATGGTTCTCTAGGTTTTTTTAAGTGTATTATTTGAGTGTTGCTTCAATATTTTTCTATAAATATCACCATACTGCATAAATTTAAATTACTAAAATGAAATAAAAGTACATTAATTAATAAATAGAAGAAAAAATAGGCATGTAGAAACTCTCTGTATTCACATAAGGTTTTTTATATAGAATTCCTTGAGTTATATACTCATATGAATTATGAAGCTATGTTAAGACCATGAAATACACCTCATTTTTATGAAGATTTCATATAATCTAATTTTCATGAAGTCAAGTGAGAAGACCAGGAAAGGATCTATGATTTCATGAGGATGGTCTCATGATCTAATAGGCACATCAAGTAGATTTTATAAGTGTTTATAGAATCATTATTGTGGTTAAATTATAAAAAAAGTATTTTCATGGAGAAAGAAAGAGAGAGAAGTTGATCTAAGTGTGTTGAATAAAGAATATAAAGAAAAAGAGGAGAGAGATATTGGTATGCTCAAACCTACAGATCATTATCTAGGATGAATAAGTGATAGACCCAAACTATTATATCCTATATCATAAGGTATACATAATTTTGAGGCATTCTTAAAGATTTATTCAAGAGGAATACATACCATTGATTATTTTATTAGAGATATCCTTTAATATTTTTTCATTCAGATTAATAAGATTAGATCCACACTATCCTATGGGGATGTGGGCATATACATATAATATAATAAGATTTGTTACAAGAAAAATCTTGTAAATTAGAGTATCAATTTGGTTATTTCATTATACCTAGTTGATACCATGGTTATGGGTCTAAGGATATACCCTTTCCCAAGAATATTTTTATAATAATATGATAGTTGTGTGCATGTGATAAAAAACATGATGCACTGGGGGTGTTTTTATATTAAATAGAGGTGAACCGCATTAACAAATCCATATTGTTTTTCTTTACTAATTAAGTATATTCATTCTTATTGAGAGAAAAAAATAAAGTAATAGGATATCGATTTTATAAACAAGTGAGTAGGTGAGAAGGGAAAACATTTTTTTAGTGATAAGTCATCCCACATAGATTCTCCCCCCAATATGGGTATATCCCAAAGTGATCCAATAAGTAATATTTTGTGGTTAGTAGAACCGTACAAGGAAATTATAATCATTCATGAAGTAGTATCATTCATGAAGTAGAACCATTCATGAGGTAGAATCATTTGAGAAGTAGTATCATTCATGAAAAGTAGAATCATTTATGAAGCTTTATAATTCATGAATATCAAAATCATTATCAAAGGGTAGATCATGAAAAAGTTTTTCAAAATTTAGTTTGAAGTATATAACTTACACAGTGACAAAAAAAATCTTACGTGAAAGTCAATATTTATGTGTGAACCTGAATAGAAGTATATTTGGAGTTTGATATTACTACAGGAGATTATTCATAAGATTTTGGATTTCAATATATCATCATATTATTTACTTATACAAAAAAGTACACATTATTTATGATATTTAATCAACCATCATATTAATGAAATGAGAATACATCCATTAAAAGTGGTGAGAAAAAGAGAAGTTAGTGAGAGTGTCTTGAGGATGGTAGTGCACTAATCCCTAAACTAAATTTTAAAGGTAATGATTATGGAACGAAGGGACCATGATCGAAAAATTTTATCCATAAAACTAATAAATCTTAATAGATTTTGAAACATTTACACATCACAAGTGTGTGTGCTCTTTAGATGTAGCCCTTAGTAGTAAACCAAGTATAATTGAGGTTCCTTACTTTAATTTTTTTATTGGTTATTGTGGTTAATATGCGATTAACTTTAAAAAATTTAACTATTTCCTACCAACATGGGAACACGATCCAACATGAAATGATAAAAATTTCACACCCTAATTCACTCCATCCCCATCTTACGTAATGTGTAGTCCAATTGATTGTAACATGTGGTATTGAAGCCCTAGGTTATAGTAACTGATTATATCATATAATGATTTTTAGTATGGATAACATAGTGAATGTTAAAGGAGTTCATTAGTTCTATGGTTATAATTACTTGATCTAGAATAATAGAATTTGCTTACATTTAATATCTCTCGGTCTTCATGTTTTCACTACTGCTAGACACAGTATATATATTAGTGATGTTCTAGAACTCACTATAGATTAATTAGATATAAAGCTACTCAATTTTTATGCCAACGATCAAAATAATTTATTTGGAACTCTATTAAACCATTTTTTTCATAAAGGTGGTGAGTTTAAATAGTGTTAAGGCCATGTGTGATAAACTGGATAATCTATATAAGACTGAACTCAAGGTTAAAGTTGCTAAGATTCCAGTGTTACATAATAAGTTTGATGATTTGAAAATGTACCCTAATGAAAATTTTGATGTATTATTCAACCGAATCATTCAGTTGGATGGATCTATTCTAGTACTTGATGAAGGGTTAAAATATATTGATATTGTAAAGAATATATTTCAAATACTATTAAATCTTTCTAATGTAAATAAATCAACTATTGAAGATAGTAATTCGGAATAACTCTCATTATATTGTCTCTAAAGTAGTTTGGTTCATAAAAAATACATGTGATACTAGAAGGAAAATCAAATAAATCAAATAAGGATACAACATTTAAGGATATGGAAAATAAAACATTACTAAAGGTGGAGATGAGGAAGAAAATGTAAGTGATGAATTCCTATCTATCGAGGTAAGTAAATTCAATGGAGGAAAGATTAGTTTTAAAGGAAATATACCCTTAACATGTTTTCAATGTGGTAGAGTTGGTCACATTGCAATGGGGTGTCCAAGGAGACTTGATGAAGCTGTAGATGAATTAGAAACCACAAAGGAGATTACCTTCTAAAAGGGTCTTCAAATGAGGAAACTCATTTGAAAATAAGTTTCATTAGAATATTTGGTGAGTAAAGAATAATATGATAATGAATATTATTTAGAGGAATTATAAATAGAATTTATGTCAGATAAAAAAGATATTATAATGGGTGATATTGAAAAAGAAAAATCTAAAAGGGAAGGTGAAAATAAACTAGAATGTGTTCTTGATCTCAAATAGGAACTTGAGGAGGCTATAGAATAGATTTATTCTAAAATAAATAGAAATGAAAATATTATTGTATTGTTGTAAGAATATTTTGAGTACGTGAATTAGATTTATGTTAAGGTTGACCAACTATAAAAGACTTAGAAGATCAAACCGATATTTGAGGAAAGTTGGTATAAGTAAAACATTTCAAGCTGAAGATTAAAGAACAAGACAAGATGATTGATGTACTAAATTATTATGTAAAGGAGAATAAAAATAAGGCTGAATCCCCTGAAGAATATGTGGTAAATTTAATAAATAAACTTGAATCTAAAATAAAATCAATATATCGGAAGAAGAAATTATAGTTTGAAAATTTATTTGGATAATAAATATTAGAAATGTAAAAATGGGTTATATAAGGTGTTGAGAAAATATTTAATGATCAAAGACTCAGATACATGGGTAAAATTGGAGTTAGCCTTGACATTGAGATATCAAAATTAGGAACAATGAAAGTTCAAAATATAATATAGTAAAAGGATAAAGATATTTTCCATGACATCGATACATCAAAAGAACAAATAATGAAAATATAAAAAAAATTGAAATAGATGGTTGGAGGTAATACTAAATCATCAAGGATTGATCAATAATTTATGATCTATTCAAAAGTTTTAGACATGTGGATGTAAAAATGTGACATGATATTTCCTCTAATGAAGTTACAATTTTGTGATTATCTTGACCGCACCATGTCCTATTGTGATGAGGTGGAGAGATATTTGAAGAAATTGTTTTTATGGGTATTTATTTCATTATTATAATTTTGGGAATAAATCTATTTATTTCAAGTATAGTAGAAGAGCAAATTTTAATCATAGAATTTAGATATGGATGAATTCAAGATAACTTAACATTATTCCACTGGATAATAGATACTACCCATTAGAAGAAGAAGAAAGGGAATTTGATTCCACTGCCTATGATGAAGAGAAAGATGAGAGGCCATCTTATATGTCAAGTCAATTGGGAATAACTTATAAATAGAATAAGAATAATGAGAAGGATAACATGTATTCTCTCAAAGATACAAATAATAGAAGCACCTAGATCCTTGATAGTGGATGTTTATCCTACATGACTGGGAATATGAACCTCTTGAAAAATGTGAAAGAGAGAGTTTATGTAACAGTTTTGTTTTAAATTTATAGATCTTTAAAGATAAAAGGAAGTGTTAATAACCAATATATATATATGATAATATTAGGAATACAAAATTCCTCTATATGGATGGATTATGAAATAACCTTTAAGTATGATTTAACTATATAGATCCTTGTTTGAGGTTACATTTAACTGAATGGGTTACTTGATCAAAATAATGTTTGGGAACTCTCTCATGAGAGGATATAGGAAAAATGGTAATCTATACTTAGTGGATAGTAAAGAAAAAACATGTCTTATTACAATGGAAGAGGATAATAGATTCTATCACTAGAGGCTAGGTCACATTCACCAATAGATCATAGAGAACTTATCTAAGATAAAAGTTATGGTGGATATTAAAAAACAGAAGATAAACTATGAAATGACATGTGATTATTGTATGTGGGAAATGATTGTGTGGAATAATTATACATAAAAGAAGAATAGGGTGTCTGATCAAATTTATTTGGTTCACACTAACACATGTGGTCTAATGATTCATCCTAGAACATGTAGAGAGATATATTTCATCCTTTTTCTTGAAGATTATGGAAAAATAGCATGTATCATGTTTATATAGAGAAATAAATAAGTCATGGAGTGCATTAAGAGGTGTATAATGACGTTTGAAGATGAGATCAAACACTCAATCAAAATATTTTGATCTGAAAATTGAATATATTTTATTTCTATTGAGGTGGAAAACTATCTCAACTAACATAACTTTAATCATGAGATATATTTAGTTAGAAATACTCAACAAAATGTAGTTATTAAATGATTAAATCAGTTAGTGAACAATATAGAAAAGATATTTCTCATTGATCGTATCATCTATCACCACTATTGAAAAGATACAGTATAATTAGTAGTGTATATTCAAAACTTGTTTTTCTAAGACTAAGGGAGGAGAGGTCAGCTTATGAAATTTGTAATACAAGGAATCTCCAACTAAATTTTTTTAGTGTTTATATGTAAATGATATATTTGAACTATAGAGGTAAATAGAGTAATGTATTTTAATATAGTAGATGAGGATTATTTTTAGGTTACTCAACAAAGGGTAAGGCCTAAAAATTATATAACAAAATAATGAATGAAATTGTGGAAGGTAATGATGTCAAGTATATTGAGGAGAAATATGAAAATAGTTATATAAGTTCCAAATTTGATAAATTATATGAAGATGATGATGAAGTCGGTACAAATTTTTAAATTGTATAAGATTCCATAAATAATGAGGATTATGAGGCTAAATCATAAGAGGATATCATTACTGAAGAAAGTTAATCTGCACCTCAGAGGATAAATAGGAGAATGGAAGTTTATCTATCCAATATAATTATAGATAGATATACACCATCAAAAACACAAAGTATGAAGAATGTTGATCATATTTCTCTATTATAAATGGTGGAACCAAGGTTATTTGAAGAAGTAGAAAACAATTAGTCATGGGTTAGATCCAATAATTAAGAGTTGAATCTAATTCACAAGAATAAAAATTGGAAACTTTTAGAGAATCCTAAACATAAAAATGTGATCATAACAAAGTGGATCTTTAATAATAAATTCAACGATAATGGAAATGTGATCTGAAATATGGTATGTATGGTTTGAAAGTCTATGAACAAATTGAAGGTTTTTATGTTAAATAAAATTTTACACTAGTGTATTAACTTGATTTGATAAGTATCTTCTTAGTGATAAATATTTGAAGAGGATTTAAGATTTATCATATGGATGTAAAAATGGAATTGTTGAATGGTGTACTCAAAGATAAGGTTTATATTAAACAACTAGTGGGATTCTTAAAAGTAAATGTTAAAATTGGAGTTTTCAGGATAAATAAGGTCATGTATGGTATAAAATAGGCACCCTGAGCATGGTATTTATGGATAGACTTGTACTTAAATAAGTCCGAATTTAAAATGGGTGGTGTTAATCATATTCTATATGTGAATAAATCCATGGGAGAACAATTTATAGTGCTTGTTTATGTAAATGATATTATATTTGAATAAATAAATAAAATATCTATTGAGGAGTTTTCAAATATCATGATATTAGAATTTGAAATTTTCATGATCAATAAACTCACGTAATTGGGGATTAAAGTGGTTTAAATAAAGATACACCATTATCTCTCAAGATAAGTATGTACCAGGGTTGTTGAATAAATTTGATACGCATGAATCCAAACTAATATCAAATCTTATTATGTTTTGAACTAATATTGGGAAGAATGGGTGGGAAATTTGTGGATCCTACAATATATTATTGAATAATTGTAATCTTGTTATATTTTATAACAAATCATCTAGATATTGTTTTTATAATATGTTGAGCAACCCATTTCCAAATTAATCTAATGTATGAGTATCTCACAAGAGTGAAATGGATCATGAGGTATATCCAAGTCACTCTCAATTTTTTGATTGTTCATTGATATTGGAAAGGATTATGAGTTATTATAATTTTCTAAAGTGTACCAAACTGGTGATGTGGTGGACTAAAATTCTAAAATTTTAGGTGCATTATTCATTGAAAAAAAATGTGTTGGTTGGTTGAGTGAGAAATAGGATAGAATATATCTTATAAAAGTTAAATAAGAATACATTTAAATAACCAAGTAATGCACTCAAATTATATGTATGAAGAAAATTTTTGAGGATATTGATGTGGAAGTGAAACAACCTATGGTAATATTTTGTAATAACAAGAGTGTAATTGAACTCATGAAAATTATAGTACCACACTCTTGTACCAAACATATTAAGATCAGATAATGCTTTATAAAAGAAAAATTGGAGCAATGGGTGATCAAAATAAAGAATTTTATGACTAATCAACAAGTGTAAGACATAATTACTATGCCTTTTTATACTCCCACATTTTAGAAACACTCATTGAAACTTGGTATTAAACTACCTCCCTCATCTTAAGGAGGTTCGGGTAATCTTCTAACCCCATTTGAATATATTGTTTTTCATATTGATTTGGTTCTTGGAAGGTTATTTCCCTTTATTTTTATTTTAAAAGGAGTAGAATAATAATAATGTTAATGAAATTAAATGAAATATATGTCAGTGGTGATATTATGTTATAAAGGAGGATATAATTATTGTTTTTCTCCTTTTAAGTTTATTTAGTGAAAAATTATCTCATTAAGGGAGAGTACATTCTAATAAAGTTAAGGGAGATACAATCCATGTGGAGTGAAATTTGTATGAGCTTAAATATATGAGAGTTATTTAATGAGGTGTTTCAGAATGCACAAAATGTTCTCTTAAAAAATTGTTCTCTACAACGAGCATTGATCAAATAGACTTAAAATTATGGAAGAATTATTATATTACAAACTAAAATTAATAAAGTGATTTTATAGGATTAAATTTCACTTTGGATTTCAAACAAACCCAAAGGGTGAAAATTTTGAAACCATGGTTATTTATATTGATGGTTGATAGAAAACTTGGTCATACATGGGGGGACAATGGAAAGAAGAGGATGAAATTACATTACTGATAAAGATATTGCATGTTTTGTGTTTTTTTTTCATTCCTCTTATTAGTTATATTTCACAGTTGAATAATGAGTTTTAATTCAAATGGATACTGTTTACAAATTTTTTCATCCTGATCAGGCTCTCCAAGTGACTACAAATCATTAGCAGAGTTTGAATCTTACATGTAGATCTGGTGTGAATATGAAGCTTTCATGGGAGTCTATTATTTATTTACTTGACATTTCAAAGAAAATGGTGAATATTAGAAACTTTTTGGATTCTTAATTGATTTTTAGTAAAAATATATATTAAAGGAAGTATTTTTTAATAATAGTTTCATGACATCTTGTTCATGAAAGGATTTATACGAACCGCAAAGGAAGGAATTTACGAGAAATTAAAGAATCATCATGTGAATCATGAGAGGAAAAATCATATGTAGAAATAGGGTTATTTGAAAATATTTGGTGTATATTATCAATTTATGTTAAAGGAAAAATCTTATGTTTTTCACATAAGGGAAGGAAAAAAAGGATAATTTTTATGTGAAGTGATTCTACATGAAGGGAAAAATCATAATATTTCATGAATAAATTTTTTTGGAGTACTCTTCCAATAAATAGGTCCTTAATATCTTCTTTAAGTATAATAATGAATCAATAGAAGGTAATAGATAATTAATCTATTTATTTGTGGTTAGAAATATTTTTCATGGAAAGAAAAAAAATGGTTAGAAAAATCATGCACAAAAAGAAAAAGCATTCATATAGAGGTAATTTTCATGGATTAGAACAATTAATGATGTAGAATCATTTGAAAACTATTGTAACTCATGAAAAGTGGAATTATTTATTAATTCATATCATTCATGAATATCATAGTCATTTGAAAAGGGTATACAATGATGAAATTGGGTGAAAGTCACCTTGATTATATAAATTACACAGTGAATAGTCTACAATCTAAATCTTACATAGACTTTAGGATTTTTTTTCTAAACTTGAATAGAAGTTTGTCTTGATTTTGATATTTCTATAGGATATTATTATTTATATTTTTGATTTCAATTGCATATCGCATTCTTGCATTCTTGATTTAAAACAAAATATATAGTCCCAATGATATGGAAATGACCATCATGTAAATAAATTGTGAATACATCTATATGAATCAGTAAGAAAATTTAGATTCATTTTGAGTGTCCTGAGGTAGGTAGTTCACTAATCCCTGAACTAAATTGTAAAGGCAGTGACCTAGAATAGAGTGACCATGATTGAAAAATTTCATCCATCAAACTAGATTAGCTTAGTGGATTTTGGAACATCGACACATCCTCAATGTGTAATCCTTATACATAAACCATAGTGGTGAACCGAGTAAATTTTTTATGCCTCATATTAATTTTTTCATCTGTGACTATATTGGATGTGTGATAAACTTTTTAGGTTTGATGATTTTCTACCAATGTGGTAATAATATCCAATGTTATGTGAGAAAATGTTCACACCCCTATCCCCCCCTCCGCCTCCTTTATAGTGTATGTTTGGGCCCCTTGGTTTAAATAAGACATGAAATTTTCACCAGGTCATGATCGAGTTTTGGATATTATTTCTCTCAAAACCTATTGCAAGGTAAACCTCTTCTATGATGTGGGTGTCTCCAAATAACCAAAACCACTAAAAGTTATTTTTACCACATAATATTGTGCCACCTTTCTTACAAAATGACCATATATTCTCTTAAAATAGAAAAGGAAATAATAGTTATGTATTATATCCTAAATACATTAACTTTTCCATTATTATAGTCTAGATTAACCCTTACATACCATAAAGATAGTCAAGGTCATCTTAACCTCACATAACAATAATTTGCTGATTTTATGACTTGTGGGATCAACCCTTACATATTATAGTGTGATTTAGGACTTTAATATTTTTCAAAATCTATATTAATCCTTGAATATACAATTATGTTCAACACTTTCCATAATTTCCCTCATGTCATGGTCTTTATGATCATGTTATGCCTCTTTCTTATAACTACCAGAACCTTCAAAGGATATATCCATCCATGTCAAAATAACTCCAAACATCTTACCACATTTTAAAAACATTAAAATAGATTCCAATGGAATTAAAATTGATAATATTAACAAAAAATCCAACATCATATCTTTTTGTTAAAACATAAAGAATCTCGTGACATAACCAAAAATCTATTTCTCTATATGTGACCCTTAAAACTACTATTTCATGTCATTATAATTACTTTGTTTTCAATATGAACCACCAAATTATAATAGTGAAACACTTTTAAATATTATTATTGAACTATGGAAGTAATAACTAATAGATTCTACAAAAAAAATCCAAATTTGTCATTTCATTCTATCCATTAAGGTCTCCCTACCATTAAGGGATTCCCTCATCACAACACATTCAAAATTCAAAAATTTAGTCTCCCTTTCTCAATAAATAAAGGTAATAATAACAATAATACTTAAAAATTAATTTTTTTGAGAAGTGTCCCTCCACCAAAAGGCCGAGGAATTAATTCATAAAAATAGTAAGTTTACAAAAGACGAAAGTGTGGGATTTTATTACAATCATCCCTATAAAAAAGAAGTAGGGTCTCAGGAAGGGAATCCGACCAGGTAATAGGTTTTCCAACTCCAAAGTTTGTAAGACTATACACAACCCTCTTAGCCTCTCGAAAGGCATGCATGATGATGAAGTTGAGAGTTGAAAGGGTCTCCATGCATTGCATCCACTTTGCAGTGAGCCTCCAAGAGATAAGCATTTCACTATTCCTGATGTCCTGGAAAATGGAAGAAGAGTCACTCTCAAGCAAGATATTAGACCGGCTCTTAATTTTAAAAAAATAAACGACATGTATGATCCCGAGAATTTCAGCTTCAAGAGAGCTTGTCATGCCACAAGAACCATAGAAACATCCTTTGATGGAGTCCTCGTGAGCCCTAAATATCACACCATAACCCGAAGGTCCAAGATTCCCTTTTCAGGTGCCATCCAATGGGGGAAAGGAGGGATCCAAAAAACCTCCATGGAGCCCAAAGTAGGTCTGAAATTTTCTTTAACATCCAGATTTTTTAGAACCTTGAAGTCTTGAATAGTGTTGTAGTATTCCCCCAAACAGATAGCCAACACATCCCTAATAACCGAAAAAATCTGCATCAAGGAGTTCTTCAAGCAGTAGCCCATCCCATTTTATATTACAGCGTTTCGGAGCTGCCAAATAGTGTGCATCACTTCTGCAATAGGCATAGAGAGGAGAGAAAGAATTTGGGGTGAAACCTGAATAACCGAACAACAACATAGAAGGTCCTACAGTCTCAAATATCTGAGGCCATACATATCAAATGAACCCAAAACCTGCTTCCAAATGGCCACGACTGTTGCACAAGAGAGGAATAGGTGATCCGCATCCTCCCGATGGCTATGACACATAACACACCTTGAGCATCGCTGCAAACCAAACATTTGGAATACCTCATCATTGGGTAATTTGTTGTAAACCAACCTTCAGATAAGTGTCAGTCAAGTATGCATAATCCATACTTTATTGAAGACATACAACCATTTAAAATCAACATTAATACCCTGAATTGCATGAGAGTAATACAGACTGCTAGTTAGAATCCCATTTCTAGCTGGCTCCCAAGATATGAAATCAGGGTAGGAGACAAAATTGTAATTACCAATTAAATCATGATGGTCATCTGATAGGTTTACTAAAGGATTATCCATAAAATCCTTTATGGAGACCTGCACCCCTGATCTTATAGGAGCATTCTGAAACTCATCAAAAATAATGTTACCTATCCAATTATCAAGCCAGAACTTAAGATTGGAGTTTCTGTTGATAATCCATCTAGAGCAGGTCAAAATATTTTGGAAGGAATATTTAACTTCTATCCAGAGGGAGGAAACAATGTATGCATTTCTACCAAGCATAAATCTATTAGAAAATCAATATTTGAGGAAGACCATAGATTCAGAATTAATATGCATGATATTCTAGGCTAAGCAGGCTTGAAGGGAGTCATTAAAGAGAGGAATATTTTTTATTCCCATGCCACCAGAGTGGAGAGGTTTACAACAGGCCTTCCAAGGGACATTTACTAACTTCTTTTCCAGGACACTACCACTCCAGATAAAATTCATGATGGATGTGTTCAATCATTTTTGAAGGCCCCTTGGCCATTTATAGAGCATAAAGGATTAAACCAATTTATAAATGATGATAGAATTCACCAAAAAAATTCTCCTAGACATAGAAATACTTTTCCCTTTCTAGGTTGAGAGCTGGCCAATGACTCTGTCCACAATTTCAGAGAAATAAGAGGCCCTAGGGCGCCCCTAGAAGAGAGGGACGCCCAGATAATGAAAAGGTAGAGATCCTTCCTTGATTACCAACTCTGAAAGAGTCCATTGCTTCTTGGGAATAGAAAAACTCTTCCCAAAGTGAATGGAATATTTATCCCAACTAATACACTGATCAGAGACACTTTCATAATTCTGAAAATTTTGTTTCAAGACACATACATTATTCTTTCCCCCTGTTGGAATAAGATGATATACTCAACGTAAAAAAGGTAAGAGGGAACAAAGAGGGAACTTGATGCTTGAACTGGATTGAGATGTCATTGATAGACCATGTGAGTAATGATTATTCTAAGATAGTTTTTAGCAATGGAGAAGAGAAGGATTGAGAGGGGTCCCCCTTTTTGACTCCCCTAGAACAAGAAAAGTAGCCCCTAGGTGAGCAGTTGAGAAGAACCGAGACCTAGGCTGAACTAAAGAGGGAGGAAATCCATTTAATAAAAGTATCACTGAAACCAAATTTCTCAAGAACCTTATATATAAAAGGCCAATCCAGAGTGTCAAAGGATTTTTTTAATATCAATCTTGAGGGCCATTCTACCTTCTCTTGTAGGAATTCTGAGCAGATTATGACACTCTGAGGCAGAACAAATACACTCCTATATAGATCTTCATTTGATAAAGCCGAATTGGTTCTATGAAACAATCATAGAAGCAATACTTGATAACCAGTTGGAAATAATCTTGCTTATGACCTTATAGCTTGTGTTCACCAAGGCAATTGGCCTAAAAAGATAGATCTCACAAGCATTCTCAACTTTAGGAATAAGAGTAATAAATTGAGAATTGAGGCCTTTAGAGAGTTCCCCTGAGGAAAAGAAAGAGGAGAATAACTTTCAAACATCCCCCTTGATGACATCCCAATATTTATGGTAAAATAAGTTATTGAAGCCATCTAGGCCCGGAGCACTAGAGGCGTTGAGGCTGAAAACAACATCTTTGACTTCAAATTCCAAGGGAGTGGAAGTGAGGATAGCATTATCAGAAGCAGTAAACAGAGTAGGAATGATGCCATCCTTCAGAGTTCCCCCCAAAAGGAGGTCCATTGAAGATATTAGTGAAATAATCAATAATGTAATCAGCAATATTTTCCTTATTGTCTAAGATCTGATCCTCGACCTTCAAAAAGAAGAAGGGTCGGCTGGCGTTTCTAATTCTGTGGAGAGAATTAAAGAACTTTGTATTCCGATCCCCCTATTATAGATATTTAATTTTGAAGGTCTCCTTGATGGCCTTCTACTTAATATTAAGAAGAGATTTAGTTTATAAGCAAGCATGGATTCCTTGGAGAAATCCAGATTGAAGTCTACTTTGGAGGCCTCATCTTGGAGATTTTGTAGAGAGGATTAAATCATGAGAATGAGTACCAACATCAAACTATGCTTTAACTCCTTGAAATACCTATGAAATTCATGAGTTTATAATAATAGAACATCCTTCTCAATAAAATTATTCATTGGGAAATCTAATCATGATTAATCATGAACAAAGAGTGTGCAATTCCTGGGGAATCCCATAAAAATTCATACCTTCAATATTTTATTTAAATATTACAACAATATAATAGTGTTAGTATTATGGGGGAAAACAATATTTTTTAAGATATTACATGTATAAGGAACTTAACTTATTAAATACAATGTATATACTTTGATATATTTTCATTTAAGTGATTCTTAATCACGTTTCTAAACATGATCTCTAAATGTATCCCATGGTATTCTTGTGGTCATGAATACACTAGTATATAATTGATAAATACTATTTAAAATGACTTAAAATATTAGTGAAATATTTTATTCATAAATGATATAAAAATAGTTTAATTTATTTTAATACCAAATATAGAAACCAAATTCATGCCTACCCTAATTTTTTTTTCAGGATATCCTCTTTCTTGACCCAGAGATAATGGTATCCTATCCTAATTTCGATCTTGGAAAAATATTTGGTTCCATTTAATTTATATAATAAGTCATCATATCTAGAGAATGTGTATTTTTTATAGAAAATTTATTTAAATTCCTATAATAAATACCTAAGAATAATGTTCTATTCACTTTTTTGAAAAAAAATCCAGAGCAGGCCAAGGTAAGGTTATTGGTTATATGAATCCTTTGTTCTACAAATCCTCTAACTGAACTTTCAAATCCCTAGTTTTATTTAGTGTTATTTTATGGTATGAATAGATAATATAGTTATATATACAATTAAAACTAATGAAAAAATATACTTTACAATCAATAGGTACTCTAGATATGTCATTTGAAAAAACATATAGATATTGGTTCACTATCTCTAAAAATACTACAAGAGTAACTGTTCTCATCACCCTCAAAACCATAAATTCTATATAATATTATATAATCCCCAAAACAATTATCATAGGATATTTTATAACACCATTAAAATCTCAATCCTCTTTTAATGTGTCCATCTCGCCTTATGGAGTATGAAAGATTACTCTACAATCAATATAGGATTCACTTGCAGTCAACTAGTCCATGGAAATAATTATATCAAGAATGATCATGTTGAAGATGGAAAATTTTAATGATTATTTCTTTATATATATCATAATAGAACATGATATACACCTAAATCCCAGACTATATTATTCTCCTAAAAGTTCCTATATGTGCATGACATGCAACATCAACTCTACACACAAACAGAAATGATATTCTACTCATTACATAATAAATGAAAGAGTGAAACATGTGTTAAATAATATATAAATGATAGTAGATTCAATAAATAAAGTACCAATAGCATTATAAAGTCTTACTTATATCCATAATTGATCCTTCTCGATTAAAAAATAACCCTACTCCTTCTAAAAAAGGTATCATCCACCTAGCTAAAATAGTGCTTATTTTAATCCTTGTTAGTCATAGAATCACTATTTGTAAGCATGTATATTATCAATAACTAATTTATAGAGGAATAAATACCTATTATTGTGATTATATAGTCTAATTGGATTCATTAATTTTATATACTCTCAAAGATTCTAACAATAATGCTTCAGTTGTCCAAGCTTTCCTAATCAAAAACAAGTTTGATGTTATTTTGGGAAATTACTATTTAAATTATTAAATGACCCACACTAAAAACATTTAATTTTTATATCTCATTAATCTATAGAATAATTAATTTCCTTCGATTAGTTTTATTATTTCCCCATTCTATGAGAATAATTATCTCACATCCTATTCTCCCAACTACTCGATCTACTTACTCTACTATATCCAACGGCCCGAAGGCCTTCAATTTTTTTATTATAAGATAATCCCCCTTTTAAGGGAAAAAGGGGGGAACCCAGACTTCATGGACATAGGAAATCACATGACCCAAAGGTTAAAGAGAGAAAAACAAACAAGATAACAACATGGATCAGCCCCACCCTAGCAAATGATCATGAATAATCCTCCACTTTTACAAGACAATTCAGCAAGAAAATGTCTTGTGTCAAAGCACATGCCCGATCCGACAACTGACGCCATACCCTCTCAAACAACCAAATATGAAAATCCCTGCAGAGATGGAACACAAGATATGAATCCTCCATTGAGACTAATCCATGCAGTCAATACAGCTGCATCACCGCCACCAATCATGAGACAATTTCACCACAATCAACGACTATCCTGGTCGAATCACAAAACACCTCACAACCACCGCCGTAGAGGCCCAAAAGTCAAAACAGGAAGCCAAAAAATCCAGAATCCCACAAAAACAAACGAATCCAAATCATCCAAGCCAAAACCCTAAAAAAAACAAAGCAGTAGAGACGTAATTCCTCCCCCTCCGAAGAACTAAAAATCAACCAAGCATCCTATGGAAATCGGAACCGCTCGTGAGGTGCCAGAACCCTCAGCACTGAATACTCAGAGCCACGCCAAGATGTCGCTGATGGTTGGGAAATTGGGCCGAACATCAGTGCTAGTAGAGACATTATTAAAAAAGTAATCAAGGGACGAGACGCTCGTCGCATCACCACAAATCCATCGACACCGGAAACTGGAGCCGGAAACCCTGAAATCCAGATGCGCCACTCTGAAGCCAGGTCAGACCTGAGCCAAACCAAGACTAGAAGAAGCTGAGAAAATCCAGGCCAGAGGGGGAAGGGAGAGGAAGAAAAGGGGAAACCCTAGCCGCTGTGGAAAAAGGGGTAGACGCCGCTCAGAGGCTCTATCTCCATAAGATATTTCAACTTTCTCTACTTGGTTAAGTGAAATTATTTATACCTCAATAGTTTCCAATAAATTTCTTATCAATATAAAATACCTTATTCACCATATAAATATAATTTTTGATGAAAAAAATACCCAATATCGATCATATATAGGGTTACAATCTTGACTCAAGTCTCCAAGCCTTCAAAAAAATGCTTATAGATATCTCTAGTGAAAACTGATCCCGGTTCATAAATCGAGCTATATACTCCATCACATTCACAAATCACTTGTAAAAGTATAAAAAATGTAACATTTGATAAAAAAAATATGTGGGCATAAATATTGATTAAATATCTTCTTAAACCCTTACCAAGATGGTTCATAACACAACCAAATATTATCACTATCTTGCAAGTACATATAGCATATATGTATCGAGATTCTATTTTACATACTGTAAAGTGTAAAAGAACATGAATATTTTCTTGATCCTCTTTAACCACAATTCTGATACTTTATTTCTTGAATCCCCATGAAAAAATTCGGGATTTTTCTATTGAAAATATTGGAATCTGTCCATTTAAGGAGGTTCATTCGGTGTAAATTCCCTATTTACCATGTAAAATTTTTATACTAAGCTCCTAAGAAACTATTTATATATTGGATGATCATTAGGTAACACATTATCTATGGTTTACTCTCATATATTTAAAATAGGACTCCGTAGTTATATCATTTTACAATTCCCAAGGAATGGACATTAAACTAATCCATAAAATAAACATTTTTATAAGTTCTTTACTCATTAAAAGATTAATTTAACATTACTTAAAATTATATTTCAACTACCTGAAGAAACACTTTCTCAAACCACACCCATTGGGTCCCTTAACAATACATGATACACTTTTCAACCCACAATCACACTAATCACAAACAACATTTTTCTAGAAAATCAATTTTGAAAACCACTTAAAATAACCACTATTTTCAAATAATATATTTTGAAATAAACTTCATAGAAAAACCATTAATTTTCACTAAAATATATAGACACGATAAATTTACTATCTATAAATACCTATATGACACTTAAAGACCATATTTTTCATTAAATAATGGTAATATACCAAAAAAACTCTAATGAAAGTCAATGAGAGGTTCATAGACCACATTTTCAACTCATACTCATCTTTTATTATGTATAGTTTAGCTATTACAATTTATAACTAATGTATAAGTTCTAACACAACCTATCTCTATAAATACCATACAAATAAACCAAACTAATACTATTTCTAACATCCTAACACATTTACCTATCTAAAGTCAATGTGAAATATTAATTGATCTTATATATAACCCCTTTCCCAAAAAATATTGGTAATAAATTCTATGAGATAAAGTAATTACCTTTATAGTAAGGCTTTACCTAATATAATATATATTCTTAAATTTGAGATTCTTTTGAAATTTCATCATGAGGTATTTGGGACTTGAACATACTTGCATCAATATGTCATAAAAATTATATCATATTAGAAATACTATATCTATAACTACATGATTTATGATGCCCTAAGTTAGATTGACCACTAAGAAGGGGGTAAATCAATGGTCTTATTTTAGGAATTATTTTTTTGAACTAAACCTCTTGAACTTATTAAGGTTTTTATCCACTCAATGAATTCTCACAAAATAAAATCATATAAAATATAATGTTAATAGAGAATAACTCATAGGATTTACAATGTTTGACTAGAAATACCTATGCCTTATTGTGATTGGTTAGTCCCCCCAATTATAAATTCTTACTCTATCTAAAAAAGTGGTTACAACCACTGAACTTCCTAGTCTTATTAACATAGATTCATAGAATGTTTTATCCTTTGAGACACCCAAGAGGGTCTTACAGCTTCACAATTCAATGCTACAATTTATGATCCAAAATATAAATATCTTTATCTAATCCTGGTTGCTACTTCACCACTTGGAAAATGATATTCCTCAATGAATAGGATGGATGAACAAGGATAATCTTGTACAACTCTAACTCTTATATGTCGAAGTATTCTTTATATAATGGTCATTAATATTTATTATCACATCAATTTTTTATATGAATTGGTTCTCCTCAGTGCTTTGAATACTGAAGAACAACAATTCTCTTTATTCTTCAATGAATCCAAGTTTTAAACTCCTTATCTCTTTAATAAATTGATGTATCGGGCTCTTCAAATATTCTTAGATAGTGTTTTTGAGTTCTCTCAATGTTATCAATAAATTTTTATTTAATTTATAATTTTTTTTATTCACATAATATTATGAATATTTAGTTTCCATTTGTATTTAAAAACTCCCTCAAGTCTCAAATAATTGGCAATCTCCTCATTCAAATATGAAAGATATTTCCATTTTGAATTCACCCTTTAGTATTAATAAATTATTCATTTAAATTACCTAACTATTAGTATATTTCCTTCTTTAAAATACTCTATAAAAATAAATTAATTAAAATCATCAAGAATCACTATCCACATGAATGAACTCATAAATATTATATAGAAAAATTTCCTTTCATTGTGGAACTCATATCAACACCTAAATTATGCTATGGACGGTTTTCCATCATCCTTAGATTAGCTCATGATCATATAAATGATCATGGTTTTTGAATCTATAAATATTGGTTTAAGAATCAACTAATTTAATTCTCCATTTATTTATATTATTTATTCTGAATATTCTATATATTTTTCACTGAAAGTCGTCCTTATAAAGCTTTATTTAGTCAACACTTTTCTCAAAATTAGGATAAGTACATTATGATTATGGATTTCAGGATTATTTATATAATGGTTACGTATCCTTGTGCTTTTGGAGATGATGGTTATGAATCCTTAAAGATGGTGTTTACCTTAATTGATGTGTAGGTATATTATATATACATATTTCATGAATGGTGATTAAATAGATTGGATCCCACAAATATTATTCTAACAATGGTTAGATGGTGATTATTCATAAGATATAAATAATTTTAATGATGTACTAGTGATATTTACATGTTAACAAAAATAATTCTTATATATATCTCAATACTTGGTCATTTGCGAAGGGTTTCAGCACTGAAATTCCAAACTTCACTCCAACAAATTTATAACCTCTTCACCATAATCTGGGGGATTCTAAAACACTCAAAACTCACTTCCAAATTAATATATAAAATGTCTCTATATCCATAAACATATTCCATTTCTTTCCATGAAGATCAGAACAATAATCATCACAATAAATATGATGATTCTTTTTAAATCTATCCAACTAGATTTCTAATTCACAACCTTTTAATCCTTTTCCATTTAACATGGTTTTTCACTCATATACTCACTACACTTTGAATTTACTTATCAATCCTTAATTGAAAGAAATATTTTACTTATTCAAATAGGAACTTCAATCTCTCCCTTTTTATTTATTGATTAATAACCTTTTCATCACTTCTAAATTCAAAGAAATTCATCTCATACTTATTAAAAATAAATGTAATGGGAATATGGGGGACTTATCATCTCACCATCTCCTTCACATGATATAAAGATATATTCCAATCCTCATTTAAATTATAATCATGTATTGATCCACTTATGAGAGAAGGATGAAAACACATGATATTCTTTATCAAAGGGATTTAAGTTAGTCCACTCTAACTCCACTTAGACTAAACCAATGTAGAAAATAAGAGGGATTTAACAAAGTTTATAAATTTTATCCACAAGAAACCACACAAGTGATAAAATTATCAAAATCCCATTATATGGTATGTTATAAATAGATTTATTGAAAAGTTATGAAACTTGTACTCAACTCAATAAACCCATAAAAAAGATCAAGCGTGGGACATATTAACTCCCCATTTTACTTATTTTTCATTAACTAACACTCTTCCTTTATAAAAATGTTGGACATAGAAAAATACGGGTTGTAAGTTTCTTTTTAAAATATATTTATCCAATGATTTATAACTATATTGAATTTAAAAATTCACTGTGTAATAGCCCCACCTTCATTTTTTCTCCCCCTCAAGAGATGCACTCAGTCTTTCCTCTTCATGGAAGTTGGAAAGTTTAATAAAAAACACCTTATTTATTATCTAACAGTGATAGATCCATCATTATCCTTCAACTACCTGCATGTAAGCACAAATAAACAAGAATAATATTGTATAAAGAGGGGCATATTTTATCCTCATATGTAACAATTAGGTTGAGTGTTTTCTCTCAACCCAGGATTCTATTTTTTTGTACCCATGGTTGTGAAACACTCCCCATAAATTCAAAAGAGGGACTAAACACCCTATTTCCAGGCACAATTTTCTATAAATACATAAGTACCACATGGGGAGAGGGGTTGTATCTGATACAATTAATAATTCAATTTGGATCACCACATAACATGAGGCCTTTTCTAGATGGTTTGGGGGACCTAGAAAAACAATGTTTTGTGGGTTTTCACCTAGATCATACAATATTGTATGTAACAATGTTGGTAAGTTGATACACCCTTTCTTGATCCGGTATCTGAGCATATGGTAAGATTTAAATTCCTTATATAGTGACGACGGGGGTTTTATTACCCCCATGGTTGTGAATCACTCCCCTCGTATTCATGATAGGGACTAACCTCTATCATATTGTGTTTGATCTTCTATAATGACATAATTCCCACATGGGGTGAGGGGGTGTATCTAATAAAATTAATAAGTCAATCTAGATACCTTTCCACCTTGAAACGAGACCTTGTATAGATTGTTTAGGTACTCAAAAAACAATTATGTGGATTATAATCCAAAGTGGACAATATCATGTATAGTAGTGCTAGTGGGAGAATCCACCCTTTCTTAATCAAATAAACTTATCTGGTAGGTATTTCTTAATAATAATTGTTCTGTACATGTTTTTCATGATTTATTTTCTATTTTTAACCACACCATTTTTTGAGGAGTTATCTCTATTGAGACTCGGTGCCTTTTACCATGATTCCAGAGATAATATTCTACCTGAATTCTTGTAAACTTTGTACAATTGTCATTTTGGAGCTTTATAATTTTTATCTAAGCATAATTTCATCTTATCTATTATATTTATTAATGAAACTAAACACCTAGTACTTGTGGGTAATTAAAAATATCATGGTCATTCTATTGTAATCATTAATGAACATAACATAATATCTATTCTCATAAATGGATCTTGATTAGATAGGTCCACACTCATCAATGTGCACTAATCCCATCACTCTTTTCAACTTTTTTTTCTTTTTCCTTGTAAGTATTTCAGGTAATATTCCTGAACTAGAAATCATTGCACACGTGTGTACGATGACATGATAGATTAGGAAGATCTCGATCTCGATCACTTTTTACCATTTCTTCTAAGGGATGTTGGATCAAATAACCAAGATGTTTATGCCATTACCTGTTCTTAGTTTCCTTGGATAAAAACACATATCTTCTCCTATATTCAAAATATAGATATTAACCTTAATGTTTTTCCCATTAATTACCACTATATTTTCTTTTCCTTTAAATATACACATCTTATTGGTAAATCTTATTGAATTGCCCATGTCACATAGTTTCTTGGCACTAATAATGTCATGATTGAGACCTTAAAAAACTATGAAATCTATGCATATCATATCTTTGACTCTGAATTTGTATTTCCAAGTTCCAATAATCCATATGCCTGTATCATTGAAAAATTTAATTACACCTTTCTTTTTATTCTTAATATACCTGACAAGATCCTTATTTCCCATAATATGGTAAGTGTGTCCACTTTCAATGAACAATGGACCAGTATGATCAGATAATTTTATGAAAATATCTACAACTGATGCCTTCTCATATTTTCCTTTATTGATCCATGTCATTGGTTTCACAACTAGTGTTGATTGGCATGCCTTGTATTCTTTAGAGTAATATGAAATAACTTTATCTTTTAAATCTACAAATCAATTTTATGTTTGCATCTAGTTTGGTGATTCCTTGAGCTAGTGTATATGACCACTTTGGGATTTACTTGGAACATTCCTATATATATTTTAAGATAAAAATCTACCCAAATTTCTATATCTTACACACCATACAAGTAACTATAAAAATCATCCCTGTAATACTAAACTCTTCATGGCTGCCTCTAATACTCTTATTCCCCTTGGTTTATCTTAGCTATGGAAGAGACATTTTGGGAATATCTCATGTAGAGACCCAAAGCTTGACGTACATAGACATTACATTACTTTTGCGGAATATATAATACATAACAAAAATAGACACTAAAGGACCGTAATAGTTTAGTGTCTTTGGAAACTTGGAATATAAACTTCTAATCATGTTGAAGGATCTTCAACATCTCCCATAATGATCTTCCCCTTTTTGTTTCCTTACATAAAACCTTTCTTTTAATCCTAGGGGAAAAGAAAACATAAAAAGGGTGAGCTCAAATGATCAATAAGGGTAAGCATGGAGAAAATAAAACAAACCATATATATTTGAACTTAAAAACATGAACATATTGTTTAAACATCAAGATCTTGAGAAATGACATAAAACATGGCAGTACGTAAGGCAGAGATCATATTGAAACATCAATCATGATAAAATAGAATGGGAATAAAACTTGTAATTGTGGAAAAACATTAAGCACATGATATGATTTCCATAGTATCCAATGCATTGCTGCCAAGACCATCTTAGTGGACAAAGTTCCTTACTGAACTGGGTTTACTTATCGTTCCTGCCCTGTATTACTGAACCGGATTTAGTTGTCATTTCAGCCATGTATATATCATGAGATATAAATCTTTACCCAATGCATTGGAGGGAGATATAGGTCCCAACCATCTCATAATGAAATCATTCTTACTTGTGCCCCAAAATAAACATAAATCATTCATCACAACCCAAAGAATAAAATGGGTTTCATAAACATCATCCCATCATAACATAATCCATATAAAACAAATGGATATCATTTCATCATAAGAAAAGTGAAACCATGTAAATCATAGAGAACCTATACTTGAAAAATACACATATGAAATAATGTCATCTTATATTGAAAATGTTTTTGATGAAACACTTGAAATGAATTCTTGAGGAAAATATCCTTTCTTCTTGAAAATCATTTTCTTTTCACAAAATTCCAAGAAATTTTAAAAGAAACGAATTTTGATGAAAATAGTCATGAAATATTCTAGAGTAAGCTTCATGAAAATGAGGCATTATAAAACCATAAAAATCCGTTCACTCCATATAAGTTAAAAACAACATTCTTCTTGTACTTTTGCTGGAAAGTCAAAAAGTACCTCGTATGGTAAACAAAAGAAAGATTCCTTACATACCATGTAGTAAAAGTAAAAGATGGGTAAAAATGGATTTAAACATACATGTAATAATAGTAAACTTTTTATGAAAACATTTTTAGAAATCATGTACATGGATGATAACTATAACCCCCGTAAATACTTACGCATAAGCAATCTCAGATTAAAATGAGAATTCCAAATTATCCCTTACCTTAAGTCCGATATGCTTCGTACGTATCCGAACCTCCTGTATAATGATTTAAATAATGTCATTGACTTATTAAATAATAATATTAATTGTTATTATATCATATATGGTTCACTTATGACTTTATATTACCCGTTCTTTTGTAAATCCATGTTAAAGCAGCGTTTTGGGTAAAATCGTTTCATTTATTGTATGTGTTTCGAATTGTTGTTCTTGATATTATTACTTATATCCTGATTTACTTAATTTCATAATGTAAAAAATGATTTATATATAATAAATATTCAATATATACATATATATGATAGATTGATAAATGGAATGAAATACACCGTTCATGGAGACGGTAGGCCGTACGTACGCATGAACACTTTTTTCGTTTCCTTATTGAATTGAATGGATTTAAATAGATGAAATACATATATATTCATAAATAAAGTAGAATTATTATGTCATATATTTCATTATTATTCATTATATATACTATATAATCATTCATTAATGGTTAACATGAAGAATGAATCTTATCGCGTTCGTGGAGACGGTTGTCCGTACGTACGCACGAGCGATGATATCGTTCCCATGATCATGTAACTGTATTGAAGTGTATGTATACTATTTCAGAATCAATATCACTTTACAATAATCACATATATTTATTCTTTACACCATACCTATCCAAGTAAGGTGGTGGTGGAAAACAAATTACACCACAACGTGGAGACGGTATTCCGTATGTACGCACACGCGGTGATTTCATTTTCTGTAGGATGGATAAAAGATGGAATAAGGTTGTTTCATATTTATAATAAAATATATGAATATGAGTGATACTGATGTTATTGCTTCATAATTAAACAACTAAATAAGAGGAAGTAGAAGAATAAATAAATTTGAAATAATTGGTAATGGATATTACTTCTTCTTCAACGCGCCTCTTTGAAACCTCCTCTTAGGGCAATAAAATTGGTCTTTGAAGAAGACCAGGACATCTAAAATATTTCTAGGGAAGTTGATAAGGGAAATGGTCAGGTTTTGGCTGAGCTTGAAGGCTCAAAGTTGTGTAAAGATGAGATGGAGGAGGTTCCCTTTTATATGGGAGGAGAGGGGAACCTTTGGAATCCTCAACAATATTAGTTTAATATAAATTAAAACCCCACATAAAAACCTCTAAAATGACTCAATTAAAATATTAGATTATATAGGGTTGTAATCGTATCAACAAATCAAATTTAGACATGTTTTGATCCTATTTTAAACTTTATCATTTTGATTTATCCTTATTTAATCTATTTAATTTTATTTGTGGTAATAAAATTATAAATTATAAATTGTTATAAATAATCACTTATGTGTTGTTAATTTTCCATAATTGGACACTTTATGACATTAAATACTCTATAAATTTAAATTTATAATTTTTAAATATTTTTGTGAATTTTAAACTATTTAATAATATGTTATTTTTATAATATAATAATAGTGTCAATTTTGACACTATTTATTTATTTGAATTTAGATAAAATCCAAACAGAGGATATATTAGAAATAAAATATTTAATAGGTTCCTAACATGTCATATTCATCAAGAAAATTAGTGGATCATATTAAATAGTTAATATAATATTTATTTTACTATTTTTAAAACCATTTATTTGATACTTCTCTTAATAAAATAATTTCTACAACATTTTTGTATAATTATTAAATATACTTATTTGTTGTATAAAAATTAAAACTAAAATACTAGGATAAAGATAAATATTATAGATTTCATAAGAATAATTTTAGTCGGATTTATATTCTAAAACACCCAACTTTTAAATTTTTATATTTTTTAAATTATGAAGGTGAAAACTTTGACATCATTTAAAATAAAATAATATAAGTGTCATAATCACTTTTATAAGACTCCAAACGGTCATTTATTCGGTAATTGGATGATTATGGTGTATATATACACTACCAATAAGTTTTTTTCAGGTTTTTGAGCCTTTTAATGGGTATTATTATTTCAATAAAAACTATATTACTTATTTTTCACTAAATAAATAATTTCTGCATCATTAATATATAAGCTATTAAGGTAAATAAATATCTCTTAAAAATTATAAATAAATTACCATGATAAAGAAAAAAATTTTATATTTAAAATGAGTATTTATAACCGAATTTACTTTCTATATAAACTTATATTAAAAATACTTTAATTATTAAAGTTGAGTGAGACATATTTCACTTTCCTTTAAATAAAATAAACTAAAGGTCTTAATCACCTCCAAGTGGGTTCCAATGGATTCCATTTCGACCCAAATATGCCTTAGGACAAATATAAGAATCCAATTATATTAAAAAAGTGTTAGGGTAATTTTATAATATTATATTTACCCTTAATTACCCGATTTACCTTTTACTATTGTAAATAAAATTTACCGTAGTTACTATTCACAATGACCAAAAATAAAAAATATCCTATTAACATAATTTGGACCCACTGATTCCAAATATGTAATCCATTTTTTTTTAAATTCAATACACAAAAGTTTCAGAAATTAATTTAAAATTAATCCCGTTGTTAAGAAAACGAGTTTTAAAATTTAAAACATTGCAAAATATTGAAATGATTTTACCTATGAATTCAATGTAAAATCAAGGATAATGACATACATTATATTAAATGGTAAAAATATATTCTATTTATACTTTAAAACCATTAAATATTATAATTTAACCATATAAATTATTATGATGAAAAATGTTGTTTTTAATTAAAATATAGCGTGTTTTTACTATTCATTAAAATATGAAAGTTATCAGAAAAATATCAAAACTTTATCCAATGTAAATTTTTATATCCTGATTCAAAATAAGAAATTTATTTTGTAAAATTTAACTTATAAACTTGTCAAAATTTATATTTAAAATGGGTGCGCCATCAAAAGGCGGCAAAACTGCATTTTTTGAAAAATAGTTAGTTTACCCAAAAAAATTATTTTGTTCTCATACCATGTTCTATAAAATGTGTAAGATGAGTTATAATGTCATAAAATTCAAAATTTATTTACTACTATTCATAACGGCTAGTTTATAATAATATTATAACCATATATCGTTGTTTAGTGAAACCTGAAATTGCGTACAACACACGCTATCGAGGAAGGGTGCGATTGCGTGTAATGCAAGCCAAGTCAGGGTTGCATGTCATGAAAGACTCCTTTGTTGTTGCGT
This sequence comes from Viscum album, assembly GCA_963277665.1. Classification (NCBI taxonomy): domain Eukaryota; kingdom Viridiplantae; phylum Streptophyta; class Magnoliopsida; order Santalales; family Viscaceae; genus Viscum; species Viscum album. The sequence continues at coordinate 1,810,758,190 of OY728155.1, forward strand.
ATAACAAAATCCAACCATATTTCATTTATAAATTGAATATATATATATATATACACTAAATGTTTCGTAGAGTAACTACTATCAAACAAACTTGAAATTGTGTGGAACACGATCCAAGATTAGTGTTGCGTATACTGTAAGCCAATACAGTGTTATGTATAGCGCAAGATAATCTTGGTGTAGTGTACAATATAAGATATGAAAGAAATTAAAAAGAATATATCTTATAAAATCTCGGGTTGGTACGTCTCATCTTTCCATAATAATAACCCTTGATACAAGGTCTATTTCTTTGTGTCATTTCTATAGGATCCGTTGTTCCTTGGGTTATCAGATTCTGATTTATACCTAAATCAACCTTCAAATTTAGATTGGATTCTCATGGTCAATCATAAACAAAATTTTCTTTCTATTTATGATCAAGCCTCATACCAATATTTTCATTTGGATATGAATATTGATTATAATTTACTAGACCTTCATTCTCTTCTATCACCTTTTCTATCACCATAGTGATCTGCTTTCTTGATTTCATACCATGAGTAAAAATTCTCTCATGGTCATTAAATTTTCATTACAGTCCGACAACTTCCTCCTCAAGGTATTTGATACATTTCACCCAATATTTCAATGTCTTGGTAAAACCATCAATAACATTGGTTTATTATTAAAATTTAATCTTGTACTCAATGACCTTCATCAAGTTATATAGATTTTTATATATGACCTTTTCAATTTCTTCATTTAGTTAGGACTTCTCTTCTTCTTGTTGTTATATATTTTGGCATCATACAATTATTTCTAATATTTATTTATTTTGAATTTCTATGAAGTGATTCAGACCCCAGTGGCCCATATCTAGTGCATACTACTAGCACATCATCATGATTACAAATAATCAAATCCTAAAGGACCGTTCTGTATAGTATTATTCATAAACTATATGCATACATGAGTCTTGAATTACAATTAAATACAAAAATTATAACATTTTTTTAAAATAACCTTCTTCCATTTAGTATATCCCTATATATCAATTATAGTAAACTTTTTTAAATCTTATATAAAGGAAACAAAAGAAGGGTGAGATCAAATACTCAGTAAGGGTTAAGTATAGTGGAAGATATCATGAATCAACAATGAATAATTAATATTGAAAGGTAAATAAATAAGCACACATTCCATTTAAATAACTAGATAATGAATAATAAATATTTCAAGGTAAATAACTAATCACACATTCCATTTAAATACCATTATATAACATAATCAATATGGAAAGGTAGGTAAATGGAAACCATGCCATTTAATCAATTAATTGAGAATGAAATGCATCCACATATTTTTTTCATATTGAAAATATCATGGATAATAGTAACTAAAATATTAATGAAGTAATTATTAATTATTAAACATCATGTATGAGTCACATGAAAACCTATACCATCAAGACCTTTCAAAAGATGGTTTAAAACTATAGGTAGAAACTCATTTAATTCAGCCAAATGATTTTTCTCATGAGAACTTGTCAATGCATCGAGGGTATATATAAATTCTCCACCCCACACATCCCTACCACTCAAAATAATTCCTCATATATCAAAAAATAAATTTATTTTATAAACAACTTTCCTTATAAAATATCTTTATTGAGTAAAGAATACATATTTATCAATATTTCCACAAATAATTGAATAACTATTAAAGTAATCACCGTATTTAAAAATGGAATATAGTTTAGGAAATAATCATATCCATCACACAAGAATATGTATATTTAATATAATTTTAATTTCCAATTAAAAATTATTACCATAAAGTGATTGTTTCAATATAAAGTTAATAATCATAAAATAAAGTGATATTTCACAATAACTTTCATCACTTGGTAATTTTCAAATGAAATCCAACTAGATAAAATAATTAAAATTTAAACAATAAAATGCAATGAATAATGTTTTATTCACGATATTACATGTAAAATTAGTAGTATATACACCACATATAAGTTAATTAGTGCATAATAATAAATAAGTCTCAATGGAAGGTAAATTGAGATGAAATCCTTTACCTCATGCTTTCCTTTTAGTCGTGTATTATTATAACTACTATATAGTGGTTTTAAACATGTTATTAACTTATAATATAAGCATATTAATATTTATAATATAATATATGATTATTTTGTAAAATCTTATCATCATTTTTTTTATAATGTTTTATTACTTTCACTATTTCGGGTGTTAATTGCCTTGTTTTTCGAATATGTTTTGACTTGTTATTATTTTATTCCTCTTATATAAACCATGATTTTATTAAATAAAGAATTTAAATCATGATTTAAATATCATATATATTTATTATATATATATTTATATTATTCCATAAAATTTGGTGATAGGAAATTAAATACACCGTTCATGGAGATGGTAGGCCATACATATGCATGAACGTTGTTTCCATTTTTTTAGTATTGAAAGAAAGTAAAGTAAATTATATATATACATATTATCATTTAATTATCAATTATAATATCAAATATATCACAATTTTTTATTAATCCCATCTTTAACACATTCTGTATAAAGCATGAATGAATCACATCACTTCGCAAGGCGGTAGTCCTCCATACACATGAATGAAGTTATTTTATTCCCAAAAAATGAAAAGTATGAATGTATTTATTATATAATAATTCTAGAATCATGGGGATATTATAAATATCATATACATCGTATATAAACTATAAATTCTTTATAATTCCCAATCTTGAAAGGTGGTAATGGAATAACAAAAAACATCAGTTTGTGAGACAATAGTCCGTACACATGAATGATGATTGTGTATTACATTTTATAGAAGTGTGTGAAATTTTAAGTTGTACCATTAGAATAAAAAAATCTTAGTATATTTAATATAATAATTTTATTTTATAATCATGATATAAAAATAATTGAAGGATGTGGACAAGGAAATAAAATAAAAACACTTTTAAAAAAACATTACCCATTGTTTAGGTACCATCTTTAGGGTTGTACTAAAACCGTAAAAGGATTTCTTTCTACCAAAGATTACGATTCTAGTATTATTTTATTGAAGTTTTAAAGTTAATTGGGTAGGTTTTGGATGAGAAAAATGGCTTGATAGGTGTGAATAATTAGGATGAGTGAGTTCCATTTTATAGTGGAGGAGGAGTCACATTCTTGTAAATACCAAAAAGTAAACACTGTTGGGAGGTCTCCCTTGCCTCATATTCATCCAATAATGAACCCTTTTAAATACAAGATGGTATATGGTAGAAATATGTCCATCCAATGGGTTTTATACAATTTTATAGGTTGTAATAACTTCATTTTTAAATGATAACAGAACCCCATTTTTCTTAATAAATTGCATGTTTTTTGGTGTGAAAACTTATTTTTTCAACACTTGTGTTTATTATGTATTAAAAAAGGGTAAAGGCCTTATTTATCACTTTTAAATATTCTATGGAATGTTTTCAGAGTTATGTGTTCAGTTAGTGTGGGATTTCGAGGCCTGTAGAGCCTCGACATTGATAGAATAAAATATTAAATATATTTTATTCATACACGTACGATTTTTTCCCAAAAAAGTAAAATTACTCCCAAATGGTGCATTTTATGAGAAATATGAGACCACTATTAGGTCTTAAATGTATGTTTTACCCTATTCATAGTATAACTTTAATGTGTATCGGGTGTTTGTAAACCTCGCATGTAATAACAACCTATTTATTTTTAATTAATTTATTATTCCATTTTTTATATAATAAATAATTAATTTATATCAAATGGTACATCATATGAGATATCTGAGACCACCGTTAGGTTTAGAATGCAGGTTTTACCCTAGGTGGGGTATAACATATGTGAGCATCAAACATTTGGTCAGATCACACCTAATGATAATTTAATTGGTTTATAAATATTTTCTTTGGAAGTTAGAAATAATAATAATAATTTATTATTAATATTATGATTTATTTTGATATAAAAGATGAAAATATACGTCCAAAATTAATAAATTGTGTTGTGGTGTAAATAATTTATGTGCAATTTAAAAATTGTCTTATTATTAATTGTTCCAATTAAATAAAAATATAAAATCATTATTAATTTATTAAATGTTATCAACATTTCATATATGTTTTTATTAACATGTTAATGGTGACAGTAACATGAGACAATTAATCAGAATAATAATAAAATATTTTTGGTGTTATTATTATTATTTTTGAAAAAAATACATGTGTTAAATATATATGAATGTATTTACAAGTGGTGTATATATATCTAGGATGTGTATATATGTGTTATGTGTTATATATATATATGTGGGAGTATATATGAGTATATATATATATGTGGATTATTTTTTAATATATATACATATATTTAATAATGAAATTTATTTAATGTATGATTAAATGTGTTTAAGTGGACGAGATAAAAATAATGAAAAAAAATTAAAAAATTAAATGTTTCTTTTAAGGAGGGGCCTTGGGGGAGAGATGTATAGTAATGGAGAGCAGAGAAATAAATATCCACTTCATGGATTCAAATGATTATATAATTAATGGTATTAATTGGTTTTAAATAAAATGAGATATTAGTATTATAAATTGCCTTATGGGGATGCGCATGGAAGAAATCCAACCCCTTTTCACACCTATCCTCCTCCCAATGTCAGCCTCCCCTTTATCACCTCCTCTATCCTCTATTATTTTTTTTATTTTATATTAATAATTTATTCCAATCTTCAGTCATCGATATCTCATACAATATTAATCATATTGAATTGTCGTCGGTGTCATTGGAATCATATTGATGAGGATAATATTAAACATATTTTTGTTTATGAAAATAACAAGGTTTTGATGGTGCGGTTCAACTCAGGCGTAAACCCACCTCGTTAGTCATCGTTTCACCTAAGGTAGGAAGTCCTTAACTTTTTCACATGTAATATACAGTTTATTAAAAATATTTTTTTGTGTGTTCATGTAGTTGTAGGATTACCTTATCATATTCTATTTAAATTTAAGAATAATTTAAGTGTTCCTTTGATAAATTTAATTAAGCAATTTTAAATGAAAATTTTAATATATTAAATGATCTATTAATAAAAAATGTCATGAAATTATAATAAAACCCCTCATAGGAGGTGCATTTTCTTCCAAACCAAAAAGTGTTGACCATTGATTTAAATCATGCTTTGTATTAATTCTATGGAAGATTATATCTTTGTTTTTTTCTTGTCATAATAAAAATTTAATGGGTTTAATTAAATGAAATGGATTGAAAATGACGGATTTGCTTCTTTAAATGTATAAATTTCATGCCTTGACTTGTTTATAATGTTCAATATGGCATGTTTTCCTTGATGTTTTAAATGGATTAAATTTAATGAAACTTATTAGGGTTGTGCGACCACACCTCTTGTTATAATTAAATAAGCAAAGGTTATGTAAAAAATTTCAATGCTATGATTTGAATATATTCAACGAAATTCATTATGGTGGTTGAAAACCTTTAAAGAAATTGTTTTGGGTGGTCTAAACTAAATCCATTTTATCTAATACAATTATTTATAGTAATTATGATATGTGGTATCATGGTGTCGCATCGTGGTCACGACTAGATAAATTGAATAATTCGTATTAAATTATAATTGTTTATTTTAAACCACCCCTTGGATCCCCTTAGGTCTACAAGAATGGAGACTCAAACCTATAGTCACGTGATTGGTGTGCCATCCTTGGACATTATTAAGACTTGTTTTGTTTGCACTTAAAGCCCTATAATAAATTTCGATAATTTTTTTTGATTTTCAGCTTAGAATTTGAGTTGGCATAATAATTAATTGTGTGATTTATTATAATAGAATCACTTTAGATAATATGGTAAATTAATATATTAATGACCTTACGGTCAAATGATTTATTAAATATGTTTGATATAATTATGATGATAATTAGAAACCTGGATTAATGAAATGAATTAGTTTAACAGATGATAATTTTTTATAAATTGATCGTTGTGTCTCATGAAGATAAATTTGGTATGTTTGATACTAGAGTTGTGATTTTTTTGCTTAGATTTTGATATTATGTGATATTGATGTGATTGATACCTTAGGGTTTGATACTGATGGGAATATTGAGTTTTTATGAAAACAAATCAAGTTTAATGTGGTATCATGAGGGGTTGGTGCATGTTTTTTCAAAATTCCCGACGACAAGGCACACAGGTAATTGATGCATGAGGGAAGATTATAGGATTATATGGGATGTATAAGGACTCATGATTGGTTTTGATTCTTGATGGATTGGTGTATGTTTTAGTACTTCCTGAGGGCTAGGAGCACTGACACTAAATGCATGAGGGTAGAGTATATGATTATGTCAGATTCTGAAGGGCTAGATGCATAGTCCCATGATTCTTGAGGGGGAGATTATAGTTATACATTAGAGAGAGGTTTTTGTTAGACTGAGGGTAGAGGTCATATGTTATGGTATATTCTAAGTAATTCATCCTGATGCAGAAGGATCTACTCTGAGAAATAGATATACAGCTTAGGCTGAAGTAGGTGGTATGGGACAACTGTCCATTTTGGATCCCAGACTAACTTTCTATTAATTAATTTGTTAACACCTTGCATTTATTATGTGTGTAACACAATCATTTATTATTAATTTCATGAAATGTATTAGGCTAGACATTGTGGGTGTCGGCCTACTGAGATTTATATCTCACAGCCTGCTCAGGCACCATTTGACACCCGAGTAGATATTCTTGCTTGCAGGAATTTGGATTCATTGCTTTTGTAATGTTGTGTATATGGGAGCTAGGGAACATAGGATTGGGCTCTTGCTCTGGATGCTCGAGGAGTTTTCTATTGGGTTATTATTGTCTTTTTCAAAATTTTACTTATTGTACTTGTAGAATCATTTATCATACATTCATTGTTGTAAATTGGCATTTTCCATTTTTATTCAGATATTATATTATTATTCTGCTGCTTGTATTTATTTTATTACTACTTATACATTTATCTGTTATTAATTATCTGATAAATAACTATTCTACTATGATCTAGAGGGTATAGTCTCCCCACCGCACCATAAATATACCACGTTGTTAGTTAGCAGCCTCTAGCATATGGGGATGCACGCTTGAGGCCATGTGGTGACCAGTCCAGCCACTGTATTAGTGGCCACTCAGGTTGAGATGTTATCAGATAGATTATGGAAATACCACATATAAGGAGGAGTAGGATCATGAAACAACCCTTTATAAGGTGGTATAGATACCTCTCCCATTATGAGTTCTTTTCCCAGGGGATGCCTGATGTCCAGATATGAGGGAAAGAAAAATTGTGAGGGTCAGGCCCAAAACAGACAATATAATAATCGTGGTCTAGATTGGGCTGTTAAAAATGGAATCAGAGCTAGTGTACATTTTATTTACCAGTGAGGACATTGGGACATTCTATGGGGGGTGGATTGTGGAAATCCCATGCCTAAGGAGGAAGAGCATGAAGCACCCCTTTATAATGCGGTGTGGATGCCTCTCTCATCATTTGGCCTTTTCTTGGGGGATGCCTGAGGGCCAGATCTTAGGGAAATCAAAACCGTATAGGCAGGGCCCAAAAAAAAGGACAATATCATGATTTTGGGATGGACTGGGCCGTTACAACGCCATTTTTCCCTTAATTTTAATTTTTAGTCCTTTAATAAACTAACTTTTTTTCTTAATCAATGTAATTAATTTTAAATTTTTTCACTAATAATTTGGGTAAAAAATAATTTCACATTATTAGAAATTATAAGTTTTTCTTATTAAAAATATGGAATCCATTTTCCCAAATTAAAATCATATAATTGGCAAAAATTAATTTAAAATTAATCCTGTAGATGAAATGAGAAAGTAGGTTCTTAAAGTGAAAATATTCAAAATTTTACTATGTTTTTTTATATAAATTTAATTTAAAAATTATTCCAATAAACTAAATTAGATTAATAGATTTATAGGTGAAATATTGTGACTTTAAAATAAATTCAAAATATAATTTAACATTATAAATTATTTAGATGAAAATTTGATTTTCAATTAAAATTCAGTATTTTCCACTATTCATCAAAAAATGAAACTTCTTAGAAAAAATACCAAAAATTTACCCTATGATAATTTTGAAATTAATTTTTCAAAAACTAATTTTATTTTTCATATAAATTTTATAAAAGTGTGAATATTTATTTTTAAAAAAATGCTCCGTTAAAATGAAGAAAAACTTCCTTTAGAAAATATGTATTTTTAAGCATAAAATTTGATTTGTTCTTATCCTATGACTATAAAATATATTGGATGAATTTCAAAAAAAAAATATTGAATATATAATATATAATATTGTATAATATTATCCAATAAAAGTAATTAATTTAATTTATTAATATAAGATTATTTTTGGTGCATAAAAATAGTTTTTTATAAAAAATGTTCGTTTATATTAAATCGGGTTTTATATTAATTTCTAATTGATTAGTAACTAATAAATTTAACCATATATTTTCATAAGTTATTTAATACTATGTATAACTTCCAATTTAATTTCTCAGAGATAATTTTTATTTTAAATAATAATATTAATAGTATCTAGTAAAACTCAGTCTTGCGTGTAATGCAAGCCATCAAAGAAAGTCATTATTGCATGTAATAAAAGCTAACTCAATATTACTTGCATTGAAAGATATAGAATAAATTGAATATATTTAAAATTGAAAATATGGCATAAAGTTTCAGGATGTTATATTCCTTTATATGCTTGGTGTTACATGTCATACACGCTATCAAATATGATATTCATATTTAAAAATTTCAGGGTGGTATATTCTCCCCACCTTAATTAAATTATGTCCTCGCAATTTAAATTCAATCTTGGTAATAAAGGGTTTGAAATTTGTAAATACCATTATTTAAAAACCCATATTGTAAAATTGTTAACAAAATATCTTCTTAATAAGAGATATAAATAAGTATGAAGTTCATCTGGATTAACACATGACTAGGATTCTATGTAAGAGAACATTAGTGTAAAGTGAAGATATAGACATGGAATAAAAGAATAAATATTTATAGTTATTTATTGAGGTCATTGATCACAAACAAGTTAATGATAAATGTAAACTTTAGGGGTTCAAAAACTTAAATCTAATAAGTGTGAAATCTTCATTAATGTAATCATAAATGATGGTAATAGGATAATATTTTATTTCAAGATCATTTTTCCTAAATTTGGGTATTATTTTACCACCTAAAAATAGAAGGCAATATAATTACTTGATATATTTATATAAAAACAATTTCATCCTTTACCCACACATCGATCATTTTCAATTCATTTCTTACTTCAAGAAATGAATATCCAAAAATTAATTTTTTATGCCTAAATCACAACAATTAACTTTTAACGAATCGTAAAAAAGGTGTTTATATCTATCTCTAACAATTTTACAAAACCAATATTGATAAAACATTAATCTATAAACCAAAAATTTAGCACTACTGATTCACCAATAGTATTTATTTTTCAAATTATTTAACTAAAAGAAATGACACATTAACTAGGACATAACATAGGCCATTGGTAGATGTGAAACCCTTGTTATCCTTCGGTCATGGGTTCAATCCCCAATGCCTTTTTAAATGGAAAAAGTTGTCACCATGCATGCAGTTTTCCCTTTTTAATTATTATAATTCCTATAAATTTCCCAAAATATGATGTAAATCCTTGAAATAAATTTGTTTATTATATAAACTTTTTCTAGGGTCTTCAATGCAACATTTTTTTTCTTTCATAGAGTCTAAAAAATCATATTTGGATATAATGGTCATATTAACCCTAAAGGCCATCAATACCTTTAAACATATGTATATAAAATGTAAAATAATTATTCATAAAATAAATTTTTCATTACAACGTATTTTTTCCATAAATGTATCCAAAATGTCCTTAATATTTGTAGAAACACATTAATGATAACATACCCACTATACTAATAAATAATTTATCAGTTACAAGGTAGTTAGTAATATCCAAATTAATTTATCTATATCAATTATATCTTTATACAACCATCATTATCTCAACATGAGGTATGCATTATGGATTGTATTTCCCTAATCATATGTTTTCCAAGAAGTTCAACTTGTCATTAAATCATTTTTCTTGGATATCGACATCTTTCAACATACACTCTCAAATCCTTAATGAAATAGTACTACTGTACAATCCTTATATAATTCATGATTCTCATAACCAGTAAATAATTGATAAAATACTCAATTAAAAAAATTATTGAAATCAAACAAAAGTACATTAATTATACTCTTCACTTGAAGTAGTAACATATGATTGACCATGATCTATTAGATTCTTTTGGGGTATATTTCATTGATGCTTGGGAAATTGATTTGCGTAGTTCCCCATCTCATTAAAGTTGGAGCATTTTATGTTGGAAACTTTTTTATTACCGTTGTGGTCACCATAATGGTGGACATTCCTTCCATACTTGTATAAAACTCTAATTCCCTTTAAGAAGGTACCGGGGTGTTTATTTCCATAATTATCACTTGTGGGAAAACCCTTATTTCTTTTTTTCTTTTATTGTTCCTTTTCTTAGCTGTCCTATTCTTATCATGAATCCCTTCAAAGATATAACACTTATATAAAAATTTCTTAGTCTTTTTAGAACATGATACCATGTACTAATAAGATGAAAACGTTTGGGATCCTATTTTCCTTCGAAATATTGGATTAAGTCCATAAATTACACAATCATTATTAATCTTCAAATTATGTGCATTGGTGAGGTTCAAATTTCTTCTTCTAGGTTCCATTTATAAATTATGAAATAAAATATATTTGATCATATGATTATGAAACATAATTTATAATACCAAAACTATTTAAATACTTAACATAAATTGAAAATTTTATACATGGATAATATCATAATTATAAACATGGTTTCTTTAGGATATTCTTCTATACTTATCATCAAAGTCTATCTTAGGTTTATATTACCTAATCTATGTTTTCTTAAATAAAGTTCCCAAGGTTTCTACTAAAATTAATTTGATACCAATTGTAGTGAACTAGACCCTATTGGCCCATAACTGGTGCCAACTATCATTACATTATCAGGATTAAAAGGGATCAAATCATGAAAGACCATTGTGTTTAATAGTTTTGGTAAACTATATCCATACATGAGTCTTGAATTGAAATTGAATACACAAATTAAAAAATTTTGTTTTAAAATAAAATTATTCCATATAGTTTATCCCTACATATGATTCATAGTAATCTTCATGGAATTCTGGGGAAAGGAAAAAAAATAAGGGTGATCTCAAATGCTCAGTAAGGGTTAAGTACAACATAAGATATCATGAATCAATAATGAATAATAAATATTTTAAGGTAAATAACTAAGAAAACATTCCATTCAAATAAATATATAGGTCTTAATCAATATTTTAAGGTAAATAACTAAGCACACCTTTCTTTTAAATAATTGGATAATGCATAATCAATATGGAAAGGTAGATAACCAAAAATCATGACATTTAATCAATAATAGGAGAATGAAATGCATCAATAGATTCTTTTTATATTGAAAATTTCATGGATAATTATAACTTAAATATGAATGAATAAATTATTTATCATTTTAAATTTTTTATGAGGAACATGAAAACCTATACCATCAATACCTTTCATTAGACAAGTCAAAACTATAGGTAGGAACTCATTTAATTTGTCCAATTGATTTGTCTCATGAGAAATCTTCAATGCATTGAGAGGAATATAGAGTCTAGGTACCACCCATCACTACCATTCAAAATCATTACTCATATAATGAATAATAATTTTAGTTCATAAAAAATTTTCCTTATCAAATATTTGTATTTAGTAAAGAATATGGATTTATCAATATTTTCCCAGATAATCAAATAACTATCAAATTAAATACTATATGTAAAAATGGTACACAGTTTAGGAAATAATCATATCCAACACCCAATAATATAGATATTTAATATAATTTTAATTTAGAATTAAAAATTATTACAATAAAGTGATTGTTTCAAGAGAAAGTTAATAATCACAAAAGAAAGTGATATTTCACAATAGCTTTCATCACTTGGAAATTTTCAAATAAAATACCCTTAGATGAAATAATTCAAATTGAAAATTTAAAATACTATTAATAATTAAGTATTCATGATATTACATGTCAAAGGATAAGTATATACACCACATATAAGTGAATTTATGAATAATAACAAATAAGTCTCAATGTAATGTAAATTGAGATAAAATCCCTCACCTCACGCTTTCCTTTTGGTCATACATGATTTAACCTCCTTTATAGTGATTTTAAACATTTTATGAACTTATAATAGAACCATATTAATATTTATAATATCATATATTATTCTTTTGTAAAACATTATCATCTGTTTGTTAATAATATTTCATTATTTTAACTATTTCGGGTGTTAATTTCCTTGTTTTCCGAGTATGTTTTGACATGTTATTTTTTTGTTCCACTTATTTCGATAATTATTTTATCATATACAGAATTTAAATAATTATTTAAATATCAAATATATTCATTATATATTTATTTATAGTAATGGATAAAATTTGGTGATAGGAAATGAAATACATCATTCGTGGTGATGATAGGTCGTACGTACGCACGAACATTGTTTCCATTTTCTTATCACATTGAATGAAATTAAAGTAAATGATATATATATATATATATTATAATTTAAGTATTAATTTTATTTCATAAATATCACATATTTTTAGTAAACTCATTCTTAATAAATTCTATGTAAAGTGTGAACAAATCACATCACTTCACGAGGCGGTAGTCTGCCATAGACACGAACAAAGTTATCATATTCCCAAAAAATGGAAAGCATTAGTGTATGTATTATATAATAATTACAGAAGCATAAATAAATTATAAATATCATATATATAATATATAAAATATAAATCCATCATCATTTCCAACCTTGAAATGTTGTAATAGAAGAACGAATGACATCAGTTTGCGAGGCGATAGTCCGCCGTACACATGAACGATGATTATGTATCCCAATTGATGGAAGTGTGTGAATTTTTATGTCATAACATTAAAAAAATCAATATATTTAATATACTAATTTTGTTTTATAATAATTATATAAAAATAATTTAAGGATGTGGAGGAGTAAATGAAATAAAAACTCTTTTAGAAAAACATTACCTCTTCTTCGGGTATCATCCTTAGGTTTGTAATAAAACCATAAAAGGTTTGATTTAATAAAAAAATAATTGTTCTATGATTATGTTAAAGAATTTGGGAAGCTAATTTGGTAGTTATTGTTCAAAAAAAATCTTTTGAGGTGTGAATAAGTGGTAGGAATGAGTGCCCTTTTATATTGGAGGAGTGGTATTCTTATAAATACCAAAAAGTAAAAACTATCGGTAGGTCTAACATACCTTATATGCCTCAAATAATTAAACCTGTTCTATAAAAGATGGTATATTTTCCAAATATATTCATACAATGTGTGATGTACATGTTTATAGGTCATTTTCCCCTTATGTTTAATGTTTAGTCCCTTGATAAACTCTTTTTTTTCTCTTAATCACTGTAATTAATTTTAACTGTTTTCGCTAATAATTTTTTCCAAAACATATGTTTACATTAGTATAAATTATAAATTATTATGATTAAAAATATGGAATATATTTTTTCTAATTCAAATAACATATGTGATAGAAATTAATTTAAAATTATTCCCGCAGATGGAACAATAAAGTGGGTTTTTAAAGTGAATTTGTTCAAAATTTTATTAACTTTTTATATCTAAATTTAATATAAAAACTATTTAAATGAATCAAAATGGATTAATATATGTATAATTTAACTATTTATACTTTAAAACCAATTTAAAATGTAATTTAACATTATAAATTATTTAGATGAATTGTTAGTTTCCAATTAAAATTCAATATTTTTCACCATTCATCAAAAAATGAAAATTCTTAGAAAAATATAAAAAAATAACTCAAAGATAATTTTCAAATTACAATTTCGAACATGAAGTTAATTTTTTGATATAAAATTTTCAAAATTTGGTTTTAGGACAAGCACATCATTCAAAGGTGGAAAAACCACCTTTAGAAAAATACATTTTTTTAAGCGTAAAATTAGATTTGTTCTTATCCTATGCCTAAAAAATATATTGGATGAATTTTAAAGAAAATTATTGAATATATAATATATAAATTTCACCAATATCTTATAATAATGGTAATTAATTTAATTTATTAATATAATATAACTTTAGCACATTAAAATCGTTTTTTATAAAAACATTTCCTTTATATTCAATTGATTTTTGTATTCATTTATAATTAATAGGTAAAAAATGAATTAAACAATATATTTTCATAAGTTAGTTAATACTATCGATAAATTCCAATTTAATGGCTAGGATATGATTTAATTTTAAATAATAATATTGACATTATTTAGTAAAAATCAGTCTTGCGTGTAACACAAGCCATTGAAGAGAGTCATTATTCTGTGTGATGTAAGCTAACTCATCATTTAATGCATTACAAGATATAGAATATATTGAGTTTATTAAAAATAGTAAATTTATCTTAAAGTGTCAGGATTCTATATTTATAAGGACCCGACCTTAAACAATAAATAATCTAGTTAAATCAACTAGAATAGACCTATTACATTCCCAAAGATCTTTTTAGTTAAGAGTTTTAGAGAATTAGGTAATAAAACATAAATGAAAAACCAAAATCATATAAATTGGATACTATTAAAATAGTTTCCATTTATTCCATAATACAATTTTTTTTAATATAACATGAATTCTTCACAACATTCATCTTTGCTTCTTATTTTCTCTTACCCAACTTTAAACCCTGTGAAAGTTTTTTTAAAACTTGATATAAGTGAAAAAATCCCAGTAAGGGACATAAAAAAAGATAGAAACTACTAGTCCATGAATACTTATAAAAATATGAAATCCTTTTCATAAATACATATTTCTCACCCATTAAGTATCAAATAGTTACTTTTTGAAAACATGAGATTTCCATAAAACATAGATAACATAAATAAAAATTTAGGTAACTTAGGGAGTTACTTAATATTGTAACCCTCATGGATAATATATGATTTGTAATTATAATGGATAATTTATAGTTTAACCCTCACGAATAACTTATGGTATAACAATCGTATTTACACTTGGAGTAACCATACAACCGACTTCCAATGTAAACATACCCAATGCATTGGAGAGATATATAGGCCCCACTAGTCATCATAAAAAATTCCAAATAACTGAAACATAATCATAAAACATGAGTAATTTCATCATTAAAACATTCCTTTTGAATTTTGTAAAAATAGAAATTTTAAATAGAAATTTTAAAGAAAGTCCCTTACCTCAGGTTCATATTAATTAAAATGAGTTCAAACCTCCTATATAATTGTTTGAAGACTGTTATTAATATATTTCATAACTATACTCATGTTTATACTGCCTTATATGATCATATTATAAAAAAATTCCACCCATTTATTTATAATATTTTGTTATTTCCATTATTTTAGGTGCGTTCTTTTCGTGGTTTCCATAATTGGTTCATAATGGATTTTATTTTCAAATGGAATAAAAAATTCAGAAGTGAAAATAAATGGTATTAATATGTTCCCAAAATTTTAAATGATACCATATATCATTTTTATATGAGTATGATTCATTAGATAAAACATTAATGAAAATGATTTAATTTATTTCGGCATTTTTTACAACCATCACAAACTTACATCATTTTATTTAATATAATGTTTATATATTGGTTCCAGAACATTATATAACTTATAATATGTATAATACAATCCGATGTAACCATAATAATGGTTTTATGACTAGCCTTGAAGTCATTAATGGAAAATGAAAGTGTATCATCCACGATGGTGGTAAATCAACACATCACGAACGATGTTCTCATTTTTAGAATAAAATGGAGGGGATAAGGAGTTTGATGATGAAATTTTCCATCAACATGATAACATTATAGTATATATAAGATACTTGATATTTCATTCCACTTGGATAAGGGGAATTGAAGAGATAATAAGAAGAGAAAATAAATTAAAAGGAAAGTAAAATAAAATGAAATAGGATTTTAACTCTTTAATTATTTTCCTTGAGAACCTATTTAAGGCACTTGGTTTTGGCCTTTTGGTGAGACCAGTAGGTCTTAGACGTGGGTAAGTGGCTTGGCAAGGGAATTGGGTAGAAATTAAAAAATCTATAATGCTTTGAGTATTATCACTAAATATATTAAAATAATGAAAGAGTGTTTGAGTTTATGGTTCTTACATCACACATGATGTTTTTAATTCATGTATTTGGATTATTATTTAAATACTTTAAATTACTGTATTTCACTATTCATAAAAATTGAACTATTTTAGAAAAATCTCAAAAATTAACCCTAACCGTTTTTTTACTTTTATAATTCAAAAATAAACTCCATTTTATGAAAACAATTCTAAATATGAGAAATTTGATTTTTACTTAAAATCATAATTTATTCGAAAAATACCAATTTTAAAACTATAACTGATTTTATAACACTTTTAAAATTTAATTAAGGTCTCATAAAAATATCTTATAATGATAATACAATAAAATATTAATTTATTAATCTATTTTATGAAAATAAATTTTATTTTAAATCATTAAATTAATTATAAAATTATAAATAAACATTTACATTTCACAAAAATACCAACACTTAATTTATCACTACGATCCCATGCATCGTAATTACATACACATCTATTCATAAAGATATGAAGTGGTGATGTAATTTATTCTTACAAATTTTGAAATTGTTTCCCTTGAATATTGATATTTCTTTGTGATTGAAAAATGTCATGGCTTCAACTGAGAGAGAGTCACACACTTTTTAACCTTAGATCTAATACCAATGGTAAGCCCTATTTGGTTAAATAACTTTAGAGGGGGTAAATATGGGTATGATATATTAAAACACCTCTTTTTTATTTATAGTCTTTGACCATTAAACAAAACACTCTTCTTTATCCTTACCATATCAATGTATGAGAAGAAATGAAAAATGTATGAGACACATCAGTTTTACTTGGTTCACCCTCAACTAGGCTAGTCCAAGGAGCATACCAAGGTAATTTTACAATGTAAAAAATCCACTATAAGTCACTAATTTTACAACAATGTTCAGATTAGACTCACTGTCCCTCCTAGTTCACTACCAATCATGAATTTAAAGCTCACTTTTGTCTCTACTGAAGTGTACTCATTGTTCCTTCAGTAGACTACTATTGATTTCTTAAATCAAAATTTTTTACACCACATTATGTATTTTATGAAGATAAACTTTTATTCAAATGAAAAATATCAATTTACCATATAATTTATGATTAATTATTTCTATTTCTTTCAACTTTCAATTTCACACAACCTTTGAAATTTTTTTGCACAACTTCCAAACATTCATGAAATTTTTTAATTTGTTATAGAACCCCACCTTTATCACAAGTTTTTAATTTTTTTAACTCCACCTTTCATGAAACTTTCCATTTTTCATGGAACTATAAATTTTTTTCAACTTTCATTTTTCATAGAACTCACTTAGTCAAATAGACACAAGCCTCTTCTCTTTATACAACTAATGATTGCATAAATTCTCCATATAAGAAATTCATTCACAAAATTATTACATGATTTCAAAGACTTGATATTATAAATGTGTTTGAAACTTAAAATTAGTGGGTAGAGGCCTATTTATAGATGTTTACATCCCTTCATCAAACTTCCTTGCATACTACCAACCTTACACGCAACTTTCCTGGTTTACTAAAGTTCAACAATTTAACTTCATCTTTAGCACAAAAACCATTGCATTCACACAAAAACCATCTATATTTAATGGCTTCAATCAAATATATATACTTCATGAAACTAAAACTTTCACAAAACTATATAATATTCATGAAACAAAATTCTTTTCCATATTTTGATGAGGCAACCTCAAATCTTCAGTTTCATGCAACTTCATGAAAATATTTCACCTATTTGTGTAACTATTTCAATTATATGAAAATATTTTATTTGATTAAAAAACAAATTTCCCCTTCCTATAAATTTTAGGCCTTAAAAATTTGAAAGCACTAGGAAACATCTCCTCCTTATACACATAAATTCTTAAACCCGTTACGAAGCTTCCATAATTTTATGCTTCTTATTATTAGATAGCTTCAACCCGTCTCTTCATAAAGATACATAAAGATCATATAGGACTCCACCATCCTAGAGATTCATTAGTATAATTTGACAACAAATATACTATAAATTCACAATTTACCTTATCAAACAACTTTTTCAACAAACACAACCAACCCAAAAACACTATAATTTCACTTTGAGGGATTTTTTCCCAAACATTTTCATCCAAACTCGTCACTTATTATATTATCAATAACCTTAATAGGTTTCTTACTCATATTATTTTCATGATATGTTCTCATGTGTGAGATAGTATTCTTTACCTAAGAGTTCAAGGAAACTTCATTGCCTTTTGATTCCACATGCTTCCTCATAATATTTTCTTAAGATGATAAGATAGTCATACAATATTTTTTTCTACACCCAATCTATCCACACCTTTCACATGGATTTCCATAAATTTTCATGTAAACACATATGGGTAGGTTATCATAAATTTCAATAATTTCATTTTTATAAACTTTAATTCTTTTGGACATAGAATTTGTTCATTATTTATCAATTTTATTTCCCATGTTTAATTGACCTGGCCAGATTTCTAATTATTCTTTCCTGAACTACTCAATTTTCTTGGGTTTAACACATGATTTCTTAGAAACCTCAATATTCAATTGCTTTTATTTTATTTTATTTTGATCTTTATTCCATTTTATAGGATAGGGAAATTATATAGGGATTATATCCATGCACTAATCATTCCTTTGAACTTCTTTCTCACATATGTTATATTTTTCTTCAAGAAACCCAAATTTATTTTGGGTCTACATATTTAATGCATTATTAAAACTAGATTTAATATTCTATAAATTTTTTCTCCAATTCCCAAAAAATCACCCACTTGGTTCTTTACTATTTCCTATAAATGAAATATTAAATAAGAAATAACAGGGTTTGTTTCTATACCTTCCATGGAACAAATAGAACCCTTGAAATTTTGGCTTCCTCAACTAATTTCAAATCTATCTAGATTGATGTTCTTACAGTCATGCTAAAGACTAATCCAAAATTTAATTAGTGTTATTGGTTTCCTTGGTATATTCATCTATCACTTTAATTTATAATAATTCCTATTACATTTATTCTTTATATAAAATGGTTCATCCTTTTTTTTCACCTGTACTATTAAAAATACAAATTTTATTTTGAGATAGATTGGGTGTAGATTTCACTTATCTATTAGAAGGCCAAATTTCACCATCTTGTGAAGATTCACCTCTAATGTAAAAATACTTTGATAAATATTTATTTGATCTTATTCAACTCATTTTGAGATATAAGATAGAAATATTATGTCTCAAAAATCTCCTACTATTTAGTATCCAACTTTTCTTCAAGATCCCTCGCAATATTTTCTTTCTCATCCACATTAAATTTATTATTCTTAATCTTATCAATATATGATAATTATTTATTTTAATTATCCTCCATATCATTAGATATAATTTTATTTACTTTTATCATATTTATCTTTTCTTTCTGAGTTGTGTAATCTACTCAAGACAAGAAACTAACTCACCTTTCAATTACTACTCTAGCTCTGTCCTTTCTTCTATATAATCACTACAAGATCTCTAAAAACCTTTCTTGTCATTAGAAAAGAAATTTATGTCATCTTCTAATGAATTTATTGAGTAATATTTTTCTTTATTTCTAATTAGACTTATTTTCATTTTGTTGAACTTTTTATTACTTTTACCTTTTTTTAGTTTTTATATTTCTCATCCTCCTTATCTGATTCAAATTATTCCATTTTATTTCTAGTATAGTCTTTGGGAAATTAAATAATGTAATTATATTTATAGAATCTTGGATGTTACTTGACCTTTCCTTTCCAATTTCACTTATTGAACCTTTTTGAGAGATGATCAACATTTGTTCTGAAGTCTTCATCATCCTCATCATTATATAAATCACTTGATTTTGTAGTTTCCTCTTATTTTATATTTCCTTTAATCATGGACTCAAAATCCATCTTATCTTCTGATTTATTCTTGAAATTATGTGTCTTTATCATCTAAAAATAAATGAATATATTATGTAACTAATTTATTTTCAAGTATTTTCTATCTTCTAAGTCTGATAATTTTGGATTAAACTAGTCTGGAAAATTTATCATCAATTTTTTAACAATGGTAAAATCATATAGATTATCACCAAAATCCAAAAATGAAACTCACAATATCATTAATCCTTGTAAATTTGGATTTAATTATCTCATCATCATCCATAATTATTTCTTCCAATTTTCTCCTCTAGAATTGTAATTTAGATTCCTGGAATTTGATGTTTTCTTCATAACTGCTCTTTACTTTATCTCAGATATATTTAGAAATTTTAATATCGATTACCTTTGTGTATAATTTTTATAATAGAGAAATAAAATAATAATTTTATGTTTTTCATACACTTACATGTTTTTCTTATCAGATAAAAATGTAAGCACTCCTCTAGGTTGAGTGATTGAAGGTAATTTAGCATCTTATTCCTCCAGCTATAGGGGTTATTTCCATTCAATATAGGGACACCTTGGTTTTTCATAGAATTTTGATTCTATGTACTAAAAAAATTCTTTTATACTTAATAGGGAACCTAAATCTAATTCAACTTATGAAGCCCCAATATAGATTGACCACTGTTAAGGGGTGACTCAATGGTATTCTTTTCAAAATTATTCTTTTAAACTCAACCACTTAAAATTTTTAAGGTTTATATCCACTCAATGAATTATCATAGTATCACCTCATATAAAGTATAATATAAATGTAGAATATCACATAGGATTTAAAAATCTTGGTTGGAAATATCTGATCCTTTATATGATTAGTTATCCCCCCCAATCATGGATTCTTACATTATCTTCATAAATGGTTACAACCATAGACCTTCCTAGTCTAATCAACATAGATTCACACTGTGTTATAGCTCTTGAGTCACATAGGAGAGTCTTGAAACTTCACTCTTCCCCACTATAATTTATGATCCAAAATAGAAATATCTATGTCTACTCATGGATGCTACTGCACCACTTGAAAAATGATCTTCCTCCATGAACATGTTATATCAACCATTTTACTCATGTTTATCTTATATTCTATTATTTCCTACTCTTCTTTAGAAAATAATCTTTTTGATTACTCATCACTCTATTTATTCACAAAAATCGGTTCTCCTAATAACTTTGAATGTTCAAGAACAACGAGCCACATTCTTCTTTAACAAATCCTGGCATCAAACTCCTTCTTATCTCTTTAATATAGTGGCGTATCAAGCTCTTAGAATATCCTCACACAGTGTTTATGATTTATATTAATGTTCATAACACTGTATTATTTAATACCTACATACTTTTATATTCACATAATATTATTAATATTTAGTTTCCATTCATATTTGGAAACTCCCGCAAGTCTCGAATTGAGGGAAATATTCTCATTAAAATTTGGAAGATATTTCAAATTTGAATTCTCCCTTTAATCTAAGTTAAGTATTATTTTTAAATTACTTGAAGAAATAGGTATTTACTTATTTAAAATCCTCTACAAAACTACTTCATTAAAATACTATAGAATCTCCATCCTTTTATATGAACTCATATAGATGACAAATTAGTATTGGATTTTGGTGTGGAACTCATATCAACACCCAACTTCTCTCTCAGGTGGTTTTTCTTCATTCTTGGATTGGATCATGACAATCTGATTGATCATTCTATTTCAATCTATAAATATTAGATCAAACATAAACTGATTTAATTATCTATTTATTCAAAATATTTATCTTGAATATTCATATACTTTTCACTGAAATTCATCCCTACAGATTTTTTTTCATTCTACAGTTTTCTCAAAATTCAGTTAAGTGCATTATGCTTATGTATCTCATACTTATGGAGATGGTGGTTATAAAGAATCATGATTTTAGATATTATGGTTATGTATCCTCAAATATAACTTTTATGTAGACTGGTGTGTAACATATAATGCATATGTTGTGCCTAAATGATTATTATATAGATTTTTCCCTACATAGATGATTCTTGCGCTGATCAGATGATGATTACACATAAGGGTAAAATGATGTTAACAAAAAACCAATGATATATACACAACACCCAAAATGATTATTATGTATATCTCTATACTAATTCATTTTTCAAAGGTATAATCACTAAATTTCCAAACTGCACTCCAAAAAATTGAGAACCACTTCACCTCATGTTAAGGCCTTCTCAGAAACTCAAAACTCACTTCAAAATTCTTATAGATTTTATATTTAAATACATCAACACGTTCACTTTATTTACATGAAGAAAATAACAACAATAATCATAATAAATATATTACTTTTTCATGAATCTATCCAACTAGATTTTCCAAGTTGCTACCTCATACTCCTTTTGTATTTAACATGGATGATTACTCATCTAATCACCGCACTTTGAATTTAATTCTCTGGAATTCACTAAAAACAAATGAAACATATTCAAATGGTAAATTCATGACTCATAAAATATATTTAAAAATATTTAGTATTGATAATCTAAACCCTAAATGTTTATAACTTTATAAAAATTAAAAAGGCAAGGCTAATAAGGTAAAAAAAATACATAAGTCAAAATTAGATCATCCAAATGAGCCTCTATATTCCCAAAACTTCAAGAGATAACTAATCACTATAAATACCCTATACCTATGTATCTTTATCACTATGATTATGGTCTATCATTTGTGAAAAATTATATATTTCCTTTACCAATATCCCATCACACATAATTTATACATCCATCAAGGATTTCATGTTGGGTATGAGTAATAAGGCTCAATATGATACCCCATAAAACTTTTCATGAACCAAATGAATGTGAAAATAAATTAATATTTAAAATAATATTATAAAAATATCCCATTACTCTTAAAATTTTATATACCAAACCAAAAAAATTCACAACTTAATAATAAATATTCATAAAAAATCATCTCCCAAACAATCAATGAAATCCATCATTTCTAAATTTGTCAACTATTGTATCCTTTCCATTTTCCAAAAACCCAAGGGACATTATTTTCTATAAGTAGAAACCTTTTCATTCCCCTAATAATTATTATAATGACTTTACCAATTCAATCATTTTATTAACAACAAATCCCCTATACTGAATCAAGATTCTCAACCATCCCTATCAAACCTAATGAGGAACCCAAACTTAAGTGAGATTTAAATATCTCATTCCTAAGACCTTGATCAACCCAATTAAAAATATTAATTAAAATATAAACATCCTTTACATAATCTAATAATATATTTCAATAATAATATTAATGTGAAAATACTAAAAATAATTTCAATACAAAATACACCCTTTAAAATTTCCCAAATTTTCAAAAATCAAATACTCACACACCTAGTAATACATCATTTAAATTTCCATAAATATTTAACCATACCATATATCATTTTTAATAAATTATTTTCTATCAAAAATATTTTAAAAACATTTAAATAATTTAATTTAAAATTCACTATTTAAGACCAAATGATTTTTTAGACCCAATCATGTAGAATAATCCACCTACCACAATATGATGTTGATGCAAATCCAAATCTCCAAAACCAAGATATAGACTCTTATTAACTTTCTTCAACACCTAGAAATAAAATACTAAAATTGTATCAACACCATACCCTCAATTTCACCAAAACATTTCTATTAGGTTCCTAGAGGTAACCCTAACCAGGATACCCAAACAGTATTAGAATTAGGTCACTACTAACCCAAGGAGTGTTACCTTGTCCCCATGTTCTAGTGCTTATCATGATGGGGTTATATTTAATATTGGATAATGATTTAACAACTTTGGTATATAGAATAGTTCATGACTGATGCCTTCTAAAAGACTAAAATGTCTCAACCATAAGTTGGATGTTTCCATAACATATAGACAAAATTCCCTACCACAATTATATAATACTTTAACAAAAACAACAAAATATCTATATAAATTTATTAAAAACAAAAACCAGTCCAACCATGAACATAAAATTTGTGTTATATACCATAAAAATAGGCATCAAAAACTAGAATAAGTGATATGCCAACACTTTTCAAACCAAATATGGCCACCTTATCTAATAACTCATGGATACTGAATAAAATAACCTATACCATTATTCATAAAATTATAAATGTATCTTAAAACTAATATGTATCCTATAACTAATTAAGTTCATGTTATACTAGTAAAGTAGCAAGTGATGTTTCATGTTCACTGAGGTGTCTATGTAGGGTGTTATCATAAATACTTAGTAAAGAACCACCAACAATGGATCAACACATTAGTGAATAAATTTTTGTATGAATGAACATATATAATCATTTATATAAATATATAAATATATATTTACAATTATTCATCATTTAATAAATGGAATTATCATAAAATGAAAAAATTCATAGATTAGAGCCAACTATAACTGATAACTCCTTACAGTGAAAGGGTCCATGCCCATACAAACCTAGTTTGATCCTATCACTCAAGATCAGAGACAACCTAAATAGGGAAACCATGATTCCCATCATAGTTAATATAACACAAGATAGTTCAGGTATAATAATTATTTCGTGGGAGATAGGAAAGTGCATACTAGTGCAAGGGTAATCTTGTAGCACATCCTTTCAAGGATAGGGGAAGAGGTATACTAGAGTCAAGGCATTGTGATACCATTTCATACATAATTCCATCAATAAGTAGAACCTAGATATAATTAAAATGATAGAAATAGAACCCTTATAACATACTCTTCATATATTAAACTAGTAACCATGATTGAAGAAACATTACTTGTTATATCAACCAACATGCTTAAAACAACAAATTAACAACATGATCAACATATTAATGTAGTAGTCATGTGTAAGTAATAATTAAATCATAGAAATAAATATGATTAATGTTATAAATCATATAAATTATTCTAAGTAAAACATTAACCATCATACCAAGACAACAAAATTCAAAGGCACATGTAAGAATATCATAAATTATAAGTGACTCCGTAAAGATTAAACTATTTTAGTAATTAAATATACAAACGTGATACCAAAAATATCATAAGTTATAGAATAATACATTCATTATGACACCCTATAATCATATCACACCAACCCTGATATATAGAGTAGGTAGTAACTTAGGGTTTACTACAATATATCAAAACAAGGCTCTAATTGTAACATGGATAATAACATTCATGTACTTGTAATAAAATAGGTTAGGTATTAAGTATAGTGTTGGTTATAAGAAATTCATAATCATAGTAACCTAAATAAAGAATAAATTTTTAATTGAAACACTAATTTAAAGTTATAGTTCTTTTAAAAATTTGTTTTTCATACCTGAAACTACTTTAAGAAAAACCATCATTTAAATAAAATGGTTCGTTATTAATGAACTTTTCACACTATACTCTTTAATACATAATATAAAATATACTTGTTTTACCTTGAAATATATAATTTTTCATGAGGAATAAGTTTTATATAATATTCATTTCAATATAATAAAATTGTTATTTAGAGGATTTTTATAAAACCAAAATCAAGTCTAATACTTGATGGAAAGAAAAAATTATGTTTTTGGGGTAATGAATCTTCTAAATAATTTTTTTATGAATCATATCACTTCTTTGCACCTAAATTAAACCTTTAATTATCTCTTCACGGATGAAATTCTTAACCAAGGTTAATTATGGATCATTGAATTATAACCCATATAGGTTAAAGTGGAAAGAATAAATTTCCTTATGAAAAAATGATAAAGATAAAAAAAGAGAATGCACTAAAAACATTTTCACACTACTCAATATTTTAATCAAAAAGGCACTTCATAATAATAGAAATATTTAAGAAGAAAAAACATGAACTCGTTTAAAATAAATCATAACAATTAATAAATGAACCATGGAATGTTTTGAAGTTATGAAACTTTTAGAACTAAATCAATAAAAAATGATAAATAAACATTATAGAAGAATCCAAGTATGACATATGTTATAAACTAATTAATATTAGACAAATAATTCCTTACCAACTTTTATATTACATATAATAGATGAAATTATATTTAAAGTAACCAATACAAACAAGATATAAAATATTCTTAAGTTAACCAACTCAAATTAAACATTAACTTTAATAGAAAATAATTTCTAAAAAACTACTTTAAATAAGGACATAAATCCTAGGTTTTAGAGAGAGAAATAATAAATCAAAACCATTATATACTTCCATGTAAAACCATATTAAGAACCTTTTACTTGATATATCAAAGTATCATTG
The DNA here is from genome assembly GCA_963277665.1 of Viscum album. Classification (NCBI taxonomy): domain Eukaryota; kingdom Viridiplantae; phylum Streptophyta; class Magnoliopsida; order Santalales; family Viscaceae; genus Viscum; species Viscum album. The sequence goes on from OY728155.1 coordinate 1,810,784,980, forward strand.
AAAATAACCCATTAATAATTCTAAAAATAAGGTTCTAAATATATTATTCATTTATAAAACAGGAAGTGGGAATATCTTAGGCATACCAAAAAAATTCACATGAAGGGTTTAAGACACTTACTATAATATTTTATGATCTTTACTAATCCAACAACCACCAATGGATATACCAATGGATAACATATTTCTCTAAAAACCCATTAAACTAATTATCATAACCAAATAATCCCAATTACAAAATCACCAAAATTAAATAATTATTAAACTTAATAAAAACCCTAGAGAGATAACCCTTAAAATAAACCCAATAACATAATATCCTAAATCCCCAATTTAAACAACCTAAAAATTTATTAATTTCACCCTTAAGTCATTAAATCCCTATAATAAATTGCATTTCAATCTCTTCACACCAAAATGGAAATAAATATAAGTCAATAAACGTATAAGAACTTACTTTAACCAAGAGAATAGGAAACCAGAATCCATGAGGTGATTTCACCATGACTTAGTGAAATAATCACTTAAAATCCCAAACTAAGATGGAGAAAAAAAATAAGGAAGGGAGAGAAAAGAGATATTATGGGGAAGTTTTGACTTTGATTTTGTGAAAAGGAACCACCCTTAAGTTCCATATATTGAAATATGTTGAAAGAGGGGGTGGGGAGGATCAATAAGGATCCTCAGAGGGGATCTCAGTAAGCTTGGGTGATAATGGATTGAAGGAACCAAAAAATAGGGATAAAGGGATGAGTTAAAAATGCTCAATGGCCCCCCATTTAAGAGAAATATGGACAGGGCTACCAAGTACTAGGTATGGATCGATTGAGTACTCATTGGAACCTTTATACCACCAATCATACTATATAATCAATGGTTGTTTCCCACCATTGAGTACCTGATGTCACATACAATTAAAAAATATAGGTCGAACACCTATTATCCAATCTTGAACCTTAAAACATCCAAAAAACCTTAAACTACATATGAAAACACCTATAATTTCAGCCTCAATCTTCAAAATTAAAGACTAAGTACCAAAAAAATTAAACTCTCTTCCAGGTCAAAAAATTCAATAAAAAAATTTCTTTTAATTACTTTAAATTTCATTGAAAAGTAAAAATTAACCCTATAAATTAACTTACCAAGGACATAGGGTGTTACAATATCCCCAACATACAACTTCTCATCCCTGATAATTCCAATGAGATAATCACTCAATATTAACTACCTCTCTAAATTCCCAATTCATAATCATTACTCTAATTCCTATCTCAAGACATGAATCTCACTTCCCTTTAATATCTACCAAATTAAATCAAAATATCAATATACCACAAGCTTTTAATATCAATGAGACACACTAACTACAAAAAAACTGGTATACATCCCAAATCACTCATCATACCATTTAGAAATAACTCTCCAAAATTAATACAAATCACTAATTTCAATGAAAGTTGAATACCCAAAAGACAAACTAACCTATCTAACATCCTCATGATATCATCCATAGAACTACCATTTCTCTTATGGTTCTCCCAACTATAAGAGTCTCCAAGGGTCCATTATGTCTGACATTCCACTAAAATCTTATTTTTTTAAATGATTCCTTGATAAAGCTGTTTTATATAAAAAAATTCCATTTTTAAAATTAGTGAATTATATAAAATTAGCTTATTTTCAAATCAAATTTAAGAAAAAAACCTTCAAAAAACTAAATTAAAAAATATAAGCATTTATAAAAAAACAATTTCATTTCAAAACAACCTACCATTTAAAACATAATTTTATAAACTATTTTCCTTTAATTTTGAAAGCATAAAAACCCTTGGTGAAAAACATGAAAAAGAAACACCATTTAACATTATTTAAAAGTATATTTAAACTAATTCTAATAACATATTAATAAAAGGGATATCATATCTTAATAAATTCATCTAATAAGAAACAACAACTAATGGAATCAATCTACTATGTATTGGACATATAACATTCTTATAAAATTGAATCATAAAAATTTATATGATACAATACTAAAAAGGAGAAAAGTATCTTGCTCAAGAACTAGATTTTAAGATAGTTATAAGAATTAATTACCAATATAGAATTTCTAAAATGATTAAGTACATAAATCATAATAGTTTATGCGATATATAATAATCAGATGACTATAGATAGCATGTTCAATAAAGAAAACTAGATAGAAAACAAGTAACATACTCAAGTGAACAAATTATAAACAATTATAATAATATATCATTAAAAAAAGAATATATAATCAATATGAACATATATGTGAGTGACTTTAATTAATCAGATAGTAACTAATATAGTATGTATAAAAAAATGTTTATTTTATTAGTTAATATTTAATTAATTAAGTCCAGTCACATATATTGATTATTATATATATAAGATTTACATGTCCTAATGTGACTTTAGACCATATGATTCATGAATTCATAAATAATTTGTCTCCTAATCAATATATTTACACTTATTAAGTTTACATCAAGTCATACTCAATACATTCAATCAAACCCTAACATGAACCTATGGTGGATACTAACTACTTATACATCCCCTTGAAAATTGATAATTATCCATAAAGAGGTTTATGGGGCCTATTTATGGGTTACTTGTAAAGTCACAACTATCGTAGATCATTCCTAATAAAAATAAAAAATTTAGTAAACACAACAACCTACTTTGATACAAATTTTTAGAAACCCTAACTCGGCTACTCGAACAATTCTCGAATTAAGTAACTACTAACACAGGGATCATTCTTTAGTCCCCAAGAGTTGGAAAATAGAACCATGGGTGTGGATTTAACATTGATGAATATTTTAAATGATTTTATTTATATAAAAAGTTATGATTAGTGAATCCTAAAAGACTACCATGACTCTAAAAGATCAGTTTTAGATATGATTAACACTAAGAGGGTAGTGAATCGATGTTGGGGACTTTTTAACCCAATCAAAAAAATTATCCACTTACCTCTTAGACTTGTTAGTATCTTGATTATATTATTCTATTTTCTATGTCACATGAAAGCATATGAAAGTATTAAAAATAAAACACAATACTTTTACAATGTTCACTACTTAATGAGAGTATCCAGTCCTTACTGTGTATGTTTATGACTAGTACATGTATTCTCAACTATAGTATAGTTTTAGATTATAGTGGTGTGTATAGGGAACAATTATTATCCAAGTTTTATTCCCTAAACTTTATGTGGGGGAATGAAAAAATTCTTCTTCCCTAGACCAGTGATGACCTGGTCTAACCAAAAAATCCTCACTAATTATTTATACTACCTATGAATATAGTCTTCAAATTATTTGTTAAGGTGATTTTTAACACAAATAAATTCTTCCACTAGATGTGACTTAGGTTGGATTTCACAATGCTACATTAATCTTAGACTTCTTCACTTGTTACTTTCTCAGAATCATTCAAGAAACCCTTCTTCTTCATAGTAGAAAACTATAAGCTATAAATTATTTTTCTTCTATTAGTCACAATGATATGAATAGTTTGTTTACTAACAATAATAGAATTATTTTTTACCCAAAATAATAATCAATTGAATATAGATTGGATAGTCACTTATTCTTCTTCTCCCTTTCCTCTTCAATGAAAAAACCTACTACACCGAAACTTATTCTTCTTGATAGAATCACTAAATTCTTTTTGATTATTAAAAATATTAAATATCATCTCACCTTAGCATCATTACAATTAATCTATGCTAAATAACTGAATATAGACTGGCCACTCCCTTTTTATTATTTTACAGACAATAACATGCAATAGTTCAGTAGTGTCAAATTATCTTTATTCGATACACAATATCAATAATTATCAATGTTCCAATTCTTGTTTATTATTCTTGATGCAAAAAATATTTATTCTACAAAATTGCACCACACATTAAGTATTATTTCATGCAAGAATGATATTACACAAATTTAGAATTTTATCTTCTTGAATTTGCAACCCAATTATATCATATGTTTTTAATGAAAGTAATTCATGGTTAATGTCACATGAATCCCTATAATATTTATTAATTTGTATTGATATTTTATATGAAATATCCAAGTATTTTTTAGGTATTTCAAATGCTATTGAATGCTTATATTCACACAGTGTAATATTCCACACTTACCACCTTGGTTCACCTTGGACGAGTGATTATGAATTCACCTATGCATATACACATGAAAAATATCCTTCGAGAAAACCCTAACAATCATGGATCACTATTCATCATCTTATTCATGTAATGTGAACTATATTCCTTCAACCAAACTTCATTCTTCTTTCACAAAACACAAGTACATTTTATGACATGTCTTTTTCACAAACCATTTGGCTTCATGCTACTTCTTATTCACGTATGATAGTATACATGGATACACCTTATTTTTAACACAGTGAGAGTGAGAAACTCAAATACATGTTCATGGAATCATTTATTCACACAAGCAGATAAAGATTTTCAAAACTATGTTATTCATGAATTTGTCCCAATGTGCATAATATAATTCGAACATCCTACAGATCTTATTCATGTTGTAGTTGAAATCATTTATTATTATTCACATAATAGATTATACGGTTCTTCTTCTTGTAACTAAATGTATCTCAGAGCACCCATTCTTTTCATAACTGAGAGGCTCATGTATCTCTACTCCTTAATGTGAATAAAATCTAAGAGACCCTCTTTTTTCATAAAAATGACATCTCTCATGAAATATGAAAACGAAAATAAACTTATTACCATAAAGGCTTTGGTATTTTTAGGAATATAATCCTTACCACTTCCTCATTCAATAACCAACTCAAATCCCAATTTTTATTCCATTTAAATCAATAATTTTAATGTTCATAGATCTTGGATTCAAATTTTTCAAATGTGGGTTAAACGACATTGAATATCACATTGCCTTTTGTTATGAAACAATGCTCTCTTCTATTTTGTAAACAAATCATCAGCATGCATCCAAGTGAAGCTACATGCATGCGTAATATCAAACCCTATCCATCCATATCGAAAGCTCTAATGGCCTCTGCAACTTAGTTTTCATTTGTCTAAGGCTTGTTATTTTAGTTCCAAATCATATGATGATTATAGAAAAAAATCCATGCATGTTTGAATTATTTTTTAGTGACACATAATTAAATGATCGATCTCATCATGATTGAGGATGTCAAGTTCTCGATAATCAGAAATTTTGGAAAACAAACATCCATCACACATTGGATGGTTGGAGACAATCGAGTGATTCGATCGTATGGTCGATATCAATCAAATTAGACGACTATGTTATTTCTGATAGTTTTTAAAATTGAGGAACACTAACCAAATATCTCACATCCCACATCAAAACCACCCACTGTCAAGTGGTGACTTTTATATCTTAGCATGTGAGCAACACCTTGATCCGGAACCATGGTTTGAACCTAGATACATTGCACCTCTCAACCACATGATTCATGCCACATGCATTCCATTATATTCCCTATGGGATTATAGCCGAACCTTTGCGTACCTTTGGTCATGTGCTCTGGGGGCCTTATACATGAGCCCAACTATCTCTTTTGAGAACTATGCACTCTTCTACCCATTGGATTTCCATGGATGCTACCTTAGGTGTGGATGATCTTCGGGCCCCACATGTTCTATTGGTTGAGTTCCCTAGGAATATTAGTAGGTTGGCCATATTTTTTTCCAAACATTTATAAAAACTAAGTGAATTATGTTCATATTATAAAAACAAAGGCTAACTTCAAAGGCATGGCCACCTATTCTTTAATGTGAATTCATGAATATAATCATTTTCCCGATCATATTTAATTCATATTATTCTCTTATTTTAATCTATATTCCAAATAACTATTCATCATGAAATACACTTTATTTTCATCTTCATTAATGTTGTAAACAATGTGTCACCATTAACACAAGTTCTATGAACATAGAAACAATTCAACAATCATTAGAGATTCTAGGAAAACATTTCAATAATGTAATCCAATGTAATTTACTGAATATATAACAGTTATACAGGAATAAACTTTGAAACTCAATGTCTTCAAACCATTCATCTTCTTGAACACTTGTTCTTTAGGATACCAAAAATAAGATCACAACAAGATGGTATATTCCTTTTCTTATCAGTCAATGATAGGAAATCACATTTTTCAACTTCATAAAAGATGATACTCTATAAAATTTATTTTGGAATATCAAATTAGGAATCATTCAAGGATGGTTACTTCCTCGTCTTTGCTACCAGGTATTGACAACACTCATTACTTATTAGGTTCCCCCTGATAACTTACTTCACCTTCTTTTGGATGCACTTATTTTTAAATACTTGGATTTGGAATCCAAGGTCTTCTCAGGTTTCCTTCTTGGAATATTCTTGGGAGAATTTGTGTTCATGATATTCTTCTAATTTATTTCCAAATTAGATTACTTATTCTGAGCTGGCTTTAGTGGTATTATTTTCTTATCAACTTTGGATACATGTTGAGATGATCATGTACCATCCTTGTGACCACTGTAATTAGATACATCACATATGTTATCAAGATTTTCAAATATATTTTTAGTATATAGATTCTTCTAAACCTATTATGTTTCTTATTCTTCCCTATCTTTATCCCCATTGAAATAAGATTACTTTGTGCTTTAAATTTTTTAAAATTGTACCAAAAATTTGATACACAATGTTCAAATCTTTTGCAACACCAAAATTGACCCACAAATCATGATTTCCTGATATCTTTTGTATAAGGTTGTTGGGTATTGTATGAATTTTTGTTCTCTTTATGGGGAACCATATTCCACACACTTTTTATTGTCCATTTTAATCATGGTTGTAGGCTTCTCATTACATTTCTCCATCCATACTTGTTTAGATTTTGTTTTTTAACCTACAATGTTCATAAATATAGATTTAAAAACATCAATACAAGTTCGTATATATTGTATTTTTTTCCTCATAGATTCCTTGTATATATCATAAAAATATTTCATGATATTCTTATCACATGTTAGAGGTAATTTAACATTAGAATACTCAAGTGATAATTTTTCAGCAGTACCAACTATATCTTTCTTTTTTTAAGATTCAATATGTGTCTTCTCTAGATTGTCCAACTGAACTTAAAATTCTAGATATTTCATATTGAGAATGATTTTATCATCTTCAATCATAATAATCTTCTATCCACAATTTTTATTCATTATTTCAACCTCAAATTCATGCATCTTAACTTTATTCTAAATTCAATATTTAATTTCTTTGATCTTCCTGGATTCTACTTCAAATTGAAAATCCTTTAAATGAATGTTTTTTTAAATTTTCTTCAAGTTCATGGAACTTTTCTTAAAGAGTCTTCTTGACTCCCTCTTTCTCTTTAACTTATTTTATCTATTTTGAGGAAATTATTTAAATTTACATCTTTTTTTCTTCAAAGGATCCAACATGTCTAGATTTCTTTAAAAATTCATGAATTTTTCCTTTAGAGGCCCTTCTTCAAAACATAAGCTTCTCTTTATAGCTAGGATATTCTTCCTTTAGGATTTAAAGACTACACAAATAAAGTAGACTATTTATTTGGGAATACCATGAAGAATATATCATAGTATATCAATTAATATTTCTTGGGAAATTTTATATTGATCATCATCACTACTTCTTAAAGGTTTTTTATTTTGAGTACAATTTTCAAAGGTTCTAACACATAACTCTTGGTCACTTGAATATCTTGATTTACTTAAGGTAGGAAGGTTATCCTTTTCATTGGTGGAAACTTGATCCTCCTACTCTTTACTTTACAATCCTAATATATCTTCATTGATTCCAAGACATAAAGATACTAATACTTAATCTTCATTTTATAAGAGGGATATCTTCTTTAGATTTCTTTTCTCTTTCTTTATCTTGTTCATCGTTTTATTTATAGAAATATAATTATGAACATAAATAACAAAATTTTCACAAAATTATAACTTTATTGTAAACACATGAAAGAAAATAAAATCTTAAAAATAAAATCTATTAAACATAGATAATCCAACCAAGTTTAACCTATGCTATAATAAAACTTGAAAGGACTATTTTGGGGTATACTTAACACTAAGAAGGGGGTGAATCAGTGTTGGGGAATTTTTAATCCAATAAAAAAATTATACCTTTAGATCTTAAACCTATTAAGATCCCAATTCTATTATTCTCTTTTCTCTATCACATGTAAGTTTTCGAAATTAATAAAAATAGCACATGATAGTTTTACAAGGTTCACTAATCAATGAGAGTAGCTAGTCCTTTTTGTGTATGGTTATTACTAGTACACATATTATGCACTATAATATTGTATCATTTTATAGTGGTGTGGTTAGGGAACGGTCCTTACCCAATTGTGACTTGCTACACTTTAATAGGGGGAATTAAATAATTCTTTTTCCCTTGAACAATGATGACCTAGTCCAACTTGCAACTCCTCATTGGTTCTTTATACTACCTCTGAAGATATTCTTCACCTTATTTGTTAAGGTGATTTTTAACACTAATAATGTCTTCCATACATGAGAATTTTATTGGATTTCATGATGCTACTTTGATCATCCACTTATTTAATTGTTATTTGGTCAGCATTAGGCAATAAACTCTTCTTGTTATTCGCAAAATAAAACTATAAGTTGAAAATTATTCTTCTACAATCAGTCATAATGATATGAATAATTTATTGAATGAAAAAAATAGAATTCTTTCAGACCCAAATGATAATCGAATGAATATAGATTGCACAGTCACTTATTCTTGTTCTCTCTTTCCTCTTCAATGAAAAACCTACTACAATGAAAGTTCTCCTTCTTATTACTATAATTACAAACTCATTTGATATTATTGAAACAATGAAATATCATCTCACCTTAGCATCATCACAATTAATCTATCATGAATAACTGAATATAAATAAGACACACTCTTTTTCTTCTTTTACACTCTATATAATTCAATAGTGTATTAGTTTTAAACTATTTTTATTCGATAAAAAATATCAATAATTGTTAATGTTTTGGTTATAATTTATTATTTTTGATGAAAAAAATATTTATTCATCTAAATTTCACCACACTAGTAAAATTATTTCAGGTAAGAATTATATTTCACAAATGAAGAATTTTCTATTCTTGAATTACCAATACGACAATATCATATGTGCTTCATGCATATAATGCATGGTTCAGGTCAAATGAATCCCTGAAACATTTATTAATTTGAATTGATATTTTATGTGTAGTCTACAAGTATGTTTTGGGTATTTTAAATGCTCGTGCATTCATATATTCATGTTTGTATGCACACAGTGTAATATACTGCACTTACTCCCTCGGTTCACCTCACACGAGTGCTTATTCATTCACCTATGCATATACACATGCACTTTATCCTTCACACAAACCCAAAAAAGTGTGGATCACTTTTCTTCTTCTTATTCATGTAATGTTAACTTTATTACTTCAACCAAACTAACTTATTCTTTCACATAACACAAGTGAACTATATGACATGTCTTTTTCACAAACTAGTAGACTTCGAACTACTTATTTTTCATGTAGGATGGTATATATGGATACACCTACTTGTATTAAAAAAATGAGGGTGAGAAACTCAAAAATTGGTTCACAGAATCATTTCTTCACACAAGCATAGAAATCTTCACAGAACTAGCTTATTTGTGAAGTCATATGAGTTTGTATAACACAAGCCGAACATCCTACAGATCTTATTTACACTGTTGATGATCATGGTTCTTTTTCTTTGTTCAATAGAGTATGTAGTTTTTATTCATGTAACCAGATCGATTGTAGAAGACCACTTCTTTTCATAGTAGAGAGGCTTTCATATTTCTTATTCTACATGTGAATAAAATCTTGGATAAACTCTCTTTTTAGAAAAATGAGAGATCTTGTGAAATATATAAACGGTAGAAAACTTATTGGCATCAGGAATTCAGTATTTATTGGTATATAATCATACCCTCTTCCTTGTTCAATCACTAAATAAAATCCTAGTTTTTATTCCATGTAAAACATGGATTTGAATACCCATATATCTTGAATTTGAGTTCTTCAAACATGGGTTAAGTGATGTCGAATATCACATTTCCTTTTGTTACACAGTAAAGATCTATTCTATTTTGGAAAAAACTCATCAAAATGAAATCTAATGAATCTTCATAAAGGTTCAAGCTCATATTGGATTCTCTAATGACCTCTATAACATATTTTTCATTCATCCAAACCTTTTTCTTTGAGTTCGTGGTCATATGAGAATCACATAAAAACAACCATGCATGTTAAAAAATTTTCAATGATATTGCATTACATGCTTGAGTACAAGATGATTGAGGACATCAAGTTCTCAATAATAAAAAATTCTAGTATAAAAAAATTATTTGAGTGTTAAGAGGTTGAATATGATTAAGGGATTCAATTGTGTGGATGATATCAGTAAAATATGACAGTTGTGTTATGTCTGAGAGTTTTTAAAATGGAGGAAAAGTAACCAAATACCTTGTGCCCCACATTAGAACCACCCTCTATCGACTGCTACCTTTTATATATGAGTGTGTCAGCAGAACCTCGAGCTAACACTGGGGTCAGCATCATGATAAAATATATCTCACTCCCACATGGGTCACGCCACATGAGGTAAATAGGCTTCCCTGAAGGATTATTTCCCAACATATGCATGCCTTCAGGCATGCACTCTATGGGAATTATACATTAGGTTGGCTATATCTTGTGGCCACTATACACTCTACCACCCATGGTCTTTCTTGGGCTACTCCCTTGGGTGTTTTTGGCCTCCGAGTCCCAAATGTGCCCTTGGTTGGTGTCCTAGGAAGCTTAGTGGGTTGGCCCTGTTTTTTTTCCAAACACTTATAAAAACTAAGGGAAATATGTCCATCATATAAAAACAAAGGATAACTTCAAATTCATGGACACCTCTTCTTCAAAGGAACTTCATGAAAATTTTCATTTTCATGATCATCTTTATTTCATATTTTTCTATTCTCAGAATCAAAATTCCAAATAACTCTTTATCATGAAATCCACTTTCTTCTTATATTCTTCATTTTTGTAAAGAACTTTTCACCATTGACATGAGTTCTTTGAACTTCAAACCAATTCAACAATCATTATAGTTTCTAGGAGAATCGTTCAAGCATGGAATCTAATACCATTTACTGAGTCCATAACAATCCTATAGGAATATCCTTTGAAACTCAAAGTCTTTAAACCATTTATATGTTTCCTAAAATTATAATAATTGAACAATTTATCTTAGCTCCATAACCTTTGTAACTTCTTCATCATATTGACATCAATGAAATATATTAATATTTTATTGAAAGCCTTTGACAACCAATGGTGATATTTGAAAAAGAATACTACTCATACACAAAGTGGGCTCTTCAGACTCATCCCTAAGTTGGACGTTTCCTTAACAAGAAGAAAAAAACACTCTACCACAACTATATAACAAAATAAAACAAACAATAACATATTTATATAAATAAACCTGAAACATAAACCAAACCAAACACATACACATAGTCCATGTTATGTTCCACTAAATAGGCCAGGAATTTATCAATATAATAGCCAATATACTGAAAGTTCTCCTACTAAATATGTCCTTATACTCTAATACCACATAGAGACTGAATACACGAACTCATACCAGCATCCATCCAATCAAAAATGTATCCAAAATCTATTTAAGTACATTTAATACCTAAAAATTAGTAAGTTAGGTTGCATGTCCAATAAGGTGTCTAAGTGGGCTATGAGAATAAATACTCAATTGGTCATTACCAATGATGTCTCATCACAATAGTGAATAAATAGGTGTTTCTATGAGAATTCCTACTCATTTATATAAATATAGAAAAATATATTCACAAGCAGTTATCTGTTAATACATGATGATAGTAGAAAAATGAAAAAATTCATGGATTAGAACCAAATGTAATCATTAAATCCATATATTGGGAGGTTATATACCTACATAAATATGCTTTGATCCTATTGGTTTGGATTTGAGATAACCTAGGTAAAGAAACAATGATAAACATCCCATATAATTTATAAAAGGTTAGTTATGGTATAATACTTGTCCTATGTGATAGGAGAAGGTGTATACCAGAGTCAGAAAATCATTCAACCCATCCATTTGAGGATAGGTGGAGGGGTATTCTAGATTTAAGGTATTGTGATCCCATCCCATTCATCATTATCTATATAAGTTTAAACTATTTACAATTAACATGATATAAATACACCCCTTTTAATAAACTCCTCATCTATAAAATCAATAACCATTCTCAAGGTAACATGTACTATACTAACCAATATGCTTGAAACAAAAAATAAATAAAAAGCTCAACATATTAAATAAGTATTCATTATCAAGTAACAATACAATCTTAACAATAATAATTGTTAACATTATAAGGGTTAAACATAATTTTATATCAAACATTAAATATTATAAAAAAATAAAAAAAATTAATGTTACACTTAAGTTGTCATAAATTATAAGTGATACCATAAAGATTAAATTATCAGAACACTCATATATATAAAAATTAAACTAAATATATCAAAAGTTATGGTAGAAGATATTCATTATGACACCCTAGTGGAATATCATACCAACCCTAATATATAGAGTAATTAAGAAATTAAGGGTTCATTAAAATATAGACAAATAAGGCTCTAATTATCACATGGATAATAACTTGTGTGCACTAGTAATAAATTAGGGAATTGATTAGTATAGTATTGGTCATAACAAATAAATATTCTTAGTTACCCAAGTAAAGAATAAATAAAGAAACAAATTTTTAATTTAAACACAAATTTAAAAGTAGATTTATTTTAAAATTATTTCTTTCATATTTGAAACTAATTTAAGGAAAAAATTTATTTAAAGAAAAAGGTTCGTTATTGATGAAAGTTTCACACCTTACTCTTTACTACATAAAAGTAAGCAAACTTTGTTTAAATCTATATCTATACTTTGTTAAAAAATATTAAAGAATAATTTTTCGAAAAATAATTAGTTTCATATAATCAATTTAAAATTTATAAACCTAGTATAAAATAAAAATCAGGTCTATTACTTTATGAAAATAAATAATTTAAAGTTCTTACACAGTATGTTTTTTTGGGTGATAACCTTGTTAAAGAAACCAAATGTGTTTACAAATCCTATCACTTCTTAAAATCTAAATTAACCCCACCATTATCTCTCCACCAATAAAGACTCTTAACCAAGGTTAATTATGGATATATAACTTATAACTCATGGATGTTAAAGTTGAAATATTTAATTTCCAGAGTAAAACATGGCCAAAAAAGAGAATGTTATAGAAAACATAGTTACACTACTCAAACTTTTAATAAAAAAGGTACTTCATATACACTAAAAATATTTAAGAAGATAAAACATTAACTTGTATAAAAGAAATCCCAAAAAATACTAATGAAAAAATTGAAAATTTTCAATTTATAAAACATTTAGAACTAAAATAATGAACCATGTTGTATAATCCTTATAGAAGAATCCGATTATAACATATGGTATCAACTATTAAAACTTAAATAAAAAATACCTAACTATATTTTATATTAGATATAAAAAATGAAAGGATAAATAAATAAACCAATAAAAATTAGCTATTAAGTATTCTTAACCTAACCTATACATTTTATGTATTAACTTTACTGGAAAATGTTTTACTAAAAACCAACATTACACAAGGCCATAAATCATAGGTTTTCAAAAAAATAATATCAAAACATATACATAATCCCATGTGAAAACTCATTAAATACCTTTTACTTGATATATCAAAATATCATTGAAAATAAATGATTCATAATTTCAAAAATAATGTTTTAACATTGTTATTAATTTAGAAAACAAGAGGCAAGTATATCGTAGGCATAACCTCAAAAGTCACCTGAAGGGTTTAGATGACAAACTATAATCTATGGAAAGATTTACCAATCCAATAATCATCAAATAATATCTCAATAGCTACTAAAAAACTCTTAAAAAGCATTAAACCTATTTTTATCAGCAAATGATATCAATTATAAATTTATTATGGCTCATGAATGATTAAACCTAATGGAAAACCTAGTAAGATAACACCAACAATAAAACTAATAACATAAAAACCTAAAGACCAAATTAAAATGAAATAATAATTTCTTAATTTCTACCTAAAGTAATTAAATTCCTAAAATAAACCACATTTTATTTGATTTATATCAAAATGGAGATAAGTAAAAGTAAATCAACCCATTTGAGATCCATTTAACCAAGAGAAGAGGAAACCCTAAGCTATGAGTGATTTCACCATGACTTGGTGAAGTCATAACCCAAAATCCCTAATTAAGATATAGAAAATATATAAGAGGAAATAAAGAGGAAATAAGAGATATTTTGAGAGGTTTATCATTTATTTGGTGATGAAGAATCCCCTTTGGGTGCCATATATTGAAGGAAGTTGAAGGTGGGGGTGAAGAGGATCAAAAGGGAGACTTAGAGGGGACCTCAACTGGACTGGGTGAGAATTGATCAAAGGAACCCAAAATATAGATTAAAGTATGGGAGTAAAAATAATAAATTACCACACATTTTAAAAAAAATTGTAAGGGATATTGGGTACTTGGTATGGGTCCACCAAGTACTAGGGGAACCTCCAAACCACCAGGCCCACTGCCTAGCTCAATAGGCACCTCGTACCCTTTGACCAGGTACTCAGTGTCACCTATTATTCTAAAGTATAGGTGGAATAACCTCCTATCCATTCCAAAACTCTATACCATACCTAAAACCTAAAATCACATAAAAAACACCAATAATTTTATCCTAAAACATTAAAATTCAAGAACAAGTCCCAAAACAAATCAACAACTCTTACAGATCAAAAAATTAAAAAGGACCCAGGATTTTAGTACATTAAATTACCTCAAAATACCAATTTTCCTAACTCTATAAGAATACATTTCATTACAATTCCACCAATAATCAAACTATAATATATAAATAGAACATAAAAAGTAACATACATTTTATCTTGTACCCTAATACTCAAAGGTCTATGAGAAGAGGAGATCCTAAGGTAAAATCAACCAAAATTTCATGTACCATCCCAAATAACTCTTTTAACAGTTTCCAAACCAGTTGGTAATAAGGCCTAAATCATTCCTACGCATACATCAGAGGATATCGAATAGTATTAAGAGCCTATGGTGTGTCTGTGGGGAGACTATGCCCTCATATTAGAGTAAGAAAAATTACAGAAATAACCCAACATCATCCATAGCAATAAATAATCAAAGTGTGAAAGAAATAAATGTAAATAAGGTTGTAATAAATTATAATTCATTAAATTCCCAAATGTCCATATCATATATACAACACTGATCACCCACTGTGCTAAACATTTATACAAGAATAAAGGAAAAACAAAAATTATAGGGCTCTGCTACAAACTCTGATCCAAACCACATACCACACTCCAAGCTCATAATCGAGCCATCCCACTTAATCATTTCAAGGCCTCAGCCCATCCAATTCCTACAACCAAGTGAATTTCTTCTCAGTTACCCCAGTGTAATGGCATCCTGAGTATGGTGTGAGTATAAAACTTAGTAGGGCACCACCAACGTGGTCTCATACGTATACAATAAATTAAATATAGTTATATGTTAGATAATCATCAATATAAAAATAATAATAAATATAATAAACTTCTGAATACAAATTAGAAGACAAAAGTTGTATCAAGTCATGTTGTCATAAGTTCATGCTCATAAAATGTTCTTATCCTAGCCGAGACACAATAGGAAATAAAATGGTAAAATAAACCCCTAATCGATATTTGGTTTCATGATTCTGATTTAAGGGACATCCTATGACCAATGTATTGAGTTGGATTTCATACCACTTAAGCTGTGTAAAATCCTATTGATCCTTATGTCTGTAATCCGAATTGAAAATACCTTCTTTTTCAATCATTGTAATATCGCTAAGTAAGATACATCACCACAGGGGATACATTTCCTAGCCTTGGTATGACCTAAAATTTCCTAAAATAATTATAATTATGTATTCTATGTATAAACTAGGAATCCTATAAATATGGAATTGATTTGTATGTCATACCACTCAGTCTATGTAAATTCAATATGATGATTGAGTCCTAGGTCTGGGTCCATTGGAAGTCAAGACATTTGAACTCAAATGAACCATAAGTAGGATGACCCCTAAGGTGATCAATAATGAATGATCTCCTAATCTTAGATAATAACTTGTGATCAATTTAATAACAACTCAATATCCCCATCCTTAGGCATGTTCGGGTGATGGAGTAAAGTTGCATCCACCCAATCCTTTGAAGAATCATAGGCATCACTTGAGTAGATTTTCATCAATCCCTAAAAATATATTAAATCCAATGCCTAGGTTAAATGAACCCACCCATCCATCTTTGGTCATCACCTAGAGCATCCACTAGGTGACACCAATGAAGAGGGTATCTCAAATAAACATGACAACCAACCTTTACATCCTTATACACAGAGGAATCCTTGTAAAAAAAATGGAACTTATAGTAATATTATTACTCAATCAACGAGGATCATAATTCAGACCCAAGGAAGTACCTTTGGGCATCCTAATAATATAATAGTCAAACAAGTAGGATCATAAGTTTGATCCATGGAAGTAAATCTGGGAATCCTAATAATAACATCATAACACACCAGGCTCCAAGGGATGACTACTAGGAAGCACATCTAGCAATCAAAGATACATCAACAATAACCAAGTAAAGGTATAAATAAGAGAGTGAGGGTTGTCGAGTGCCTAAAACCACAACTACTATCATAGACCCTTGGGTTTTCAAGTTGGGTATGGGTTTTAAGGTGACACCCACTACCATCTTTACCCAAAACCCAGAATACACTAGGTCAAAGCTGTTCAACTGGTGGGGCACCCACTTAGGTCCCATAGATAAAAAAACTAGAGAGGAATCCTAATCATGATCTTATAGGTCTATACGTAAGTGTATGTATCTCTATTGGGATCCTCTAAGTCAGTACCATGGTCCTGGGTCAACACCCAATGCACCAAGACATCACAGACCACATCATCATGAATATCATGGCCTTACCGGCTACATGGGTCATGTCTCTAAGGAAATAGATAGAAGATGGTTCATGACCCAATATTAGTTCTAGGGTCTCTTTGGGATGGTCTACACACCCAACCCAATCCTAGTATACCAAAAGTTTTTCCACCTAGGCATGTACAAAGGCTGACATGTCTTACAAAGTGCGATTTCACCTACTAAGAGGTCTAAAGTCTACTTGATGTCTTAAATCACTAAGTCTATCCCACTATGGTTCAAGCCATTAGGCTTTCAAATAGGGATTATTAGTGACCCCTGGTGTTCATCCGTTACAAATATCCATTTTTAATAAATTAAACAACCATCAGTATAAATTAAATAGGAGTTGTCTCCCTATTGGGTGAGCCCAAGCATACACATACTACCATAAATATGCATAAATACCATAGGGAAGGTATGATAGACCACCTACCTCATATGAAGCTTCCCATTTAATTTCCAAGGGTTGGAAATAGTTTCCAAATCCCATCCAAGCTCATTTGAGACTTATAAAATCATGTATCAATACCAAACCACTAGAAGTTAATTAATTATAATTAAACTATAATTAATTAATTAAACCTAACAATTTATAAATTTTAAAAAAATTATTTACAAAGGAATAATTCCCAAAACCTCACTGATCAATCATGTCACACCAGAACTGTGACCTAATGCTCACTAAAAACCCACAAAAAATATCAACCTTGAATCAGGAATAATATCTAAGAAACAGTGTTAATAAAAACATACAAACAATTTAATTTAGGATTTAAAAGATTATAAATTCACCATAGTGATATAATTCAATGAAACAACATGCGTTGAAGTGTAGATTTTCACTCTGGTCACCCTGTTCCTAAGTAGAGTGAAATCCCCAATGTCGGTATCCAATTCCATCATCATCCAGTGGAATCAGGATTAAAATACTTAACTAGTGAAACCAATATTATAGGAATAAGAAGAATAACATAACAGAGGATACCAAATTTTAAGACTTACCTCTAGGCTTCCAATGCATGTGACGACATTTGATTTGAACTGAGAATGAGGAATATCTCCCATGGAGGAAGGTATAAGGATGGGGGTTCACACGAGGGAGATTCTAAGTGAAATAAGAGAGAAAAGAAGGTAAAACCATTTAAATTTGAGAAGGAAAAATAGTTATTTAAACCCTTTTTAATGAGGTCCATAGTTATTCCACACAAATAGGAAAACCATTCTCCAACTGTGTGGGCTTCACTACCCACACACCTCCACCTTTCATGGTTGTAGTGCATGATTAGGAAAACTATGTTCTAACTATGTGAGTGCCTCTTCACTATGACACATAGATGGTTGTATCCCCCAAACTGTTTAAACTATCCATGCACCTATAAAAACTGGTCCAAATGGTTACTTCACATGGTTATCACTAACCATGTGCCAACCATGCGCCCTAGGATGTACTTTTCCAAAACATTGATTCCAAGTATCTAACCCCTAGGATTCCTCTAAAACATCCAAACTACCTTCTGATCCTTTTTTATGTCTAAAACATTACTTTGAGGAATTAAAAACTTCGTAATTTCATTATGAATCTCTTATCAATATTTGACTCATACAGTAATTGATAATTTAAATTCCTTTTATAAAATTTCAACCCAAAAAACACAAGATCGTACAACCTCCCCACTTTAAAGCTTCTCATCCCTGAGAAGTCTTGGTGGGAAAAAAATGAACAACATGGCCTACTTGGGTCATTACTCTTCTCAAACAGCCATGTTGCATTTTGAATTCCGAACATGCTCTTAAGTGTAACTTCAAACATATGGTACTTAAACAAAAAAAATCGATCTAACACTCATAACTACCATAGAAGTATCAAGACATTGCTTACCCAAACCTGTCTAACCCAATACATAACTATTTCATTGCCTCATTCATCAACAAACCTGTGGTGCTCTCCACTATAGTTTTTTTTCCTTGAATGGCCAATTCTAAACCACGGTTCTTCCACCACCATAATTTTTATCTAAAACATGCCCCAAGTACATTAATGATAATAACAGTATGGTTCTCAACTCACTACACCCGATCACACATGAGGAAACTGATCTTAGTCTTATATTTGATCTAAATGGTCAAATTATACTGAAACAAGATTATCATGGTCACACAAGATTTTCCTTCAAAATCCCCGACCGACCCTTACATTGAACCTGTCTCATCCCAAAGGCATGTCAGATGTGTTTCCTTACCTTCCATATACAACTATTTGAGAGAACTCAAGTCAAAGAACCTCTATTTGATTATTCTAAAGGAAGATCAGATTTAGTAGCTGACACATCAACAAAACTTGATTTCAATACATTTATCCCAAGGAACATAGAAATCATTCTGAACACGCTCATTGAATCCTATAATATACTTTCAGTGAAATTTTCTATCCAAACCATCCCCTTTCCATTTCTGTTTCTATTCCACAACACAAAAACAAACGCATTCATGATCTAATACCCTTGGATCATCACAATATATCTCTGTCTTGATGTAACGTCGCAGTTCCAAAAGCCACCCAGAAGAGCCATGTACCCGGTTGGTCACATGGCATCAAGCGCATTTCCCCAAATTCCAGAGGTTACTGACTAGCAGCGAGGACCTTGGGTGTGATAGTGAGGAAACTTTTCCCTCATTGGAAGAGTAACACATTGGAAGTAAAACAGATAACAATAGAGGAAGCAGTAATAATACCATACGACATTAAATAGTAGAATATGGAAAGTAAGAAACAACTAGAGAACATATATAAATGGTTCATGATACATAAGTCTAGGAAAGCATCCAAACATGTCACAATGTTGTAATACATAAATAAACCAAAGTAGAAAATAAAACAGAACAATACTCCATCATCATCACAAGTCTCAGCTTGGTCCCATGCTCTCCAGCTCTAGTAATCAAGTACCTGAAGTAGAAGGGTGCTTTCCCTTATCTATACCTGTATAAATATAATATATTTGGTCCCAAAAGCATGACCCAAAAAGGGTTTGAGACTAATCCCAGTAGGCAACTGCCCAAATATTTTTTCCTAACAGTCAGTGAATATATATGGCATAAAATAAGTATAAATAAGTAGTAAACAAGGATGTACTCAGCAGCAAACATTACTATAGTTCAAATGCATTCAATTTCATATATCAAGTAAAAAGATAATAAAATAAGGTAACCCTCTAGGAATTACTCTCAGCCTAACCCCTTTGGTTCAACCAAGAAAACACAAGCAACCCTCTGGGAAGTACACACAGTCTAACCCCTCTGCTTCAACTTAAGCATAGACTCTCTGAGGAAGCACTCACCATCAATTCCCCATCTAGTCTCATATCAGTAACTAAAAGGATCTTTGGGGAAGCAATCAACGTCCCATTCTCCATGTGGCTCGTGTTGAGAAACTAAATACACTCTAAATAAGTATTTACATCAATTCCCCATATGGTCTCACAACGTAATAATGGACAGACACTCTGGAGAAGCCCTCAACGTCCATTCTCCCTATGGTCTACTACACCAGGTTCTTACGACCCTGTGTAAGTCAATCGATCACAAAAATGAATAGAGGACAAATTAAACCTCAAGAACTAATTGGATAAATATTCTACAACATTTCAGATAAAAATCATTCCATCCTACAATACTAGGCATGGAAAAAACAAAATGAAACCTACCAGGAAAATCTAGACCAAATGGTCAAAAGCACGCAAACATGGGAAAACACATCCATTGCAAGGTAAATAACCCTATTTACAATCAAAAAACCTCTACTCACATCCATTCCAGGTTCTTACTAACTCCCCCCCACGCTAAATAAATTCATCACCGAATTTCCCTAAAAAGGCGTTGTAGAAGAAGAAACCCCGAATAGCTCTGGCCAATGTGATCGTACATCGACGTCCCTCTCCATAGTCTCATCCTGTACTCTCTTGTGCTGCTATAACACTCATACCAGAGGAACAGACTGGCCACAGAGAACCTTCGTACTTAGGTCAACAATCTAGATAGGATTCTCATCAGACGATGCGTCCACTTCTAACTCAACCTCCTCAGGTTGGAAAACAAGATATGGTTCTGAGAAGTAACGTCGAAGCTAAGAAACCTGAAAGACGTCGTGCATAGACTAGTACCTCTGGGGTTACTACAACCAATAGTAAACTGGAACAAATATATCCAAAACCTCAAATGGCCCGATGTATCTCAATTAAAGGTTACCTTGTCTCCTAATCCTTCTGTGTACCAACCTTGGTATGACACGCAGGAAAACCTGATCTCCGACCTCTAACTCCAGAGTTCTTCTCTGTTGATCCCCATAATACTTTTTTCATGAATGTGTAGTATCCATCCTCTTCCAAATCAACTTTATCTTATTTGTCGTCTCCTGGAAAAGACAAGGTCCCAAAATAACCACCTCTCCTACCTCCAACTAACATAAGGGTGATCAACATGGCTTACCATACAAAGCCTCATAAGGTTCCATCTGAATAGTTTCTAGAAAATTATTGTTTTTGTAAAACTCCAAAAGAGGTATGTGATTCTCCCAAGAACCTCCAAAATCCAAGATGCATGCTCAAATAATGTCCTAAAGAACCTGAATCGTATGCTCGGACTGGCCATCTGTCTGGGGATGGTAAGATGTAATCAAAAGTACCTTTGTTCCCAAGGCCTTCTGTAGCCCCTTCCAGACCCGAGATGTAAAAAATGTATCCCTGTCTGAAACAATGGAGTGTAGACACCCATGTAGATGTAAAATATCTCAGATGTACAACCTTCCCAACTCATCAACACTAAAGGTCTCCTTGATCAAAAAGAAGTGATCAACCTTTGTGAGTCTATCAATGACAACTCAAACTACATCATTCCCACGAAGTGACCTCGGAAAACATGTCACAAAATCCATAATGACATCATTCCACTTCTACTCGGGAATGGTTAACTACTGAAAAAGCCCTGCTGGTCGCTGATGCTCCACCATCACCTGCTGGCAGGTGGAACACCTGATGATGAAACCATCAACATCTCTCTTCATACTGGACCACCAGTACTGACGACGTAGATCACAATACATCTTGGTGACACCAAGATGCACTTCCCAAACTGAGGAATGAAAGTATCACATTTGATCCTCATGTATGTCTGCTTTCACCCATACGCGCCCATGAAAATGCAAGATCTCATCCTCACCTATGGTCCATCTAGGAATAGGGTCATTTCCTGTCATGCTTTCCCATAGGACTAAGCCTTCATAATATGATAGTGGCCTCATTTGAACTCGATCAAGAAGAGTATAGGGAACAACCATAGAATAATGAAAAGTCTTCCCCTGTGTGTCGTGCACCTCCAAATTCATCTCAGAGAATAGAGCCATAAGCTTTGACTCATTGCTAGTCTCCTGAACTGCCTGTATCTGAGTCCTCTTTCTCACAGCATCAGCCACTACATTTCCTTTATCAAGCATATAGGCAAGCTCAAATTCAAAGGACTAAAGTTACTCAACCCACCTTCACTGTCTCAAATTCAGATCGTGCTGTGTGAAGATATACTTGAGACATTTTTGGTCGGTGAAAACCACAAAATTATCTCCCATAAGATAATGTCTCCAATAACGTAAATCATGAACAACAGTAGCCAACTCGAGATATTTCATTGGGTAATTCCTCTCATGTGGCCTCAACTTCTGAGACTCGTACATAAATAATCCTTCTCCATACATAAGTGCAGCTCCTAGACTGATACCTGAACCATCACAGTTAAAATTATAGTTCTTTCATGGATATGGAAATACTAGTATCGGTGCTAAATTCAACCTTCCTTTCATCTCCTGAAAGGCTGACTCACAAAAATATGACCATAATAACTTCTCACCATTCTTATTCAGGCCTATTAGTGGTGCTACTAATCATGAAAATTATTTTATAAAATGTTTTTAGTATCCATCCAGACCTAGAAAACTCTTTACCTCAAATATGTTCTTAGGATTCTCCCAAGAAACTATTTCTCTCACTTTCTCTGGGTCTACTGATACTCTTATATCTAAGATAACATGACCCAAGAAGTGAATCTGGTCAATCCAAAAGTGGAATTTTAAGAGCTTAGCATATAACCGATGCTCTCTAAGAGTACTCAAAATGATCTCAAGATGGGTACCATGGTCGTGTCAAGTGTGATAGGACACCAAGATATCGTCCATGAAGACTACCACAAAGGAATCAAAGTATGGATGGAACACTCGGTTCATCAGTGCCATGAAGACTACAGGTGCATTTATGAGACTGAACGGAATATCCATATACTTGTAGAGACCATACCTGCTCTAAAAGGCTATAAGAGGAATATCACATGGTATAACACACAACTAATGGTAACTGGATCTCAAGTCAATCTTTGAGAACACTCAGGCTCCTTGAAGCTGATCAAAGAGATCATCAATCCTCAGCAAGGGACATTGGTTCTTGATCATCAACTAGTTCAACTTCCGATAACCCACACAAATTTAGAGGGTACCATTTGCCTTAATCACAAAAAGGATAGGCGAACCCCAAGGAGAAGTACTGGGTCGAATGAAACCCTTTTCCTGCAACTCCTCCAACTGCTTCTTGAGCTTCTGTAACTCTGGTGTAGCCATCCTATATGGAGGAATGGACACTAATGCCGCTCCTAGAAAAATATCAATAGAAAATTCTAACTCTCGTTCCAGAGGTAGACCTGAAAAGTCTTCTAGAAATACATCCTCAAAACGATCCACCATTGGAGGAAAGTCCTTTTGTGATTTCCCATGGTCATCTAGATATAAACTAGAAATTTGGGCTATAACTCCTCCTAACCCATGATGCTTGGGTCCTGATCTGCAAGCCTGGACATCCCATTCACACTTATGAAGAAATGATCTGCCCTCTGGTGATGTGAAACTCATCCTATGATGATTGCAATCGAAAATATCCTGGAAGGGAACAAACCATTCCATTATAAGAATGAAGTCAATGCATGTCATCTCCAAGACATAGATGTCCTATGAGAAGTGACACCAACCAACCTCTAGAGGGCACTTCTTACAATGACGTACACTAGCTGTTCTAGTCCCAAACGGAGTGTCCAGTGTCAAAATATCAAAAGAAGAAAATATATTGAGCCCAATTCTCTCCACAACAACAAAATATATAAAGCTATGGGAATACCTAGTATCGAAAAGAGCAGAAGTTAAAACAGAGGCAAATAAAATCATACCTCGAACTGTAGAGGGTCCATGATCTTGCTCCTGCTAGGTCTGCTCCACTGAAAAAGTATGGCCTATATCGCGACCCTGTGACCCTGTCGGACCACTCTGAGATAATCGACCCTATTTCTTCTGAAAGCCCGATGACAGGATACCACGACCATGACCTCCACCTCAGCCTGAACGACCGGAAGAACTCCAGTTCCCTAACTGAGGAGCAAATGGTGGTGTTTCTCCAGAACGCAGAGTCATAGAAGAACCCTTATCACTAGATTCTAGTGAGAAGATATGATAGAAGCACTGAAGATTCCCCATCTTGTCGTAATATTGGCACTCTACTAGGTCTCTCGGGCAATGTGGACTCGTATGTCCAACCTTTCCACACTAGTAGAATACCACCTGGCTACTAGAAGAAGTTTCTCACCTCCTCAGATCTCTGCGCGTAGACTCCCAATGGCACTTCCTGCTATCAGTAGGAGGGATACCAACTCTTTATGTCGATCCTCCCTGGCTCAAAACTCTAGAACCTCTCATATTGCACTCCGTGATCAGCTCTTGGTTGACTATAGAAGGGATGGAAGTCAACCTGAAGATGTTCTGAGATCGGATTTCATGCCTGAGACCATCTATGACCTTCCATGCTAGGAATAACTCATCACCTCCTGGAATAGGCATGAATCACTGCATCTCTGTAAAGAGAGAAGAATACTCCATAATAGAAAGATTATCCTGCTCTAGAATAATGAACTCTTGGGCTCGATCGGCCCTCAAAGTCTTCGGATAGAAGTAGTCATAGAAGTCATGCTGGAACTCATCCCAATCCATAACCTGCTGGCTTCCCACCTGTGAGATCACATACCACTATCTCTTAGAGGAATCCCATAGAATATATGTAACGAGATTCACCCTCCTCTCTGGAGGCGTCTCTAGATGCTCGAAGATAGAAATCATGGCTTCTAACCATGACTCTGCAGCCTGAGGTCCTCCTTCTTCTTGTGAAGGTGGGAGGATACTGCTGTTGGAAAACCTGCGTCAATTCATCCATAAACGGGGCAGGATACCGTACTCTGCAGAAGGTCTGCATGAACCTCATAAAACCCTCTAGGAACTGTGCATCAGTACCTGTGTCTAGAATGATGGATGGTTTCCAGACTGGAAGAACTGGAGGATCTGCTGGTAGCCCCTGATCAGCCATGTCTGGTGTTTGATCACTGCCCTATAACTGGCAGACAACCGGAGGAAGTCTCGGTGGCATGAATCTTCAAGGTCAAACACATAGCTTAGATCAAGATTATTAAGGACTGAAAACTAGAAGTGTAATAAGGTAACATGAGAAAGAAAGCATTCAATTATTTCAAAACATGGATACACAGCATGAATAATTTCTACACGACATGTTCCCTAAAGCCTTTCACATAGGCTTGTACTCATTTCACAACTGGTCATGTAACAACCCAACCACACAGTATGTTGTACTAACACACCGTGTGTACATAAATCCTCTTACTCTTCCCAAGTTACCTTACACGGCTAGGCCCCACAGTGCTCCTAGAACAAGACTACACAACGCGTTAGTGCTAGACACGGTGTGTACTAGACAAACTTCACCGACCTGTGTTGTTTGTCACACGGCCGGTTAGACAGATCACTCTACATAGCATGTTCCGTATGGACACAACGTGTAATTATTAGGTTTTAATTTCCCATGTTTTTGGTCACACGGGTGAACACACGGCTGACTATAAACGATGTGTTTATGCCATACACGGCATGTTACAAGAAGGATTTCACCGACCCGTGTTGTTTGTTACACGACTGGATACATGGGTAACACTACATGGCATGTTCCAGGTGGACACGACCTGTATAAGAAAAGACTCAACTGACCCGTGTTGTTTGTTACACGGCCGGTCACATGGTTCTACAACACGATGTGTACATCCGGCACAAAACGTGTTCTACCATGATTTCCCAACCCCTTGTCTCTTCCCACATAACCAGTGACATGGTTAGAGACTACACAGTGTGTACATATAGTACATGGCATGCACTTAAGAAAAACAGTTCCTTCCTAAATAGAAGAACACATGACATGTATTTAACATTACACATCATGTATTCTGGGTTTTTCCAGACAGTAAGCCTCAGAAACTACTATAGAACCCAGAAAAACACTGAAACGAACATTAAAATTCCAAATTCTGATCTGTGAGGGCCCATACTCCCCGAAAATCAAAATCATGGTATCTTATAAATGTTATATACAAGGAAAAAAAGGAAATGATCCACCAAATTCCGGTCCATGAGGGCCAATAACACATCAAGAAGCAAATTTTGGCATTCATTTAAACAAAAACATACACAAAGCAATACCCTTTCAAAAAGCAGGTATTCTACCAAGAAATATATCACAACAGCATGCATATCTAACATAAGGCCTGTCACAACAACATGTAATTGCTAATGCACCCTAAATGGCATAGCAATAATGTAGGACATCTGATTTCTAACAAGTACCTATATGATGCATGATATGGAATACCCTCATCTCATCGGGTTGAAATAGAAATAGAATTTCAATAATATCAAAAATAATAGCCAAAACATGTGAATCACCCAATGGTGAAATCAAATCAACTATAAAATTAAAAAACCAGAAAAATTGAAATAACGAGGTAAATTGGATTTTCCCTGTACACGGGTTAGCTACTCACAGGAACAACTTATTAACAAGTACATATTCTTTCCTATCCCTGGATATAGGCTCCAAATATCAAATGAAGAAGAAAATAACTCATTTGATACCACTTTGTAACATCTCGATTCCGGAAGCCACCAAGAAGCGCCTCGTACCCGCTTGGTCACATGGCCTATAACACATTTCCCCGAATGCCAGTGGTTGCTGACTAGCAGTGAGGGCCTTGGGTGTGATAGTGGGAAAACTTTTCTGTCATTGGTAGAGTAACTTAGAAGAAGTAAAATATATAACAATAGTGGAAGCAGTAATAATACCATACAAAAATAAGCAGTGGAAGACAGAAAGTAAGAAACAAATGGAGCACATATATAAATGGTGCATGATACATAAGTCTAGGAAAGTATCCAAACATGTCACAATGCTGGAATACAGAAATAAAACAAAGTACAAAATAAAATAGAAAAAAAAAACTACAGCAGCATTGCAAGTCTTAGCTTGGTCCCATGCTCTCCAACTCCTATAATCAAGTACCTGAAGTAGAAGAGTGATTTCCCTTATCTATACCTACAGAAATATAATCTATTTGGGCCCAAAATCTTGACCCAAACAGGGTGTGAGACTAATCCCAGTAGGAAAACACCCAAAGATCTGTGCCTAATAGTCAGTGAATATATATGACGAGCAATAAGTAAAAAGCAGCAGTAAACAAGGAAGTACTCAGTAGTAAACATTACTACAGTTCAAATGCATTCAATTTCATATATCAAGTGAGCAGCTAGTCAAAGCAGGTAACCCTCTAGGAAGTACTCTCAGTCTAACCCCTCTAGTTTAACCAAACAAACACAAGACACCCTCTGGGAGGTACACACATTATAACCACTCTGGTTCAGCTTAAGCATAGAATCTCTTAGGAATCACTCACCGTCAATTCCCCCTCTAGTCTCATATCGGTAAATAAAAAGAAATCCGGGGAAGCACTCAACATCCCATTCTCCATGTGTCCCATGTCGAGGAACTATGGAAACTCTGAGGAAGCACTTACATTAATTCCCCCTATGGTCTCGCAATGTAATAGTAAACAGACACTCTTGAGAAGCCCTCAACGTCTATTCTCCCTATGGTCTACTACACTAGGTTCTCACAGCCCTATGTAAGTCAATCAAGCACAACAATTCATAGTGGCTAAATTAAACCACAATAGCTACTTGGATAAATAGTCTATATCATAAAAACATGTCAGATAAAAATCACTCTATCCTACAATACTAGGCATGGGAAAAAATAGCATCCTATCAGGAAAAGCTAGACCAAACGGTCAGAAGCACACAAATATGGGAAAACACATCCATTGCAAGGTACATAAACCTATTTACAATAAACAAACCTCTACTCAAGAACACATGGAATAGAATTCAAATAACATGGCTAAAACTGTAAACACGAAATACCCTGTTCAAGGGTATTGGGAAATTTTGCACATATGACTCAAAGACTATCTACGGAAAGGAACAAACCACTTACCTCAGTGTTTTAGGATTTTTATACGTGAACCTCAATTCACGAATCACCCAATAACACCATAGATCAACAAAAATGATAAAAACATTCAACTGAAGATAACTTGAGAAAGATGAGAAATCAGGAAACGAGGCTCTAGAATAAGGAAGATCTTACTGCGGAGATCCTAACGCAATCAATGACGGTTGATTCAGAGAATGGATTCTCAATTAGGGGATCGGGGAAAGATCGGTGTCATACGAATGCTCTCGCTCGAAGAAGGTGAAGAAGAAGATGCTTCTGCCAATTAGACGTGGCCCTAGTTTGTTTAATGAAAAACGAAAGTACATGGTGTGTACTTTATAAGTACATGATGTGTACTTTATAAGTACATGATGTTTACTTTCCTTTACCAGCCCTCACATTAGGTGGTCTCCAGGTCACCACACATGGCCGTGTGCACGACCGTTACACGACCAGCACATGGCTACCTGCGGTAACTGAGTACACGACATGTACTTAAGAAATTTCCAGAAATTCATCTTTTTCTTAAAAACACCAGAAAAAGGATAACATACCTGAAAAAAGATATGTGTTCTTACACATGACACATGTGCTCAGACTCCACCCAAGTCCATATTCGAACCTTCACCTGGAATTCACTGAGAAACCAAACAATACCTAGTTTTATTTATCCAATGGAATACAAAATCCAAAATGACCGTCTAATAACTAATATCATCCACGCACAACCATTATCACATGAGGGTTACACACTAGTGAACTACATCTCATTCCCCACCTTATGAGAATATTTTTTATCGTATCAAAAAAATGAGTTTCTGATCATCATGGACCATTCCTCGTACACCTCTAGGAATAATGACCAACATGAATAGAAACTTGATCATTCCTAATAATCAACATAAACCTCACAAAGTATCTATCCTAAAATCCATAAGAATGGAATCCATTATATTCACTAAGTTTCAAATCATAAGGGTTCCACTACTCTTGATTTTATTGTATCACGAAACCCAATTTAACTATGAGATAACACGCATCTCCAATCAATTTCCATTATTTACCCAAAGATCTAGGTCATCATTCCTGTAATAATTACATTGAAACCATCAATCCTTATCCCACACGCATCCCCTCAATAATGTTCCATTTTTAATACTTACCACACATAATTGGTGAGAACTAAGATTTCCACTTTAAACATGTGTATACTCCCATACCACATGATCTATCACCCAACTCATGATTCCATGAGTTTCCTGTTATGAGGTCCATGTTCAATATTCTCCAAGGATTGTCAGTCTCATCACATCAGGAGTTCCTTGGGAACCCCTCTTCAAAATTGGGCACCTCACTTATGTCGTGATTTATCTCATGACCAACCATCACACGATGTTATTCCTATCATGAGCATCTACCCGCAATCTAAAAAAGTAGTTAACCATACCATAACTATGTAGAGATAGGAACCCAAATAGTCATTCCCATTAAATCCAATCCTGGTACCCCAAATACCCAAGGAAATTCCTCCTAAGATAAGGCAACATCATTCCTATATTGAAAACCCAGAGAACCTTCATGATTCAACCTCAACATGATCATATAACTAGGATCACAGTTTGAAACAAAATATTTAAACTTGAGTTAACCCCTATTATAGGTTTCCCTTAATCAAACCAACTACTGACTCGCTAGGGTCTGATTTAAAACTAAGGGCCTCTAGATCTCCCACCTAGCCCTACCATTCAAGTCTCATAATATGACATCTGACACACCTAAAACCCATCTCTAAGGGAGGTAAAGATAAAATCAACCTAAAAGGAACAAAACTTGTCAACGTGGGTTCAATTATAAAGGTTTTAAATACCAATTTATAGAGGAAAATTCCCTATAATATTTAATTGGTAACCCATTTAGGTTCAACCCATTGGTAATTAATAACTTAAGGAAAACTCTATTGGCATCACCTATCAAGCATTGGCCTACGAGGACCTGATTATCTATGAGCATACTCATAAGGAATTATCCTTTTGAGGTTTATGGTATCAATGTGAAATGATAAGAACTGACCCTCAATAAGCATCCATATATGGTAATACCCCCTTGAGGTTCCAGTTTACTATAAACTTTTAGGTTCTCATCAGCATCACACTAGAGGATCTAACTAGATAACTATAAAAGAAGGTTGATTAAGTAAAATATCATAGTAATCTATATTGGAAATATCCATGTAGTTTGTTATTAATATTTATTTAACTACACCTAAAAAAGATACACCCACAAAGGGGGTACTAAAAAGGCCTCAACTATTGAAGCTGGCCTATGAGGGAAAAACTCTCTTGGCATCACTTATCAAGCATCAGCTAACTAGGCCCTAATCCTCTCCGAGAATCATCATAAAGAACTACCCCCTTGAAGGTCATGTTATCAATGTAAAAGGAGAAGAACTGACCCTCACCAAGAATATGTATATAGTAATACCCCCCATGGTTCCAGTTTACTATAAAATTTTAGGTTCCCATCAGCATCACACTAGATAATCCGACTATATAAACATAAAATAAGGTTTATTAAGTAAAATATAATAGTAATATAGATGGGAAAAATCCATGTAGGTTGTTACAAATCTTTAGTTAACCATATATAAAAAGATACACCCACAAATGGTCTACTAAAAAGGCATCAACTATCAAAACTGGCCTACGAGGGTTATAAGTACATGCACAACACCATATCAATTGATCTGTGTTGTATAAAACTCACATAGTATTGGTATATAGAATATTATTACAATCTATATGGGAAAACACTAGATAGGTTGTTACTGACACTTTAAGTAACTGAACCTAGGTAACAGCACCTTATGAGGGGTCCAAACCTTGGGAACCATGTTCCCTATTGACCCACTAGGTTCACTGAACTTCTTGTACATGAGGAATGATTCATCATCCTCACCATTAATATGTCACTGTAGATTAACATGACCTACCATTATAAATATATATATATATAAGTATATATATATATTATACTAAATAAGTATAATTCACCATGAACTTATATAGGAAAACGCCATTTATGTTGTTGTTTACATTTTAAACTGTTGACCATAGTGGTTAGCAATATAAATAAAATGCTAAAATTCATATAAGATGTGGAGATTATGTTCAAAATATGATGTATGAAAAATTTGACTCTTTCTTCTACCATAAAAGAGATAAAATCAATCACTGGCGTCTAACCAACAGGACGAGAGATACAGATCAAATAAAAAATTGTAAAAACCCACACCACATATGCATTGCTTGAAATGAAAATCATACTCAACTGTAACATAATAAACCAAAAACATGAATCCCATATCTCTTGGAAACCTATAACTCTTACTAAAACAATTGTTCCCTATGAACTAGTCTGATATCCGTCACATGCTTTGACACACTTTTAATACTCTAATCTACCATGTCCCAACTAATAAAGCAATAGGAAAGTAACACCACTGATACCACTTTGTCACATCCTGGCCCAAACCAATCTATGAACAGTATCTTAACTAATTGGTGATAAGTCTTAAAATGTGTCTCCCAATATACTAGTGGCTTCTAATTAGTAGCGAGGGCCTAGGGTGTGTCAGTGGGGAGACAATTCCCTCATATCAGAGTAAAAAAAATAACATAAACAACCAAACATCATCCATAATAGTAAATAATTATTGTATAAGAAATAAATATAAACAAGGATGTAATAAAATGGAATGCAGTAAATGTCCAAATTTCAATGTCATACATATAACACTGATCACTCATGGGGTTAACCACATATGCAGGAATAAAGGAAATAATAAAAAATTACATGACTCAAATACTAAGTTTGATCCTAACCACATACCAAACTCCATGCACAAATTTGATCTATCCTACTTGATTAGTCTTGGGCCTCGTCCCATCTTGTGCCTACAACCAAGTGAATGTAAGCTTGGGTACCCCAGTGAAATGGTGGCCCGAGCAGGGTGTGAGTTCAAAACTCATTAGGGAACCAATAATGTAGTCCCACACATAGTCATTAAATATATTATAAGTGTATTTGAGATACTCAATAAGATAACAATAATCATAAATATAACCAAATTATAAAGATAAACTAAAAGAAAAAAGTTATACTGATGCATGATGTCAAAAGTGCATGCACATGCAATGTGCTTATCCTAGACAAGACACAACTGGAAATAAAAGAATATAATAAATCCACAATTGATCCTTGGATATATGATCCTAATCAATTGAATATACCATTAATATGGAATTGATATGGATTCCATACCACTAAATTCATGTACAATCCTACTGATCTTGGGGTCCATAACCCCGATAAAAAATACCTACTTTGGACAGTGCCGGAATGTCTCTAAGCAAGATACGTCACCACACGGGGATACATATCCTATCCCTGAGATCACTCACACTTTCCTCCATTAAATATAATGAAGGGTTATAGGTATCAAATAGGCATCTTATAAATATGGAATTGAGATAGATATCATACCACTAAATCCATTTAAATAAAATTTGATGTATGATTCTTATGTCAAGGTCCATAGGTAGTCATGATATTAGAACTTGGATGGACCCTAGGGAGGATTACCCCTAGGAAATTTGTAAGGAATACTCTCTAAATCCGAGATAATAACTTGTGATCAATTTAATAAAAAGCTCAATAGAACCATCCCTAGGTAGGTCTAGGCGATGCAGTAATGGTTCATCAACTTGATCCTAGGGAGATTCCTAGGAATAAATCGATGAGATCATCATCAATCCTATAGAATATCCCAAATCCAATGCTCTGGGTAAATTTTCCCACCCAACCATCTTTGGTCATCACCTGAAGTATCCACTAGGTGACACCAATGAATAGAGGCTCTGAGATTCACATGAAGACCAACCTCTATATCCCTATGTAGGGAGGAATCCCAATGAAAAATGGGACTTTCAGTAATAGAAAAACTTAATCAATAAGGCACATAAGATAGACTTCAGGAAGTTCCTCTAGGAATCCTAATAATAAAATCTTGTTACATCCAACCCAAGGGCCGAGTACCAATAAGAACATCTAGAAATCATAGTTTCAACAATGATACCCATGTAAAGGCACAAATAAGAGGGTGTGAGTGGCTAAATTCCTAAACCCACCACTACTTATACAACCCTTTGGACTTAAAAATTGGGTACAGTTTCTAAGGTGACACCCACTACCATCTCTACCCAAAACTCATAATGTGCTATGTCGGAGTCATTCAACCACTTGGGGACCCACTAGGGTACCCTAGATCAAAACACTAGAGAGGCATCCTACTTGGGATCCTCAATGTCTATAAATAAGTGGAGGTATCCCGCTTAGGATTCACTAAGTTAGTACCATTTTATTAGGCCAACACTCAACACACTAGGATGTCACATCCCATGAAAATATGAATAGGGTAGCACATATTTAAAAGCTACATGGGTCATGTCACTAAGGAAACAGTTGAGAGATGGGTAATGACCCAATCTTGGTTCTAAGTACTCTATGAGATGGTATACACATATAAGCCAATCTTGGTCTACCTAAGGTTTGTCCGCATAGGCCAATAAAAAGTCCCAAATGTCTTACCAAGTGCAGTATCAACTCCTAAGAGGTGTAGAGGATACTCTATGTATCTAGGGACTAAGTCTCATCCACTATAGTCCAATGCATTAGACTATCACCTAGGGGTTATTAGTGATCCCTATCATTCATCCATTATAAATATTTATTTTTAATAAATTAAACATCCATTGGTATAAATTAAATAGGAGGCATCACCCTTAGGGGTGATCTCAAGCATACACACACTACCATAAACATACATAGATACCATGGGGTGGGTATAAAATACCACTTACCTCATATAAAGCTTCCCATTTAATTTCCAAGGGTCAGTAGTGTTTCCAAGGCTCGTCCAAGATCATATGAGACATATTAAATATTGTCTCAATAAAAAACCACTAGAATTTAAATAATTATAAGTGAACTATAATTAATTATTTAAAGATAACAAGTTGTAACATTTACACAATTTATTTACAAAGCCATAATTCCCAAAACCTCATTGGTTGATCACGTTGCACCAGAACCATGACCTAACACTTGCCAACAACTCATGAAACTTCCTCAACCTTGAACTAGGAATAATACCTAAGAAATGGAATTAATAAAAACATTAAACTAGTATAATTTTAGCTTTAATGATTTGGAAATTTATTGCGGAGACATAACTCAATGAAACGGAATGTGGAGAAGTTTGGATAGCTTCCCAGGTCACCCTCTTGCTCGGAAGAGTGAAAGTGCAACATTGTATTCCCTCCCAGTTAGTTACTTTGTCAGTTTTGAGTGTTGGAGGCATTTGGAGGAGGTTATGGGAGTTTGGGTGGAATTTGGAGATGTAGCAGAACTGCTACCGGAAAAAACATCATGTAAGTGTATTTCACAATATGAAAGTTGGTTTCACAGCTTGTCCAAGGATGGTTCACGATGTATAGGTTTTTGGGGTTATATAATAAAAATGTGATTTTTTTCGATGAAACTGAACCTTGAGGATTACATTTCATGAAAGGAGATTACACATCGTGTAAATCCTTGATGCAATGTTGTTATAACACTACATGGCACTTGGGTTTTCTCAAACCCTACACTCTCTCTCATTCCAAATAGCCAATGGATCCCCTTTCAAGAATTTTGATATTCCTTTTGATGGGGATCAATTTCCATCTTCCAGACTTAAATTCATGGTGAGTTATCCTCTCATTATCATCCATTTTCTTCCATTATTCTCTTGGGGATTCACTATAGTGGTGTTTCCCTGGTTTGGGGTGCATTTGGGTTGTGTTTTTTTACCACCCTTTTGTGTTGTTTAGGGTGATCCACAAGTTTCTTGTGCAACGGTGGTTTACAGGTAGTTTCTTCTTCGTCCAGGGGTGTATAATGAGTTAAAAATATTCGTTGAGGTAGGTATTCCTTTATTTATCTTTATTTGTGTATCATGCAAGAGGGGTTTACTTATGTTTACCTATGAATCATTATTATTCTATCTTAATCAAAGATAAAGATTTTTTTAATTGATTTGAAATGGTTAATGGGGTTTGATCTGAATCCTTTTTATACCTTTGATATTATTTGTGATATTGTTATTATTTAGGATTGATACCCCACTAAAAATTATGGTCGTTGGGGGGCTTTGTTTGCACTGGATATATCTGTTTTTGTTTTCTACTTTGGTTGTGATTATTGTCATATCACCCTAAATGGAAATTGGTTAATTACTTATATTTGGACAATGAAATGGTTTCCCTAGGATTTTGGTTTGTGAGATAAAAACCCTAAAATAAATTTTAATGTGATAATATTCCATTTGTAAATATGTAAAAATGATCTTGATGTGATGTGATGTATGGTCGTGCTTTTGGGGTGTGGGTCGATATGTGGTTATGTGGCTATTCTTGTGGGATCTCAATGTGTGGTTGGGTCATGTGGGGATAATATTTTGTTTTTCTATGATTTTGGGGAGGTGAGGTGATGTTATGTTGAGTATTTTGTGGAATGTGGTTCTGTTGTGCTATATTATTGAGTAGGGATAGAATAAATAATTGTTTAATAATGTTTGAAATGACAAGGATTGGTTCGGTTAATGAGATAAAAATGGTTAATGGATAAGTAAATAGTGGTTTGTGTGGTTAAATGTCATTTATACTAAATAATTAAAAGAATGGATTGAATTAAATGAGTTTGGTTGGGGATTTGAATTGGGGTTACAACTTGGTGTGTGGTGTTATGCATTTAGAGGTAGTAGAAAAGGTGATGGTGTTGTGAGTTGATTGTTTGTTTGAGAACCCATAAGTTGGGATTGAGTGTTTGATACAATATATATATATATATACTTTTAATTTCCTCATGATTTCTATATTCAGCCCACCAATGTTGATCACTATGTATCAAACACCCACATAGCCACATAGGCGTGGTCTTTCTGAACATGTCGATGCAAGGATGGATGGTTGGCCACTTGTTCTCCCCTACTTATTCTTCTAGGTGAGGTAGGTATTTCATAGGCTGTGATGGTTGGAGGTCTGTTAGTGCATTATAATGTGGTTGTGATGTGGTATCCCAGGATTCTTTGAGATGAGTTGTGATGTGATGTCCCGAGTGTCTTTGATATGAGTTGTGATGTGATGTATGAGGTGTATTTGGGATGATATGTGATGTGTTTTGAGGCCCAGGTGTGTGTGAGCAGGATGTGATGTGGTATATTATGAAGAGGTGTGAGTGCTAAGATGTTTGTTGTTAGGGTGAAACTTTCTAATTAGCGAGAAAATGGTGTAGGTTACACTATCATTTATTTTATTTAATTTATATTATATTATTTGGATTGTGTTATTGGGTGAGTGTGGCTTGGTGAGGTTGGGATTGTTAGTATACCTATTTAGGTGCTGTTTCGTTCTACTATTTTCTCACAGGTGCATTATTATTCTTATTTCACATGTGCAAAAGAGACTTTGGTTTTCCTATTGAGTATACTTGTATGCTCACCCTACGTATATAAAATTGATTTCAAGTCTCCATGAGTATTTTGTAGACCGTGTTGGACCTTACTAGATCATATCCTTGACAGTTGTTGTATCACTGCTTTAGCATTAGTTTTAGGTATTTACTTTGTAGACTTTATTGTATCTATATCAGTTTTATTTTTTGAATTAATGTGGGATAGTTTGGGTTTTTATTTTATATTATGTCTTTGAGTTTTTGTGGATGATTCATTCTATCTCCCTATCTTGTTTATTATATATGGTAATGCCTCCAATATTGTGAGATTTGTACTCCTTTTGTGTTAGTTTCCAACTCAGGGCCTACTGAAGGTGGGACATAGGATTCATTATATCCCTTTCATCATTTGCATCCTAGGAGGGGAATATTTGGAGGGACGGGGTTATGAAAAAGTGGTATCAAAGGTGATGGGTGAGAGATAGGATGGATTTTAGAGTTAGGTACAATGAGGATTGCATGGAGTGTTATGGAAATAGTTCAAGTTGATCTTGGTGTGTGATATTGGCCAGAGAGCTCGGCAAGGACATGGGATTTTAGGGACCCCACGATCCATTACACGAACTCTGAGCTTATTGAATGGCCAAGTGAGATGGACCTTCTTGCAGGGTAGAGACCTAGGAACGGTACATGCATCATAATGACTTGTGTTTTTGTTTTAATTGGGATGTTTTGGGAAGGTTAAAAATTGATAAAATGAATGAAATGGATTAAATTAATATTAATGAAATTTCAACCTACTTAGGATTAGGAAATAATTTTTTCCCTTTAGACTATGGCTCTAATTATTCATGTACATGTGGCTTAGGATATTGAAGTTCAATAGGCTGATCTGATTGATCATCGTAGGGTTGATCTAATTGAAGAGGATGGTCAGTGGAAGAGGACATTGTGCACTTTCCATCATCATTATTTTTGGAAGTATAATGGAAGTTTTTTTGATGTGGATATAGAGAGATGTATGGATCAGCTCGATATCTCTTTCAATTTGATATGGGCCCCAACAGTGTATTGGGTCCCTTTTAAAGGCAGTCAGATGCGAGGAGATACACATTAGTTATGGACACTGTATCTGGGATAGTAGAATAAGGAAGATGTTTTTGGGGTAGAATTTCATAAGGAATTCTGGGAATATTTCCTTTCGTTGACCATGAATGAATTAAAGAGGCAGGATTGTCTTTCTCTTCAGTAAGGGATCATGCCAGTGTGGGAGATGGGAATCATGTTCAGGGACCTTATGCATTTTTCCCATATATTTTTTCAGGTGAGGAGTCTCATGAAAAACATCTTGAGGAGGCATTTCTTCCTTCTATCCAGTATGAAATTACTCCTTTTACGTTTCCAACATATATATAGGTTCAGAAGAAGGAAGAGTTGACCGAGAATATGAACACATGAGTAGGTTTGTCATAGGAGGAGAATCACTAGGGTTTCTCGAAGAGTAGAGTTGTTAGTGGTAGTACTTAGGTGACAAGACCTTTGAGGTTTTGACCGGTAGGGAGTCAACCTTAGAATCTTCCTTTCTGGACTTCTAGTTCTAGTGGTTTCCATACCTTTACTGGTATCTTTGTGCTAATTTTTTTGGTTGTGGGTTTTGTGGCCATCACCAGATCCAATTCCTAGTGGTTCCCTGAACTCAGTTTGATGAAGGTGGACAGGTTCAATTCCAAACTTAGTAGTAGTTTCCAGTGAGACTGTTTCAGTAGTAGGGGCAATAGGATTTTTTTACCATGGGGATATGGAGTAGGTAGATACCGACATCAGGATGTTCCTCATTTTCAAGGACCACAACCCAAGAATGGTCATAGAGGTTGTTTTTATCAGAGAGGAAAAAGAGTTGGAAATGGTTAGTTACTTGCAGTGGAGGCAGCAGTTCTTGAGGGTCCAGATATCATTAGAGGTACAATTATTTTTTTAAGTATCCTTGTTTGTGCCTTGTTTGATTTAGAATCTTTTCACTCCCTTTTTTCACCCACTCTAGCCCATGATCTAGCAATAGATGTAGAGAGGATTATTCGGGCCCTAGTGTTTACTACGCTAGTCAGAGTCCAGGCCATCTTGTTTGATGTGTGCTAGGAGTGTAGAATGACAAAGGGGCCACATCAATCCCATGGGGATATTTTCTTGCTATAGATGAAGTCGTATGATGTCATCCTTTTCATCAACTGGTTTTATTCCATAAGTGAAGTTATCATTAGATTCTGGAGGATAGTCATGTTTTCTAATGTGGATGGTTAATGCATAGTTTTCATTGGTGAGTGGGGTTTTCAGGTGTGTAGTTGACATGTGGAGCCCCTTATTACCTTTTTGGATGAGTTGTTAGAGGAATAAGTGGATGCTAATATGGTAGAAGTTCCTAGGGTTTTTAAGGATTTCCTAGATGTTTTTCCTAATGAGGTTTTTATGTAACCCTGTCGATGTGATATTGAGTTTGGGATAGACTTGAAGCTAAGTGCTTCTCTAATTTTGATGTTTCCTTATCAAATGGTACCTTATAAGTTGCAGGAGTTGAGTTTTTATATAGATTATCTGATGAAAAAGGGTTTTATCGAACCTAGTGTGTCATCATGGGGTGCTCCAGTGTTGTTATCCAAGAAGGCAGATAGTGGTATAAGGTTGTACATAGACTACCCGAGGTTAAATCAAGCAACAGTCAGAAAATGTTACCCTCTTCTGAGGATATATGATATTTTCAACTCGATGAGAGGGGTGAGTTTGTTTTCTAAGATATATTTGGGGTCTGGATATCATCAGTTGAGGGTAAAGGAGGGTGACATTCTAAAGTCTACCTTCAGATATAGGTATGGGCACTTCAATTTTGTAGTCATGCCATTAGATGTTGAAAATGGAAAAACCGTGTTTATTAGGATTATGAACTCCATATTCTATGATTTTCTGTATTGGTTTGTCATTGTATTTGTCAATGATATATTAATCTACTTGAAGTCATAAGAGGAGCATGCTAAGAATTTCAGAACAGTATTACATGTTCTTTGACACCACCGGATCTATGGAAATTTGTCCATGTGTAGGTTATGGAAATGATAGGTTAATTTCATTGGGCATGTGGTGACTCGTTAGGTTGTAAAAGTAGACTCATCAAAGGTTGAAATAGTTTCTTTTTGGGCAACACCTAAGAACGTGGAAGAGGTTCCTAGTTTACTTGGTATCTCATGCTATTATCGGAGGTTTGTACCCAATTTTTCTCGATTTTCATACCTATTGAAATATTTGACTAGAAAATACCAATATTTTTTTTAGATTGATCAGTGCTAGGAAATATTCAGTTACCTAAAGAGGAAGTTGGTCAGTGCTCCAGTTATTGAGCTTCCAGAGGAGGGTGTGATTTTTAAATTGTTTTCTGATGCTTCTCATCTATGCTTGGGATGTGTGTTGATGAAAATTTGGTAAGTGATCTCTTACATGTCTAGGTAGCTACATCCACACAAGCTTAACTATTCTACCCACAATCTGGATCTATTAGTGGTTTTTTTTCATTGAAGTTGTGATAGAATTACCTCATTGGGGAGCACTTTTTGGTATTCACGAATCACAAGATTTTGGGGTATATATTTTCCCAATGTGATTTGAATTTGTGGTAGTGGAGGTGGATGTGTTTTCTTCAAGACTATGATTTTTAGATCTCTTATGCCTCATGGAAAATTAACTTTGTGGTCGACTCTTTGAGAAGGAAGTCATGGAAGGTTGTTTTTCAAGAATCTACGAATGCTTGGAGAGTAATAGAAGAGTTGGAGGCCTTGTGATTAGTTTCAAGAGTATATGGTCGTAAAGTCCATTTTTTCATATGGAGATGTAGTCTTCTCTGATGAAATAGGTGGAGGAGTCTCAGTGGAGAGACTCAGAGGTAGAGGTGATGCATTATTTTGTTGGCCATGGTTATGCTCCAGAGGGTTGGTTGAAACTGGATGTTGTTTCATGGAAGGTTGTTTGTTCCAGTAGTGATTTGCAATGGATTCCTTTGTGAGTTTCATAGCTCACTATTAGCGGTACGCCTAGGAGTTTACAAGATGTACCATTTCTTGATGACATATTTTTGGTGGCCCGAGATGAAATGGGAAGTGGTAGATTGTATGGCTTGATGTCTAGTTTTCTAGCAAGTAAAGGTCGAGCATCATGTTCCTAGTGTTTTATTGCATCCCGTGTATGTTCCCTAGTAAAAATAGGATGAAATATCGATGGAATTCATCGTAGGGTTACCCAAAACTGAAGGAAGTTGTGATGTTACATGGGTTATTGTGGATAAATTGAAAAAATGGCCCACTTCTTAGTAATCAAGGCGTTGGGTGAAGTGGATGCCTTAACTAAGAGGTATATAGATGAGGTGGTGTATTTTTATGGAGTTATGATGTCCTTAGTCTCATATTGGGACACACATTTTACCTCATATTCCTAGAGGGGATTACAATATGCTTTTAGAACTCAGTTACACCTCAACACTACTTTCCACCCTCAGACAGATGGGAAGATAAAACAGACTATCTAGATGGTGGAGGATATGTTACGATCTTGTGTCTTAGAATTTGGTGGATATTGGGTATGATACATTCCCTTGGTAGAGTTTTATTATAATAATATCTATCAATCTTACATTAGCATGGCCTCTTTTGAGGCTTTGTATGGGAGACCATGTCATTCACCGTTGTGCTAGACAGAGGTTGGGGAGACAACTATTCTTAGTCCTGATGTGGAGCAGAGCACGATAGAGAAATTTCATCTTGTTTGTGAGAGGATGAAACCAACGCATGACTTAAATAAGTATTATGTTTATTTTATGAGGAGACACTTGTAGTTTTAGGTTGGGTACCATGTTTTCTTGAAGGTTTTCCCCCAACGTGGGAAACAATGGTTTGGTAGAGGGAGTAAGATTTCTCCCAGGTTTGTTGGACCCTTTGAGGTGTTGGGGTGAGTTGGGTGATGTGGAATATCGGTTGGAATTAACACCATGTTTGGATAGGATCGAATATGTTTTTAACATATCTCAGCTATTTCGGTATCTTCACGATGACTCACATGTCATTTATTGGGGAGAGTTGGATATCGAAGATGACACATTGATTGTGGAGTGGCTAGTAGAGATCTAGGATCATAAAGAGAGTTCACTGTGTGGATGAACCATTCCTTTGGTTCACGTGTTCTGGATTCATGGTTCCCTAGAGGATATTACTTGGGATAAAAAGACACAAATTCTTTCTCAGTACCCGAAGTTGTTTTAAGTTCATCGTTTCTCTGTTTTTCTTTTAAATGTGATGTTTGAACCCTGTTTTTATGAAATGAGTGGTTTTCCATGGTTTATTATGTGTGTAGTGTGATGTGTGATAAATTACTAACATATTAAAAGGGAAAGACCTGATTCATGATTGATATGCATTATCTGCGATGTGATTAAACATGTGTGAGTGAGATAGTGCTACTGAGAGTGGATAGTATCTTGACATGGAGGATAGAATTCTCTGATTCATGTGTTCAGGATAGTACGGTTTGTTGGTTGTAGTGGGTGTTGGTTTGGGATGCATGGAGGTTTAGGTGGTTTTTCAGTGGTTATGTGGAATTTTAGTTGTGTGAGCGGAGGTGGCTTGTGGTTTTTCAATGTGTTTTGTGTCCATTTGGGTTAGTGTGTTTAGCCAAGAGTAGAATTTGAGCTATAAATAGATCCTTGAGATATATATCATGGGGTGGTTGTTCAGACCCCTTTCCTTCTGGGATTGGATTTGGATTCTTGATGGAGAGAATCATTTAAAATGTATCTGACATAACATTACATGCCCTCCTAGTATGTTACTTTGCCAGTTTTGAGTGTTCGAGGAATTCAGGGGAGGTTCTAGGAGTTTTTTGTGGAAGCTTTAGGTGCACCAGAACTGCTGTAGGAAATACACATCATGTAAGTTTATTACACGATGTGAATGTTGGTTTCATGACTTGTCTTGTGATGGATCACAACATACATTTTTTATGGGTTAAATAATAAAAGGGTGATGTATTTTTTGGTGAAACTAAACACTAAGGATTACACGACGTGAAAGGGGATTAAAAATCATATAAATCCCAAAAAAAGTGTTTTTATAACAGTATAGAGAACTTGGATTTTCTCAAACCCTACTCTCTCTCTCTCTCTCATTCTAGGTGGTGAATGACTCCCTTTTTAGGCATTTTGTGATCCCTTTCGATGCAGATTGATTTCCATCTTCCCTTCTTTGATCCATAGTGATTTTTCCTCTCATTATTATATGTTTTCTTCCATTCATCTCCCATGTATTTTATACAATGGTGTTTCTTTGGTTTGGGTTTCATTTTGGTTGCGTTTTTTGACCACCCTTTGGTGCATTG
Source organism: Viscum album (assembly GCA_963277665.1). Classification (NCBI taxonomy): domain Eukaryota; kingdom Viridiplantae; phylum Streptophyta; class Magnoliopsida; order Santalales; family Viscaceae; genus Viscum; species Viscum album. Next base: position 1,810,828,692 of record OY728155.1, read on the forward strand.
TAGGGTGATCCATAAGTTTCTTATGCAATGGTGGTTTTCAGGTGGTTTTTTTTCGCCCTGCAGTGCATATCTAGTTAGAATGCTTCTTTTAGGTAGGTATTCCATCATTTATCTTTATTTTTGTATCATGCAGGAGGGGTTTACTTATGTTTACCTATGGATCATGGTTGTACCAACTTAATCAAAGATAAAGAATTTTTTATTGTAATTTAAAGGTGAAATGGGGTTTTATCTGCATTCTTTTTACAACATTGATATTATTTGTGATATTGTGATTATTTTGGATTGATTCCCTACTGAAAGTTATGGCTGTTGGGTGCTTTGTTTGTATCGAATATATCTTCTATGTTTTCTACTTTGGTTTTGATTGTTGTGATATCACCCTAAATGTAAATTAGTTAATTACTTATACTTGTCTAATGAAATTATTGTCTCTAGATTTTTGTTTGTGTGATAACATCTCAAAAATAAAGTGAAATGTTATAAACCCCCTTTATAAATCTATTAAGATGATCTTGGTGCGATGTGATGTGTGGTCATGCTTTTTGAGGCGTGGGCAATATGTGCTTGTGTGGAAATTTTTGTGGGACGGTGATGTGTGGTTGGGGTATGTGGGGATGATAGTTTGTTTGGCCATGCTTTTGGGGTAGCGAGGTGACAGTATGTTGAGTTGTTTGTGGAATGTGGTTGTGTTGTGCTAGATGCTTCAGTAGTGATGGAATAAATATTTGTTTAATAATGTTTTAAATGAAATGGTTTGGTTTGGTTAATGGGATGAAAATGGTTAATTTATAAGTAAATGGTGGGTTGTGTGGTTAAAGGTGGTTGCTACTAAATAATAAAAATAATGGAATGAATTAAATGAGTTTAGTTGGGAATGTGAAATAGGGTTATGACTTGTTGTGTAGTGTTATGGATTTATAGGTGGCAACAAAGGTGATGGTGCTGCGAGTTGATTGTTTTTTTGAGAACTCATAGGTTGGTCTTGAGTGTTTGGTACTATATATATATAATTTTATTTTCCTTATGCTTTTTATATACACCCCACCCACATTGAGAACTATGTACCGAACACCCACATAGTCATGTGGGGGCTGTCTTTCCCAACATCCTAATGGGTGGATATATGGTTGGTCACCCACTCTTACCTTATCCCTCTTTTAGGAGAGGTAGGTATTGAACATGCTATGATGACTGAAGGTCTGTTAGTTCATTAGATAGTGGTTGTGATGTGGTATCCCAGGTGTATTTGGGATGAGTTTTGATGTGATGTCCCAGTTGCCTTTGGGATGAGTTGTGATGTGATGTCCCGAGTTTCTTTGGGATGAGATGTGATGTGTTGTGTGGCCCAGGTGTGTGTGGATGGGATGTGTTGTGAGGCCCAGGTGTGTGCAATCAGGATGTGTTGTGAGGCCCACATGTGTGCGGGAAGGATGTTTTGTGAGGTCCAGGTGTTTGCGGGTGGGATGTGATGTGGTATGTTCGGAAGAGGTGGGAGTTCCGGGACATTTTTCATTGGGGTGAGAGTGCATAATTAGTGGTAAAGTTTTGTGGGGTACCCTATCATCGATGTGATTTAATTTATATTATATTACTTGGATTTCATTATTTGGTGACTATGCGTTGGTGAGTTTGGGATGGTTAGTATACCTATTTAGGTGTTGTTTGGTTCTGTTGTTTTCTCATAGGTGCATTAGTATGATTCTTTCACATTTGTATGAGAGACATTGATTATCCTACTAAGTATACTTGTATGCACACCCTACATATATAAAACCATTTTCATGATTCCATGAGGCTTTCACAGACCATGTTAGACCTTACTAGCTCGGATCCTTGATAGTTGTTGTGTCGCTGCTTTAGATTTACTTTTGGGTATTTAATTTGGAGACTTATTATATCTATATCATTTTTATTTTATGCAATCATGTGGGATGGTTTGGGTTTATCTTTTATATTAGTTATTGGAGTTATCGTGGATGATTTATTATATCTCCCAATCTTGTTTCTTATAAAGGGTAATTCCTCCTATATTGTGAGATTTTTACACCCTTGGTACTAGTCGCCAACCCAGGCCCTACTAGTGGTGGGACTTAGGGGTCATTATCTCCCTTTTTTTATTTCCAACCCAGGAAGGGTATCTTAGGAGGGAGGGGTCATGACAGAAATATCCAATGTCAATATTAAATCCCACCATGCTCTGAAGGAATCAGAACAAAAATCCATAACCGGTGAAACCGACATTAGAAAAAGAAGTATAAGAACCCAATAGAGGATAAAAGTGTTCAAGACTTACCTCTAGGATTCCAACACATTCAAAAATGTTTTATGCAGACTCAGAATGAGGAATATCTCCCATGGAGGAAGGGAAAAGGAGGGGGGGAAGTATGGGGGATATTCTAGGTGAAGTGAGGGGGAAAGGAGGGTAAACCCCTTTAAAGGATGGAGTGGAAAAGGGTAATTTTTCCCCTTTTATAGAGATGCATGGTTGGGCCACATAGTTAGGAAAACTGTGCGACAATCTTGTGAGATTCACACACCTCCACCTTACACAGTTTTAGGGAATTATTAGGCAAACCATGTGACAACTATGTGAGTCACTCTTAACCTATGCACTATGCCTCACATCTTTCTAGATCCCAAACATTGTTTAGAAAATCTATGTGACTATAATAACTGGGCTAAACATTTTGGTCACACAGTTCTCACTAATCATGTGCTAACCATGTTCCCTAGGATATACTTTTCCAAAACTTTGAATCTGGGTCCCAAACCTTCCGAACACCCCCAAAACATCTTAGTGACCTTATGAGCCTCATTTCACATATAAAAACATCAATTTGATGAATTTTAACGTTTGAAATTCTATTTCTAACATCTGATCATGATTTGACCAATCCCGTAATTGAAAATTCAAATTCCTTCTGGAAATTTTCAACTCAAAAAATGTGGTATCTTACATAAAAAACCATCAAGAATCCCCCTAGTTCATGAATCTTGTATGAAGTGTAAAATAATAAACCATTTTATATAAAATTGGGTAAAAATGAATCTTTGGGGAGAAATTTTATGTGATGTTTGGTTTACCTGCACATCTCATCTTATTGTGCACTAAAATATGCACCAAGTACTATTTTCCTATCCTAATCTACATTGTTGGACATATGATTATCCCTAACCATGATACCTTTATTGGATATCCATTTTCAATCTCCACAGTTCCCAGGGCTATTACAAAGTTGGTTAAGAATTAAAATACCAGTCCATCCCCCCAAAAACATTCCAATATCACTCTACAACTCCCCAATATCTAATATAAATCATATACTAAATTTAAAAATATCAATTAGGGTTATAACATGAGGAATCATCCATTCGATATAAAAATGATATTTATTAAGAAGAGGGATATTCGATATGATTTATATAAAGTAGAGGGGATTGGTGGTACATTTTATACCTATAACTATGGTTAAATTCCTCATGGATTTATTACTTTATATTATTTATCTGTGTATATCTCTAAGTATAGTTGTATTTGATACTAAAACTGAGGCTCCCCAGACCCATGCTCTTGGGCCTCATGCTAAAAACTCATTCTATAAAAAATTTATTTGATACCAATTGAGATGAACCAAGATGAACATATATATTTCAATAATTTAAACATTAAATCTCATGATAATCCCACAATTCCAGAACCCAAAGCATTAGTGTCTTTAGAAATAAGATGTATAAAAATATTATTTAACATAATTATGAACACTTATCTATAATCATACCATATTGTATCCCCTTATTGACATCTCCTTGGTTATACTTATCTCCATAACATGGGGAATGGAAAACATAATAAAGTTGTGAGATTAAACACTCATTAAAGGGAAACGTATCAATGAGTCAAAATGGTTAGATCATAATCATATGAGAAACCATGAGAATATGAGAAATATCTAATTTAAATAATATGGAAAAATAAGAGTTTTCCACAATTCGAGATAGAAGGACTTGTGATATCAAATGAATAAATATATACCATGGCATAAGAGTGTGGAATCATGAGACAATAATCATGATCCATGGAGCATTACACAAAAATATAACATTGAAATGTGGAATAATCATGGTAATGTGGTATATAAGAGTGGTATAATTATAAGCATTGGAAAAATTTACTTAGTGGATTAGGAATCATGATCCTACCTCCATAATATAGTGGATTAGTCATAATGATAATACCTCTATAACATAGTGGTTCAAGAATCTCGATCCTGCCTCTATAACATAGTGGATCAAGAATCACAATCCTACCTCTATAACATAGTGGATTATAAGACACAATTATAGATACATAACACAACAGATTAATAATCAGGATCAATAGTACATAACATAGTGAATCAAGAATCATGATCCTACCTCCATAACATAATGGACCGGGAATCATGATCATTCCTCTATAACATGGTGGATTATGAATCATGATCCCACATCCATAACAAAGTGGGTCAAAATTCTCGATCTTGCCTCTATAACATAGTGGATCAAGTGCCATCCCTCAAATCCCATTACTGTTATCGCATTAGATATAGAAACCTAACCAATGAATTGGAGGGAAATATAAGACCCACCCATCAATATCCATAAATGTGTGTACCATATTTAATCAATCACATACCATATCATGAAAAAAAACCTGGGAATAAAATGGGGTTTATATCATTCTAAATGGTATCACAAAAAAAAGACATTAGGAATTTGATTCTTTAATACCAAAATTTATTTACATAAAAGGATTATTTTTTTAATGTAATTTAGAGGGTTATCAATAAATCTAAGGGAGATATATATTTTTAGATTAATAGTATAATGAAAATGATACCATGAAAAAAAATTAGAAAAAATTTCTTAACATTGTCATAAAAAAATTAAATTAAGAATAAGATTAAAAAAAATTCAAGAAGTTAAGATGAAAACATTTTTAAAACACTATTTTAAAATAAATGCCAATAATTTGATCTTTGAAAGGATATATTGGTTAGGTCAACAAAATTTGGAGTTGAAGATAAAATATATGATCATGAAAATAAATGCTTTTTTAGTATTTTAAAATGTCTTTATCGAAACCCACATCATAAAAAGGATAATAACAAAATTAAAAAGTGTTGAAGATAAATAAAATATGACATGGGATAATAAATATTTGGATTTCAAAATAATATAGGAAAACATTTATGGAAGGGATAATATAGACATGGAGGAAAAGTTACTTTAGAGAGGGTGAGGATTATTCTTTATGAAATTTTATTTTTATGAGTAAATAAATCCATAAAAGAATAAGAATTGATGTATCAATCCTTCAAAAATAATTTTATGCGGAATAAATGTAAATCCATAGAAACATGATATATTGTACACTATAATTAAATAATAAGGTAGATTTCTCCCAACTTATAAGATTTAAGTTCAAAAATAATGATCATAAATCAATTAAAATAAAATGATTTAACAAAAACACTAAAGTATTAATACCTTTAATTTCATGAATGTAATGATACATGGAATCCATAGGTTAGTATATACATGTCAAAAAATAAATAAAGTGGTACATTGGAATATGTGTCAAAGAAGGAAAATTGAGACGAGAAAACCCTTACCTTTACTCTCAACTTCTACAAAAGTGATTTAGACTTATATATAATAATAATTATTATTATATTAATAAATTACTTCATAACTTTATTCATATTTATTACCTTTTCTAAACTTTAATTTTAATCATTCATTATACATTTATTAGTTATTTATATTCTGTTTTCATCATCAGATGTTAGTAATTTTGATTGTTTCATACACACTTTATAATATAAATATTGATACTAATTATTTTATAAAAGTTCATAATTCCTCGATTATTAAAGTTACTATAAAATATTTATTAATATGATTTACAAATATCTAATTTCATTTCAAGATATTTTTATTTAGGATTCATGAAGATGAAATCAGTGACGATATTATTTCAGAAATTTAGACGAATGAAAGTGAGTATATCATGATGAGTTTAAAGATTAATATTAACTTTAAAGAACTAAAAACATGACACTATTTACTCATTAATATATAATTTTTTCATTAATTAAGTTTCCATACTCATACATTCTGAAAATTTATAGCATCATTCATGTAGGTGGTTAAACTTACCCAAACAAGAACACTGTATAATTAAGAGATAAGTATAATTATAAAGTGATTAATTTATAATATCGTTATTAAAAAAGTAATATTTTGATAAATAACAATTTTTAAGAGTTTTAAAAATAATATAATTGATATGAAGTTATTACTTATAATGAGGAAATTGTTTTTTCATCTTGGTATGCTTGTTTTATGTAGTTAAATTTATAATGATCACTTATATTTCATATTATTACTATAATTCCAAATTTATCTTTCAAGAATATCAATAATGTAATAAATTTTATATTTATTCATTAAAACCATGTTTTTAAACAACCATGATTAAAAGTGATGAAAAATGAAACACGACGTCCATGGAGGCAGTAGTCTTCATGTAACATAATCAAAATTTTTATTTTTCAAATAGATGGTAAGGGGACATATAATTGTTGTTTCATTAATATAATAAAATTTAATTATACTAATGATACTTATTTAATTATATTTTTATAGTTATAATAGGTTTATATGAGGGTGGATGAGAAAAATATAGAATATAATGTTATGGATTGGATAATACTCATGTTGAAAATTTGAGTATTCTCTTGAAATACCTCTTGGAAAAAGAGGACTAGGGGAAATTTATTGTAAACAGGAGCTTCCAAATGTGTAATAGTATTTTAGTATAGGTAAAATAGAAAGGTTTTCAAGAATAATTCAAAGGTTGACTATGGCATTAAGTTGGTGGAAGTTAGCTCCTTTTATAGGTTAAAAAGGTAATTTTCCTTGGAATTGAAAGTTAAGTAAGTGGTAAAGATGGAATCACATGGTAGTTATGTTATTTAGGTGAATAAATTTTGGTGATACATGTGGGTTTTAATTTAAACCCTATAAAATTTCTTCTATATGCTCTACATTTCATGTAAACTTAACAAAATCCGAGACACTTTAAGTTACCCATTTTTACCCTCATTAACCTTGATTAAATATTTACCATGGTAATTATGTTTTTACTAAAAGTATAAGATGACCCATCTTTCCCAATTTAAAAATATTGATTTGAAATTTATATTATATTTAATCTAATTAAATATCGAAATATGATAAAGTTTAATTTTTAATTAAAACATATAATATAAATGAAAACTATTTTTGTTGAAAATTGTCTTTTATAAATTAAGTGGTTTCATTATTATTTCTTATGAATTTAATGAGTGTTAATATATTCGTTTATATTTTTAAAAATAATATTAAATTAATCAAAAATAAATCAATTTAGTTTATCTATATAATAATTACATGGAATTTATAAAAACAATTCTTTGAAAAATAATTTTTTTTACCATGTTAACTAATATTTACTTTGATGACTTATTTTTATGTTATATATGGAAATTAATTTACTTCCAAATTTATATATTATATTTTAAAAATATGAAAATAATTTATTAGTCTCAATTTTTAGAGTTTATTACTTTTTAATATAGGTGTGCATAATGTATAAAAACAGTTTTTTTGAAAAATGTATTTTTTAAGCTTAAAATAACTTATGCATATTCCATGTCATGTGAAAATATTTAGATGATAATTAATTTATTTTTTATATATAGTATTATTATATTTCACCTCATTCAATAAATTTAGTTTATTGAGATAAAAATACACAATATATAAACAATATATATTTCTTTTAAAAAAATATATTTAATTGATTTTATTCGTAATTACATTAGATTGAATATGAATTAAATTTTATCAATACATTTATATTAAATAAAACCTTTATTATTTTTTAAAATTAAATTTATGGATATTAAAATACAAATAATAATTAAAATACAATTTAGTAATAATTTCAAGATTATATCATCTCAACTTCTACATACAAATCCCCTCGAAACTTCCACATAAGATATAAGGGTAAGATAAGTGGAGGCGTTTGTTGTAAGTGGTGATTAAATAAGCAGGGATCTCATAGCGATTTACACAATCTTGAAGTTATCCCATAAATGATTTCGCTCAAGCTAGACTTGTTGTAGTTAATCTTGTGCTTGGTCTGGGGAAAAGCCCAGTTACACTACCTCCTTTCCATGATCATATAAATGAGCATCATAAGGAATGCTTATACTACACTAAAAACTAATTTTTTATTATAAGAAAGAACCCATTTTAAGGGTTGAGGGGAAACTCAACATGACATCAAAGACATAAAATATTAAACAGGACCCAATGGTCCAAAATCTCAATATAAAAAAAAACTACTTCAAGGGAGAAGCCCCACCCAGCATCGAAAACACTAAATATAGCTTTCAATATCACATCACTATAAGGAAAGTTGTCCCATAAAAATGCACGGGCCTGGTACTGATGGAAAAGCCATACCCCTCTCAAACTTCCAATTTTGGAAGCAATGAAATGGTGAAAGACTCTTTCTCTAAACCTCATCTCGAGAAACCCCTTGTAGATTGTTGAAGGATCCGCTAAACCATATACCAAGGAGACCAGAATCAAAATCAAAGCACAAAAAAATGAAAGAAAACAAGCTGATCACCATAAAACCATTCACCATCTTTCCATGATCACCATTAGAAAAAACATCACCGCTGAATATTGCATCTTGAATGCAAGACAACACCTTAAATTTCCCCACCGTAATGATCCCATGAGTTAACCTTCGACTCCGTAACATAAATCAACCCAAAGGGGCAGGCACTCCAAGTTGTGAGATGTTAGGACAACTTCACATAGGGCTAGAAGACCTATCAAACACACCAATGGAGCGCTATCAGGGAGGGGAACCAAGTCAAGCTAGACCAGAAGTCCCGTTCTGGGCTGAAACCAGGTAGATCTAGACAGAGGAAGAACCCTCTTCAGATTCTTAGTCGAATGAAATCACTGAGAGCAGAAGTGAGGAGTAGTAGCAAGAACTGGAAGCGGGGCAGTGTCTGTGGCATCGACACCACAATACCAACCACATGAATACTGAAAACCCTCCATTGAAAAACCAAACTAGACACTGATACGAACAAACCCTTAATGAAAAAACACTGCTAAAAACCCGATACCGAATACCTTCTCTCTCTAAGCCACTCTGAAGTCAACACTGAACCACACCAGAAGACGCTGAAGCCTTCACCGAGCCACACTACCCCATGCCAATTGATATCCATAACTCCCGAAGCTAGAGATCCCACTATTAGAACGAAATGACTGAGCTGACTATGCACCACACCAAGATCCAGAGGAGGAAAACATTGCGTCTCACTAAGCATGCCGAAGGAGGAGACTTCGAATGACGAAACCCTATCCACCGCGAGGAGGAAGGAGATGCTGCTCAAAGGCCCGTAATTCGAGTTTTTTTATACGACTTTTAATTTTTTTTTTTAAAAATGGTCAGGCTAATTTTTTTTTCAAAATGCCCTTCAAAGGCGGCATCACTGATGCCGCCTTTACGTTTCGGGGGCAAAGGCGGCATCGGTGGTGCCATCTTTGGCCTTTACCCGAATGGCGGCATCCACGATGCCACCTTTCCCCTATATATTTTTTTAATTTTTTTTTTATTTTGTGTTTGTTTTTGTTTATATATATATATATATAAACAAAACAAAAAATTTCAGCAAAATTTCTCTACTACTAAATATCCAAAGGTACTGCCATTACAGTAGTCTAGATTCTGACGTAAACCCTCACCCAAACCTCCCTTTTATAAGATAGGTTGCTCTAAATCCATTCTGCATTTCCGATGCGGAATTCAAGTTTTTCCTTTCCTGCGCATTATATTATGCATTTCTGATGTGCGATTGTGTTTCAAGTACGTGATTTTGAAAGAAAATAAAATATATATTATGAAACGAATATAACTGGAACTTTAAACATTGATTAAACATATAATAAATATTTAAAAACAAAATGAATTTTCAAAAAAATGTTATTGAAAACTAATCTATAAGCTTTCAAAAGCGCCTAATTGAAACTAAAAAATGGTTCAGGTACATGACTTTGAAAGACTATAAAATATATACTATGAAACAAATATAACTAGAACTTTAAACACTGATTATTCAGATAAGAAATAGTTCAAAACAAAATGAATTTCCAAAAAAATGTTATTGAAAACTAATCTATAAGCTTTCAAAAGCACCTACTTGAAACTTAAAAATGGTTCAAGTATGTGACTTTGAAAGACTATAAATTATAAAATATGAAACGAATATAAATAAAACTTTAAACATTGGTTAAACATATAATAAATAGTTGAAAACAAAAGTAATTGCCAAAAAAATGTTAGTGAAAAGTAATGTATAAGCTTTCAAAACCCCCTACTTGAAACTTAAAAATGGTTCAAGTACGTGACTTTGAAAGACTATAAAATATAAACTATGAAATGAATATACATGAAACATTAAAAATTGATTAAACATATAATAAATAGTTGAAAACAAAAGGAATTTCCAAAAAAATGTTAGTGAAAAGTAATCTATAAGATTTCAAAACCGACTACTTGAAACTTAAAAATGGTTCAAGTACGTGACTTTGAAAGACTATAAAATATAAACCATGAAACGAATATACATGAAACATTAAACATTGATTAAACATATAATAAATAGTTGAAAAAAGCAATTTCCAAAAAAATGTTAGTGAAAAGTAATCTATAAGCTTTCAAAACCGCCTACTTGAAACTTAAAAATGGTTCAAGTACGTGACTTTGAAAGACTATAAAATATAAACTATGAAATGATTATACATGAAACTTTAAAAATTGTTTAAAAATATAATAAATAGTTGAAAAAAAAGAATCTCTAAAAAAATGTTAGTGAAAAGTAATCTATAAGTTTTCAAAACCGCCTACTTGAAACTTAAAAATGGTTTAAGTACATGACTTTGAAAGACTATAAAATATAAAATATGAAACAAATATAAATGAAACTTTAAACATTGGTTAAACATATAATAAATAGTTGAAAACAAAAGGAATTTCCAAAAAAAAATGTTAGTTAAAAGTAATGTATAAGATTTCAAAACCGCCTACTTGAAACTTAAAAATGGTTCAAGTACGTGACTTTGAAAGACTAAAATATAAACAATGAAACAAATATACATGAAACTTTAAAAATTGATTAAACATATAATAAATAGTTGAAAACAAAAGGAATTTACAAAAAAATGTTAGTAAAAATTAATCCATAAGCTTTCAAAACCGCCTACTTGAAACTTAAAAATGGTTCAAGTACGTGACTTTGAAAGACTATAAAATATAAACTATGAAACGAATATGCATGAAACTTTAAACATTGATTAAAAATATAATAAATAGTTCAAAAAAAAAGAATTTCCAAAAAAATGTTAGTGAAAAGTAATCTATAAGCTTTCAAAACCGCCTACTTGAAACTTAAAAATGGTTCAAGTACATGACTTTGAAAGACTATAAAATATAAACTATGAAACTAATATACATGAAACTTTAAAAATTGTTTAAAAATATAATAAATAGTTGAAAACAAAAGGAATTTCTAAAAAAATGTTAGTGAAAAGTAATCTATAAGTTTTAAAAACCGCCTACTTGAAACTTAAAAATGGTTCAAGTACGTGACTTTGAAAGACAATAAAATATAAACTATGAAACGAATATAAATGAAACTTTAAATATTGGTTAAACATATAATAAATAGTTTAAAAAAAGGAATTTCCAAAGAAAATTTTGTGAAAATTAATGTATAAGCTTTCAAAAACGCCTACTTGAATCTTAAAAATGGTTCAAGTACATGAATTTGAAAGACTATAAAATATAAACATTGAAACGAATATAAATGAAACTTTAAACATTGATTAAAAATATAATAAATAGTTTAAAACAAAAGGAATTTCCAAAATAATGTTAGTGAAAAGTAATCTATAAGCTTTCAAAACCACCTACCTGAAACATAAAAATGGTTCAAGTACGTGACTTTGAAAGACTATAAAATATAAACTATAAAACGAATATAAATGAAACATTAAACATTGATTAAACATATAATAAATTGTTGAAAACAAAAAGAATTTCATGTACGTGATTTATAAAGACTATAAAATGAATATACTCTTATTACTTTGAGATGTTCTTATATGGTTATCCAGTATTTCAGTTTTTATTTATATTTTAGGAATAGTTTATATTTGATACCTTTCAAAGTAGACTTCTTGAAAGATATAATTAATTATTAAATTTAAAATTAATAACTTTAAATCATATAAAATATACATTATAAAATTAGATATGCAATTCACGGTAAGAAAGAACACAAGGTCCAAAAATGGTGTGTTTATGTGGAGCTTCTGGTATTTGTTGCAGTGAATTGGATATCAAAATCAATATTGGATATCAATAAAGGTTGAATCCGTATTTCGTTTTGTAGGAAACACCACCGCAGTTTCTTAAATGCAGCTTAAGTGTTCAATTTAGTTTCATTAAATCTGGAAAACCCCTCATTTTTACCGAAATATCAGTCACATATCCAAATTAACCCTCCAATTATGACGCCCCTGGGTTCATACCGTTTGATGGGGGAGAGACATCAATGGTAAAACTCCGAGTGAGAGTGAAGGAAGATACACTTACTGTTTTAGATAAAACCCTTCTACTGACATGAAAATTAATCAGGAACTCACATTTCTAATGTCATTGACATTTTTTATCTATTATAATAGTTTTTATTTACATATATGATATATATTTTATACCTTATTATCTAAGTTAGAAATATTGTTCCCATCGAACGGTATGAACCCAGGGGCGTCAGAATTGGAGGGTTAATTTGGATATGTGACTGATATTTCGATAAAAACGAGGGGTTGTCCAGATTTAATGAAACTAAATTGAACACTTAATCTGCATTTAAGACACTGCGGTGGTGTTTCCCGCAAAAAGAAATGTGGATTCAACCTTTCTTGATATCCAGTATTGATTTTGATATCCAATTCACTTCAACAAATACAAGAAGCTCCACATAAACACACCATTTTTTGGACCTTGTGTTCTTTCTTACCGTGAATTGCATATCTAATTTTATACTGTATATTTTATATTATTTTAAAGTTATTAATTTTAAATTTAATAATTAACTATATCTTTCAAGAAGTCGACTTTGAAAGGTATCAAATATAAACTATTCCTAAATATAAATAAAAACTGAAATACTGGATAACCATATAAGAACAACTCATAGTAATAATAGTATATTCATTTTATAGTCTTTTTAAATCATGTACTTGAAATTCATTTTGTTTTCAACTATTTATTATATGTTTAATCAATGTTTAAAGTTTCATTTATATTCGTTTCATATTTTATATTTTATAGTCTTTCAAAGTCATGTGCTTGAACCATTTTTATGTTTTATGTAGGCGGTTTTGAAAGATTATAGATTACTTTTCACTAACATTATTTTGGAAATTACTTTTGTTGGAAACTATTTATTATATTTTTAAACAATGTTTAATGTTTCATTTATATTCGTTTCATAGTTTATATTTTATATTCTTTCAAATTCATGTACTTGAACCATTTTTAAGTTTCAAGTAGGTGGTTTTGAAAGCTTATACATTACTTTTCACTAACATTTTTTTGGAAATTTCTTTTGTTTTCAACTATTCATTATATGTTTAACCAATGTTTAAGGTTTAATTTATATTCGTTTTATATTTTATATTTTATAGTATTTCAATGTCACGTACTTGAACCATTTTTAAGTTTCAAGTAGGCGGTTTTGAAAACATATAGATTACTTTTCACTAACATTTTTTTGGAATCCTTTTGTTTTCAACTATTTATTATATTTTTAAACAATGTTTAATGTTTCATGTATACTCATTTCATAGTTTATATTTTATAGTTTTTCAAAGTCACGTACTTGAACCATTTTTAAGTTTTAAGTAGGTGGTTTTGAAAGCTTATATATTACTTTTCACTAACATTTTTTGGGAAATTACTTTTGTTTTCAAATATTTATTATATTTTTAATCAATGTTTAAAGTTTCATGTATATTTGTTTCATAGTTTATATTTTATAGTCTTTCAAAGTCACGTACTTGAACCATTTTTATGTTTCAAGTAGGCGGTTTTGAAAGCTTATAGATTACTTTTCACTAACATTTTTTTTGTAAATTCCTTTTGTTTTAAACTATTTATTATATGTTTAATCAATGTTTAAAGTTTCATGTATATTTGTTTCATAGTTTATATTTAATAGTCTTTCAAAATCACGTACTTGAACCATTTTTAAGTTTCAAGTAGGCGGTTTTGAAAGCTTATACATTACTTTTCACTAACATTTTTTTGGAAATTACTTTTTCTTCAACTATTTATTATATGTTTAACCAATTTTTAAAGTTTCATTTATATTCGTTTCATGTTTTATATTTTATAGTCTTTCAAAGTCACGTACTTGAACCATTTTTAAGTTTCAAGTAGGCGCTTTTGAAAGATTATAGATTAGTTTTCAAAAACATTTTTTTGGAAATTCATTTTTTATTGAACTATTTCTTATGTGAATAATCAATGTTTAAAGTTATAGTTGTATTCGTTTCATAGTATATATTTCATAGTCTTTCAAAGTCATGTACCTGAACTATTTTTTAGTTTCAAGTAGGCGCTTTGGAAAGCTTATAGATTAGTTTTCAATAACATTTTTTTGGCCATTAATTTTGTTTTTAAATATTTATTATATGTTTAATGAATGTTTAATGTTCCAGTTATATTCATTTCATAGTATATATTTTATTGTCTTTCAAAATCACGTACTGGAAACACAATCGCACATCAGAAATGCATAATATAATGCGCAGGAAAGGAAAAACTTGAATTCCGCATCGGAAATGCAGAATGGATTTAGAGGAACCTATCTTATAAAAGGGAGGTTTGGGTGAGGGTTTCTGTCAGAATCTAGACTACTGTAATGGCAGTACCTTTGGATATTTAGTAGTAGAGCAACCTATCTGAAATTTTTCTGAAATTTTTTGTTATGTCCTTGTAATTTTAATTATCACTCAATGATGAAAATTTATAATGGTGTCCATAAGATGAGAATGAATCCAGATAAAATTTCTAATGAGATATCAACCTCACTATTATAGATAAGACTAGAAAATTCATATTTTCCTTTCAACCTATATTCATATTCTCAACCATTTTTTTATACATGTATCCTTAGTTGACTATAAGTATTATGTGTTTCTAGAGACATGTGTTTCACAACTTCATTTTCATGATTTTTTTTTTAAATAAATACTAAAACCAAAATGGTTATGATAATATTCAATAATATTTGATTAAATAATCATATATATATTTGAGAAATCAATCCTATGATGTATTCTCCGATGATACCTTCATTTAAACCTATGATACATTTAGTCAAATATGATATAATTAAATCAATATATAACTCTTTCAATGTAACCTAGGCTTTCCATGGTCATTTTACTATTAGGTTATATTACCTCACTAGTAATATATTATATCCTCAAATTCCACTTAAATATTTAGTAATATTTCATAAAGATTAATTGAATCAACCAAATCATATCCCCCTATAGTGTCAAATATAGTGTTTATTTAGGCTGATTAGTTATGCATCAAGTGAATATTGATTTAATACTCAACCAACCTTCTTCTAGGTTATTACCCTTAGGTGAATCTATGCCAAATCTTGAATCCACTTGTTTGTAGGCAGACAAATATTTAATTTATCAGAAACCACACACTCTACACTTTACCAAAATTTTATAATGTTTCCATATATTTAGTCATATTTCTAAAGATTTCACTAATTTTATTTATTAATAATCCCTAAAAAATAACTAAACTCTTCTCTGATACTAACTGAAGCACCCCAAACCCATACTCTTAGGCATGTCACTAAAAACATATTATTTACAAATCATATTTGATACCAAGTGAGATGAATCAAGCTAAATTTAAATATATTTCAATAATTTAAACATTACATCTCACAATAATCACACGGTTCCATAACGCAGAGGTTTTGTGTCTTTGAAGATAGAAACATACAAATATTATTTCACATAAATTTGAACATTTCTACATAATAGTTATATACTATATCCCCTTATAGACATCACCTAGTCTATACTCATCTTCATAATATGGGGTATAGAAAACATAATAAAGGGGTGAGCTTAAACACTCAGTAAGGGAAAACGTATCAATGAGACATTAAGGGTTAGATTATAAGAATATAAAAAAACATAAGATCATGAGAAATATCTAATTAAAATAACATGGAATAATAAGTGTTTTCCATAAGTCAAGACAGAAGGACATGTAATCTCAAATGAATAAACATATACCATGGAATAAGATGGTGGAATCGTGAGATAATAATCATGATATATGGAGAATAACATAATCATATAACATTTAAATGTTCCATAAACATGGGAATGTGGCATAATGGAATGGTGAAAATATAAGAATAGTAAAACATTACATAGTGGATCAAGAATCATTATCTTTCCTCTATAACATAGTGGATTAGGAATCATGATTCTGCCTCTATAACCTAGTGGGTCAAGAATCATGATACTACCTCCATATTATAGTGGATAATGATTGATGATCCAACTTCCATAACATAGTGGATCATGAATCATGATCCTGCCTCCATAACATAGTGGATCTGGAATCATGATCCTATCTCTATAACATAGTGGATTAAGAATCATGATCCTATATCCTAACATAGTGGATTAAGAATCACGATACTATCTCTATAACATAGTAGATAATGAATCATGATTCTTATTACATAATATATTTCATTAATAATCATGATTATTACTCTATAATATAGTGAATCAAGAATCACAATCCTGACTCCGTAATATAGTGCATCAGGAATCATGATCCTACCTCCATAACATAGTGGATTCAGTGTCATCACTTGCGTCCCATTGTTTTTATCACATGAGATATAGATCCCTAATCAATATATTGGAGGGTGATATAGGACCCCACCCTTCAATATCACAGCAATTGTGTGCCATATAAAATTAATCACATACCATATCATAAAAAACCAAGCAAACAAAATAGGGTTTTTATCATTATAAATGGTATCACATAAAGATGACATCAAAATTCCAATTGGTTGATACCAAAATTTATTTTCCAAAAAGAAGTATTTCATAAGGTAATTTAAATTTTGTTTTGTAACTCAAAGGGAGATATATATTTTAGACATCAAGTGGAGAATGTATGTGAAACCATTAAAAATATTTGTTAGAAAAATTATTTTAACATTTTTGTAAAGTTATGAGATTATGAATCACTTTCATAAAAATCATTTTCAAGAAAGAAACATGAAAAATACTTAAAATCCCATTTTAAAAGAAATATTAATAATTTAATATTGAATGGAAATAAAGGTCAAGTAAAAAAAAACGGTGTTAAATATAAAATATTCTATCATGAAAGTAAATTCCATTTCAATATTTTAAAATAACTTTCTTGAAACTCACATAATAAAAAGAATAATAAAACCTTCTTTTAAAAAGAGGAAAATAGAAATAAGAATATCACATGGGATAATACATATTTAGATTTAAAAAATAATAAATGAAATAATTTTTGGAAATGGATAATATGGACATGACTAAATGATCCTTTATAGAGGATGATGATTACTCTTAGAAATGTTACATTTTTATGAAGAAAGAAACCCATAAAAAAGAAAAATTGATGAAATAATACTTAGAAAAGGAGTTCATGAGAAAGAAATATAAATCCCTAGAAAAAGTGATTAAGTACACTATACTTCACTAATAATTTATATTTTTCACAACTTATAAGAATAAAGTTCAATAATAATGATCATAACTCAGTAAATGTAAATTGAATTAGCAAAAATCTTTATGAAAATGGTAACCTTTGAATAAACTGACCTCGACAGAAATTACATGAGATGGATTTGTAATTCCCTTTGATTTAATGAATGTTATGATAAAATTAATCCATTGTTAAGTATATACACCACACAAAATAAATAAAGTGGTGCATATGACATATGTATCAAATAAGGGAAATTGAGATGAGAAAACCCTTACATTTACTCTCGACTTCCACAAAAGTGTTTTAACAACCTGTATAACAAAAATAACCATATTAATAAATTATTTTATTATCTTTTTCATATATATTTACTTTTCTGCACTTTAATTTTAATCATTCATTATACATTTATTAGTTAGTTATTGTTTACTTTCACCATTGGTTGTTAGTAATTTTGATTGTTTTGCACACGCTTTGTAATGTTGATGTATATCCCTATAATTTTATACCAATTTTATCATTTCAATATTATTTTATGTGATGTAAAATATTTTCCATGATTATTCATAAATTTATAATTTCATTCCATTAGATTTTTAGTTACAATTTTGAAATATGAAATAGGTGATGAGCTTGTTTCGATGATTTTTGACAAATGAAATTTGGTGTGTTAATAATGAATTTAAATATTAATATTACCTTTTATGAAATAAAACATTATTTACTCATTAATATCTAATCTTACCATTAATTTTGTTTCTATAGTCATCTATGATGGGAATTTATAGCATCGTTCATGTAGGTGGTTAAACCAACCTAAAAAAGAACAAACTATAATTAATGGGTAAGTATGATTATGAAGTGATTAAGTTATAATATAATTATTAAAAAAGTATAATGAAATTATTTAGGTTTTATTAATGTGATAAATTATAATTTTTAAGAGTTATATGTAGAATATATTTGATACGGAGTTATTACTTAGAACGAAGAAATCATTTTTCCTCTTGGAATAGTCATTTTAGGCAGTTAAATTTATAATGATCACTTATTATTGATATTATTAATATAATTAATAATTTTTATTTAAATAATCTTAATCATATCATAAATATAATATTTATTCATTAAACCCATTTTTTATAACCATCTATAAAAAGCGGTGATGAAAAATAAAACACGTCATCTCTGGAGGTGGTAGTCTTCACGTAACATGAGGGATGTTTTCATTTTTCAAATATATGGGAAGAGGATATATAATTTATTTTAATTAAAATAATAAAATTTTATTATACTAATTATAATTATTTCATTATATTAGTATGATTTTAATAGGTTTTGAGGAGGATAGATTATAAAAATATAAAAGAGAAAGGTAGGGAGTAAATAATACTCACATTGAGAGTTTGAGTCTTCTCTTGAAAGAAATCTTGGAAATGGAGTACTTGGTGAAATTTATTGTAACCAAGAGCTACAAAAAATTTAATAGTATTATATCATAGGTCAAAAGTGTAGGTGTTCAATAAGAATTTTAAGGTTAAGTGTGTCTTGATGTGGGTGGAAGTGATCTCCTTTTATAGGTGGAAAAGAAAGAATTTTCCTCAGAATTGAAAGTTAAGTAAGTGATAGGGATGAAATCAAGTGATATTTTGGTGATTTGGGTGAGAAACGATTGGTGAGATATGTGGGTATGACTTTTAAACCCAACAAATGTATTCTAAAAGGTCTATTTTTCATGTGAACTTAACAAAAATTAAGAAAAGTGAGAGTATTTAGATGTAAATTAATTGTTTTGTTTATGAATATTATTAATATGTTTCACATTATTAGATCAAT
Source organism: Viscum album (assembly GCA_963277665.1). Lineage (NCBI taxonomy): Eukaryota > Viridiplantae > Streptophyta > Magnoliopsida > Santalales > Viscaceae > Viscum > Viscum album. The sequence continues at coordinate 1,810,848,538 of OY728155.1, forward strand.
TTGATTTATTAAGATACAAATACAGAATGTATATAAAAATAATATTTCTTTTTAAAAGTATTTTTATCATTAAATTAATTTAATCTTAATTTATTGAGATTTATTAAGCATTAAATTTTTTCAAAACATTTATGTTAAATACAAGCTATATTATTATTTAAAAAGTCAATTTTATTGAAATGAGAAATGTATAAAATGCACATAATAATAATAAGGAAATTTATTAATAATTACATGATTATATCATCATGTATTTTACTTAAACATCCCATCAAAACATCCACATAAGATCTGAGGGTAAGATAAACGAGAATAGTTGTTTCATGTGTCGATTTAGTTGGCATGGATCACATATCAATTTATATGAGCTCAAACTTCTCCCATAAATGATTTTGGTCAAGCCAAACATGTTTCAATTTGGCTTGGGAATTGTAGAAGGAAAACCTTAGTGGTTTTTTATTTCCAAGATCAGATAAATGATCATATTAAGGAAGACTTCTACTACTGGATGTCATTTCTTCTACTTTTTGTATTGATTTTATAATAAAGTTACTTCTATTTATACACCCTAATTAAACAACTACATTAAAATGATCACATTTCAATACTTATAATTTTATCTTAACAGAATGTATAATGGTTTGTTTTAGTTTAGTGTTGCTTATGGAGTAAGTTATTAAACATATTATTTAATTAAAGAAAAAAATATACTGAAACCTTGGGGTGTTACAAAACAAATTATGTCTTACTTATTTAATATTATTTATATTCTTGTACAAAGATATTTTATAAAACATTTTTTTATAAAAAATTATTTTACTCTAATTGAATATTTCTTTTATTTTGTTTTTTTAATTTTGTGTGAGTTAATTTATTTCAAAAATTTAATATTTTATTTAATGTATTTAACAATGTATTGATTATTTATTTTAATAAATATTTATAAAACTTACAATCATTTTATCTCATTGTTTTAATATGTAAATTTTCTTTAACTTAAGGAAAATTAAATGAGTTTTAAATATTTAATATGATTTATTTTAAAAAAAATTAAACTCAATACACCACTACTCCCAACATATTTTGGAAAACATTATCTTCATGACAATCATTGACTAGGGATAACATAGAGATTCATATTTAAGGGTTTATCTATCATTACACTATCATGTTATAAATGGTGTATACATAAATAGATAATAATATGAAAATTACTTTATATAACATGTGTAGAGCCCCAGACCATATTAATGACTAAGAGGGGAGGGGTGAATCAATGGTTTCTTTTTTTATTAATTCATTTTCATATCAATTGAACCTCTCAAACTTATTAAGGTTATCAATCCACTCAATATTATCCCTCAATCTCACCTCATGTGCAATTATAATATTGCAGAGAGAAGAACATAGTATTTACAAGTTTAGAAAAAATCTTACTACTTATTATAACTTGTTACTCCCCCAGTTATAGATTCTTCACTATCAAACAAGTTATTGTTGGAACTAAGGATTTTCATTGTTATAAAAGGAGTGTATTTTGTGTTTATTATAAATTCTCACTAGGGTTGATCAGGGAGCTTTCTTATAAATATATCTTATAGTGAAGATGGATTTAGGGTTGAAGATGGCATCATTTCCGAGTGTTTTATGAATTTTTGGAGCTCAAAATCAGGAGGAAGGGGCATGATTTGTGAAGGTGTGTAACATTACAAGAATGCTTCAAAAATTGGGGTTTTCAATATTGACGCTTCTCTAATATGGTACAGTCATGAGTTTCATGAAGACTGGGTTTCATGAAGGTTGATATTTATAAATATACAGAGCATCAAAAAATGAGAATCATGAAGATACAATGAAAATATGGTGTTCTTGGTGACTATGAGAAGATTCAAAAATTCATGATGGGTTAATGGTTAATCTTCATGATTATGAGAATCTTAAAGAACTGGTTAATTTTCATTGGATCTTTAAGAAGATAAGGTTATTTGCAAAAATGAATTTGGAGGTTCCTTAAAGAGATTCTACAAACTTGGAGATTTGCGAATGGTTGAGCCTATAAATTGGCTGCCATACCCACTTCATTTGAAACAAAAGATAATTAGAGAAAATTCTAAATCATTCAGAATTCATGAAGGTAAAGAGATTCAAAAATCAATAATTAGCTATGATATTAAGCATCATGAAAATACTATATTAGTATTGAATAATGCTTAGGTATTTCAGAAATAGTATTTTCACACTGATTGGGTATTCCATGATGAATTAGTGTTCCGTGAAGGTATTTTTCTTTACGAAGGCAATTATCTTCGTGAATGAAATGAGATTCATAAAGGCTATGAGATTAATGGATGTTGGTCACTTCATGAATGTGTGTTGGTTTGTGAATGTTTTAATATCTTTGAAACATAAAGGGGGTTTTGAAAAGGCAGGGAGCTTTGTGAACAATAGTTTTGGACATCTGGTTTAAGTGAACAGTTCTTTCAAGTGCATCAACTGAAATTTACGATGAAAAAAGCGTATCATTATAATCAGGTAAAAAGACTTAAATACCCAATATTCTTAATAAAACTTCAAGTCTTTAAACTGAGTATGACTACACCCAAAGAAGTGTGCTAGGGGGAGTCGACAAAAGAGTTCTGAGGGAGGAAGTGTGCTATCCTTAAAATTATAGTAAAGGAAGTGTTACTAGCATAAAGTGAATGTGTATGATCTATTATACTCCATAATAACTAGTTAAGCTTAGTGGATTTAGGTATGTCCAACACACTATTCGTGTATTCTCCTTGGACTGACACTTATTGTATAACCAAGTAAAACTATTACGTTGTGTCTCAACATTTGAATTTTTAATAGCTACGCGATTCCATCATACAGGTTTTACAAGATCCTACCAATGTGGGAAAAATATCCATCCCTTTAAAATAAAATGTTGACACCCTGATTCACCCATCCCCTCTCAGGGTTCTCTAGGGTATTATAATTGGTATCAGAGGGAGGTTACTTTTTCTTAATCTATCAACTGTGTTTTCATGGAGAATTTAGTGAATTTTAGTGGAGTTTCCCTATTTGATGGAAGCCACTTACAAATTTGGAAGAATATGATGAGATCTCATCTAAAATCACTTGGGATGGAAGTTATTTATTCCACAAATCAGGGGATTCAGGTCAATGATCCAATAAGTATTTATATGACTGAAATAGATAGGAAATATTTTGATGTAGATGCTAAATCTGAAAATGATCCCACTATAACTCTATTATATCAGATATATTTAAAGGTTAAGAGTGAAATATCAACCAAGTCAATGCGGGAGAAAATTAAAAATATATATAAAGGAAATAACAAAGTAAAAGAGGCTAAAATTCAAGTCTTGTAAAATTATTTTAATGATTTAAAAATACATCCAAATGAAAATTCATATAGTTTCTGTAATCACAGAATAGAATTTTTTGGAGCTATTAGAGGATTTGGGGAAGAAATTAAGGATATTTATATTGTGGATAAAATCCTGAGAATTCTTTCAACTCTATACAATCCAAAAAGTTCCATCCCTTTAGGAAATATATTTTTATAAGATTTCTCTTTATAGTATTTTAAGCTGTCTAGTGGCATGTGAAATGAGATTCAAACTATAAGATGCGTAAAATCAAGTAAACAAAGAAATTGCATTCAAATCCATGGGAAATTTTGATATTTTTAGAGTATGTAATGATGAAGATGATGAGTAATACGAACTTTTTTAACTTTTCAACAATAAATTAAAGAGATGAAAGGGAATATTTGAAGGAAATATTTTGTTGTATTTTTTTCAGTGTGTTGGAGAAAGGCACATTGCCTCTTTGTTCTCAAGGAAATTTGATGATGTAAAAAGTACAGGAAAAATCATAAAGAAGCCCTAGAATAGGTTTCCTAACAAGGGAGACTTCAAGTTAGTAAATAAATTACATAAAAATATATTTTCCTAAAAATACTAACAAGATGATAATGAATTTCTTGAGGATGTTGAACTAGATTTTAAATATAAACCCGATGCATTCATGATGGCTACAATTGGAAAAGTAGAATCTAAAAAAGATCAAGATAATTAGATGATTGGTTTTGTTGATCTCAAGGTGGAACTTGAAGTCTCTCTTTATGATATTTGAAATCAAATAAATAGAAACAAAAATATGAGAGATGTGATGAGATAATCATTAGAATATATTGATCGACTTAAAGAAGAAATTAATCAACTAGAAACAGAGGCAAAAGAAAATTTAAAAACTATTGAAATCTAAAAAGAGGTTGTGGAACTTAAAATAAAGATTGAAGAGTAGGAAAAATTCATCAATGAACTTCTATAGAGACTAGATTAAAAGGATAAGATAGTTGAGGGACTTTCTTTAAGGAGTAAAATAGAAATTGAATCAAAATTAAAGGAAATGAATAAGAAATTATAGTTTGGAAAATTTTCAAATGAAAAGCTATTAAAAAGAGATAAACATGGTTATAAAGGGGTATAGAAGGCCTTTAATGATCATAGATCCACATTTAGGGGGGAAAGTGTAATTGGTTATGATTTAGAAAAGTCAAAGGATTGAAATAGTATGATCTAAAATAACGAGAAGTTGAAGGTTACACATATCAAAAAGGTGTCGTTGTTCCAACAAAGAAATCTTCAAACCAAAAAGAAAAGAGAGATGAAAATAATCTTCATGTTTCCAGATAAAATCTCCAATCAAATTCTATGAAAAAAGAAGGGGACATGTGGAGGAATGGAAGTGAGAAGATATTTCACCATATTAAATTTCAATTTTGTGTCTTTCTAGACCATACCATGTCTTATTGTGAAGAGGTAAGGGGATGTTTGAATGAGGAAGTGATTGAAACTCAAAAAAGGAGAATGAGACCATATCCTTCATTATATGGAAGAAATATTTTCTATGGATATTGTTTTCACTGTTCTAATTGTGGATATAAATCTATTCTTTATAGGCATTGAAAATGCGGGAATAATTAATACAGAACTTAGAGACAAGTCAACACCAATCAACCAAGCAGAGTTACCCTTGAAAATAGGTTTTATAATATGGAATAAGAATATGAGCATGATGAATCCATGAATACTAAAAAGAGATTGGAAAGGCAACTTGTAGCCTATAGTAAATCAAGTATCTCATGGAATGAAAATAAGAAGATTGGGAAATTCAATCTTGCATAAATTTCCCTCAATGATAAAAATAACAGTAGAACATGGATTCTTGAGAGTGGATTCTCATCTCATATGAAAATAAATAAATATATTTTGAATAATTTTAAGAAAATGGTTCATTCAATAGTGATATTTGGTAATGAAGGTACTTTAAAGATCAAAGTCAGTGGAAATCAAAAAATAGAAAATTATGAGCTAAGAAAAACTGAAGTTATCTACATAGATGATTTGTGTCACAATATTTTAAGTTTGAATCAAATATATGACTCAAGATTAGTGGTGATATTTAATTATAAGGTGTGAATTATCAAATTAAATACAAGTAATTATCTCATGAAATGGTGTAGAACAAATGGAAATTTATTCCATGTTGATAGTAAATAGAATACTTGTTACTCAACAGTTTAAGAATAAAAAAACTTGTGGAACCCAAGGTTAGGTCACATTAATCAATAAAGCATAAAACATATATATAAGCTTAATATATTTTGTCGATATTCCCAATATGAATTGCATTCAAGAAAATAAATGTGATGCATACATGTAAGGTAATATGGTCAGGAGTTCATATAGGCTGAAGAACAAAAGGGAATAAAATATTATTAATCTTATCCACATAGAAATATATGGTCCAATGAATGTGGTTAGAACTTATAGAGAGAGGTGATTCAATTTTTTTTTACTAATTATAGTATAATGTATTTTTTTATGTGTATGTAGAAGAATCTACAATTACTTGATTTAATGAAGAGTTTTCATCGAAGAGATGAGAATGAAATAGACCGCACAATCAAGATTCTACAATCTAATAATGGAGAAGAATACAAATACATTGAATTTGAAAATTACCTAAAAAACTTGGGATATATCATGAGGTATTTGTAATGAGAAACCATTAAAAAATGGGTCTTTTGAATATATAAATAAATAGGTGAACAGTATGGGTAGAACTATACTTTTTAAGAGTAGTGTTTCTCATCATTATTGAAAATAGGTTGTTTAAGTAGCAGTGTACACCCAAAATCAAATAAGGATATTTATAGGAGAAAACAGGAAACCATATGAGATATGGTATGGAAGGAATCCCTATCTGAAGTATTTTTGTGTTTTTAGAAGTAAATGTTTCATCAAAAACAAAGAAGTAAATCAAGGTAAGTATGGGGATGTTGTTGATAGGGAATATTTCTTGGATATTCAATGAATATTAAATCCTAAAAATTTTACAATTATCATCTTAGAAATATTATTGAAATAAATTATGTTAAGATCATTGGGGAAAACATAAATATATTAATTATCTCACATGTTGATATGATTGAAGATGAATAATAAAGAGAAAAAGTGACATATTCAAATGTAGAAATAGTGGAATGTTTTTAAAACATGCAAGTCTCATAAAATGATGATGATTTAGAAGAATAATCAGAATAGGTAACCATGATTGAGTAATCTTCATCAAAACCTCACATGACGAATAAAAGAGAAACAATTGATCAATCCAACATCTTTAGGGTTTGGACTGCACCTACATAGATAAAGAGAATAAGGAATGAATCACATTCTACCTTTCTATCAATTATATAACCAACCTCATTTTAAAAATCAATAAAGGATAAATCATGGGTTAAGGCCATGAATGAAGAACTGGATAAGATAGATAAGAACCGAACATATGATCTTGTTAAGAGACCCAAAAATCACAATGTTATTGGATGTTTTTTCTTAAAAAACAAATTCAATGATCATGGAAATGTGATCAGAAACAAAGAATGTTTGGTGTTCAAAGGATATGAATAGATTGAAGGAATTGATGTTGAAGAAACATTTACTCCAATAGATATACTTAAGTCATTCATGATTTTATTTCCATGGTAATTAAAATAGGGTGAAAATTTTATCAGATAAATGTCAAAATGACATTCTTAAATAGAATTCTTGAAGAATAGGCCTACATTGAACAACCAGTGTGATTTCTGATTGGAAATAATGAGACTAAGGTTTTTAGATTAAATAAGGCTCTCTATGGTCTGAAACATACACCACGATCATGGTATTCTCATATGGGTGCTTATCTAAAGAAGATTTAATTTAATATAGGAGGTTTCAACCATAATATATATAGGAAGAATTCTCAAAAATATCAATTCATTATGCTGGTGTATGTGGTTGATATTATTTTTGGTAGAAGCGGGTAGGGATCAGTGTTATAATTTTCTAATCATAAGAAATATGATTTTTAAATTTATATGATTTGTTAACTCTCATAATTATTGGGGTTATAGGTGGTTCAAAATAAGAATTATACCTTCATTCATCAAGTAGAATGTGCAAGAAAGTTGCTGAAGAGATTCAACATGCATGACTCTAAACCAATGTCAACTCCGAATACAGTTGGTGAAAAACTTGGAAAGAACAGGGATGTGACATATATGGATCCCACCTTGTATAGGAGAATCATTATAATCTTATTATACTTTACTGTAACATAGAAAAATATCTTGTTTGAAACATGCATAGTAGGATTCTTTCAAAGTAATCTAAAGAAAGAGAATTTGGAATAAGTTAAAAAAATCACGAGGTATATTAAAGGTACACTCAATTTTTTCTTATACATTGTAGCTAGAAAAAATAATGAATTATCTGCATTTTTTATGCTATCTGGGTTGGAGATGTGGTATATATATAGTCCACTAATGGTGGTTCATTATTTATTGGAAAAAAATGTGTGGTTTGGTTGAGCAAGAAACAATAAAGTGATTCTCTTAGTATGGTTGAAGCATAGTGTATCTCTACTAAAAAGGCATGCACTCAGCTATTGTAGATGAAGAAACAACTAAATGATATTGGTAATGAGGTGAAATAACCGATGGTGATTCACTGTGAAAATAAGAGAACGATCAATATTATAAAGAATCTTGTCCAGTGCTCTGGTACCAAACATATTGAGATCAAATATCACTTCATTAAAGAAAATTTTAAACAAGGGATGATTAAAATGGAGCATGTGGTAATTTATGACCAAGTGGATGAAATTCTTACTAATCCATTTTCAGCACATATATTCAATAAACATTAGTTGAACCTCGATGTTTAACCACCTCCCAGTGCATTATAAGGTTACAGATGGTCCCCTCTCTCCATTTTTGTTAACTGTTTTAATCTGTTTGTGGATGTGATGTAGGTATATGGGGGAGATACAACCCAAGGGATATTTGTTTTCTCTAAAAATATAGATACAAGTTCTTTGGGTTTATTTCTAAATTATTAGATAAGTTATATTCAAAAAGTTTTGGTTTACAGGATTTGTTGGTAGTCTGTGGCTATATGAAATTCTTATTTGACACTATATTTTCTACACCAATCTTTGCTCGCATGGACTTAGAGTTATTGATGAGATATTTTATGCTTATCATGATTTTTAATAAATTATTCTTCTTTATTGAATTTATCTATAGATTTTCAACAAACCCAAAGGGAGGGATTATTGGAACCAATGATTTTTGTTTCTGGAAATAGAGTGTATTTTTTGTTTTTTGTCAATTCGCAATAGGGTTCATCGGGTAGTTTTCAAGAAAATTTATCTTACAGTGAAAATGGATTCAGTATTAAAGGTGGAATCATTTCCCATTTTTTACAAAATTTTTGAAGCCCAAAATCTATAGGAAGGACCAAGCTTCGCAAATTTGGTTTTTTAGGATTGACTCTTCTATAATTTGGTAAAGGCATGAGTTTTGTAAAGACTAGGTTTCAAAAATATTGAGCTTCATAAAGATTTAGATAATTTTGAATGAGCATCGCAAATGCATGATTTAAAGATAGTGTTCTTGGAGACTATGAGAAGATTTGAGAATGCATGATGGGTTGATGGTGAATATTCATGATTAAAAGAAAGTTCCTGAATGGGTTAATTTTCATTGGAGATTCATGAATACAAGGAGCTTCACAAACATGAATTTAGAGGTTCATGAAAGGTCTACTAGGATCTTAGATATTCACAAAGGTATGAGCCTATAAATAGGAATCCACATCCACTTAATTTGATATGAAAAATAATTGGAGAAAAGTTAGAATCATTATGAATTCATGAAGGTGGAGAGATATACAAATCAGGAATTCTTTTTGATCTTGATCATCGCAAAAAACTACATTAATCTTGACTGATGCTTAGGTATCTCAAAAAAAGAGTTTTATGAGGAATGGGTATTCCATAATGACATAGTGTTCTACAAAGAGAGTTTTCTTCATTAAGTCAGTTAGCTTTGCAAAGGTACTGAGCTTTATAAAGGCTATGAGCTTTGAGAAGGTTGGTGACTACATGAAGGTGTGTGGGTTCACGAATGTTGTAATATCTTTGAAACATAAATGGGGTTTCATGAAGGCTAAACGCTTCACAAATAGTAGTGTTAAACTTCTTGTTTAAGTGAACAATGGTTTCAAGTGAATCAACTCAAATATACGGTGCAAGAAGAGTCTCATGCTATTTAAGGACAAAGACTTAAAAAACCAATCTACTGAAGAAGCCTTTAAGTTGTTAAACTAAGTAAGAATTCACCCAAGGTAATGAGTTAGAGTGGTTTTTTGGAAGTGTTCTGAGGGAGGCAGTGTGATATCCTTAAAATTATTGTAAAGTAAGTTTGTATAGCATAGTGTGAATGTGTCTGATATTCTATAATACATAATAAATAGTTAAGCTTAGTAGATTTAGGTGGGACAAAAACATTGTTGGCAAATTCTCCTTGGACTAGCCCTTAGCAATGAACCAAGTAAAACTGTTGTATTTTGTCTCTGCATGTGAATGTTTAGGAACTGTATGATTCCATCAGATAGGTTTTTCAAGTTCATACTAACGTGGGAACAAGATCTGTCCCTTTAAAAGAAAAAAATGACACCATGATTCATCCCTCCCCTCTCAGGATTCTCTAGGGTCCTAGAGTGATTACAATCCTCACAACACCAAATGAGAGACTTCTATTTCTTTCAACTCTAACATAAAGAATTCTGATTTGTCTCCCACTGAGAGACTCATTTTTCTTCCAGCTCCAACCAAAAGGCTTCTTACTTCATCTCTAACCTAGAGACTCCTTCTACTCCTAGAACCATCCAGAAGACTTCACCTTCTCCCAGAACCAACTAAAATTCCTCACCTTAATTTAAGGCTTGATCCACTACAGGATGATCTGTTGATCTTCCTCTATAAACTCACTGAAACACACTTTATCATATAGCCTTCAAGTATCTTCAATAACAACTGAACGAGTCTATTGGTCTTGTTTAATAACTTTAATCACATGTAGATAATTAGTTTCCTTAGTGAAACTAATGGTCATGCAGTAATTATTTCTTTTACTGATGAAGACTCGACCACAATTGATGTGTGTAAGTGGTGTAAAAAATTATTCTCTATTTTATACAAGAATAATATTTTTACAACTCATTCCCATATTGACTTCTCAAACCTCATGCATGTTTGATACAATGCATCATCTTCTTAATCTTATAAACCATAACACACACACAAAAAGATATATATATTTGTATTATTATCTTCTATGATTTATTTTACTTCTCAGGTATCTTGTCCTTGTTTCTCAATGAATGTTCATGTGTTTGATTATCACATTCATTTTCTACCTTGTATTCAAGTTTGTCTTACAAGTGTGCACTTTGTTTCTGAATGCATGTTCATGAAATTGTTATACATTCTTACACTACCTTCCCCCAAGTAACTTTTTTTCTTCAAATACACAATATTATCTTCATGCACTCTCCTACTTCATGTAATAGTATATATTCTCAGTTATATCATGAAACTATCTTCATGAAAAAACTTTCATGCAAGTGATGGTCAAGTGTGCAGGTTCTAAATGCTTCTTGAAACCAAATAGTTATGTGAGACTTTTCTTTCATGAAACATATTAAGATGTTATTCATTGGTTCCTAGAACCAATTATTCACAAAGAAGTTCGAGTGTGATTTTTATAAGTCAAATTCTCATAGGAACCTCTTATCCTTCACGTTAGAGTATTGCGAGGATGGATTCTTCTTTGTGAAAGAAGAATGCTATGTGGTTTTCTGTTTTCTTCTGAAAATGAGTGCCTTATCACAATATCTCAGCAACCCTTTCTAATAAGGGTTATTCGCCTTTTATAGGTATTTACCCACCACATTAGATCTACATTTTAAGTCATCTTTATCAATGATTTGAAATCCCAGAGATATCAGCTTGTCTATTTTGGAACATAGATTTCCTTTTAATCCTCATGACATAGATAATTTTGGAACCTCTCCTTACAATATTTCATGATAGATTATCCCACATTCATGCGTTGATAATCCTATACTTCCCAATTTAATAATTTCAAATACATCATGTATGGATGATAATTGAACTTCCTCATATAACTCCTTTTGTATATGGCAGTGGCACATTCTTAAAAATTAGTATGCATTAAAGATTTAATTTCCTGTATGAGATTGATATGACTCATTACCTCTATTTTTTGAGTTGGTACCAATTACTATAAATGGTTCTTATCGAACCCCTACTAGAAACATCTCTAATATTTTATTTATTTTATGTCTTATTCTACATTTTGCTCAAAAGGGATTAACTTCATGTAGTTGGAAGGTCCGAGTTTATTTTATTTTCTTTTTTGGAGGCTTTTATATGTTTCATGTTTGTCCCTAATGATTAAGTGTAATCATACGGTGCCTGTGGGGGTTCCCAAGTGGGTCAATGATGTGGTGCAAGACTTACACGCAGTATATTAAACCGTGTGGTAGGTGTGCGGTTTGGATCTGTGGGTTATATGTTCCAAGTGGCATGGTTTGAGCACAATTTTCTCAATTGTGAATCTACTTAGCGGTAATCGTGTGGGGTTGTTTCGCCTATGTAGTGTCCAGTGCACAATTTGGTAAATCATGCGCAAAGTAATAAAGTTTCCATAATTAAAAAAATAAATTTTCTTTTCTTTTATTTTTTCATCTTTTTTTATTTCCTCCATATTATTTCTTTTCCCTTTATCCCCCTGTGACTCATGTTATGACCTCACCCTCTTCATCTCAAACCACACACATCACCCCATCTTCTGATCCCTCTCCTCCACAGTGTTTCTTTGAATTTCTTGGTGTTTTGTGGTTGGTTATTAGAGGTAAGCACTCTATCACACTCCTCCTTTCCTGGTTTGGTATTTCCCCTCTCCCTATCACCCCATTAATTCAACTAAACCCTAGGTTAAGGGTTAACCGGGTTATTTTGGTTTTCTTCAATTATTAGGGCATACAATGGGTCTATCAGGACTTATTCATCCTTATTTTGGCATTCACCAATAAAGGCAAAGCATATCAGACCATTTTAGTTCACCCTCCACCATTTTGAGGTTGGTTTCCTTATTCCTTTTCTTTTAACCCAATTTTAATTAGGTTTTTTTTAATTTTTAAGTTCCTGGTATTTTTTAGTGTGTCTTGTTCTCCCTTGAAGCGGTGTCAAATTTACAGAGTCAAAGGTAGGTTACATGCATATGCATAGGTATGACTATATTTATGCAAGTTCCCCATTTATATATATTCACTCATGGATGTTTGAATATATAAATTGGGGCTATGTGTGCTTATGTATATATATGAAAAATCCATACATGTGTAAGTGTAAAGGGGTATATTCATGTATAAACATTATATATAAGGACATCCCTGTATATATTTGGTCATGAAAATATGTACATAGGGGATAGGTTTCCTTGTACATATGGGAATGTGTATATGCCTTCAAGTGTAAAAAAGTTAGATTTAGGTTATCATTATCAAAGCACCTTGATTTTGAGGTAGGCTCCCCAATATACATTATTATAAATTCTCCTCTAGTGTCTCTTGTATGAGGATTCTAGGGGGTTTGGTTTGTATGTGCTTATCACTGAGGTATGAGGATCCTAAGGCCCCACTAGCCCTAGCTATTTCGGGATTTCCCATGGTCCTTACTATCTTATACCCCTATTTCTACATGTTATTTTTTTAGAAACTCATTATTTAGAAACTAATTTTGTAAATGAAACGGAAAGTGGTTTTCTTGAAAATGGAAGATTGTTACATATTTATGAAAATAATGGAAAATCATATTCTTATATGTCTTATTTTTAAAATGGAAGAGCTAATTTTCTTTTTAACGGTAAGGTATAGGGAATAGTTTATTCAAACATGCATACTATGTTATAATAATCATGCCCCTAACTTTATTTTTGTTTTTAGATTATGGTTATATTTCTTACTCAGATTCGGTCATTGTGGAGCGATGTTGGTTTAGTTGTTGGTGGTGACCCGCAAAGTCACATGGAGGTATCTGTGGATTTATTTTTATTTATGTTTCTATTATTTATTTTTATTTTTCAATTTATATCCATTTATTTTTCTACTATTATTTTGGATAAATCATTCCCAACTATGTATTCTTGATACCTGACACTAGTTTTCAGCCTGAGAGCATCAAAAACGCCTCTCAGGCCTTGTCGTGGGCTAGTTCGGGTGACTGGTTCAGGATTGACCCAAGTTGGTTCATGAAAAAATGGTATTAGAGTACGTTTATCTCTTTTCATTTCAAAATTTATGGTAGTTTTGGAGATTTTATTTTCATAATTCAAGTGGTCATTCACGGGTATGTTCTTGATCACCATCTATTCAAAAGGACTCTTGAATTTCCAGGGTAGTTCAGGATGGTCTTGTCTCAAAATATGATCTTAGATATTGGGTGTTTTTGGGTCCTTAGTTTTGTTATAGTGTTTCCAGTTAGTTTCTTGGATTTGGTAGTTATTATGGGTGGTATTCAAAGGGTGCATGGTAGTTTTTTATAGTCCGGAACACCATACACAAATCATGAAACTTCCTTTGATGAACTCAAATATGCTCACCGGTTTGTTTCACATCCTGCCAAACAATGCATCCAAACTGTGTGTAGTGATTGTTCCTATGAGATTTGGGATGTTTCCCTTGGGTTATAAAATAGTAATTAATTTATTGAAATTGTATTTCCAAATTTAAAATCTTGGGTTCATTGAAAATGAAATGGGTTTTTTTATAAATGGGATTTTATTTGAAAATGGAATGTTTTGGGAAATGTTTTGAGGGTTTTTGGAAAGCTTTGTGCAATGTGAAATGGAAGTTTTTTGGAAACTGGGTTTTTGGGAAATGTTTTGTTTTTGAATGATAAAGGGTGGTTTTGAAAATTTATTGGGAATTTTTTGAAGAGCTTCGTGGAAAGAAATTTTTCTTTTTGACCCTTATTATTCCTATAGATGATCAAATGTATGAATGTATGTATGTGGTGAGTGGATATTTATTAGTACATGTGGATGGGTTCCTGAGCTGGAACAGAATGTATATGGGTGAGTCTTCATGGAATACCATCGTTATATTCCCATCATTTTTATCTTATTAATGATTTAAAAAATGGGGTTATGATGTTTTGATATGTGGGTGTGTTGGAATTATTTTAGTCTAATATGAATTGAAATAGAAATTTGTTTTTTAAATGGTTTTTGATGTTAAAATGACTTTTAATTGGAAAATGGTTTTGAATTTTGTGTTTTTTGGTAGAAATATTATCTCAGTTGATATTTGGTTTGATATGGATTTGGTTGGGTGTTTTTATATTGTTTAGAGTATGTCTCCTAGAAATACCTTGAAGGTTTATAGGGAGTTTTATCTGATTTTTTGTTTTTTCTAGACTCCTAGTGGAGTGGTGGGGTTAATTTCATTTCATATGTTTCATATTTTTCATGGTGACCAAGGATATTTAGAGGTTAAAGGATTGAAAAGCTTTTTTGTGTTCCTCTAGGTCAACAGACGGGGAAGGGGTTGTGTTTACCATCTTAAATAGGCTAGTTTCTTTTCCTCGGATTTAGCATAAAGTGATCAGTTGAAAGATACTTTCTTCATGTGGGGTATTTGTCCAGAGATTAAGGACTATTTTATCTTATCTAGGAATGTTTTTTGAGAAGTTAGTGGATGAGGTGTCCCTTGTTGAGTTAGTTTATAGAGGGTAGCCTACGGCAGTTTGAAATCTAGTTTGTTGAGGTACTCATGAAGGGTTACCCATTCGAAGATTTTGTATCAGAGAAACCTGTTCTTGGGGTGTCTCCTTCATCAATTCCTACATCTATTTCATCATACCACCTTATTATTTTGTTATAATAGGGTCATTTTGGTCACTTTTATCAATCCTATAGTAATCCTTTGAAGGCTTGTCACTGGTGTGATTTCATGGGACACCTGAAGAATTTTTGTAAGTAGCATTTCCAGAAGAAGAAGTTTTGATCAAGAATTGTCAACTCCTGACTGTAGGGAAATAGACGCTTCAAAACATCAGGGCTCCATCCATGGGTCTTGGAGTGAATCTTTTCATGTGGTGCATGAGTTTTTGGGTGTGATAGATGTTGACCCAACTTGTTGTCTTCGATGTCAGAGAATAAGTCATTTGAGTTTTCCCTTCCTATGATTTTATATTTTGGAACATCTTCTTATTTTGTAGGTTTGGTTAGCCTCATTCTTTTTGAATCTATGTGTGAGTTTTGGGGTGATTCATTGTCTTGTTCTTGTTTTGGAGATGCTTGTGTCTTATGAATATTATGAATCTTGATTCGGTATAGTTTCTAATGTTAGTCTCTTCCATTGGGGGTCCCCTTTTGTTGGGGGTTGGTCCATGCTGGTTGGTTTTTAAATTGTTAGGAGACCCACTACGGGTCTCATTGATGTATTCTCTTAAGTTGTTTGGGTGTGAATTGGATATCTAAGAGTTAACACCGGTGCTATATTTTTTTTCGGGATTTGTGACTTGTTTTGGATTGGGAAATTTTGTTATTTTAATAAACCTAAAATGGTGTGGAGACCACCATTTGGAAAATTCCATGGTGAAACTAGTATGCAAGTTCTTTTGTTTCCTCTTTGGGGACCTCGATTTTTGTTGCCAGTGTGTTTTGTTGATTCCACCCTACCTGACCCCATCAATAGTAGTTCGACTAGCTTAGATCATGGGTCATGTGACTAATTCTCATGTAGATCCTGAAAAAACCATGATGGGTTCTTTGTTTAACTCTATTCTAGGGTCGGGGTGTGCCTTGTTTAGAGGTTATGTTTGGAAATATGAGTCCCCTAATATTCATATCCTCATTTCCATATCCTTTTTGGGATCTCTAATTTTTGGGTTTTGGGTGAGAGTGAGTTCTCGATTTTCAGTCCTCGGGTGGTATATGTTTTTCTTGACGGTTCATTTTGTCCTTTCCTCAGGCTTTAATCAATTGATTCTCTTGGGACTTTTTGGGGGAAAAACGTTTCATGGTGGGGAGAATTGTCACACCCAGACATGAAACATCTCTAATAATTTATTTATTTATTGTCTTATTATATCTTGTGTTTGAGTGGGATTATGTTCTAGTGGTTGGCAGGCCAAAGTTACTTTTTTTATTTTCTTGATTATTTTAGTTATTTCATGGTTATCCTACACGGTTAGGAGAAATCATGCAGTGACTATACGAGTGCCCAGGTGGGTCAGTGATGTGGCACACAACTTTCTTAGACTATATTAAACCATATGGTAAGTGTGCAGTTTAGTTATGTGAGTTGGAAGTGTTGAGTGTCATGGTTCAATCATGGTTTTCTCAATTGTACATCTACCTCAGGGTAACTGTGTGAGGGTGTCTAACCTAGGTAGTGACCAATGCACATTTTGGCAAACTGTGTGGGTTGCCGTATTTTAAAAAAAATAGTTTTTCTTTATTATATTTTTTTCTTATTTTTTTGTACTCCCTCTTATTTCTTTTCCCCTTCTCTCCCTATATCTCACGAAACACCCTCCCTCTCTTCCTCTCCAACCACATGTGCCACACACTCTTCTGATCCCTGTCCTCTACGGTGTTTCTTAGGATTTCTTGGGGTTTTGTGGTCGGTTCTTTGAGGTAAGATTTTTGGATCCCTTCTCATTCCTTAGTTTTTCATTTTCCCTCTCCCTATTTCCCCATCAATTTCGCCAAACCCTAAGTCAAGGGTTAACCCGGTTCTTTTGGTTTTCTTTCATTGTTAAGGAATAAAATGGGTCTCTCGGGTCGGCTTCAAGCATGTTTCATCATTCACCACTGAATGCGAAGCATATCAGACTTTTTCAGTTTGTTTTCCACTATTTTTAGGTTTTTTCCTTCTACCTTTTCTTTTATCCCAATTTTAATTAGGTTTTTGTATGTTTTTGGTTCATAGTATTTTTTTCAGGTCATCTTAGTCTTCCTTGAAGCAGTTTTGAGTTATCAGAGTCAAAGGTGACTTACATGCATATGTATAGGTAGACATATATGTATATATATATATATATTTATATATCTATGTGTGTGTGTGTGTAAGTTCCCCCTTTATATATATTCACTCATGGAAATGTGAATATATACATTGGGTCTAGGTTTTCTTATGTATATATGTGAAAAATGCATACGTGTGTAAGTGTAAAGGGGTATATGCATGTATAAACATATATATAAGGACCCCTTGTACATATTTGGTCATGTGAATATTTACATAGGGGATATGTGTCCTTATACATATCTAAATGTGTATATGCATACAACTAGAAAAAAGGGAAGTTTCAGGTTGTTGTTGTCAAAGCACCTTGAGTTTGAGGTACGTTCCCTATGCTTGAGCCATTAATTTTAATTCAATGATTTCTTGAGCATTTTAAAAATACGTTTTTATATTTATGTGGTATATATATGTTGGAAAAAATTGGTTTTGATTCTTGTAAATGTTTTTATTTATTTAGATAATTTTTCTATGCCAATTTACAAACTTGTATTTAAATATGAAGTATTATAAATGATTAAAATGGTTTTCAAAATTATTTATAATATGAAAAGTGTGGTTTTGGAACTCAAAATATTTGTCCAATTATGTTCTCTAAAATGGATGTGTTTCCATAAACTATTAAAGCCCGGTTGGAATTTTGAAATATTTGATGAAAATGGACCCCCTTGAGCCATGCCCTTTTGATTTAGAAAAATGGAGTGTCTGTTAAATGTGTGATTTCTTATATTTTCCTAGTGAAAAGGCTTGTTCATTATTGTGTGACTTGGAAGGGGGGATTGTTTAAGGGGGGAGATCGATGGTGAGAAGTTGTATGGGTTTTGGGTAAAGTAAATGATATGTAAGTATATGCAATCTTGATAAAAACTCTCCACCATTTTTAAATAGAGAACATGGGAACCTAGGTACCTAGGTGGGAAGACTATGTCTAATACGCTAGGCGATCCGGTGGGTCTGAGTCCTGGTTCCCCTATCAGGATTAGTTCTAAAAATCTAACTAAAAACAAGATTATAATTAGATTCCACTAGACCTTGTGATGTGTTCCCCTCTGGTGGCTCTTGCATGAGGACACTATGGGTTTGGGTTTGTATGTTCTTATCACTGAGGTATGAGGATCCTAAAATCCCACTAGCCCTAGCTACTTAGGGATTCCCCATGGAACTTTCTATCATTTACCCCTATTTATCCATGGTATTGTTTTAGAAACTCATGCATTGGAAACTATTTTGTAAATGAAATATAAATTGGTTTTCCTTGAAAATGGAACCTTGCTACTTGTTTCTACAAATAAAGGAAAAACCTATTTTTATATGTCTTATTTTCAAACTAGCATGAATTAGTTTTATTTTTAAAGGTAAGGCATAGGGAATAGTTTATTTGGTCATGCCTACTGAGTTTTAATACTCATGAAAATAGATTTTTTTGTTATTAGCTTCTGGTTCTCCTTCCTACTCAAATTCAATCTCTATGGAGTGACGTTGGTTTAGTGGTCGGTGATGACCCACGGGGTCACATGGAGGTATGTGCAGCTTTATTTTTCATTCTGCTATTAGTGTTTATTTTTATTTTTCAGATTATATTTATTAATTTGGATACTATTTTTTGGCTTAAATCATTCCCAATTGCATATTCCTGATGCCCAACAATAGTTATTATCTTGGGAGGATCAGGAATTACTCTAGGGCCTTATAACGAGCCAGATCAGGTGACCAGTTCAAAGTTGACCCGAGTTGGTTTGTGATACAACTTCATTGAGTAAAGAAAGTTTCATCAAACTAGTGTCATCTGGGAGGATGAATAAAACACCCCGACCCAGGTGACACAAACAAGTACCCCAAGCAATTATTCTAAATGGCATCAAGTGTGCCTCTTCATATGCTAGAGGTAGCCGACTAGTAGTGATGGTCTGATATCAGTCATACAGAGACTATACCCTCTTTTTCATAGTAAACAATTAGTGGAAAAAAATAAACAATAACCAAATATATAACCACAAGCATAAGGATTTCAATATCACATGATGACCAAAACTGGAAATACAATATCAAAACTGAATAATAGATATTCCATGTTAATGTACATGTAATGTGTCAAAAGGAAAACTCAAAAGTAAAGACACTAACAACTCCCAAGAAGGTCGTGAACCACATTTGGTTCCCTCATCCACAGTCTACCCCAAATCATTCATCTAACACAGGGCCTTTTTCATTAACCTGTCCTGAAACTATAAAATCTATCTGGGTACTGATCAGGCACCCGAGTAGGTTGTGAGTTCAACTCATTAGGCCACTAACAACAACGTCTAAAACAATATCCAGTCAAATAATAGTGTATGCAGTTGTATAAACAATAAATCACAAAGCATTAATAAATAGTTATCACATTATCAACTATTCTTTATTTAAACACATAAACCCTCGGGATCCTATGGACACCTGTATCTCAATATTTGCTTCAGCCAGTGTCGGAATCTGAACTATCCCTAAGGGATATCATATCTCAGAATATCATTGTCACCATTATTTAATTCATACATGAATTCCCATGTTATCGTTCATAATTTATACAATTTAATGACCATGTTACCATTATTTAATTCATACTTGAATGTCCATGTTACCGTTCACGCTTTATACACTTGAATTTCCATGTTAACATTCATAATTTAACAATTGAATGACCATGTTACCATTCATAATTTGAAATTTTAATGACCATATTACCATTCATTATCTCAAATCATATGTGAATGACCATGTTACTATTAATCATTTTAACTCTCAAGTGAATGACTATGTTACCATTCATCAACACATAATTAATTCAACAATTAATTATCAACATAAATTTCATTACCAATTAAATAATTAGTTAATCATAACAATACCATTAATTAATTAAATAATTAATTAATCATCTCAATCTCATTACTAATTCAATAATTATTCATCACATAATTCACCTTAATTAATTTTTCAATCAATTAAGCACATAAATCCTTTTAATTAACTCAACAATTAATTAATTAAAAAATTAATTATCTCAATTCACAATCTCAATATCTCATAATTAATTCATCAATTAATTATCTAAAATCAACTATCTCAATATTTCATAATTAATTCATCAATTAATCATCCAATTCAAAAATGTCAATATCTTATAATTAATTATAAAATTATTTATCTCAATTCACAATTAAATATTATGATAATTAACTCAATAATTAATTATCCCTAAATCAAAAATATTTATTCCCTCATAATTAATTCAATAATTAATTATTCATGATCTAGAATCCCAATATCCAAATTTTGAATTTCCCATAATTAATTAATTCCCCAAATTAATTAATTCAATCAAGAAATAAATTGTTAAAAATATAATATCAATTATATAATCACATTCACATAATTGAAATCAAGACTATGATATTTGAATTATATACCACCTACCTCAATTCGTTTACAAATGATCGCCCAATAGAAATCAATAATTTTAACAGAATTATAATGTAGTGGGAGATCCAGATCTAAAATCTAAATATAGGATTGAAACAATCAAGATATATTATTTCTAGATCCATATCGAAAAAAACATAGGATAACAACCCACAAAAATAATGGGATAAGAATGGAATATCAATCTGGATGAAACCACATACTTTAAGAGATGAAAATCTGCCAAATGAGCTTCGAATCACGAAGAATGGAGGTCAGGCGACCTTGGAATCCCTCTAAGAGGCTTTGGAGTTGAGATAAATCTATTATGGGTCATTCTTGGGTGTTTGGTGGTATAATATGAGGGTTTGGGAATTTTTTAAATAATTTTTGAGGGATTAAAATCTCGCACGCATGGTTTGCTGCTTAGGGCGCATGGTTTCCCCTAACCATGCGCCTAAATGTGCGCTTCTTATAGGGGAGTGCACAGTTTATCCTAAGAGGGTGAATGGTTTGAAAAATTGTGTTCCAATTATGAAAAACCCCGATATCCAGGGTTACATTATTTTCTAGGATAGGGCGCACGGTTATGGAAAACTTTGTGCCAACCGTTCACTGCCATCTTTATTCCATTTTTCTAAAAGTTTCATCCAAACAAACCCCAAGGTAAAACCAAAACGAAAATTAATAAACACAAGGAAAATTATTACATATACATGAACCCCATAAATCTCTAGAAAATTTCAGGATCTTACAATCTCCCTATATTATAATAGCTCGTCCTCAATCTATACTCCCAAGCATCTCTAAGATTCTGAGTCAAAAAGATCGGTCCACTAAGCCCGCATATCTGCTTCTCTCTCCCAAGTTTCCTCCTGAACACTTCCATGTTTCAACAATACAAAAACTATCAACATTGTCTTTACCTAAAACACTTTATCAATATGATACAACACACATATTAGATGCACCTCAAAGAACTCATCTATCTCAAGCTTAACATCATCCACATCGATCATATGACAAGGGTTAGGGTGATACTTCCGAAGTTGTGACACATGAAAAATGTCATGCATAGCATTGTATCTCTATGGAAGAGCTAATCATTACACCACTGGCCCAATTCTCTCTAATACCTCAAATAGTCCAACAAACCTAGGCACCAACTTACCCTGCCTCCATATCCTGCAGTGTCCCAACCTAGGCGACACCCGAAGGAATACACGATCACCCACTGTAAACTCAAAGGGTTGATGATGTTTATAAGTATACGACTTCGGTATATTATGTTCCATAGAAATACACTTTTTCTTAAGCTGAACCTACTCTAAAGTCTCCTGTATGAGAATTGGTCCCAAAAACTCTGACTCACCTGCCTCTATCCAACATAATGGTGATATGCATGGCCTACCATAAAGAGCCACATATGGTGCCATATGTATAGTTTCCTAATAACTATTTTTAGAGGAAAACTCCAACCAAGATAGGTGCTTCTCCAAAGATCCACCAAAGTCTAGGACACATTCTCTAATCATATCCTCAAGCATCTATATAGTACGCTCTGATTTCCCATCTATCTATGGGTGGAAAGTCATTGTAACACCCGAGATTTTTATGAGTAATATTTTGTTTTTATATATCATCAAAGGAATATTTCACTACACACTTTCTTGGCTTACTTTACACGCAATCAAGACCTTCCTCGATAGCTTGCGTCGTATGCAATACCGAGTTCCACTAAACAACGATATGCTATTAAAATATTATTAAAACTAGCCGTTATGAATAGTAATAACCACTTTTTAAAATTTTATAAATTTTATTTTTCAAAATGGACTACATTTTTGGATTCGGAATACCGAAATTAGCCTAGGGTGAAATTTTGGTATTTTTCTGAAAACTTTCAATTTTTGATGAATAGTGAAACCACTAAGTGGTAGGTTAAAAACTGAATTTTGCATAAAACTTAATTTTACCGCTTCGGTGAATGAAATTTCGAAAATACGACAGACACGGTTGATATCAGTAAGTAAAATGTGGTTCAATGAGATAAAAATAATTTTTTGGTGAATAGTAACTTTTTACTTTTTTTACCGTGGTTAATAGTAAATAGGGTAACTAAGGGTGAATATGATATTACTATTACCCTAACACATGTCCTAATTCTATTGGATAAGTGTAATTCGACCAAAAACAACCTTATGAATATAATATGACCATTTAGGTCCACTTGGATTAGATTATGAAATTTAATATTATTTTATTTAATGAATAGTTAAAATTGTTAAAATCAAAGTTTAATAACTAAAACATTTTTAATATGGGGTTATACATACGATAAATTCGACTATAAATATTAATTAGAAAGATAAAAAGATTTCCTACATAATTATATTTTATTTATAATTTTTATAATTTAAATAAATTAATTTATTTATGACACAATGATGATGTAGTAATTACCCTTTTAAAAAAATGTTAACATAATTGATGTTATAAATGCTCAAATAAATGTAATTTGAGACTTTCTATGAATTCCACTAATTTTCTAGGTTACTATGATATATTAGTGTTGCTTTAATCAACTTGGTTCGAACATATAATTCTGTTATGACTTTCCAAAAAATCATATATCAAATAGTGTCAAAATTGACACAAAATAGTTTTTAAATCAAATATTATATTATTAATTGTTATATTATACCTAAAAATCTAAGGTTCGGCCAAATGACTTAGATAAAGATATATATATTAATAATAAACAACTTGGGGTTCGTTTGGCATGTTATAGTAAGTGTATTAACCATATAGTGTAAGAAAACAAAAAGACACGGTAAAAGTTAAATTATTTAACTTAGAGTTAAATCTAATTGATAAGGTTAAAATAATAACCCAAACTTGTCTAAATCCTATTGGTTGATAGGATTTCGACCCATCCCCACATTATATTCTAAATAAGACCCTTTGGAACCATTATAAACCGATTTTGACTTTAATATAAAATAATATTTTGAGATATTCCTAAGGTGCCCCTCTCCTCCCTTATAAAAGGGCACCTCCTCCCCCTCCTCCTCACACCAATTTGAGCACTCAAGCTCGGCCAACCCCTGCCATTTTCTCCTCTCCACTTCCCTAGAATAATCCTAGAGGTCCTGGTCTTCTTCAAAGACCAATCTTAGTTCCCTAAGTGGAGGATTCAAAGAGGCGTTCCAAAGAAGAGGTAATATCCATTACCGATCTTTTCAATTTCTTTCTTCTTCAACTTATTCTTCTTTAGTTGTTTCATGATAAAGTAATAACATCAGTATTACTTACATACTGATATGTTATTATAAATATTAAACAACCCTAATTCACCTTCTATCCATCCTACGGAAAAATGAAATCACCGCGCGTGCGTACGTACGGAATACCGTCTCCACGCCGTGGTGTAATCTATTTTCCACCACCACCTTACATGGATGGGTATAATGGTGTAAATAATGACTATATATGACTATTAAAAAGTGATATTGATTCTGAAATAGTATACATACACTCTAATACAATTCCACGACCATAGGAATGATATCATCACTCGTGCGTACGTACGGAATACCGTCTCCACGATGTGATGCGACTCGTTCTACATGATCATCATTACATAGTAATTAAATAAATGAATCGAATGAATAAATATGATATATGTTACACTAATACCATTCTGGATATAAGGTATCTATAACCTTAAAAGAAGAATAAGAATTTATTCGGCAAAACATGCATAAGAACAAAAGGCAATAAAGACCCGAGTAACAAGTAACAATGAAATATTACTAATAAGAAGCTAAAAATATGACCATATATGATATCATAAAAATAAGTATGATTCTGGATTATGTAAATAACATTATTTAAATCATTATACAGGAGGATCGGACACGTACAAAGCAAATCGGACCTAAGGTAAGGGGAAATATCACAATCTCATTTTTATCCGAGATTGTTTATACTTTGGTATTTACTGGGGTGTATTTTATCATCCACATCCATGTTCCCTAAATATGTAATATTGTTTCCATCCACTTACAATAGTTTTAATCCAATTTTACCCTTCGGTGAGTTTTTAGTAAAGAATATGAAAGGAATCTTTTGTCGTTTTTTCGTACGAGGTACTTTTTGACTTTTCCGACAAAAGTACGAGAAGAATGTTTTTTTTAACTTATACGACATGAATGGATTTTTAAAACATTATTTCCAAGAAGCTTCCTTTACAAGTTTTCAAGTTTATTTTTAATCATATTATTTTATTTTAAAGTCGTATGACATGTTATGAAAGGAAAAATGCTTTTGAAGTAGAAAGGATATTTTCCTCAAGAGTGGAGTTCAAGTATTTTATCAAAATTATTTTCCATCTAAGATAATAAAAGGGTTCTATTTTTATCCCTATTTTTACATGGATTTGATTATGTTGTGATGGAAATATTTTTATGAATTCCTTTATCTTATATGAATTGTTTTATGATGTCATGTTGTTTAAGAATTTCATTTTTATTACATGGGTTACGCTATGATGTATGGTTTATGATTATGTGGCACACATAAGAAAGGATTCATTATAAGATGGGTGGGACCTATATCTCCCTCCAATGAATTGGGTAAAGATTTTATATCTCATGAGATAGACATGGCTGGAACGGTAGGTTATACCGGTTCAGTGAAATAGGACTGGAACGAGGGTGACTCGGTTCAGAAAGGGACTCTGTCCACTAAGATAGTCTTGGCAATGAGTCATGACTAACAAGAAATGATGTTCCATGATTATGTGTGCATGCCACAAAGTTTAAAGTTTCATGTTATGATTATGGGGATCTCATTTTCACTTCTATGATTTATTCCATGTTAAGATATTATGATCTCTTTTGCAGGTTATGATTTTCAAAAAGATATGGTATGATTTTTATTTCCTTTATTTGCCCTTGCTGAGCATTTGATCTCACCCTTTTATGTTTTCTTTTCCCCAGGTCAGGAAGATGGATATTAAGTAGAATATGCTAAAAGGGACCCTAGATACGATGAAATAAATGGGAGACACTGTAGAAGATTTATGAACCAGTTGTTTATGCTTCCCAGTTTCTAAAGACACTATACCTATACGGTCCTTTGTGGTTTTGTCATATGTTGTAATAAGGGTGCTTCAATTTTGAAGTATTAACAATGTATGTAAATTATGGGTCGTTATAGTTGGTATCAGAGGAAAGGTATAGTCAACCTTTGGAAACTAGGATGTGAAAGCCTTAGTAAGAACCATAAGGATAAGTCTAAGCATAGAACACAATCTTAGTGTTTTAGAAATGGCCATGAATACCCTAGGAAAAGACCTTAACTGTGAAATTTTATTCTTGAATTATGTGGTTTTCCAATTATAATTAGTGTTGCTCACACTATTCTTCTTAGTTTTAGTCAATGTATGGAACCCGAAGGAACCGTGTTAATGCGGAATGTGATGGGAAATGCAATGATTGTCCCCCTGAGCAACCAAACGATATGGGAGATGGAATGCAAAATCTTGTAGCCATGCTCACACAACTTTCTCAAGCTATGAATCATGCAGGACTTCCAAACGAGCAAAGGAAGGAGAAACATTCTATTGAATCCTTCATGAGGCAGCGTTCACCTTCTTTCAGCGGGTCTACTGATCCATTAGTTGCTGAACAATGGATTAGTACTACTAAAAATATATTTTCAGTTCTTCAATGTTCTGAACATGATAAAGTCATCCTAGCAGTGTATCGTTTGGAAGGAGATGCTGATCAATGGTGGAATCTTATTAAGAATACGAGGCAAAGATATGAAATTGAGTCCATGGAATGGGACGAGTTCAATAACTTATTTTTCAATAAGTACTTCCCTTGTATTCTCCGAACAAAGATGGAGAAAGAGTTTCTTGAACTGAATCAAAAGGATGATGAATCTGTTGGTACCTATGAAGCAAATTTTACAAGACTTGTAAGGTACGCTTCTGGTATTATTATCCAACCTGAGAGTAAGATCAATCGATTCTTTAGTGGCTTAAAACCAAGTCTTCGAAGGGCCTTAGCCATAAGGGACTTCAATAGATACGAGGAAATCGTTCGATGTGCTCTCAAAGTTGAGATGGAGATTGGAGTAACCCATCAATCACATGGGTTTGATAAGAAGAGGAAAATGGAATTCAAAGGAAAATCTAAAGAGCACACTAAAAAGAAGATGATATTTCCGTTATGCTCAAAGTGTGGAAAGAAACATGGAGGGAGTTGTCTTAAAGGGACAAGTAAATGTTTTAAATGTGGAAAGGAAGGTCATCGGCCATTTTAATGCCGCGATAATGGGAAGAAGATGTCTAATGACGCAAACAAAGGAAGGGATACACAGAATGAACCTACTACACTTCAATGTTTCAAGTGCAAGGAGATGGGGCATTATGCCAATCAATGCCCAAATCCAAGGGTTGATGATGATGGTCTATGTCAAAAAAATCGTAAGGCTAAAGACAAAGGAAAGTCACATGCAATTTCTATCAGCTATGTGGAGTATGATAACGAAGTGGTGAAAGGTACACATACCATCCACTCTAAAGTAGCAAATTTTTTATTTGATTCTGGATCCACCCACTCTTTTATTTATGAAAAATTTTCTAAGGGTATCACCATATTACCTCAACAATTAGATGTTGAGTTAGCTGTGACAACACCTAATGGCACAACAGTCGCATCAAAAGTTTATAATTCTTCTCCGATCGAAGTTTGTGGGAAAGTGCTTCCTGTAAATCTTGTGATCCTTCCTTTAGTGGAATTTGATGTGATTCTTGGCATGGATTGGATTTCTCTACATGGATCTCATATCAATTTCCAAAGAAGGGAAGTTACATTTCATATTCCAGATCAATCTACGATCGTCTATCAATGCAAGGATGAACATAACCTTCCAGTGGAAATTTCTTCCATCTTATGGGTATTGATTCCACTAAATGAAGGTTATTTATCTCAAATGGTTGGTGAGAAACTCACGATTAAGAATATGCCCATTGTATGGGAGTTTGATGATGTCTTTCCGGAGGAATTGCAGGGTCTTCCACCAAATCGTGAAGTTGAGTTTCCAATAGAACTCGTACCAGGTGCTTTGCCAATTTCAAAGACACCTTATAGAATGGCCCCAATTGAGTTGCAGGAATTGAAGAAGCAACTCCAAGAGAATATTGATAAGGGATTCATACGCCCTAGTGCGTCACCTTGGGGAGCACCTGTTCTATTTGTTAAGAAGAAAGATGGATCAATGAGACTCTGCATTGATTATCGAGAACTTAACAAGATCACTATCAAGAACAAATATCCTCTCCCACGCATTGATGAATTATTTGACCAACTATGTGGAGCTCAATACTTTTCCAAGATTGATATTCGTTCAGGGTATCATCAATTAAGGGTCAAAAGGGAGGATATACCAAAGACGGCTTTCCGTACAAGGTATGGACACTATGAATTTATAGTGATGCCATTTGGTCTTACTAATGCCCCTGCTATCTTCATGGATCTAATGAATAGAGTCTTTAGAGACTATCTTGATCAATTTGTGGTAGTCTTTATAGACGATATTCTTGTATATTCAAAGAGCAAGGAAGAGCATGAAGATCACTTGAGAATTATATTGAAGACCCTGAAAAAGGAGAAGCTTTATGCCAAATTTACCAAGTGTGAATTTTGGCTTCAAAAAGTTGCATTTTTGGGTCAAATAATCTCAAAAGAGGGGATATCTGTGGATCCAGCAAAAACAGAGGTTATAGAAAGATGGTCAAGACCAACAACAGTAACTGAGATCCGAAGTTTTCTTGGTTTGGCTGGATATTATCGACGTTTTGTAAAAGATTTTTCACGATTATCTAATCCACTCACCAAGTTGACTCGGAAAGGAGTTAAGTTTGCTTGGACAGAGGAATGTGAAGAGAATTTCAAGGAGTTGAAAAGAAGGTTATCCAGTGCACCTGTGCTCACACTTCCTTGTAGTGGAGAAAGGTTTGTGATCTATAGTGATGCATCCAAGAAGGGATTGGGGTGTGTTCTTATGCAAAATGATATGGTGATAGCTTATGCCTCACGACAGTTGAAAATCCATGAGAAAAATTACCCAACACATGATTTGGAGTTGGCTGCGGTAATCTTTGCATTAAAGATTTGGAGGCATTACCTTTATGGTGAAAGGTGTGATATTTATACTGATCATAAAAGTTTAAAGTATATTTTCACACAAAAGGAGTTGAATATGCATCAAAGAAGATGGATGGAGCTGATTAAGGATTACGACTGCTTAATCCATTACCACCTTGGGAAAGCAAACAAGGTGGAAGATGCATTAAGTCGACAAGACCATGCTAGTTTATCCATGATGAGGATCACAAAAGATCCAATATTTATGGATTTACAAAGGATGTATCTTGGAATTATAATGGAAGGGGAAAAATCTTATCTTTCTCAAATGAATGTTCAACCATCTATACATGTGAAGATTAAAGAGGCACAGAAAGAAGATGCCGAGTTACAAAAGAAGGTGAGAAATGTTCCTGAATTCAACCGTGATTGTGATGGGATAATAAAGTTCAGGAATCGGGTTTGTGTTCCTCCCATCCCCGAATTAAAGAAGGATCTGCTAGATGAGGCTCATAGTTCATCATTCTCTATTCATCCTGGAAGCACGAAGATGTATAGGGACCTGAAGGAGTACTTCTGGTGGGATGGCATGAAAAGAGATGTTGCTGAATATGTCTCTCGATGCTTGGTTTGTCAACAAGTTAAAGCTGAGAGATAGAAGTATAAGGGGATGTTACAAACATTACCCATACCCGAATGGAAATGGGAAAAATCACTATGGACTTTGTCACAGGACTTCCTAAAACATCCAAAGGAAATAATGCTATTTGGGTCATAGTTGATCGTCTTACAAAGTCTGCACACTTCATTGCTATTAGAGAGGATTTCTCTCTAGATCAGATTGCCAGGATATATGTAAAGTAAGTGGTAAGATTGCATGGAGTACCACTTTCTATTATATCTGATCGGGATTCGAGATTTACCTCGAAGTTCTGGCGAAGTCTTCAGCATACTCTGGATACAGAGTTGAGTTTCAGTACTTCTTATCATCCCCAGACAGACGGTCAGTCTGAAAGAACAATTCAAACCCTAGAAGATATGTTGAGAGCTTTCTCTATGGATTTCAAAGGAGGTTGGGATCAACACCTACCTTTGGTGGATTTTTCTTATAATAATAGCTTTCACTCCAGTATTCAGATGGCTCCTTATGAATCTCTCTATGGAAAGAAATGTAGGACTCCAACTTGCTGGGATAAAGTTGGGGAAAGAAAGCTATTAGGACCTGATCTCGTTGATGAAGTGGCAGAAAAGGTCAGATCTATTCAACAACACATAAGAGCAGCTCAGAGTCGACAAAAAAGTTATGCTGACAACCGAAGAAAAGACCTAGAGTTTGAAGTGGGTGATAAAGTGTTCTTACGAATATCTCCCTGGAAGAAGGTTATGAGATTTGGAAAGAAGGGGAAGTTGAGCCCTAGATATATCGGTCCTTTCGAAATACTGGATCATGTTGGGAAGGTAGCTTGCCGATTGGCGCTTCCACCGAATCTCTCTCAAGTTCACGATGTGTTCCATGTATCTCTCCTGAGAAAGTACATACCAGATCCTTCACATGTACTCAGCTCAGAAGTTGTACCGCTGGAGCAAGATCTTTCTTATAAAGAACAGCCGATAGAGATTCTGGATCGTAGCGAAACAGTCCTACGAAACAAGACCACTCGCTTGGTGAAAGTTTTTTGGAGGAACCACCAATTAGAAGAAGCTACTTGGGAGCTTGAGGATATTATGAGGGAGAGGTATCCTCATCTGTTTGTTACAAAGTGACGAATTTCAAGGGCGAAATTCTTTTTAAGGGGGGTAGAATGTAACACCCGAGATTTTTATGAGTAATATTTTGTTTTTATATATCATCAAAGGAATCATTCACTACACACTTGCTTGGATTACTTTACACGCAATCACGACCTTCCTCGATAGCTTGCGTCGTACGCAATACCGAGTTTCACTAAACAACGATATGCTATTAAAATATTATTAAAACTAGCCATTATGAATAGTAATAACCACTTTTTGAAATTTTATAAATTTTATTTTTCAAAATGGAGTTCATTTTTGGATTCGGAATACTGAAATTATCCTAGGGTGAAATTTTGGTATTTTTCTGAAAACTTTCAATTTTTGATGAATAGTGAAACCACTAAGTGGTAGGTTAAAAACTGAATTTTGCATAAAACTTAATGTTACCGCTTCTGTGAATGGAATTTCGAAAATCCGACAGACACGGTTGATATTAGTAAGTAAAATGTGGTTCAATGAGATAAAAATAATTTTTTGGTGAATAGTAGCTTTTTACTTTTTTTTACCGCGGTTAATAGTAAATAGGGTAACTAAGGGTGAATATGATATTACTATTACCCTAAAACATGTCCTAATTCTATTGGATAAGTGTAATTCGACCAAAAACAACCTTATGAATATAATATGACCATTTAGGTCCACTTGGATTAGATTATGACATTTAATATTATTTTATTTAATGAATAGTTAAAATCATAGTTTAATAACTAAAACATTTTTAATATGGGGTTATACATAAGATAAATTAGACTATAAATATTCATTAGAAATCTAAAAAGATTTCCTACAAAATGATATTTTATTTATAATTTTTAGACTTTAAATAAAATAATTTATTTATGACACAATGATGATGCAGTAATTACCCTTTTAAGGAAATGTTAACATAATTGATGTTATAAATGCTCAAATAAATGTAATTTTAGACTTTTTATGAATTCCACTAATTTTCTAGGTTACTATGATATATTAGTGTTGATTTAATGAACTTAGTTTGAACATATAATTCTGTTATGACTTTCCCAAAAATCATATATCAAATAGTGTCAAAATTGACACAAAATAGTTTTTAAATAAAATATTATATTATTAATTGTCATTTTATACCTAAAAATCTAAGGTTCGGACAAATTACTTAGATAAGGATATATATATTAATAATAAACAACTTGGGGTTCGTTTGGCATGTTATAGTAAGTGTATTAACCATATAGTGTAAGAAAACAAAAAGACACGGTAAAAGATAAATTATTTAAATTAGAGTTAAATCTAATTGATAAGGTTAAAATAATAACCTAAACTTGTCTAAATCCTATTGGTTGATAGGATTTCGACCCATCCACACTTTAGCTTCTAAATAATACCCTTTGGAACCATTATAAACTGATCTTGACTTTAATATAAAATAATATTTTGAGATATTCCTAGGGTGCCCCTCTCCTCCCTTATAAAAGGGCACCTCCTCCCCCTCCTCCTCACACCAATTTGAGCACTCAAGCTCGGCCAAACCCTGCCATTTTCTCCTATACACTTCCCTAGAATAATCCTAGAGGTCCTGGTCTTCTTCAAAGACCAATCTTAGTTCCCTAAGTGGAGGATTCAAAGAGGCGTTCCAAAGAAGAGGTAATATCCATTACCGATCTTTTCAATTTCATTCTTCTTCAACTTCTTCTTCTTTAGTTGTTTCATGATAAAGTAATAACAGCAGTATTACTTACATACTGATATGTTATTATAAATATGAAACAACCCTAATTCACCTTCTATCCATCCTACGGAAAAATGAAATCACCGCACGTGCGTACGTACATAATACCGTCTCCACGCCGTGGTGTAATCTATTTTCCACCACCACCTTACTTGGATGGGTATAATGGTGTAAATAATGACTATATATGACTATTAAAAAGTGATATTGATTCTGAAATAGTATACATACACTCAAATACAATTCCACGATCATAGGAACGATATCATCACTCGTGCGTACGTACGGAATACCGTCTCCACGATGTGATGCGACTCGTTCTACATGATCATCATTACATAGTAATTATATAAATTAATTGAATGAATAAATATGATATATGTTACACTAATACCATTATGGATATAATGTATCTATAACTTTAAAATAAGAATAAGAATTTATTCGGAAAAACATGCATAAGAACAAAAGGCAATAAAGACCCGAGTAACAAGTAACAATGAAATATTACTAATAAGAAGCTAAGAATATGACCATATATGATATCATAAAAATAAGTATGATTCTGGATTATGTCAATAACATTATTTAAATCATTATACAAGAGGTTCAGACACGTACAAAGCAAATCGGACCTAAGGTAAGGGGAAATATCACAATCTCATTTTTATCCGAGATTGTTTATACTTTGGTATTTACTGGGGTGTATTTTATCATCCACATCCATGTTCCCTCAATATGTAATATTGTTTCCATCCACTTACAATAGTTTAAATCCAATTTTACCCTTCGTTGAGTTTTTAGTAAAGAATATGAAAGGAATCTTTTGTCGTTTTTTCATACGAGGTACTTTTTTTACTTTTCCGACAAAAGTACGAGAAGAATGTTTTTTTAACTTATACGGCATGAATGGATTTTTAAAACATTATTTCCAAGAAGCTTCCTTTACAAGTTTTCAAGTTTATTTTTAATCATCTTCTTTTATTTTAAAGTCGTATGACATGTTATGAAAGGAAAAATGTTTTTGAAGTAGAAAGGATATTTTTCTCAAGAATGGAGTTCAAGTATTTTATCAAAATTATTTTCCATCTAAGATAATAAAAGGGTTCTGTTTTTATCCCTATTATTACATGGATTTGATTATGTTGTGATGGAAATATTTTTATGAATTCCTTTATCTTATATGAATTGTTTTATGATGTCATGTTGTTTATGAATTTCATTTTTATTACATGGGTTACGCTACGATGTATGGTTTATGATTATGTGGCACACATAAGAAAGGATTAATTATAAGATGGGTGGGACCTATATCTCCCTCCAATGCATTGGGTAAAGATTTTATATCTCATGAGATAGACATGGCTGGAATGGTAGGTTATACCGGTTCAGTGAAACAGGACTGGAACGAGGGTGACTCAGTTCAGAAAGGGACTCTGTCCAATAAGATAGTCTTGGAAATGAGTCATGACTAACAAGAAATGATGTTCCATGATTATATGTGCATGACACAAAGTTTCAAGTTTCATGTTATGATTATGGGGATCTCATTTTCACTTCTATGATTTATTTCATGTTAAGATATTATGATCTCTTTTGTAGGTTATGATTTTCAAAAAGATATGATATGATTTTTATTTCCTTTATTTGCCCTTGCTGAGCATTTGAGCTCACCCTTTTATGTTTTCTTTTCCCCAGGTCAGGAAGATGGATATTAAGTAGAATATGCTAAAAGGGACCCTAGATATGATGAAATAAATGGGAGACACTGTATATGATTTATGAACCAGTTGTTTATGTTTCCCAGTTTCTAAAGATACTATACCTATACGGTCCTTTGTGGTTTTGTCATATGTTGTAATAAGGGTGCTTCAATTTTGAAGTATTAACAATGTATGTAAAGTATGGGTCGTTATAGTCATACTCAATAAAACCTATGTACCAAGAAACTTTTATAATTCCTTCTAGAAGTGTGATGTAAAACACGATTAATGGTCTGAAACAAGTATATGGAACCCCAAGAAGATGAACTATTTCTCAAACATAAAAATCTACCAGCTGCTCCACTAAGAAAGTATCTTGTATAGGAAATAAGTGTTCTACCTTTGTCGGTATGTCCACAATAACCCAAATAGAATTATTCATCCTAGTCATCCATGGGAGACCCACCAAAAAATCAATGGTTGTTCCATCCCACTTCCACTCTAAAATGGGAAATTATTGTAGTAAACCACTAGGTAATTGATTCTCATCCTTCACCTAATCATAGGCGTAGAATCATCTCACAAACCTTGATATCTCATTTTTCATATCTGGCCACCAAAAATATCGTTGAAGGTCATAGTAAATTTTGGTCACATTTGGATGTACCACCCTCTTTGAGGCATGAAATTCTCATATCAAATCCTCTCGAATGCTTGTAGGTACAATAACATGATTCGTGACATTAATGACCTCGTCCTCATCTGTGATCCAATCTGAAGGTGACTCCCCACCTTCAAGGATTTCCGTCAAGGTCAAACACTCTATATCCTCAAACTATCTATCCCTGATCCATATCAAAAGTTTAGACTCCACTAAAAATGATATGAGAGTCATCTTCTCTTGACTCTCCTGAACCACAACATACATCTCAGCCATCAAACCCATCATCTTACACTCAACACTAGACTCTTGAACTACCTGAGTTGAAGTTTTCATCCTTGATGAATCAACATCACTGTTTCCCTTCCCAGGTGTATATTCTAGTTCAAAACCAAATGACTATATATACTCTACCCACCTATGCTACCAGATATTCAAATATCACTATGAAAATATATACTTTAATCTCTTTTGATCTGTATACATAATAAAATTTTCACCCAAAAGATAGTTCCACAAATACTTCAAGGCATACAAAACTACTGCCAAATCAAGGTCATGCGTAGGGTAGTTATGTTCATGAGGCATCAACTACTGAGATTTGTACACCACAACTTAATATACATATATCAAAACTATTCCAAGACCTATTCCAAAAGCATTAAAATACATCATATAGTCATTACCTGGCTCGGTAGGATCAAGATTATTGTTGATGTCAAGAAATTCTTCAAATCCTATAAATAATTCTCACATACTCTAGACTTTTCAAAATTTATCCCCTTCTTGGTCAAGCCTGAAAGAAGCACTTCCAAATGGGAAAAGTTTTGAATGAACCTTCGACAATATCAAGATGACCCTATAAATCTATGGATATTGAATACGTTCTTGGGATGCACCCAAAACACAACTACCTGAAATTTATCTGGGTCCACTAACACACCTTCCTCTGAGATGATGTGTCCCAAAAAGTGTACATGATCAAGAAAAAACTGAAACTTAGATAGTTTTATGTATATATGATGCTATCTTAGTGTACTTAGGATGATGTTAAGATGTTGGGCACAGTCATCATGAGTCTTGGAGTACACAAACATGTCATCCACAAACACTACCAAAAATTTATCCAAGTACAAATGGAATATTTTTTAAATGATTTTCATAAACACTAATGGTTAATTTGTCTACCCAAATGAAATTGTGAAGAAATCATATAGTTAATACCTACTTTTGAAATAACTCCTCAATATATCATAAGTTTGAACTCTCAACTAATGATACCCCGATCTCAAGTTTAGCTTGTAAAAGATATAAGCTCCTCTTAGATGATCAAACAGATCAACAATACATAGAAGAGGATATTGGTTCTTCACTATCATCCAGTTAAACTTATAGTAATCAATACATAAGCATAAAATCATGCCATCCTTCTTGTAAAACAACAC
Source organism: Viscum album (assembly GCA_963277665.1). Lineage (NCBI taxonomy): Eukaryota > Viridiplantae > Streptophyta > Magnoliopsida > Santalales > Viscaceae > Viscum > Viscum album. The sequence continues at coordinate 1,810,884,977 of OY728155.1, forward strand.
TGGTGAACCCCAAGGTGACGTACTAAGATGGTTATCCTCCAACTCCTCTAGCTGAGTCCAGAGCTCTTGAATCTCTATTACTGTCATAATATATGGTGGAATAGAAATTAGCTCTACCCCCAGCATGAGATCAATAGTGAATTCCACATCTATATTAGGTGGAATACCTATGAAATCTTTAGGAAACACATCCTTAAACCAGTACACTATAGCTATAAAACGTTCTTATTTACAGCACCACCATCCGATAATAGACTAGAAACCTGGGCTATGAGCTCTCTCAATTGCTATGTAATTGGAACTGCTCGGCCTACCTGGATATCCCACTATCCATGGTGAATATAGCTGTCACCCTTAGGAGATTCAAAAGTTACTCTCCTTCGATAACAATCTATGTGGTCTTGGTATGCTACTAGTCAGTCCATACCCAAGATTAGGTCAAAACCCGAGCTGTCTAGGATGTAAATATCCCACATAAAGAGATACTCCCTCACCTTGACAGAACATACCTTGTACAAATAGATGTCCCTCAAACATGTTCATAGAGGTGTGTCTATCATCAGAACCCCACTCACAAAATTTACCAACAGGCTCAAACCATTAAAAAGTTGTGCAGAAATAAAGGAACGAGAGGCACCGATATCGAATAATAAACTATATAATGTAGAAAATAATAGTACCACTCATTATAGATGGTCCAGCCTCACTATCCACAATTGTAGGCTGAATGGAATGTAGTTATCCTGTCCCTCTTCCCTGTGAAGGAGTCTGCACTCCCTAATCTGAAACACTCTACTGATATGAGCGCTCTTTCCCAGAAGCCTTGCATTCATTGCCTCTACTTCTTTATCCAGAAGAACTCTGGTTGATAGATTGATATGGTGCAGAAGATCCCCTTCTCTCACCCTAGTTCTGTATAGCTCCCCCATCACTACCTGTCTATCATGGGTTCCTGCAGAACCTCTGTAGATGACCCATCTTTCTGTAGGCTCAAAACTCTATTGGTGGCCAGAGAAAATGTTTTTGAAAGTTCACCGACCAACCACACTAGTGGAAAAGAACTTTTCTAAGATCTCATGTAATTGATTTGTTTGTCTGGACACTCTACTTCACACAACCTTAGATAAAGTTCTCATAAAATTGTTTTCTACTCTCAGAAGTCATGCTTTCTGATCATCCAATAGTAGACACCTTCTATACACTAGAAGCCTCCCACAGGTTACCCTCATCTATGATCCTTTGATCCACCACCATGAGAAACTTCTTTAACTGAAAGAGGTTAATGTGGGACTTAATCTCACATTTAAGCCCATCCTGGGAACTCCTCATCATAGTTCTCTCATCCCCTTCCAAATATGGAGAAAATCACTACAAATTTGTGAAGCATTTAGAATAGTCCATCATGGATATACTGCCCTGATTCAATCGCATGAACTCAACTACTCTCTACCACCTCCATGTCTCTAGATAGAAGTTCTCTAAGAACTTCTGTAAGAAGTCCTTACATAGCATATCATCATCTTTTCTACTACATGCCTAAATTTCCCACCAGTGCTTTGCTAATCCTCATATAATATAATAATCCAATTTGACTATCTTCTAAATAGAAGTCTCTAAGTGGTCATGTATAGTATGGATAGAATCATTCCAGAACTCATCTCCCTCAGGTCCAACCTCTCTAGTAAAATCTGGTGGGCGCTGTAGCTGAAACTCCCGCATAAAGTTAGACATGATTTTACCAACCCACCATATGTCTCTTTACATAATCTATATGAAGAGAGTGAAGTTATCTCAGAGATACACCCCGAATTTCTCACATGATATGATCGGTGCCTTATGTTCCACCGCTGGAGGATCATCCCTATCTATGTCCTTCAGTCTCCCTCTCAATAAGAATTATCATGGAGGCGTACTCTCTACAATTCCAAACACACATCTCAGGACACATAACACAAAACTAACACATTTTCGTAAGAGGAAAAACACAAAAAGACACAATAAGTCCTTTCCCCAAAGCTCACCATGCGGTAAAAACTAAGGTGTTATCACTACCCACTATTACAAAATAGACCTTTAACAATGCTAAAAATGGAATTTATCAGCACTAGAGAAGCACTAGATACTGAAGCGATATTAAAATACCTTGTATTTTTTCATCCCTAAAAAAGCACTGATAAAGGGGTCCTTTATCAATGATTTTTTAGAACTAATAAAGGACCACTTTATCCTTTATTTTTTAGCACCGATAAAGAGTACTTTTATCATCATTTTTTAATATTTTGATAAAGGAAACATTTATTAACACTTTCAAAAGCATTGATAAAGGGTCATACTACAACATGTTGTAATATCACACTACATCAGTAGTGTAGTGTTCACTTATAACACACTAAAACACCAAAAACACCACCAGATATCAAAAATATCAAGTACCAATACATAATTTAAATGAAATGAAATTTTCAATACAAATACAATAATAAATACTATATTATAGACATTTAACATTGGTTTATACAATTACATAATTACAAATTATTACATCTATTCAAAAACATCAATCTTCCTTTATCTTTTGATCCTGACTCCGAATCATGATATTACCAAAAAAACCACCCCTTATTAAGAAAAATAAATCATCTTTGTAAGAAAAAAAATTATTTTAGTAATAATATAAAGAAATAAATTAATAGAAAGTGTTAATTTTAAACTAAACTTTCAATAATACCAGGAACACTGTGTATTAGAATGATTTGTGTTTTATTATTAAACGCCACCCATTTATTGTTTTTATTCAATCATAATATATTTGAAAATTAATTAAATAATTATAAGAAAAATCCCCTCAGGTGAAGCCAAATGATTTTGTGAGTGACACTTTTTGAACTAAAATATCGATTTTAAACTGATAACGGACAATTTAAGTCATACCTGGCACATAGTGTATCAGATTTAGGTTTGGATTATTCATACACATCAAAAATTACTTATGAATCATTTTTTTAAAGTATCAAAAAAATCTAGATGCGTTTTCTTTGTTTTGAGTGTGTTAGTTGTCCATTTTACTAAAATTAATGTCAATTTTAAATAAAAATAAGCACTTGGAGTCATGATGGTCAAAATAGACATAGGATTGAGCTTCGTACAATTAATAAATATCTAAAATGTCTTATGGATCATTTTACTAAAGTATCAAAAAAATAGGAATTCATTTGATCAGTTTTGAGTAGGTCAATTTTCCATTTTACTAAAATTGATGCTAATTTTAAATAAAAATACGCATTTAGAGTTATACCAGTCACACCATGTGTCAGATTGAGGTGAAACTAATTCCTACACATCTCAAATGACTTATGTATTGGTTTACTAAAGTATCAAAATAATATTATTGCATTGGATTGGTTTTGAGTATGTTAATTGTCTTTTTTACTAAAATGACTTTTTAAACTAGAAATACACACTTTGACTCATACCGATCACATAATGTATTGGTTTTATATGATATTGATTCCTAAAAATCATAAATTAATTATTAATCATTATCCTAAATTATAGAGAAAGTCCGACCGTGTTTGATTAGTTTTCAGTGAGTGACATTTTTTGAACCAAAATGTCCATTTTAAACTGATAATGGACACTTTGAGCCATATCGGACACATCGTGTATTGGATTAAGGTGAGGATGGTTTATATATATAAAAAATGACATATGGGTCATTTTAGTAAATTATAATTACAATGTAAATATATTTTTTGGTTTCGAGTAGGTCAGTTGTCGATTTTACTAAAATTGATGTCATTTTTAAATAAAAAGATGCACTTTGAGTCATATTGGTCACACCATGTGTAGGATTAAGGTAAGGATGATTACTACACATATCAAATGACATATGGATAATTTTCATAAATTATTAAAACAATATTAATTAATTTTCTTGGTTTTTAGTACGCCACCTGTATTTTTTAATAAAATGTCATTTTAAACTATAAACATACACTTTGAATCATACCGATCAAAACATGAATCAGTTTGATGTGATAATAATTTCTACACATCAAAAATTACTTATGAATAATTTTCCTAAATTATCAATAAAATATGAGCATGATTTATTAGTTTTCAGTGACTGAATGTTTTTGAACTAAAATGTCAATTTTAAACTGATAACAAACACATTGAGTCATACCGGGCACATCATGTATCAGATTGAGGTGAAGTTGATTCTTACACATAAGAAATGAATTATGGTTCATTTTTGTAAAATATAAAAATATTGAGAATGTGTTAGATCTATTTTTAGTAGGATATATATCCATTTTACTAAAATCAATGTCATTTTTAAATAAAAAGATGAACTTGGAGTCATACTGGTCACACTGTGTGTCGGATTAAGGTGAGGATGATTCCTACATGTCTCAAATGACTTATGGATAATTTTCCTAAAGTACCAAAACAATACAAATGTGTTTGATCAGTTTTTGAGTACATCACTTGTATGTTTTACTAAAATGTAATTCTAAACTAGAAACATGCACTTTGACTCATGCTGATAACATCATGTATTGGTTTGACATGATACCAACTGATACACATCACAAATGAATTATGAATCATTTTACTAAATTATAAGGAAAATTTGAGTTCATTCGATCAGTTTTTAGTGAGAAACACTTTTTGATCTAAAATAACGATTTCAAACTAATAACATGCACATTGAGACATACAGGGCACATTATGTATCAGATTGAGATTTGGTTGATTTATATAAATCACAAATGAATTATGGATCTTTTTCTTAATGTATCAAAACAATAGGAATATTTTTTCTTGGTTTTGAGTACGTTAGTTGTGTTTTTTAACTAAAATTAATGTCAATTTTAAATAAGAAGAAGCACTTTGAGTCATATCAGTGACACCATGTGTCAAATTGAGATAATAATGATTCATATACATCCCAAAGTATCAAAAAATACTAACTGCCAATGTTATAATGATTTCCATTTTCTTTATTTATTAAACTGGCAACACTGTATAAGAAAAGTAACTTACAAATAGTAGATAAAATGATGAAAAAATTAATTAAATAAGTATCAGGTATTTAACTTTTCATGATGGTTGTATGAATTCTTGATACATTTCCTTATTGTAATTATCTCAGCTGAAGGCTTGAATTCCAATATCTCATAAGCATGAGTAGCTTCAAACAAACTACCCCAGCTCGAACAAAAGAATTCACCTGTATAAGAAAACAATTTTTATATGAGTAATACTAAAAATAAATTAATAATAAATAAATATGAAATAATAAATTAATTCTATGGAAAATTATTTTACTGTTAAAACGTCAAGATTAACTCTATGATTGATCATTGGAGGAAACTTGAAGGAAATTAATAACTATCAACACTACTGGGGTGAAATGGTTTTGAGGGAGAAGAAGTCTGTGGAAGTTTTGGGGAAGAAAGGAATGAAAGATGGATAGACCACCCCAAATATAAGAAAAGAATCCACCTATATAAGAAAATAATTATTATGTGACTAATACTAAAAATAAATAAATTAAACATAAATATGAAAAAAATACATTAATTTTATGGATAATGATTTTACAGTACAAACATCAAGATTACCTCTACGATTGAGAAGAGATAACATCATTGATCTTCCTACAAAGTTATGACATATGGATAGAAATATTCTAAAATAAATGAGCTCTACAAATAATAATGTAAATTAAACCAAAGTTCCATTATATAATTTTTTAGTAAAATAACATTGCCTTTAAATATTTCTAAAGGGTTTTGTTCATTATAGTATGTTCTTCTGAGGGATTGGTAACATCATTATGTGCAGAAGTCATTATCTTCATGAGTATTCAAACATTGAATTTATATTATGTTAATTCATTAGAGAACATATAATATAATGAAAAAAACATGATATATTAAAAAACACTTTTACCTTCTCATTGAACTTGTTGAGTCAATAAGGTTTTCCTTATGACTTTTACATTCCATCTTTCAAGGGGGAGATTGTTAAGTCATTAAGGTTTTCCTTATGACTTTTCCATTCCTTCTTTAAAGGGGGAGATTTTTAAGTCATTAAAGCTTTCCTTATGACTTTACCATTCCTTTTGTTTTGAAAATCACAAACACCTTATCTTAAGGCAAATATCGTTTTACCTTAACTTTTACTTCTATAAGGAAAAATTACCTTCCCCAAGGGAATTTTATCCTTACTATGTTTTCATTACTTATATCATATTTTCACTAAGTGTAAAATTCTGTTTGAAACCAAAAACCTCAGATTACTACAATTAACTAGAAATGAAGCATTCTTTTTTAGGATCCGAATTCTCAGAATTCTGGTTACGAACTCTTCTGAGTTCTGACTCCGAATTCTGAATCAGAATTCTGATTAGGAACCTCACTGATTTCTAATTTTGAATACTGGATACAAAAATTTATGAATTTCAACTCCAAATTCTAGATAAGAATGTTTATGAAGTTCAAATCTGAATTCTAGAAACAAACGTTTATGAAGTTCAACTACAAATTCTGGATAGGAATGTTTATGAAGTTCAACTCCGAATTCTGGTTACGAACTCTCATGAAGTTCAACACTGAATTTTGATTACAAACTTATGAAAATTTCGACTATGAATTTTTGTTACGGAATTTTATAAGTTATGACTGCAAGTTCTCGGAATTCATACTTCAAACTCTTATGAAATCTGACTCTGAATTCTCATGAACTTTGACTCCCATCCTTGTAAGTTCAGGTTCCGAATTCCTGAGAATCCAGATTCCAAATTTCCTTGAAATTCAGACTCTAGAATTATATAGAATTCAAGTTCCAAATTCCTACAAAATAGAATCTGAATATCCTTGTATTAATAGACTCCGAATTCATTTTTGGTTAGACTCCGAATATTCATTTTCTTACACTCTGAATATTGGACTTTAGTTATGTAACCATATTTTTTCTTACACTTTTTTAAGTTATAAAATGATTTTTTGCCTTCAGTTACTCACTAACCATTGTTTGAGTGACACATGTACAGGTCCCTCCGAAATTTAAGGAAAATATGACCATTGGACGAGGGAGATGACCATTGAAGCTGTGCCTATAAATAGGGGCTCATTTGAAAAGATCTCAATATAGTTCTACAACTCTAGAGACAACATCCTGTTGAAGTGATTTCTAGAGATATACTTTCATTGATTTGTGCGTATTGAACTACTTGTTCAGATTTTCTTCGTGTGACTCCGAATGTTGCTGAGTACATTCGAGGGCTTCTAGGGATAGAAAGATAGAGGTGCTGACTACCTTGAAGTTGCAGGCTTCCTTGTTGAGGAAGATAGAGGTTTCAAATACCTTAAAGTTGAGTGATTGTGGGGATATCAAGATAGACTCCGATCTTCATATCGAGGGATTTCCCTGGTGTGGGTAAGATAGAATTTCTTGAAAGTATAAATCAAGGGACCTTTATCCAAGGTTGTTGGATACCCTTCTCTTTGGGTTAATAGACTTACTACTGTTACTTGTTTTGTTACAAGTTTTCCACCGCATTTTTATTGTTGAGGAAAGTTTAACTATCTTGTACTTCCTTATATTTGTACTCTGATTTAGTTAGATTCTATATTTTTTAAGGTAGAATATTTATCCTTGTAAACTATCATTAAGTTTCATTTCCGGAATAACTTTTTTAGAATTGATTTCTCCGAATCATATTTCCTGATTCAAGCAAGTTTGTAGAACTAGAGGTTTTGTGAATTTTCTTGTTTAACCATGTTAAATATAACCATCTTTAAAAGTTCTAAAGGAATTTTTAAAAGTATAAAATTCACCCCCTCTTTTATTTGAGCATCTCATTACATATTTTATCCTACATTTGGTATTATAGAGTATATCATACTCATACATACCATCTTAAATAATTGGTATTAGAGGATTGGTTCAATCTGAATTAATCTCATGATTAGATTCAGAAGATAATTATTCGAATTTATTTTCCAGATTCATACTTTATTGGAATCTGTTTTTCGGACTCATAATGTTCAGATTTAGTTTTGCATAGAGATACTCTTGTTTTATATTTTACTTGATTAGGAATATTTTCTCTTGTTTAAAAACTCATACTACTAACAAGTTTTGTGTGGAAATAATTTTCTTAAAGATGGCAGGAATCAATGTTGGTTCTATAAACAATCTCAATCCAACTAGACCACCTATCTTTGATGGAAATGATTATGAATATTGGAGAGATAGAATGAAGACTTTCATTATCAATACTGGTGTTGATAACTTTTTTATGCTTACTAGAGGATACAAAATCCCTAGCAGAGAGGTTAGTACCTTTACTAATCAAGAAAAACATTTTGATTGTTCAAATTTATGTTGATGACATTATATTTGGTTCAACTCAACAATCGTTAACCGATTCCTTCGCAGATCTAATGAAATTTGAGTTTGAAATGAGTATGATGGGTGAGTTAACATTTTTCATTGGTTTTCAAGTCTCTCAAAAACCAGAAGGAATCTATATATCCCAACATAATTATATTAAATATATTCTTAAAAAGTATGGATATGACAACACTAAAAGTATTAGTACTCCTATTGGTACCTCAAACACACTTGAGCTTGATGAAGCAGGGAAAACAGTAGATCAAACATCTTTTAGAGGTATGATAGGATGTTTACTTTACATTACAGCTAGTCGTCCAGACTTAATGTTTTCAGTATGCTTATGTGCAATATATCAATCCAATCCTATGGAATCCCATTTAAAGGAAGTAAGAATATTTTTTTCACTACTTAAAGGGAACCATGGATTTAAGACTCTTTTATAATTCATTAAATGATTTTGTTTTATATTTTTTTTAGATGTTGACTTTGGTGGATGTAGAATGGATAGAAAGAGTACATCCAGAACTTGTCATTTATTAGGAGATTCATTATTTTCTTGGTCAAGCAAGAAAAAACTCTCAGTATAACTTTCCACTACTGAAGCTGAATATGTAGCAGCTGGAAGTTATTGTGCTCAAGTGTTGTGGAGGCAACACACACTCACAGACTATGGTACGAGTTTTACCAAAACAAAAAATCTGTGTGATAATACAAGTGCCATTTCCCTTAGTAAAAACCCTGCACAAAACTCTCGTGCAAAGCATATAGATATTAGGCATCACTTTTTTAGGGATCACACACAAAAAGGAGATATAATTCTTTATTTCATCAAAACACAAGATCAACTTGCTGACATTTTCACAAAATCATTGCCTTCCGATAGATTTGAATACATTAAACAGAAGTTATAAATGATAACCGTAAGGTAATCCACCTTGATAACTTTCTATTAAACCAATCTTATAATAGTAATAAACTCCTTTTTATAGGGGGAGTATATTTGTTTGATTGGAAAATTTTCATAGTTAATTTTTCAAAAAAAATCATAATGAAAGTCTTCATATTTTGTTTTTCAAAATTTTTGTAATGAAAATTTTCGTACTTAGTTTTTCATGTTTTTTGTAATGATTTTTTTCATGTTTTTCATAATGATGTTTTTCATGTTTTTCGTAATGATGTTTTTCATGTTTTTCGTAATGATGTTTTTCATGTTTTTCATAATGATGTTATTCATTTTTTTCGTAATGATGTTTTTTGTAGTGATGTTTTTCATATTGAAGTTTTTCGTACTAAAGATATTCGTAATGACAATTTTCGTAATGACAATTTTCGTAATGACAATTTTCGTAATGAAGATCTGTGTACTCAATTTCTTTTTCGTACTCAAGTTTTTTTTTGGAATCTAAAATTCTTCAAGAATAATTTTTCTCAATACGAATAATTCTTCTAACAATCTGAAAGATATGATTCTTTCTTGAGTTTTTCATAATTACCTTTTACTTGTTGTTAGTTTCTTTTGTTTTTAAAATTTCTCGGATTCTAGTTTCCTTAAATTTGAATGTTTACCTTTTAAAACCTCAAATGGTCGGATTCAACCAAAATTTTCCTTGTGACTATCATTTCAACCGTCAGATCATATCTGAAGAATTTTCAGCCATTGGATTCAAATGGGAAGTTCAACTGTCACTTCAAAACCTATATAAAGGGGACCCCCGATGGTTGTACCATATCGGTTTTCAAAGCTTGCGTGTGTCAAAACTCTGAACGTCTACAAAAGCATGTTCTGAACTTTTCAAAAGTGTTCAATTTTGAATGTCTACAGAAGTTCCCTCTCAAGATATGTCTTCTATCAAGCCGATTACAGAGTGGAAAATATACAGGGAGAGGCTATTTCATCCAAAAATTTTCAATAATTATGACTCTATTATCTCCAATAACATCAAGCTCAAGGGATGGGAAAGTGTAGCTATTTCAAAGACTGGAGCTCAAGATGTTGTCTATCTAGATATTCTCATAGAATTTTATGAATCAGTTTTCTTCTTTATGGAAGAAGGTAGATAAAAATTCTCCATCAAAAGTTATGGAAAGTCATATAAACTCTCTTACACTAGGGCTGTGATCTTGGTAGGGCTATCATATGAAGGAGAAGCCAAATTTTTCTCTCACAAGTTGTCAGATGTTCAAGGAAGTTTCATCAAGTTGAAGGCTATGGAATGCCTTGGTCTTACTGATGTAAAGACATCAAATATTTCCCATCTATCAACCAACAATCTGATTCTACAGTAATGGGTTCAAGGTCTCATCATACCGAGAAAGGGTGACAAAGACACCCTGAAGAAAAGTGATATGTATTTCTTGGAATTTTTGGTAAATCTAAGGATGGTCAGCCTCATGAAGAATATTCTCATTATGATTGAGAATATCATGAATGGGAATCTAAGAGCTCAGATTATTATGTATGTTGACTTACTTTCCAAGCTCATTTTTCGATGTCTTGAATCTTTCAAGATCCCATGCAGTTCCAAGATGAGTAATTGTAAGGTGATTCTTATCATTGATGACACCCTCAGGAGAATGAAGGTTGGTTTCTCCAAGGAGTCAGGCGAATTCTATGATCTTCCTGAGGATGAAGCAGAAGCCATTCCGAAAAATATAGAAGAAGTTGAACCTTCAAAGAAGTCCGGAAAGAAAATAAAGTTGAAGGAAGTGGAAGTAGAAGAAAACCCCCCTAATTCTAAGGAAGTCCAATCTTCACCTCTTAAACCCAAGAAGAAAAAAAGTCTACCTAGATGAGGTGGTAGCAAAATGGAGGGAGGATCAGTAGAATAGAAAAGTAGGGGCACCATAGTTCAATTTGGATCCTACTGAGGATAAGACCTTGAAAGAATCAATTGCTGAAGATCTTGAGAGGCAAGACCAAGAGAAGAAACTTAAGAAGAAAATGTATGAGGCCGAGATTGTGTAATCTCTTTTGAATCCCACTGAGGTTGCATCTGAACAAATCCTCGTACCGAAATCTTTCCTTGTAGAAAAATTTCCTGAGACTCCAGGAAAAAAATTCTTCACTCCGGAAAAGGCTAAAGAAAAACTTGTCGAAGTTGTGGAAGAAGTGGAAGAGGTGCAAGAAGAAGAAGATGAAGAAGAAGAAGGAAGTGGTAAAATAGATGATCTTTTAAAGCAAGTCAAAGAATATCAAGATAAGGGAACCCCATCTGGAAATTTTTCACTCTGGAATTCTCAATCCAGATCCTCCAGGCTTGTCACTCTAGATAAAGATGAAGAGAAGGATGAAATAAAGGTGAAGATAAAGGTGAAGAAAAATTTGATAAATTTTTTTAATAAGAAAGTTTAAATCTTGATTTCATTCATTCTAATGATGTTGAGGCTAAAATCAGAAAGAAGAAATAGATGAAGATAGAGTTATGCAGCTGTCTGACAACGAGAATGAATCCCTTGGTGAGGAAGATGTTTCGAAAATTGAAAAGGGTAAACAAGTGCTTGTTGATAACCCTAGAAAATCTGTAGTGAAGAAGAAGGAAGTTGGTAGAACTTCAAAAAGGAAGCTTGCTGAGCTAGAAAAACAAGCATCACCAAGTAAAGTCTCAGATTCTGAATCATCTTCACTTGGTCATGATTTTGTTGAACAATCTTGAAGAAGATTGTTGGGTCCATTCCAACTTTCTCAAGCATTGATTCTAGGTTCCAAATGCTTCAACATTCTCTGAATCATAAATCGGATTCGTTGTCCATGGTGATCGAAAAGTGTGTCAAGATAGAATCAGATTTCAAAACTTTCCTCATAGGCTCTGAAGATCACAAAATTTCATGTAAGAAGATAGCCAGCTGGTCGAAGAAGATATGAGTGAGCTTAATCAGTTTCAAGAAGATGTCAAGGAAGCCTTTGATATAAGAGATACTAAAATAAAGGATCTTATAAACATATTTAAGGAAAATATGACTCTAGAACAAAATACTCGGATTCAAGAGGTGAAAGACTTGAATGGGAAGCTGAGTTATATTTTCCAAATCTAGAAAATAGAAAAGGATCTCTGGATTGAGATTGAAGAGAAGTTTGTGAAGAAAGAGGAGTTTCTAAAGACTCGGGAAGAATCTCTTAAGACTCATGAAGAGAGGATCAATGATCTAGGGAAGAAATATGAGGAAGATCACAAGGAATTCAATAAGCTGAAGAATATAGTCAAGAATATGATGCCCACGGAAAAAGAAGCAAAATAGACACAAATATAATCTTCTATTGTATCTATTTTTTTCCTTATACTAATTCTTCTAATCGTAATGAAATTATGGTTGCTTGTTTTCTTTGGATGTCTATACTAATATTTCAGGTACCATATTTTTTTCCATTCTCGCAAACTCTTTTTGAAAATCACAAAGGGGTAGAAAGAAAAAATAATTCTAAAGGGGAGAAGGAAAAAGAATTATAAGTATAGAAGGAATATTCCTAAGTAAGAAATATTCCTAAGTAAGGGGGAGTTTATCTAAGGGGGAGTTCTCATTACGAAGGTTTCCATTCTCAAGATAATGAAATTTTTCATTCTGGAAATCTAGAATACGATCCTTAGGGTTCCAAAGACTAAGGGGGAGTTAGTCATATTCACTATTGATCATGATTAAAGGGAGATAAGTTTTATTTACAAAGTATAGAAAATTTTCAATGTCCTTGTATACTTTTTCGTATGGATGTTTTTTCTTTCCAAAAAGGGAGAGATTGTTGATTCAATAAGGTTTTTCTTATGAATTTTCCATTCATTCTTTCAAGGGGGAGATTGTTAAGTAATTATGGTTTTACTTATGACTTTTCTATTCCTTCTTTCAAGGGGGAGATTGTTAAGTCATTAAGGCTTTCCTTATGACTTTACCATTTCTCTTATTTTGAAAATCACAAACACCTTATCTTAAGGCAAATCTCATTTTACCCTATGTTTTACTTCTATAAGGAAAAATTACCATCCCCAAGGAGATTTTATCCTTACCATGTTTTCATTACTTATATCATATTTTCACTAATTATAAAATTCAGTTTGAAACCCAAAACCTCGGAATCCTATAATTAACTAGATATGAAGCATTCTGTTTTAGGATCCGAATTCTCAGAATTTTGGTTACGAACTCTTCTGAGTTCTGAATTCGAATTCTGAATTAGAATTCTGATTACGAGCCTCACTGAGTTCTAATTCTGAATACTGGATACGAATGTTTATGAAGTTCAACTCCGAATTTTGGATAAGAACGTTTATGAAGTTAAACTCTGAATTCTGGATACCAACGTTTATGAAGTTCAACTCCAAATTATGGATACGAATGTTTATGAAGTTCAACTCTGAATTCTGGTTACGAACTCTCATGAAGTTCAACTATGAATTCTGAATATGAACTTATGAAAAGTTTGACTATGAATTTTGGTTAAGAACTTTTATAAGTTATGATTCTGAGTTATCTGAATTCAGACTCTGAACTCTTATGAGTTCTGACTCCGAATTCTCATGAACTCTGACTCCAAACCTTGTAAGTTCAAGTTCTAAATTCTTGAGAATCCAGATTCTGAATTTCCTTGAAATTAAAACTCTGGAATTCTTTAGAATTCAGGTTCCGAATTCATACAAAATAGAATCCGAATATCCTGGTATTAATAGACTCAAAATTCATTTTTGGTTAGACTCCGATTTTTCATTTTCTTACACTCAGAATATTGGACTTTAGTTATGTAACCATATTTTAGCTTACACTTGTTTATGTTATAAAATGATCTCGTTCTTTCAGTTAATCACTAACCATTGTTTGAGTGACACGTGTATAGGTCCCTCCAAAATTCAAGGAAAATATGACCGTTGGAGGAGGGAGCTGACTGTTGAAGCTGTGCTTATAAATAGGGGATCATTTGAAAAGAGCTCAATATAGTTCTATGAAAATAGAGACCACATGTTGTTGAAGTTATTTCTAGAGAGAAAATTTCATTGCATTGTGCGTACTAAACTACTTGTTCAGATTTGATTCATGCGACTCCAAATGTTGTTGAGTGCATTCGAGGGCTTCCGGGGATAGGAAGACAGATGTGCCGACTACCTTGAAGTTGAGGGCTTCCTTTTTGAGGAAGATAGAGGTTCCAACTACCTTGAAGTTGAGGGCTTGCAGGGATAACAAGAAAGACTCCGATCTTCATATCGAGGGCTTACCCTGGTGTGGGTAAGATAGAAATTCTTGAAATTATAAATCCAGGGACCTTTATCCAAGGTTTTTGGATACCCTTCTCTTTGGTTTAAAAGACTTACTACTATTACTTGTTTTGTTACAAGTTTTATGCTACATTTTTATTGTTGAGGAAAGTATTACTATCCTATACTTCCTTATATTTGTACACTGATTTAGTTAGATTATATATTCTTTAAGGTAGAATCTACATCTTTGTAAACTTTCATTAAGTTTCATTTCCAAAATCACTTTTCTGGAATTTCTTTCTCAGAATCATATTTCCTGATTCAAGCAAATTTGTAGAACAAGAGGTTTTGTGAATTATCTTGTTTAACCTTGTTAAACATAACCATCTTTAAAAGTTACAAAGGAATTTTTAAAAGTATACAATTCACCCCCTCTTGTATTTTATTATCTCATTAAATATTCGATCCTACATTTGGTATTATAGAGTATATCATACTCAGACATACCATCTTAACAAATCTCTCTTTTTTAAAGGTTTTATGGATTTGGTTCCTCTATAAAGAATCCAAATCCTCTCTTTGTGGTCCTCTGTAATGTAAAATAATTTATCTATATTGGGACCAACATGAACTAATTGTGATATCCCAATGAAAGGTTCATCCTCAATTGAATTTTCATCTGAACTGAAATTTATTTTAGTCACTAGTAGGACAATCAATCTATTCTTGTTTACTGGATCTAAGATATAAAATACTTTTACTTCTTGTGATGTCATTATAAATAGCTATTATTTTTACACTTCCACCTTAAAATTAACCTTCACGAAGCCCATTTCATCAACTTTCACTGCACTGATATTTTTAACCCATTTGCAACAGAAAATTGGCACTTTAGATGTTGTATAATCCAACTCGTATATCAGTTCAATAATTCCAAAATATGACATATTTTCATAAATTGGATTTATATACTTGGAACCAGATATGTGCATCGCTTCATCCACAAACATAACACTATATTTTCATCATACTACAGTCATCGTGTTCTTTTTTATAGAACATATGACCATTGATTACAAAACTAGTGTATGATATAACATTTTCATTTGGTCCCCTGGCTGACCATTGAAGTTGTTTGGAAATTGAATTTGTATTTTTAGATAAATCCTTATAAATTTGATCTCAGAACCATCCTATAATTTTTCTATTATTTGTATTTTATATTCATATTTTATCCCTTAATAGATTTGAATCTCTAAGAATTTGTTTGTGGGATTCCATGTATGGATCAACATCTTTACTATTATGTAAAATGTAAAGGTGTTCTTGCTCCTGCTCTATCAAGGTAATTGTAACAACATCTCTTTCAAAAATCCCTTCACCCATAAAATGTTTGATGTGATAAGATTTTGGGAGACCAATGCTATCAACATCTTATAGTTAATCTCTACAAAATTCAATAACTTCTTCAACAATATATCATTCTGCAATTCAAACTTCAGGACAACTTTGATTCTTTACACACCCTTTAAAAATCTTCATATACCGTTCAATGGGTTACATCCATATATGATGGACATGACCACATATTTGAACCTCTCTATATAAGTGAACCATCAGGTGGACCATTATATCAAAGAATTGTGGTGGGAATAACATCTCTAATTCACATAATATTACTGCAACCTCCTTATTCATGATGGGAAAATTCATTGGGTCTATAACTTTAATGCATATGACTTTCAAAAAGAAGAAGAGTCTAGTTAATGTATGTTGTACATTTTGAGGCAGAATGCAAC
This sequence comes from Viscum album, assembly GCA_963277665.1. Taxonomy (NCBI): domain Eukaryota; kingdom Viridiplantae; phylum Streptophyta; class Magnoliopsida; order Santalales; family Viscaceae; genus Viscum; species Viscum album. Next base: position 1,810,901,364 of record OY728155.1, read on the forward strand.
GGAAATAAACATGCATCAAATCATGCATCAAAACATGATAATCATGTGATTTTAGTCCTTATAACTTAAAATTATGCATTGACACAACATTCTTGATATTTGATGAATACCCTTGTGAAACTTTTACACTATTAACTAAAAGGAGAAATTTCATTTTTTATTGTTTGGATAGAGTGTATGCTACTAGAGAAATAAAAGTATTCCTTTTACCCTTCACTGGTGCCAACTATTCCATTATCCCCATTTCAATCAAGTACAACCTAGATTTAATTTCATCTTTCGTTTTGCTGGGAATACTTAGTAACATGACAATAACACTATCAAATACATTTTTTTCTACATGCATGACATCAAGAAAATGTCTGACATACAAATAATTCCAATAAAGTAATTAAATTAAAATTGATCACTTCTTCTAACCTGCTTTTTAAAGGTTTTTTGAAATTGTTTTACCAAAAACAGTTTCAATGCCTTTTACTTTATTATAAAATTTATCACCCATTACTGGAGAAGGTGTTGTACCTTGTTCGATATTCTCATAAAATGTTATCGTTCATGATCAGTATTTATGTCATCAAGGTAAAAATTTATGATGTCCTAATAACATAGTCTTCGAGGAATGTTTCAACCAAACTAATTATGTGCATTTTTTACAAATGGGACACCCCAAAATTCCTTTAATGTTATAGCCTGATAAATTTCCATAACTGGGGATGTTATTTATCATCCCATAAAACATAGACCTCAATGTGAATTATTTACTTATATGAGCATAATACATTTTAACACATATATGACACATCAATTTTATATCTTCGATATGTGGATCCAAATAGACATCAATATCATTACCTGGTTACTTTGGTCTATATATAAGTTGAAAAAACAAAATGTATTTGCACATCATGCATAACCATATAGGTAAGTTATAATTTACCAACATGATGGGGCATGTACTATGAGTAATACTTTGTACACCAAAAGTATTTATTCCCTCTGTAGATAATGCAAGATAAAAGTTTCTCAGATCATTTCCAAATTCAGGATACTCATAATCAATTTTCATTCACTGAGGGGAATCTATTGGATGATGTAGGTTATTATATTTAATTCTTGTATCTACATTCCATATCAATTGTATCGCTATTTCCTAGCATCCATATAGTCTTCTAAATAATGGAATGACAGGAAAGTACCATACATATTTGGAAGGACTTGATTCATTTTTCTTTTATCTATCTGCACCACACTTAGGTAATTTTATGAGTGATTTGTGATCCCTGAGAAACAATATTAAATCATCTGGACATGCATGTATTTTTTTTAAATATTGTTCTCATTGAACATAAAATTTGTTTAGAATCATATGTTTGACATGGTATTTCATTTTCTTCATATAGAATATCATTCAGGAGACCAAGTAGTTATGCAAACCTAGTGTCACTCCATCTGTTGCTATCTTTCAAATTATATAACTTCAATACAGCTAAAAATGTTGTGTATTTAATAAAACTGGTAAACAATGGTCTCTTTGAACAACTATTTAACTTCTCAAACAACTTTAGATAATCATGAAGGTAATATTCAATTACCATTGTCATTTATTCCATGAGATCTCTATAATTATTTACACTGGTATTCATATCAAATGATCCATAAACTGCAGTATCATCCTAATCAGTGTCCACATTCAGGTTTTCCCCATGTATAGTCCAAACATTATAGCTCTGATCTATTCCATGATAAATCAAATATTCTTCCAACTCTTCAAAACTAATTTTTCTTTAATAACAATAATGTAAACATAGAAAAATGATTTGAGAGTGGTCTTATGTATACTCTCTTGCAAACTTGATGAAATCATTAACTCTATATTTATACTCTTTTGTCAAATGATTAGTATGCATCAATTTTTGATTCATATTTATCCTATTGGGTTCATAAAATATTATTTTTTTACAATAAATAAATAAATTCACATGAGATATTCATTATCAAATGTGAATGTTATAGACAATTATAATAAGGTAAACCCAACATTTGATTGTTTCAAATAATTTCAGTATGATTTGAAGAAAATGGGTAATGTAATTAAAAAAAATAATTAATCCACTGTGGAATGTGTTATCCTCTGAATTCATTCAATTTTTAAAATTAATGACAACTACCATCCTCATTAACTAATCTCCCAAATATCTATCATTGTATTTTTTTTTGATAAACATCCTCCATATCTTGTGGACATGAACCTATGTTTCTTGAAATTCTCTAAGTAGTGGTCATCCATGGGATGACTAATGCTCAGAGTATTACAAGCAACATAGAAGAGATGGGGGATGAGTCTTAAGAAACAAATTGAAATAATAATTGTTCAAGAGATGAAGTTGATGAGGATAATCATTTTCTATAAAATAGATGGGGGATGAGTCTCAATCAATAAAATATAATAATAACTATTGTTTGACACACATCAAGTATTTTTTAAATCCCCTAATCAAATGAAAATATAATATTGGAAATTAAGGAGTAACAAGAAACCCAAATATGATAAAAAAGAATAATAAAATATCATTCAATCACATAGAAGATATAAAAATTCATTGATAAACATTTTCATAATTAAAGAGTTATTTCATATACATGGATGATAATCAGAGATTTCTAGGTGTGGAACCAATACATGTAGGCCTAAAATGATGAACACGAAAAAATAATTTCTAATATATAGAATTTGATAATCTATTTTATATTTTTTGGAATAAGTGATGTAACAAACTAAGGAATTATTACATTTAATATTAATGGTATATCAAATATTTTAAAACATATCAAGACTCTTTGGATGTCATATCACCACACCAACCCATCCCAAGGATTTAGGGAGGTCATCACATTAGGTATACCCATCTAAAGGATTCTAGGGAGGTTATAAAATACACATTGACCAATCCTTGAGATTATAGGGAGGTTCATAATGAAGTTGGAATAAAGAAATAATAAACATCAACAACATATATCACAAACAAGGGAGAAGAATACACCTACCCTTGCAACATCTATCCCATACAAACTAGCCTCTACCGAGATGGAACGACTCCGCTGAGGTCACATTTTCTTAGTGGAATACCATTACTAAAACTCATAAATCTATTTGGAATCGGTAAATTAATAGATATATAAAACATCACTCCCCATTTAAAGTCTCTACTACAATGATATACCTTTTTTTAATATGCTAGTAAGCGGTCTCATAGGCTACCTATACCAACCATGCTCTTTATTTAATTTTTAAACATGATTTATCACATAAAATTTCACTTAATATAACTCAAAAGATAGAGATTTATAGTGTTTTTGGGAAATTAGGTACATTACATAACAACTTAAAACATGAGAAGAAACATCTTTATTGAAAAATTATTTAACAAGACCAAAACATTCCTTCATACTTAACACTGTGTGGGATAACCTGAGGACATATATAAGAAAGGGGCGAGCTTTAAATACCAGTAAAGGAATAAACATGGTATAAAATGAGGATAATAACAAATGTTAGACAAGGAATATCAATTATGTGTAAAGGAACATGAATAGTAAGTCATGATATAGCATGATAATCATAACATGGAAAATATGGTAACAAATTAAAACATTGCATCATAAATAGATCAAGGATAAATCCGCCAATACCCCATGGCAGATAGAGTCCCATAAAGGGATCAGGTAAATCCACTATCCCAATATGATGTATCATGATACTAACCATTACCCAATGCATTGGAGCACTATCAGGGCGCATCCTTCATATTCATTTCATTCTCATGCTTAAGTGTGCTGCATATATCATATAACATGGATTCATTAAACAAAATAATTTATTACACGATAATGGAATTTAAAATAAATACATTTAATCCCACATTAAACATGTATATGTTCATAAAGGTGAATATCCTTGATAGATAAGTGGGTATGGTATCCACTACATGATGATTTTGGCATGGAAAACTGTGATGCAATTTTGGCAGCATAATGGCATCATATATAAATTCAAAAAATTGGTTGATGAAATATAAAGGGGTATATCATAATTTATATGTGAAATGGATAGTAATATGGATTTTTAAAAATATATCCTAACATATTAAAAAGTAATTTAGAAGACATAACATAAAAGGAATTCTTGATAAAAGAGGAGGGTGGAAGATTCCTTAAAAAAATTCGGCGTAGTAACAGGTGTACATAAGGGTTCATAAAAGGGATAAATGAGAGTGAAAGGGGATACCATCATTTAAAAATTAAATGGATAGTAAGGTATATAGATAATAATGTATCCCAACTTAATAAAATGGAAATAAAAAGGGCATTTCATAAATGAAGCGCATGATAAAAAGAGAGGAGAGAGAATCCCTTACTTGGATGGGTGACTCTAATAGCTTAGAAGAGGATTATTGGGAGATGGGGTGAAACTTGGGAGGAATATAAGGAGTATAATATAGAGTTTTTAAGAGATTAAATGAGTCTGAGTGATGAGAAATGGGATCACGGGTGGGTCAATATAGGAAATGAGGGGGATTTATTTATTATTTTGGTTTTGGATACTACATAATAAAATATTCAAAACCACAAACAATATCATGGTTTTTGAACTTTTCTTTTACCAAAATAGAGAGTAATACATTATTTTATAAGTACAAGGTCCTAAGATAATAAAATATTTCTCTTGATTATGTTGAGGTGAGTCACACTTTCAAAGAAATGATTTTAAAATCTTAAAATATTTTATTAGTTTTGGATGATTCACTAAGACTTTATAAAATAAATCAAATAAACTTAAAATCATGTTATTTTAAATTAAAAAAATATATTGGGATGATTATAACTTTTATAGTATTTATTACATCACTATTGGTCTATTATGATTCCATAAAACACACCGTATATTTATACGATATTTAATTGTTATGCAAAAAATTGACTATCTTAGAAAATTAAGAAAAATTCACCATTAGATACTTTCGATGTCCTAATTCAAAATATTATATTCATTTTATCTGAATAATTTTCTAAATATGTGAATTTTCACTTTTAAAATAAAAATGGGCATTTATTAAAAATGACATGTTTTATCAATAATAGTTTTCAAACCCTAATAAAAATTACATTTGACTTCATAAAAAATTATATGATGATTTATATTTTAAAAAATTAATTCAACAATAATATTTTATTAAAATATTATTTATCTCAAAAATCCATTAATTCATCAAAATAAATTTTTTAGTTGAATTTTATTATTAACCAAAAATACTATTTGTGCTTTAAAAATCATTTATAATGTAACAATAATAAGAAGAAAATATATTCAATATTCTATAAAAACATTATTTATATATTCCTATTATAGGGTCTTGATACATATCCCTTTATTACACAAGCATATTCCCTAAGAGTAAGGTGCACGATGGTGGGGCTTTCATGGGTCCATTCGATGAACATAGTTTGGGTCGTGATCTCAATGGGCTTCAACTTCTCCCATAAAATTTTTCGCTCATACATTAGTTGTTGGATCTCAGCTTGGTATTGTTCTAGGTAAAATACTAGAAATTCAAAATCCCTTATAATCTCTAATATATTTGATTCATAGGGTGCGATCATATTGGTTGAGGTCATCACTTTTTCTATGCCAAAAAGGATTTATTAAAACCTTATATTTATATGAGTCATGTGTTCACTATTTAAAAGTCTATATTATCAATATTAAAGATACTTAATGGTTATTTAAATCCAATTAGATATAATAAATCAAAATAATTTCATTTGTTTTCTATATTCATAAGACATTTAATTAAATAAAAAAGGTGAATTTTATTCATAAATGTTTGGGTCGTTAAAATCTTCCCCCTTTAGAAATTTCACCATTGAAATTTCCTTTTCCCACTCTAAAACAGATAATGGTAACTCTTCTTCATCACCTCCTATGGTTCTCATGTTTCTTCTTCAAACTTTTGGTTGCTCCACAACACTTTTATGAGGTTCATTGTCTTATTTTGTAGAACTTTTTCTCTGCGATATAACTTCAATGGCTCGAAAGCCTTCATTTTTTATTGTTTTTTGATAATACACATTTCAAGGGGTGAGGTGGAACCCTTACAAGGCGTGTAGGTGTAATTATTACATGGAACATAGTCCTTAGAGGACTTCTTAAGGAATAAATGGAATACATCATGTTCTTGAGACATGTTTGGTGAAAGTGCAAGTAGATAGTCCACTGATCTGATGCTATTGAGGATATAAAAAGGGTTGATGTACCTTGGACTATGATTTACATTCTTCTTGATTCACATCACTCTCTTACATTGAGATATGCAGAGGAATACCATGTCTCCAACATCAAAATCTAGGTCCTATCAATGATTATCAGCATAGCTCTTTTATCGACTCTGAGCATCTTGGATGTGCTACTGGATGGTCTTAACCTTCTCCACCATTTCTTTATCTATTCTAGGACCTAGATATTTCTATTTCCTAACTTCATTCGAACATGTCGGTGTTCTGCACCTCTTCCCATAAAGGGATTCATAGGGGGCCTTTTGGATGCTTGAGTGGAAACTATTGCTGTAAGATAACTCCACCAAAGGAATATTTTGGTCTCATCCACCTTTTAATTCCATTGATCAAGCACTCAACATGTACTCAAGTGCTTGGATTGTCTGCTCATATTGTCCATTAGTTTTAGGGTGATAAGACATACTAAATTTCACCTTAGTGTCTAGATCGTGCTAGAGACTTTTCCGAAAATTAGAGGTGAATTTTGGATCTTGATTAGACACAATTAATAGTGGTACTCCATGTAGCCTTACCACTTCTCTAATGTATATTAATTACAATTGATCCAGTGATAAATCCTCTCAAATTCCAATGAAGTGTGTGGTCTTTGTAAGATGATCCACAATAACCCAAATATCATTGTTTTCCTTGGATGTCTTTGAAAGTCCAATGACAAAGTCCATGGTGATGTTTTCCCATTTCCATGTTAGTACAGGTAATGGTTTCATCATCCCCTTAGACTTCTACCTTTCAGCCTTCACTCACTAACATAACATGCACTTTGATGTATAATCAGTGATTTCTTTCTTCATGTTATCCCACCAATAGTGATTTAAAATATCTCAAAACATCTTTGGGTTTCTTGGGTGAATAGAGAAATTCAAACTATGTGCATTATTCAAAAGTTCTTTCTTTAACTCAAGGTTTTATGGAACATGTAGTCTTTACCAAAATCTCATAATTCCTTTTTCATTAACATTAAACTCTAAGGATTTCCCTTTTTTTATAGTTTCCAATTTCTTCTGAATCTTAACATCATCTTTTTGATCATCCTTTAACCTTTCCAAAAGATACGTTTGATCAATCATTTGTGAAAGTATTTATTATTTTCCTTTATTTATGGTTCTAATTTCCATCTTCATCAAATCTAAGAAGATCATATCCTTCTCAATTATCATCAATGATAAAATTGTTTGGTCTTTTATACTTAGAGAATCTTCCAACTTTTTCACTTTCCCCGGATGGTAGTTGAGTGAGAAGTCGTAATCCTTGATGAGTTATAACCATTTTCATTAGTGCATATTTATCTCTTTCTATGTGAATATATATTTGAGACTTTTGTGATCTATATATATTTCAAACTTCTCCAAAAAGAGACAATCCCACCATATTTTCAACGCAAATATCACAAATTCCAAATCCGGATCACGTGTGGGATAGTTTTTCTCATAAATTTTCAAATGCCTTGAGGATTTGGCAATTAATTTTTCATTTTGTATTAATACGCATCCCAACACCTTCTTTGATGCATTGCTGAAAATTACAAAATCTCCCCACTTGTGTATAGTGTGAGCAGAGGGGAAATGATAAGCCTTCTTTTCAACTCCATGAAGCTTTATTCACATTAATAATTCCAAGAAAATTTGACTCCATTCTAAGTTATCTTGGTAAGAGGGTTTGAAAATCATGAGAAATTTCTCACAAATCGGTGATAATATCCAACCGACCTAACGAAACTACAAAAATCTATCACTGATGTTGGTCTTGGACATCCCTCAATTGTTTTTTTCTTTAAAGGATCTAAATATATCCCATTACTTGTGATTATGTTCCCCAATAATGATACTTATTTCAACCAGAACACACACTTGTTTTAATTTTCAAAGATATTATCCTTTTGCAAGGTCTTTAGCAAAATGCTCAGATGCTCTTCATGTTCCTACTTGGTTTTAGAGTATATTAGATTATTGTCTATAAATACTACCACAATTTTTTTAGGTATTCTCTAATGAATCTATTAATCAAGTCTATGAATATTTTTGGGGAATTATTGAGTCTGAATGGAATCACTACGAACTCATAATGCCCATACCATATAAGAAAAGCGGTTTTGGGGATATCTTCATTCTTCACACTTACTTGGTAATATCCTGACCATAGATCCACCTTGGAGAATTATTGTGCTCCAAGTAGTTCATCAAACAAGTCATCAATTCGTGGAAAAGGATACTTTTCTTTATTATGATTATTTTGAGCTCATGATAATCAATGCAATGGCACATTGACCAATCCTACTTATTAACAAAGAGGACTGGTACACCCTATGGTGAAGCACTTGGGCATATAAAACCTTTATAAAAATTCTTATATAGTTGTTTCTTTATCTCCTCAAGTTCCAAAATAACCATTCTATACTGAGTCTTGGATATTGGAAATGCCCCAAGTATAAGTTTGATCGAAAATTCAAACTCCCTACTTAGAGGAAGACTAGGAAACTCATTGGGAAATACATTAATGAATTCCCTTGTAATAAGAATGTATTTGAGGATGGTTTGTTCCTTATAATCAATCATTCGGGATAGATAATATTGATCTTAGGGTAATAATATACATGCTTGAGATGATGGTGCTAAAGAAGATTCCTTCTCCTCCTCAAAATTTAATAGAATCAGAGGTCAATTCTCTATTTATAGAGAAATTAACCTATCATGGTAATTTTTTTGTCTCTATATAGGTAATGTCAATCCATGACCATAATTTCATCAAATTCCACCAAGAGAAGTATAAAAAGGTTCATCGGGAAGTTCAATACACAAATTGTGACAGGGGAGGAGTTATATACATGGGATACAATAATTTCCCCATATTTTATTTTCATCATCATCTCTATTACCATGCTTTGGGGTTGTGTTTGAATAGTTATACTAAACTTTCAAGATATAAAGGAATGTGTAGAACCATAATCAAAATGTAAATTCGTTATTCTTAAAAGGTTAACTACTGTACTTGTCACCACTTCATTGTTTGGATCCACCTTGGTGGTAGTGATGGAAAAAGATCGCTCTTGCTGCCTTGGAGGTTGTTGGTTGCCTCTGAAAACCCTTGTCTTAGTCCACTGGTTTGTAAAGTTCCATGGTTCCTTATAATTGAACCACTAAACAACTCATTGAGGGTTGACCAGAGCATTCCTTTCCTCTATCACATTGGTGGGTTTCTCCTATCAGCAATCATTGGACAAGTTCCCTTCTCTTTTTCATCTAAATCATTTTCTTGTTCCCCATAGGCAATTTCTGGGGTTCTTTTTTTCTGCACCTTTGACATGTGGGGTGTTGGAATTTCTTAGCATCATTGGATTTATCCATTAGATCTCAATAATTAAAATCTACTTTACATTTTTTATCCCCATAATACCCCTAATATTCACTGATCTCCATATTGACTTTGATGGTGCATCAGACAATTTCCTCATATCTATCAAAGTCACAAATTGCTAAGGATTTTCATAGACTAGGATTTATCCCACCAAAGAAGTGATCAACCTTACATTTGAGGGTAATGACAAAACCAGAGGTGTATCATGAAAGTCTTGTGAAGTGTACCTCGTACGCCCCAACAGATTCAACATCCTTTTTCTTGAGTTCAAGTAAATATATTTTCATATTAATTCATAGGGTGCAGGGAAAATATTTATCAGAAAATAGTTTCTGGAATTCCTTCCACTTAATTTCTTTGATCTCTTCCTCATGATTCATATTATTGATCAATGTACATCACTAATTAGATTCTCTCTCCATTTGATAAATTTCCAAAATAGCCTTCTCTTGTTCAGAACATGGAAGGATGGAGAATATCTTTTCAATGGAATTGATCAATTGCTCTATGATTAAGGGATCAGATGATCCATTGAAAGTATGAGTCCTTTGTCACATGAATCTCTTGAGTATGGGTTGCTCTCTCTTGGGGGGGGGGGGTTATGAACTCCTCCTAGTCTAGGTTTCTATTCAAAACTTGAGTTAACTGTGAGAGTATCGTGACAAATTTTTTGATTAACTCTCCCATCAGGTTGGGCATCTTATTGGGGAAATACTCAATCTTCCCTTTGCATCGGTTGTCAGAATGATTCCCCCTATTTTCTGTTATTGGAAAGAATAAAAGGAAAATTATTTATGAGTATCTTAAATAGTTAAACACATAAAGGTAGAATCCAGTGAAATTAAAGCGATAACTTACATTTATCTCCTTAACTTATGAGTTTCTAGGCTTAAGCCAATGTTATCCATGATCCACTTCCTAACACATATTCTTATGGGAACTTTTGTTCCCTTAATAATAGTTTATAATGATATTATGAATTTAACAAATTATATCCGTTGGGATTGTCAGACCAGGTGCATAGTAAGGCTCGTTTTCATGTACCAAGTTAACCAGAGTAAGGCCTGGAATACCTTGTCAACGTTTTTACTCCTAGGTACATATGTGTCAGAACCACGCCCACTTGTAGTATCCATATAGGGATGTATTTTCATGAAAACCACTTGATCCATACTTACCAAAATTTAGGGATGTTTTCTTATACTTATTATTATCCCTAAGGGTTTTCACTAGGGTTTTTTAATCCTAATCCCAAAAATAACTAAACCTATCCTCTCATACCAACTATAACAACCCTTCTCTTTATTTCATTTTTAAACATGATTTATTACATAAAATTTCACTTAATACAACTCAGAATATAGATAGGTCTAGTGTTTTTGGGAAATTCGGTACATTACATAACAACTTAAAACATTATAAAAAACATCTTTGTTGAAAACTTCTTTACCATGGCCTAAATGTTCCTTCATACATACCATTACATGGGATAACCTAAGGATGTACATAAGAAAGGGGTGAGTTATAAACCCCACTAAGGGAATAAACATGGAATAACATGAGGATAATAATACATGTTAAAAAAGGCATATCAACGAGGTGTAAAGGAATATGAATAACAGGGCATGATATATCATGATAATCATAACATGGAAAATGTGGCAATAACTTAAAATGCTGCATCATAAATAGATCAAGGATAAATCTTCCAATACCTCATGGTAGAAAAATTAACATAAAAGAATCAGGTAAATCCTTTGTACCACCATGATGTATCATGATACTAACCATTACCCAATGCATTAGATCGCTATCAGCGCGAACCTTTCATAATTGTTTCATTCTCATGTTTAAGTGTGCCACATATATCATATAACATGGATTCATTAAGTATAATAAATTATTCCATGATCAATGAATGTGTAATACATACATGTATGTCCTAATTTAACAATTATATTAGCATAAATGTGAATACCCTTGATAGGGAAGTGGGTATGGTATCCACTACATGATGATTTTGGTATGGAAAATCTTGGTGAAATTTTTGAAACAAAACAATGTCATATAGAAGTTCATAAAATGGGTTGATGAGAGATAAAATGATATATAATCATTTATAAATAAAATGGATAGTAAGAGGGATTTTTAAAAACATATCTCAACATATGCAAAAGGAAATTAGATGACATAACATAAAAGGAATGCTGGATAAAAGAGGAGGGTGGAAGATTTCTTAAAAAAATTCAGCATAGTAACTGGTGTACATAAGGGTTCATAAGAGGGGTAAATGAGAGTGAAAGGGTAACCTGTAACACCCCACCCCTACCTTATTGGCTTGAGGAGGCGGTGAGGGTTACTTGGCCTTAAGTGACGTTCCCAAGGCGCCAAAGGCTGGCAATAAATGCCAAGTGCTTTGAGAAATATTGGGGAACGATTTTCCCTTAAGACAAACCCATGAACTATATGATGCATACCAAAAAAAAAACAATTTAACCATGTATTACCAAAAAGACAACCAATTTGTTCAACAATACAACCCAAAAAACCATACAACCAAGCACCATATCAGATTACTATGCAGAAGAGCAAACAAAAGACCCAACATCAACTAAGAAACACTCCACGACTCTACACCAAGATCCATTCTCCAAGCACCACCACATATCCCAAGCATCACCATGAACCACTAGAAATGAGATGCCTTACCTTTCCCTATGTCTCAGAAAATGAAATCTGCAAAAGCACCAAAGTGCCAAAACAGGGGGTGAGTACAATACTCAGTAGGTTTTCTCCAAATGACTTCCCTACACACCCCACTAGGATAAAACCGTTAGCACATTTATATAAAACATTTTATATAAAGAAAAACCAAGATAAGAAATGTTTATACACCAAACATGTCACAGGCCAAACATTCCACACAAGGAAGCCAAAACAACCATTCCACACAAGGAAGCCAATTCAACCATGCCACAAGTCGATTACCTTTTTCACATTTCACTCACAAGCCCCATATATAAACATCACCAACATAACACACAACAAATCATGGTGGTACTTCCCATCCAACACATTAATTTCCAATCCACTCAAGTGGTACTTCCCACCCACTTTCTATTGATGGTGTCCCTTCCATCCACTATCCATCCCCTTTTTATAGTTGTACTTCCCTCCCACTTCCACACAACATTCCAACAAGCCATAACCAAGCATATAAACCACTAAGGTCCCCAATATATTCCATTAACCATTTCACTTACATGCCAAACCACTTCAATAAATCTAACATTTATTGAAAAGCATATTTCAAAAAACATTTTTCATAATCAACCACAAATGATTTCAAAATAAACATTTTAAAATCACACAACAAGGCCCCCTTTAGCAACAATAACCCATTTTCCCCAAAATCCCCCAAATCATCACCCAATGGATTTCCAACATGATTTTCAAATCATTATCACAATTAATTTCAAGAAAAAAAAAACTAATTTTAACTAAAACCACTAGTTCTAACCAAGTGGAGTCCAGAGAGAATCCACCTACCATTATGGGTCTGATGAAATCGACCCACGGTAATCGCACCTCAAAACCGGCGAACTCAGAACCGAAACCTCTCTAGATCACCTTCCCTAACATCCACAGGCCATAAAATTAACATCCAAGGAAACCAAAACCCTATATATACATATAGCGGGTGTAGATCTAGAAAACCGAGAGAGAGGGAGATGTAGATCTAGAGTAAAACACAAAGAAACCAAGAGGAGAGGCTTACCCAAGAGAAACCACCTTCTAACTACCATGAACCCCCTTTGAATCGCTTCCAAAATCAGTGGGAGAGATCCTACAACCCTTGAGAACCCAAAATCCTGAGTGAGGCTCGAGTGGGAGAGGATTTGGAGTGTTTTAGGTCAATCCTAGGGGAGCCCGGATTTAAAAACCTCATTTTTAATTTGTTGCACGGTTAGCCCGCACGGTTTAAAAAATGGTGCGCTAACCGTGCGCACGCTACTGTCTCGAGAGAAGGGGTCCGCATGGTTTCCTCGCATGGTTTGAAAAACCGTGCGCAGGCCGGGTAAAGCCTACTACCCCCCCCCCCCCTTGCACGGTTTCCTAGAGAACCCGCACAGTTTACCCTAACCATGCTCAAACCATGCTCCCTAAGAAAAGCCTCCAAAATCATTCAAAACCATTCCAAACTCTCCCAACCTCTTCTCAACTCATCCCATGCACTTGAAACACATAAAGAAGCATAAAAAAGGCTACGTACCTCAAACTGGAGGTTCTACAGATACTATAATTTAAAAATCAAATGTATAGTAAGGGGGATATGTAAGAATGTATCCCAACTTAAGAAAATGGAAATAAAAAAGGGAATTTCATAGATGAAGCACTTGATAAAAATAGGAGAAAGAGAATCCCTTAGATGTGTGACTCCAAAGGATTTGAAGAGGCTTCTTGGGAGCTTAGGGGAAAATTGTGAGGACTAAAGGGAGTATATGGAAGAGTTTTTATGAGATTCAAGGAGTTTGAGTGAAGAGAAATTGGATCTTGGGTGGGTGTATATAGGAAAGGAGGGGTATTTATTTATTATTTTGGTTTTGGACACTACATAATAAAATTTTTAAAACCACAAAACATCCCATGATTTTACCCACTGTTTCTACCAAATGCGAGTGGAATAAATTACTTTATAATGCCACGGTTCTAAGATAATAAAATATTTCCCTTTCTTATGTGGAGGTGAGTCACACTTTCAAAGAAATGATTTTAAAATATTAAAATATTTTATAAGTCTTGGAGGATTCACTAAGCCTTTATAAAATAAATCAAATAAACGTAAAATAAAATTATTTGAAAGGAAAAAATATATCTGGACGAGTATACCTTTTATAGTGTATATTACATCACTATTGGTCTATTATGATGTCATAAGACACACCGTATATTTATACAATATTTAATTTTTACACAAAAATTTGGTTGTCTAAGAAAATTATTAAAAAATCACCATTAGATAATTTAGATGTCCTAATTCCAAAACTGATATTCATTTTATCTGAATAATTTTCTAAATATGTGAATTTTTACTTTTAAAATAAAAACTGATATTTATTAAAAATGATGGGTTATTGTCAATAACAGTTTTCGAACCCAAATAAAAATTACATTTGACTTAATAAAAAATTATATGATCATCTATATTTAAAAAATTTAATTTAATAATAATATTTTTTTAAAATATAATTTATTTTAATAATCTGATAATTCATCAAAATAGATTTTATAATTGAATTTGAATATTAACCAAAATTACTATTTATTTTTTAAAAATCATTTACAAAGTAACCATAATATATAGAAAATATAT
Source organism: Viscum album (assembly GCA_963277665.1). Classification (NCBI taxonomy): domain Eukaryota; kingdom Viridiplantae; phylum Streptophyta; class Magnoliopsida; order Santalales; family Viscaceae; genus Viscum; species Viscum album. The sequence goes on from OY728155.1 coordinate 1,810,916,440, forward strand.
TCAATATTCTATACAAAAATAATGTACATATTCCAAACTATAGAGTCTCGATACATATCCCTTTATTACATCAATATACAACCTAAGAGTAAAGCGTGCGGTGGTGGGGCTTTCATGGGGTCGTTCGATTAACTTGGTTTGGGTCGTGATCTCGATGTGTTTGAACTTCTCCTGTAAATGGTTTCTCTCATGCTTAAGTTGTTGGATCTCAGCTTGGGCTTGTTCTAGAGAAAAACCAAAAAAAATTATCTCACTTAAAATCTCTGATAGATGGGATTCATAGGGTATGATTCTACTGGTTGAGTTCATCACTTCCTTTATCTATGCCAAAATGATTTATTAAAACTCTATATTTATACCAGTCATGTGATCACTATTCGACAACTATATTATCAATGGTAAAGATACTTAACGGTCATTTAAATCCAATTAGATATAATTAAACAAAATAAGTGAATGGTTTTTCTATATCTATAAGAAATTTAATTAAAACAAAAAAGCGGAATTTTATTCATAAAAGTTTGGGCTGTTACACTACCCAACCACCATCCTGGAAATTGATAATTACAAAATTATATAGATGATGAAAAATGGTATGGGTCTTCTACCATATGGTTAATTACACTATTTATCCAATGAAAATAAAGCATGATTCATCCACACTTTCACAAAAATAAAATAGTAGATCATAAGTCCCCTACAATAATTCACACCAGCAATTAAGAAGGAAGGAGATGCTCATATAGTCTAGGAGTGAAGCTGGGAAGGCTCATAGTATACGTGTTTTACACTCTAAAAATTCCTAGCAATAAAATGGAAAATATCCATAGCCAAATCACCAAAATGACTAACTCACCACACTCACTGTTGCAAAATAGCCTCCACCACAGTCAGAACCATTTATGTTTTACACCCCGAGTTCCCCATGAGAAAGTAGAGAAAGACTTACTTTCAAGAGAAAGTAGAGAAAGACTTAATTTAGATCATTGGATTCCTTTGAACCTTAAATCATTCGAGCCTTGGATTTGAGCCTTGGATTTTTTTGAGCCTTGATTCGGGCCTTGATTTGAGCTTCGATTCATCGAGGAGGAGCACCGGTAGTGGGTGGCTTCTACAGAAATCTTCTGAAATTGTGATGGGTTCATGTCTAGTTGGAGTTTTTTTAAATAGCTCGGGACACTTTTATCAGGGTTTTTTAGCACTGATAAAGCTATATCTTTATCAGCTCTTATTACTCAAACGCTGATAAATGATTTATAATTATAATTATAAAAAACATTGTAAATATATATATATATAATAAATATATATAGATATAAATATAGTAAATATATTATTTATTTAAATATATTTATAATAAATTTAAAATTATTTAAATATATAATTATTAATTTATAATTATATAAATATTTTTAAAAAATAATATTTATATCATTATATATATTTATATCATTGTATATATAATACATATATATATATATGTATATGAATATAGTAAATATATTCATTATTCAAATAAATTTATTATAAATTTAATAATTATTTAAATATATATAACTATTTATTTATAATTATATAAACACTTTTAAAAAAATATATTTTTTTATTTATAATTATAAATATTGTAAAAGTACATCTATAAATATATTTATTTACAAATATTTTTAAAAAAATATATTTTTAAAATTATTAATGAATATCTAATCGTAAGTGCTTGTATATTAAAAATGAGTGAAATTGAATAAATTAAAAATAATCAGACTTTAAAATTATTGAAAAAATTGATATGTTTTGTGTGTGTGCATTTTATATGAAAATTAATTAATTATGTATATGTAAAATCAATATATCATGCGTTTGGTCTATGTTAAATTGAAAAAACAAACGACATTCAATTATGTCTAAGATTCTATGCAGTTAGTTAGTATTTTTAATTCCTATTAATTTTTAATTATAGATATGTATTCACTAAATATATGACTATTTAATGTAAAACATGGCTATTTTGTATTATATAAATCATATTTATATACATTATTATATATATAAATATTTAATATATACTATTAATTAACATTATCAATAATTATCTAATTAATAAAATGTCTAATATTTTTCTCAATTTAATTATTTTAAATTTTTATTTGTTTAATTTTCATTTTAAATATATTTATATATTTAATACATAATATTTATTAGTATTTATAATTTATATATATTATAATCAATTTTTTCATTTTTATCAATAATTATTTAATTTATAAATTTTTTAATATTCTTTAGTAAACACATTTTTATTTATTATTTATTTAATTATTTCATTTTATTAAGACCTTAATCAACACTAAAAAATCACTAAAAAGAACTTTTATGAGCGTTAAAAATAAAGCGTTGATAAAGGGTAGTCTTTATGAGCGCAAAAAATAAAGCGATGATAAAGAGTACCCTTTATCAATACTAAAAATAAAAGCACTCATAAAGATAACCCTTTATCAGTGCTAAATAAATGCTGATAAATGGTACATTTTATCAACGCTAGAAAAATACCGATAAAAGGTAAAATTTATCAATTCTTTTTGTAGCGCTGATAATGACTCTATTTATCAGTTCTTTTTGCTAGTGCCATTAAATACCAGTGATGTTAAAGGCTTGTTTTGTAGTAGTTTCCCTTAACCATTCTACACCTAGGTCCTGGTTAACAAGGGTAAACAAATTATCATTATTCAAGTTTCTCATTTAAACACTCATTTATTCTCATCTTGAATCATTTTACTATCTTTATCAATTTCATGTTAGAAATCATTTTCATTTTGATTTTACAATAAGGGAAAAACCATTTCAATTTCAGAAACTTACCCAAAACTTGTTTTCCCATAAATGCCTAAAATGATTCATGTCACATAATAATCCGGAGTGTTTAGAACTATGCACGCAAACCAAACTCTCATGCCATACAAGGCCACAAGTAAAATTTCAAAAAATCTATGAAACAATAATCACATCACACAACAAGTGCATCCCCCAAGGTGAAATATCATTCAACTGTAATAGCAAACAACAATAACAATAATACCACCCAGTGTACTTGGTTTTTACCCCCTACATGGGTTAGATACTCTCATACATGAGCTCTTAACCAAGGCCCGACTCACCCTATTCCCTCATCTACATTTACTAAATAGTATGATAAACTAAAATAAAAGAAACCACCCTTTGATACAACTTTGTAACATCCCGAACCAGGTTCCACACACCGATTCCCCGAGATGGTATGCTACGTGAACTCAAGCGCACCTCCTCGTATGCGAGAGGCTACCCACTAGCAGCGAGGGTCTAATATCAGTCATGGGGATACAATACCCTCTTTGTCAGAGTAAAAAACTAGTGTGAAATAAATAAATAATAACTAAATATATAACCATAATTGGAAGGATTCCAATATCATAGAATGACCAAAAATGGAAATACAATATCAAAACTGAACAATAGATATGTCATGCTAATGTACGTGTCAAGTGACAAAATGAAAACTCAAAAGTAAATACACTAAAAACACCCAAATGGGTCCCAAACCACATCTGGTTCCATCATCCATGCTCCACCCCAACTCAAGAAATCTAACAAAGATCATTTTCCCTTATCATCTCTTGTAACCGTAAAATATATTCAAGTACAAATCAGGTAGCGTGAGTGGGGTGTGAGTACAACTCAGTAGTCCAACACCAACGATGTCTACAATAATATCCAATGAAATAATAGTGAATGTAGTTTTATAAAGAATAAATCACAATACATAAATAAATAGTTATCACATTATTAACTATTCTTTATTTAACCACATAAACCTTCAGGTTCCCATGAACACTCGTATCTCAATACCGATTTCAGCCCGTGTCTAATTATAAACTAACCATAAAGGATATCATATCTCATAATTCCATTGTTATTATTATTTTATTCATACTTGAATACCCATATTACCATTCATACATTATAAAATTTAATGACCATGTTACCATTCTGTAATTCATACTTGAATGCCCATGTTACCATTCACACTTTATACAATTGAATGACCATGTTACCATTCATAATTTCGCAATTGAATGACCATGTTACCATTCATAATTTCACAATCAAATGAAAATGTTACCATTCATTACATCAACTCATATGTGAATTACCATGTTAACATTCATCATTTTAACTCACAGATGAATGACCATGTTCCCATTTAGCAACACATAATTAATTCAACAATTAATTATCCATATAGATTTAATTACTAATTCAAAAATTACTTAATCATACTAGTCCCATTAACCAATTCACCAAGTAATTAATCATCTCAATATCATTACTAATTCAACAATTAGTAATCACATAACTCCCCTTAATTCCCCAATCAATTAAGCACATCAATCCCTTTAATTAACTCAACAATTAATTAATCATTAACCCATAAATAACTTAATAATTAATTATCTCAATTCACAATTTCAATATATTATAATTAATTCATCAATTAATTATCTCAAATCGACTATCTCAATATCTCATAATTAATTCATCAATTAATCATTCAATTCCCAAATCTCAATATATCATTATTAATTCAGAAATTATTTATCTCAAACCACAATTCAGTATTCCAGTAATTAACTCAACAATTAATTATCCCCAAATAAACAATATTTATTCCCTTATAATTAATTTAGTAATTAATTACTCATGATCTATGATCCAAATATCTAAATTTCACATTTCCATTAATTAATTAATTCACCAAATTGATTAATTCAATCAAGAACTCAATTTATAAACATATAATATCAATTATACAATTACATAAACATAATTGAAATCAAGACTATGGGATTTGAATTATAGACCACTAACCTTAATTTTTTGGCAAACTATCACCCAATGAAAATCCCCAATTTGAACAAAATTATGACGTAGTGAGAGATCCATATCTAAAGCCTAAATCCAAGATTGAACAAATAAAAATCTAATATTTCTAGATCTATATAACCAAGTATAGATCTAGATTCGTAGAATATAGATATATATCAAAATAACATAGGATAACAACCCACAAAAATATTGTTAGAAGAACCAGAGACCAATAGAGAAGAAACCATGTACCCGAAGATATGCAGATCTTCCAACTAGGCTTCGAATCTCCAAGAACAGAGGTCGAGTGACCTTAAAATCCCTTTGAGAGGCTCGAGAGTTGATATAAATCTATTATGGGTTGAGTTAAAGAATTCAGGGGTAAAAAATGGGGGTTTGGGATTTTTTTTAATAATTTTTGGTGTATTAAAATCGTGTATGCATGGTTTATTGCTCGGGGCATACGGTTTCCCCAAACTGTGTGCCTAACTGTGTGCCTCTTATTGGGGGGGGGGGGTCACGATTTCTCCTAAGAGGACACACAATTTTACAAACCATGTTCCATCCATGGAAAACTCATTTGTCTAGGGTATCATGGTTTTTTGGTCTAGGGCACATGGTTTGGGAAAACCGTGCACCAACCGTTTACTACCCTCTTTCTTCTATTTTTCTCAAATTTTCACCCAAACACGCCACAAGGTAAAACCCAAATGAAAACTATTCAACACAAGGAAAAATATTACTTGTAAATGAGCCTAATAAATCTCTATAAAAGGTTAGTATCTTACACCAAAGGTGCAACAAAGGTTGAAGATGATCAACTAAAATAATCAGACGGTCGAGATCAAACTAATTTGATGGTTTGTGTTTTATGGTTAATTTTTTAGAGAAGGAATAGTACCGCTACACTCTACATCCCAAATTAGTTCTTGTCTCTTTTTTATGATTCCTTTTATTACAAATAGTGTCACTTTCTTATTCTTCCATGGTATCAGGAGATCGACACCCACATACACACTCACACATGGGTCGCAGCCCAACCGAACTAATCTGCATGAGTGCTTGGGTGCGCACTCCTACAGAGCCTATAAACGGCCCACCTATACCTCGGTTGTTGTGAATTCCTCCATGGGTTAGATCTCCCATGGTTTTAACCCATGATACCCCCCCAAGTGTGGTTAACGGGCTAGTCCTTGTGGTCTTATAATGGTTGGCCATTTTTTATATAAGATCCATTCATGTAATACATAGAATTTATAAGTATAAAATAGAATTCCAACCATTCTCAAATGACCTCTTCATCATGAAATTATATAATAATTATTTTCATGGATTTAATAATGTAATAATACTCATAAAAAATATAAGAATATATTTTTTGCATGGATAACATGAACTATTCTTTTCTCTTCATGTAAATGAATATTTTCATGGTCTTCCACTACTGTATGCATTGTACATTTCTTCAAAATTACTTTTGAAGATGTATTTGTAAATTAATATTGGTTCAATAAATCATCAAAATTATAAGGATAATTATCCAAGTGTTACATCCAATAACATAAAGTGAATCCATAACAATTCTCCAAGCATCCCTGCTTCTCACCACCAACTCACTAAACACTTATTGATACATCATTGAAAGCAAATGCAACAATGGGACCAACAATATCCCCCTTTTTATTTTGTTGCTAATATCTATTAACCTATTTAAAATTAAATATTTGTGTTCAAAATTTCTCCCCCTTATTGGAAATCAATTTCAAAGGGTAAGTGAGGGGTCTTCTTATCTCATTTTTCTTCTGAAAAACATGATCTTCTCCCTTATATGAAAATTTATTGATCACTTCTGTGAGTGGAATGATCTCGCATGGTTCTCTTAAAAAATATATTTTTATTTAATCAACTTTAAGTCTATGTGGTCTAACACTATGTATAAAACAATATAGATACAACCAAGATTGTCCATGTTGTCTATAAACTACTATGCATGTGAAATCATGCTTAGAAATTCTCAATTATCATTTAAGGGGTTTTAAATAACCAGAACTAACAATTAAATGCTAAATCATGCACACACTTCAACAAACACATCATAAAGTTCAGGTGAAAAAGATATAGATCCCCCATTGTCTTATCTTGTCATAAACTAAGAACTTCTCCATAATTTATATGATTAATACAATTAAGAATGAGGGATGAAAGTGTGATTGGCATACCTCATATTCCAAATTTGTAAAATTGTTCAGAAGTTACCCATACACTATATAGTGAATATTTAACATCTTTATTTCATCAATAATAACCCTTAAGGTATGCATCTATATACTTAAATTATTTGTATGTTAATAAAAAGAATATATATAAAGGTGAATAAAGATGGGGATTTTCATTCATCCAGAGTAACATTTAAGCTGAGAACTACCTATCAACCTGGGCCATTATTTTCTCCCAAACTCAGTAAAATTCTCATCAAATTTTCATGGAACAAATTTTTCCACATTAGTTTTTATAGAAACTTTATTTCCTTTAGATTTGGAATGTTCTTAAGATTCATCCAATTACTTATCCAATTTAATTTGACTTTTCCAAACAACTAGGAATTATTTTCTAACATTTTCGATCTTCTTAGAATCTTCACAAGACTTTCCACTATTTTTATATTGAAGCCTATTCCCTTTATTCAGTATGGGGAATATCTCTTGGTAGTATTTTCATGCATTTCTCATCTTTTTGACACTTCCAATTACATTTTCCACAAAATTATTTTAAGATTTCATATTCATTTTGTTGTGGTTTCTTTGATGAATTTCTAGTCACAACATTCTTTCTATGACAACTTTATATCATATATTCACCATGAATCCCCCTTGAATTATTCATGCTTCTTGGAAATGACATGTTGTACCAGAAAGAGTAGGCTTTGTGCCCATAACGTTCACAACACTAGTAAAAACCCCTAAACACAGATCATTCGCTTTGATATGAATTATATTCATATACTTGCTGTTACTATACTTATTCAAACTGAGCCTTCTTTTTCCTGAGGGGCTGTGATCTTCTTGAAATATTTGTTTCTCACTTTGATAGAGGATCTCTCATTGTTCTTCTTGGTAAGAGTTTGTTTAATAGTCTTCTTATTTTTTTCATATCCCAAGGCTAACTTGTCACCTTTCATTTTTTGTGGATTTTTCTTTTCTAATGTAGGTCTTCTCTCTTCTTCATCTTTTATCCCCAAAAATGTAGGCCTTCTGTTATCCTCATGAATTTTCATGTTATTACAATATTCTAATTCCATGTTCCCGAATTTCCAGTAACACCAACAATATCCTATGGTCTTTCTTCTCTTCCTTTGTGTTTTAGCATGTTTAGATTTCAAAGATTGTAAACCTTGATGATTATTAGTGGAACCACCATTCTTTGGTACATTTCATGGTAAATAACTCCTCAAGATACTTTTCACATCCAACCTTGATGTGGTGGTTTTATCAGTATTTTTTACCATCCATACCTTCATGGAATTTGGTTTAAAACATGTATCAACGCTTGAAACAACATTAGCACACAAGATAGTTTTGGGGTTATGGGATACCTTCTTCTTGGAGGATGATACCATTTAATTGGAGGATGGTCACATTCTTATTTTCAAATCATGATCCTCTATTAAAAATTGAGTGGTAGTATCTCTTATTTATGTTATTTAAGAATTTATAACTTGTGGTGATTCAAGATTTTTAAATATCACCTCCAACTCTAAACACTTCATGTGGAGGGAGTTCATCTCATCTTCAACTGATATAAGCTTATCTTCCCAATACCCTTTAAGGTTCTTCATTTGTTCTTTATTCATGTTTCTTAATTCTTACAAAGAATTGTAAATCTATTTTACCCTGTTAGCTTTATCTATTAGTTTAGCATCTTTGACATCCATATAAAATTTATGCAATTTTTCAAATTCATGGAAAGATTATACAAATACAATCTCAATGAAATATTTCTCACAAACATTTCTATATAGTTCTTCAACAGATTCAACATATCTTTCATTCAAAATATAAATTATTTTATCCTTTTCTTTCACAAGTTTTGTGAGAGTTTTGGATATGCCAACCATCTTAACCAATGCCACTTCCATGGAATTATCTTCTTCTTCCATCTATAGTTTTTCATTCTAAAGTGGATTGAAGCCTCCAACTATATAATTTATAACTTCTCTAGGAAGTTTTTTCAGATGTTCTTTGAATTCAAATTGAAGGTTACTAAGTGATCCATCATCATCGCAGCTTGATAAGGCTTCATAAAAAATCATAATAAAGAGAATTATTGAAATATATAGTACTTTGATTACCTAGTGTCTCTAACTTTGTTGTAAGATTCATATTCAGCTTTCTTAACTGTCTTTTCTTCTAGTTCTTTTGAACCTTGGTAGAAATATCCAAATAATTATCCTTAGGAGTAAAATTTATTTTCTCCATATAAGGTAGCTCACTCATTACCTGAAATTTACACTTCATAAATACTTTCATAGATCATTAGAGATAACTTCGCTCAGATACCACTTGTAGAGCCCTAGGATGGATTGACCACTAAGAGGGGTGGGGTGAATCAATGGTTTTTTTACGAATTCCTTTTCTTTTCAATTCATCCTCTTGAACTTGATAAGGTTATAAATCCACTAAATATTTTCTCTCAATCTCACCTAATGTGTAGTTGTAATAATAGAGAGATATTAGAACACAATATTTACAAGGTTTAACAAAAGTATACTCTTTGTTGCAACCTGTTATCGAATCTTCACTATCAAAAAAGTGATTACACTACTCTAAGAACCAACAAAGATACTTATATTGATTTCATATCCAAATAAAATACTTTTTCTCTAACTCCAATCAAGAGACTCATTTTACTTCCAAATTCAACTGAAAGGATTCTTTCTTTGGCTTCAATTGAGAGACTCCTTTTACTCCTGACACAAACTAGAAGACTTCACCTGCTCCCGACACCAACTAGAAGACTTAAAATTTCTTAAAGTACTAATCCACTATAGGATTATATATTTCTCATCCTCCACAAGATAACTAAATAACAATTTTTTATGTTCCCTTAAAGTATCTTCAACAACCATTGGATGAGTCTATTGGTCTAACTCAATAATTCTGATCACCTATAGATAGTTAGTTTCCTCAATGCAAAAAATGCTTGGGCTATAATTCTCTCTTTTTCTAATGAAGACCCAACATCAATTAATGTGTGAAAGTGGTGCCCAAAATTCTTCATGATTTTATAAAAGAATAATAAATGCACAACTCAGTCCCATCCTGACTTCTCAAACCTCAAGAATGTGTGACACACTGCTTGGTATTCTCAAGATTGTAAATCATAACACACACACACAAATATATTTTTATTATTATTTTATGTTATTTATTTCACTACTCGGGTATCTTGTTATTGTTTCTAAGTGCATGTGAATATGTTTTATTATCACATTCATGTGTTACAATGTATTCAATTTTTTCATGCAAGCATGAACTTTGTTTCTCAATGCATGCCCATGAAATTGTTGTACATGCATGCACTGCCTTCCTTGAGCAACTATATACCTTAAAATGTATAGAAATATCTTCATTCACTCCTCCTTGGAAAAAAAATATAGATGCTCAGTTATATCACACAACTGTATTCGTGAAAAAACCTTCACACAAGTAACGATCAAGTCTACGGGTTCTCAGTGCTTTGAGAAAACCAAACAGTTGCAGAAGTCTTCTCCTTCAAGAAACATAGTGAGATATTATTCACTAGATCGTGGAACCAATTCTTCATGAAGTAATTTGAGTGTGCTTTTCACAAGTAGATTTCCCACGGGAACCTCTTCTACTTAGTGTAAGATAATTACAAGGAGGGATTCTTCTTAGTTCAACAAGAATGCTACATAGTTCTTTATTTTCTTCGCGATAGAACTTATCATGTGCATGCGATGATGATCATATGCTTCCTCATTTAAGAATTTCGAACACATTACATATGGAGGATACTCAAACTGCCTCCTACAATTCTATTTGCATGCAGTAGCGTCAAATTCATCAAAATCAGCATGCATGTAGGACGAAGTTGCATGATTGAGATCGAGACGACTCAGTCCCTCTATTTATTGAGCTAGTATCGATCACCGGAGATGGTTGTTCATCAAGTGTAGAAATTAGCATTGAACTAGTGTCTTCAGGGAGGTTGAAGGTGCAGCGGAGGTTGAAGACGATCAACTAAAATAAATGGACGGTTGAGATTAAACTCATCTAAAGACATATTAACACATCATTGATAACAAATTTAACACTGAACCTAACAACATGATATATTTGTATATTTTTAAGCACTTTTAAGAATATACTAGCAAAATCATATAAACAAGCATTGGTCCCAGTGCATACTTATATATAGGTACCTTAAATGACTCAATTCTTTGGTGTTTTTAGTGGTTTTATCAACATTTATTACATCACCGTGTAACATTCTCTACATCACTATAAAACCACATGCTACATTACCAAATATCCATTTGAAAAATAAAATCCTTCACTAGACTCTTTGGTGGGATTATCACTTTTAAGAAATAATCTTTTGGTAATATAGAGATTGGTATTCTTAACCCTTATATTCAACATTTAAACATTATATATTATAATATATTTATAATTGTATGTTTCAAATAGGAAACACATACGACTTATATAATAATTGTACTAAACACAACCTCTTCTATGAATATTGATAATAATAAACAATATCACTCTTATATTAAATTTTTTACTTTACCAACACACATTCCAAATACTTACCATGTACTCAAAATGTTTCCATGTTGACTTTCATTTTAGATTAAACCGATATCTCATGAATAATTTTTTTTTGATATTTGGTTATTTCTTTTTCTTTGAATTTGAACTCATCCAAGAGCAATATTAATTTCCATTGGTAGCTTATAATATATATATTTTCTCAAAATATACAATTACAAGACAAAAATATTCTTTGTGCTAATAATATTTATTTCATTTATGGGATTTTTAAGAAACAAATTAAAAAATAGAAACTTAGTCATTCTGGCCAGCACTCCTCACTCTGTCAGCATCATATACTTCAGTCCGTTTTTGTGGTTTTCTTCTCTTCTATTGGTATGGCTAGTGGATATGGATCAATGGGCATAGATCCCAAAGAACTCAACCTCGGCAGGTAGATTGCATACGATGGGATACACACAGATACCTTTTGGGGCTCGGAGCCCGATGACACAACGGAAGTAGTCGTTGCAGAAAACACACAAGAGGAGAAGATTTCACCCAAAGCCTTTTTCTCACCCGAAGGTATTTTACACACATCACCCGAAGGATTTTTAATAACCCCCAAAGGCCTTTTACAACTCACCCGAAGGATTTTTCACTCGACGCACGACACCCATGAACATACCATTTTTGTCCCTACCGTCAATCATCACAACCAGGACACAACTCTTGATCTCCACAACCAAGAGAGAATTCTATACATGGCACTACCATGAATCTCTTTACACGTCATCGTCAACAATTCTCTCTCCATTATCACATGCCATCATCTTCACGTACATGCATTCATTCTTCATTGTAGACACACCATCATCATTGGCATCATCACCTTTTCTTCATTCGTCTTCATCATCTTTTATTCACACCGGTTGCCACAAACACAACAACCCCTTCCTCGTTTATCTCTTGGTGGCTACATCTTTTCCAGCCCACATTCCAAAACATGCTACCACATCCTCTTATATAGACACCCAGCCCATATCTCCAATTAATGCGGTCAACATTCATAATTCCATCATTATTCCATTAATTAATATTGGGAATAACTCTTCTTTAATTTTGCGAGAAAATAATCCATTAATGTTGAGAAAATACCTCCATTAATATTTTACCGATAATCAGGTTCGCATCTATGCAACGATGGATTTTCTAGGTGACCATAATTTTTGTCTGGTAAATTATATTGTTCGCAACATTAATAATTCAGGCATTACGGTGGACTAGTTTTGAGGTAGATAAAGCCTTTGAGGGCCCATCATGATGCTGGCGTCTTTCCAGGGATTTTGAAAACTGTAATTAAGGATAACAAAGTGAATGATTATCTCGACATTTTGGTCCTCTGACTTTTAGGTATTTTTAATTTTCTAAATCATAAGGATGGGAAGGATTCAGTTTCAGATACCTATACATGGTGAAGGATTGAAAGTCGGATGACAAATAATGTCAGCACATATGATGTTATATGGGCCACTATGTAGTTGTCCGATATGGTGGGGAGGATGAAAGAGATCATAGCTGATTTTGATGAGAAGATTAATGAGCTTCAGCGGATCATCAGGGATTTAGAGAGGTGGAAGGAGGTTGAGGTGGGTGCTGCCTGGGCTGAGTTCAATATTTCCCACTTGTATTTGGATCCTAATGGAAATATTGTGGGTAGGGAGGTGTATGAAGTCTATGTTGAGTCGACCAAGAAGGCAGGGAGGGAGCCTCGACCTCAGAATGATATAAGAATCAGAATGACCACAGACCTACATGGGGGTGAGGTCTGGTTGAGGCATATGGTGGTCTTCTATGAACGAGAAGATGACCACACCCATCTTCATCAACATGTGGCGTAATAGGTATTGAGAATGGATGTTGTACGGGAGTGGCGCTAGGCTATCTCTTTTAGAACCCTCTTGGATGAAATTGGTGTTAAAGTTGGTGTCCAAGAACCAACTATTTGTACTTTGATTACATAGATATTTAATGTATCACATATTTTTCATTATTCTACATGACTATGATGTAATAATGTTCTAGATTATTTGTTGCATTGATTAGTTCATGGCAGTTTTCCTCTATGATGAGAACCTTGAAATGCTATAATAATATTCTTAAATATAGTTCTGCAATTGGATTACTTACTATGATTTCACTACTACAAATATAGTCTTTATCAGCATTATAAAAATGCATTAACAGTGCTAAAAAGGCACTGTTAATCGAGGTGAAGATAAGGGGGGGGGGGGGTCCCTTTTATCAGCTCTAAGAAAAGCGCTGATAAATGTGCCTTTTATCAGCGCAAAAAAAAAAGCGCTGATAAATGGGGTCTTTTATCAGCACTGATAAAATTCATAAAATAAAATAAAAAATAAAATAAAAAAATAAAAGAATTATATAATGTTGGGGGGAGCTTTTAACAGCGCTGGACCCCCCCCCCCCTTTATCAGCACTAGGCAGACCCCTAGCCTAACACTCTCCTGCACTTCCCTTCCTGCACATCCCCCACACTCAGGCACCTCCTTGCTTCCACCCAAACTCGAACCCGTGACATCCCATTTTCACGCCTGCACCTTTACCACTAAGCCACTTCATTTTTTTCTCTATTTAATGATATATATATATAGTTATATTTATTTGTATATTAATATATAATCGTATTAATATAAATATATTTAGTTATATTAATACATATATATTTATTCATATATATTTATTCATATATTAATATATATATATTTATTCATATATTAATATATATATAGTTATATTTATTCGTATATTAATATAGATTCATATTAATATAAATATATTTAGTTATATTATTACATATATATATTTATACATATATTAGTATATATATATTCATTTATATATTAATATTTATTTATATATATATTTTTAGTTATAAATTTTTATCTATATATTTAATTGTATATTAATATATATTTATAAGATTAGTTTTAAAAACATTTATGAAATATGTTTTTTATGTGTGTTTGTAAATAAATAAATACATACATACATATATATATACAACACAGACATACACAGACATACACACACACACACACAAACACATATATATTTATGAATATATATATATATATATGTCTGTGTGTGTGTGTGTATGTGTGTGTGTGTGTGTATTTGAAAAGCCATATACTATTAAAATGACCATAACTTATCATCCAAAAGCCCGTTTCAATCTAAAACCAGTTAAATCGAAGAAAATGAAACAATCTTCGATATGCTATGTGGTATAGGCCTAACGGACATCCGGATCAGAAGTTATACGCATTTGAATGTTAACTAATCGAGGTATCCCCACTAAAAACTCAATTTTAGAGGCCTTCTGGGCCTTTTTTGGCCTCGAAAAATTAGATAGAAGCTTTTCTTGGTTAAATAGCGTGTAGACCTCATCGCAGGATTCGATTTGATATGCTGTAGAGCTCAAACAGACACCCGAATCAAAAGTTATGACTGCTTAAAGTTTGAGTTACATTTTCAACTTATTTTAGATCTTTTATTCATTGTTTTGCTTTTTTGTGTCTTCAGATTGTTATTAAATGATTATTAATCGATGATAATAAGGAAATTTTTAATTAAAAATATTTTTAAAATATTTTTAATTCATTTTCACTAAATTTGTTATATATTAAATGTAATAGTCTATTTATACTTATTTAAAACATATTTAAAAAATATATATTATATTTATATCAATATAAATATACTCATATAAAAATATATGTTTTTCCATAATTTTTTTTAAACATAAAATTTATCAGCACTAGAGAAACGCGTTGATTAAGAACCCCTTTATCAGCGCTACTAAAACAAGCGCTGATAAAGGGTGGCAATGCAGGAACCCAGTTTTGTGGCATGGGACACATAGCATGAATACCATCAGGTGTGAGAACTCATAAGCATATGAGACTTTTTCTCATAAATTTCAAACTTGGTAATCTCCAAGACAGAAGATTATGAGAACAAACCCTCTAGTATTAATTCCACATGTTTTGCTTATAGGTTCTGGGCGCAGCGGAAGTATGGTTGGGATGACACCCAACCTTTATTTTTTTACTATGATCAATGATTATTTCGGGACCAATATGACGACGAACACCAGTCTCCATGGAATATAATAAAAAATTTAGATAAAGAAGGAAGAGGTATGAAACCTTTAGAGAGGATCTTGCGCATCATGTTTATAATTAATTTAATTAATTTTATAAAGAAATTAATACCTGGATCTTCGGTATTATCTTCATTGATGATATTGATCATTCAAAATTACCCTTCTAGATTTTCTTGTTGCACTTCAAAGGATCCAAGCTAGAATCCCTCTAGCGGTGATCCACATGTGCTTTAAGGGCCTCCGATCGACACCACTCATTCTCCAGGTGCTAGCGCGGTGAAGCGAGTGTCTTGTGGCAGTCATTCTTGATTGATTGTTCTTCAGTCATGAAGAAAACCTCTCGTTCTTGAGAGGGGATAGAATAGTGTTCAAGAGAGAAATTGTTTGGCTCAAAAACTCTCAATTAATCAGGTGTGTGGTGTCATATATGGCATGATAGGTGTACTTGTCTATTTAGATACTTGGAATTTTAGTTACAATATTTAATTTCATAACAGCAATTAAATACATTCATGAACTTATTTAAAACCCATGATTTTAATAATAATAACGGGTCATTATTTACGGTGCACCAAATTTTGCAAAACAGAATTATAAATAAAATTCTGCGTCACAAAATAATAGTAGCGTTATTTTAATTTTTTCCAAATAGTTAAATAATTATTTATCATCTTGAAAATAATTATTTTAATACTAGAACGGCCTTGGTCTGCTTGAACTCCACTAACATTTATTGAACACCCAAATAAATAAATAATTTCTTCTATTAAATAACTATTTTATTTTCAAACTAGTAAATAAATATTTATTAAATGTTGAATAAAAAATATATATATTTTACCCACAATCCGGTTAATAAATATTTATTTGATTTATACAATCATTTTAACTTGAATAAAATTATTCCACAGTCTTGAGAATAATATTTATTAATTAAATTCAAATATAATTTAACTGAGACCACCAAAAACACTTAGTGTGTGACCCTCTAGGAATATTTTCTCGTTATCATTTGGTGGGATTTCCTAAAGTCCATGAGTACTCTCTATCAATGGGTCAAGGAACCCAATAGAAAGAACTTAAAGTTGCAATAACTACATCCACATATGAACGCACACTGTGTAATACAATACCTTTGTCTCAATATCTCATCAAGAATGTTTCATGACTTTTTCATGAACTTTTATGCTTCATACGCCATTTTTTGAATATCTGAAATAAACTCGTCGTTACACCATGACCATGGAATTTCACGCGATAGTTCTATTTCAATCAAAGGGTCGAGATATAATCTTTTATAAATGGAAGGGACAAATACTTCCTCGACTTATCCATTAATTACATGCCACTCGTGACGCATCCAATGTACCCTACTTCCCGCCAACTGTCTGCGTGACGGTTTTCATCAGTAAATCAAAGCGTGTGTGTCGTGAAATGATTAATGATAATGTTAAATTCTAAGGATCATTACACAGGCTCGCAGATAGAAATATCGTATGACACAAAAAACATGTAGAATTCATACTAGTGAGTCTGTTCACAAAATATCTTATCTTAGAGATTACGAAGTGCGAACTTCATGAGAGGAAGTCTCATCTGCTTACGAGTTGTCGTACATGACAGTCTGCATGCTGTGTGTCCCATAATAGTATGTCATCCAACCACAGAACACAATCTTAAAAATATTGTTATAGCATTTCAAGGTTCTCATCCTAGCGAGGAACTGACATGACCCAATCAACAAAAAAAATACTCAGGACATTATTACATTATAGTCATTTAGAACAATGAAGAATATGTAATAATAAATTAAATATCCATGTAAGAAAATTAAAACTAGTTGGTTCTAAGACACAAACTCTTACAAACTCCAACTTGAACTAGAGACAACCGCCTATGACTTTCAATATGCTAGACCACACATGGTGATCATGTTTTTGCTGAGTCAAGGCTTTATTCAAGGGGTCTACCAAGTTGTTTTTCATGGAAATATTGCTCACTGTAGCTTCACCTCTCTGAGAAAAATCCATCAAGAGATGATACTTACAAATTATGTGCTTCATCCACTGATGTGACCTTCTCTGGTTTTTGAGATCCACCGCTGTAGTATTATCACATTACAGTGTGATGTGATCTCTACTGCTAGGTATCACATCTAGATTCTGGACAAAGCTTCACATCCAAATTGCTTCTGTAGCTACCTTAGAAGATGTGATATACTCGTACTCTACTGTAGAATCTGTGACCACACTCTACTTCGAGATCTTCCGAATCACTTCACCTCCATTCAAAGTGAAGATGTATCATGTTTGCGACTTCATGTCATATTGATCAGTCTAAAAACTAGCATATGTATATCCTATGATGACTCATTCCTCATCTCCTCCATAAACCAAGAACATATCCTTAGTACGCATTAGATACTTTAGGATAGTCTTGAATTCCATCCAATTGTGTTCACCTAGGTCAGCTTGATATCTGCATACCACACTCAATGTGTAGGCAACATCCAACCTAGTACATAGCATGGAATACATGACTGACCCAATCAATGATGTGTATAGAGTCCTTTCCAGTATATTTATTTTATAATGTGTTTGAGGACACATTTTCTTGGAAAGATGAATGCCATGTGATGCTGGAAACAATCCCCTCTTGGATTGTTCCATACTGAATCTCTTCAGTATCTTATCAATGTATGTACTTTGACTGAGTACCAACAATATCTTAGATCTTTTACGATGGATCTTGATCCTAAGAATATATGTTTCCTCTCCCAAGTCCTTCATGGAGAAGCATTGATTCAACCATTCCTTAACAAAATGTAAGATTGGTATCTCGTTTCTAATAAGTGATATGTCATCAACATATACTATTAGGAAAATGACTGCACTCCCACTAAACCGTTTGTAGACACAAGGCTGAAATTAAATTCTTGATAAAACCAAATTATATTACAGATTCATCAAAATGAATGTTTGATGACCTGAATTCTTTCTTTAATCCATTAATGGATTTCTACAACTAACATACCTTATTGGAATCCATTGGAATCAGAAACCCTTCAGGTTTTTTCATGTGGACATCTTATCGAAGGTTCCCATTATGGAATGATATTTTGAAATTCATTTTCCAAATCTCATAGTCATGGTAAGCCACAATGACAAGTAGAATAATGTTGGATTTCATCATTGAAACTGGTAAAAAGGTTTCATCATAGTTAATTCCTTAACACTGTTTGAACCCTTTTGGAACTAGTCGTACCTTATAGGTACTAAATTTTCCTTGCCTGTATAGTTTCTTCTTGAATACCCATTTTCAACCAACAGTATTTACATCAACTAGAAGATCTACAAAAATCTAGACTTGGTTTTGGTACATGGAATCCATTTCAGAATTCAAGAATTCCTGCCACTTGCCAATGTTTGTGCCGCTTACTACTTCCTTTTAGGTTATAGGATCATTATTATCAACTAATAATGAGTCACAATCCTCAGTAACTAGAAATTTTTACTGTTCTGGTTTTCTAACCTCTCTTGTACTCCTACGTAGTACTTGTATCTTTGGAACCGATTCTTCTTCCATGGGGCTTTGTTGAATCTGTTCATGTACCAACTCTTGTGTACCTTGAGCCTCGACTTCATCAAAGTCTATCTTCCTCTCACTATCTCTTTTGGATATGTTCTCCCTCTCAAGGAATATTGAATTTCTTTACACTATAACATTTTTTATGAGGGGTTGTATAGGTAATATCCCCTTGTTTCCTTGGGGTATCCTATAAAGCTACACTTTGTGCCTCAAGGTGTGAGTTTGTCACTAGAAGAGGCCTTCACAAATGCTTCACTACACCACACAAGTAAATTCTATAACATGAATTTTCTTCCACTCCAGAACTCATATGGAACACCATTTATCGATTTAGTTGATACTTGGTTTAGTATGTGTGACGCTATTTTTAGCTTGTACCCCCAAAAGGATAATGGAAGACTTGCATGACTCATCATTAATCTCACCATGTCCAACAAGGTGCGGTTTCTACTTTCACTTACACTATTTCATTGAGGTGTGTATGGAGGAGTGAGTTTTTATAGGATCCCAAAATCCCGTAATTAATCAATGAAGTCCTGATTAAGATATTCCCCACCTCGGTCTGAGTAAAGTTTCTTAATCTTCTTACCAAGATGGTTCTCAACTTCATTCTTGTATTCCTTGAACTTATCAAAGATATCTGACTTGTACCCCATTAATTATATATATTCTTATCTACTAAAATAATCAGTAAAAGTTATGAAGTATGAGTATGCACCCCTTGCTTTAACTAGAAACGGTCCACACACATTGGTATGAACCTATTCAAGAAGCTCTTTAGCCCTTTCACCTTTCCCACCAAATGGGGCTATGGTCATTTTTCCTTGTAAACATGCATGACATAAGTAATGTAGTTTTAGTTCAAAAGAATCTAAATATCCATCTTGATGTAACTTTGTCAATCATTTCTCATTTACATGACCTAGCCGGTGATGCCAAAGTTGGGTGTGTTATGAGTCATGTGAAGTATCATTGTCATCGATTTCCATTACTTGGTTTGCATAATCCAACACATAAAGACCATTGAATAAATGTGCCCAACCAAAACAAATCCTATATTTATAAAATAAGAAACATTCATTCCCAAACTTGAAAGAAAATCCACATATATCTAGTCTGGATACATAAATTATGTTTTTGGTTACAGACCAAGATCTTCCTAGTTGGGAACACGAGGTGGTAGTACCTGATAGCTACAACAACAAGTCTGGATCCGTTGGATGTTCGTAGATCTACCCCCTCGATCAATATTATTTAATCTATTTGGTTCCTGTATTTGGATATATATGTGAGCACCACAATATGTATCTAATACCCAATTTTTCAAAATTGATAGATTTCATTCGATAAAAAACACACCTAAAGCTTCCCCTCGCTTCTTAATATGGGTGCAGTTCATCTTCCAATGAACCTTCTTTCCACATGTGAAACAAACACCCTCATGGTCTCTTTACTCACCTTTGATCTTCCTTTTCTTGGAAGGTCGTGAAGATACTTTGGGCTTAAATCTATTCTCCTTCCCTTTCCTCTTATTCACCATAAGGACAGAAGGCTTTTTTCACTTCATATCTTTGTCCACTTGGAGAATGAGGATAAGAAGATCATATAGAGACTTCTCAATGTTTTTCATATTGAAATTGACAACAAAGTTAGAGAACCTATGAGGGAGTGAAGTGAGAATGAGATTGGTGCCCAGGTTTTCAGGGGGTTTAAACCCCAAAACCTTCAGGCACCCAATATAGATGATGATCTTGACTACATGAGGCCCAGATAGAGAGCCTTCTCCAAGTTTACTATGAAAGAGTGCCTTTGAGATCTCAAACATTTCCTGTCTTGCTCTCTCATGGTAAGGACCACAGAGGTTCTCGAGCATGCTATAGAAATCCATGTTTTCATGAGACTTTATGAGATCACTAGACATTGATGATAACAACAAATATTAAATGTCGACCGTGCCGTTCATATGTTTATCATAGACCAGGAAATACTCATCACTCACCTCTTTGGCAAGTGGATCAGGTAATGCTGACTCCAGCACGTAGTAATTATGTTCATGGTGTAGGATAACCCGAAGGCGTCTAAAAAATTCTTGGAATTTATTGCTGGTGAGGATGTTCTCTTTATCTAGAATTGATCGTAAGGATAGTGTGGTTGAGGAGCTTTTCATTTTTATTCTACAATTAAAAGAGTAAATCATTAGTACTTTCAGGATTACATTTTATGAGAAATAATAAATCTTATTAAGTCTCCCACTATTTTATCAAGTCTCAATGGCCCTCACCATTGAACACGGAATGTTTAGTTTCCATGAAATTCTATTGGTAAGGATCCATATTCCCCTTCACATAACCCCAACAAGGGTTGGTCAATCTATTAGAATATATTTAGGTAGGTAGGTCTTTGCCAACTAGGGACTTGAAACTCCTTGATCTTTTGAGTGAACTCCCCAATCCTGAAATCATGACTTTGGATTTCCTCAACTCTTGTATCCAATATTACACCAAGTCTATCAAGGGAAACTCTTCTTGATGTAATATGGTTATGTAAACTTGAAACCTTTCATAAGGGCTTCCTATATAAAAGTATGTTTCCCAACAAGGGTTGGTCAAACACATAGTTTTATTTAATTTTTTCCTTAATCATGTAACATAAAGCTTGATCTAACATTATATTTTATTTGAGGGATATTTATCTCTTATGAATGAATTTATTATTATCATTATCACATGTCTGTTAATATTAAGTGGAACTTACTTAAGTGATTAACCATGACTTGATAATATTTACGCATAAGTCTGGTTTATTTTAGTTCCATATTGCATGCTTGTTTAATTCATTAAGTATGTGATCATGACAACACATCCATAATGATAAACCAAGCAACTGAAAGAAATAAAATAAAGTAAATTGCATGATCATGAGATTTTCTAATGGTTATTTTATCTGGATATTGATAAACTAACCCTGAACTAGGTTAGAAACACCTTGAACCTTTTGGGATTGTGTTTACAGCTTCCACCTATCCACCTCTGTATCTCCTGGGATTGGTTTTTTCTTAGATCTAGCTTGAACCACCTCCACTAGATTGGGAGTTCTACCCTCTACATATTCCTTTTTCAAACTCACATGTAGGTGGGGGGTAAAAAGGGGTTTTACAAAAAATAATCATTGGTCATGCATGCCCTATATATTAATGAGGAGAAGGCTCGCAGGACAAAAAAATAATTTAAATAAATAAATTAAAAGAAACCACCCACATAAAAAGTTTTGGTATAACTCATGATCATCCATACATACAATGATATTTAAGCATAAATAAAACTAGCATTCAATTCTTTAATCATTATTGTTTAAGATAAATCACGCTCAAATCAATTAATTATCATATTTAATTAATAAATCATTTTATCTTAAATTATTTTATGAATTTCCTTAAGATTATCATCCATCATAATTTTAAACAAATGAATTCATTTAAAATTATATTTTTACGTAACTTGTACCTTGGAGGAAAACCGGTGAATTCCTATTCATAACTACCCAATGAGTAGAAATGAACATTACACAGATGTTAAATTAAACACATATATAAAACACATATCACGTGTTATGATTAAGCTTTATGCATGCATGATGGAACACATATCAAGGGTTTTTATAATATAATAATAAATTTTAATAATTCTGTGTAATTTCGATGATTACACAACGTGTAGTTCAAACTACATGGCGTGTACTATTGTTCACCGTCCATCTAAAGCACACGCCCAAGGAAACGATATGTGAGTGTAATTTGGAAATATTTAGAGTACACAATGTGTTCAGTGGGCCACACATCATGTAGTTCCTTGTTACATAGTCTCCATCCGGGAAAGCAATGTACAGGGTACACAGTCCAACCATAACCCAAAGGGACTACACGCCGTGTCCATTGGGCCACATAACGTGTAATCTGGAAACCATGTGCCACCTATTTCTGGCCAACACATAGAGTCATTAAGACTTATACAAACTCTAATGACTCATCTTGGTTTGGTGGACCAGAACCGGTGCATTGAACCTTGTCTACACGACATGTACTGCAGAATACACATCGTGTGATCTGGTGTTGTATGACCATGAACCTTTGGAACCTCCGAATGAGATCATATGTATTATTTTAATCAAAATTAAAATAAAAGATTGATTATATAAGGTGAGTGAGAAATGAAAGATTATGAACATATATCGAGATCCAGATTTGTAGAACGACTAACTTGAATTGAAACAACTAAATTATTAAATGTGTACATAATCAACAAAATATTTAAATAATTATAAACTATCATGTAACCTCTATGATACCACTTGTAGGTTCCAGGCATAGAAGAATCGTGGTTGGGATGAAACCAAACTTTTATTTTTTTACCATGATCAATGATTATTCTGGGATCAATACGATGATGAACTCCAGCCTCCATAGAATATAATCAAACATTTAGATAAAGAAAGAAGAGGCCCAAAACCTTTAGAGAGGATATTTCACATCATGTTTATAATTAATTTAATTAATTTCATAAAGAAAATAATATATGGATCTTCTATATTTTCTTCGTTGATGATGCTGATCATTTGGAATTACCCTTCCGAGTTATCTTTGTGTGCTTGCAAGGATACAAAATAGAATCTCTCTAGAGGTGTTCCACATGTGCTCTGATGGCCTCCGATCGACACTGCTCGTTCTCTGGGTGCTAGCGCGGAGAAGCAGGTGTCTTGTGTCGGTCGTTCTTGATCGCTTGTTCTTTGGTCTTGAAGAACGACTCTTGTTCTTGAGAGAGGAGAGAAGAGGATTTGAGAGAGAAGTTGTTTGGATCAATAATTCTCAATTCACCAAGCACATGGTGTTATATATGGAACAATAAGCGTACTTGTCTATTTATATACATGGAATTTCTGTTACAATATTTAATTTTATAGAAGAAATTAAATACATTCATGAATCTAGAGAAAACTCATGCTTTTAATAATAATAACACGTCATTATTTATGGTGCACCAACTTGCACAAAATGAATTATAAATAAAATTATACGTCACAAAATAATAGCTACATTATTTTAATTTGTGCCAACTAGTTACATAGTTATTTATCATCTTGAAAATAATTATTTTACTACTGGACCGGCCATGGTCCACTCAAAATCCACTTCCATTTATTGAACACCCGAATAAATAAATAATCTATTATCTTAAATAAATATTTTATTTACAATCTAGTAAATAAATATTTATTAAATGTTAAATAAAATAAATAAATAAATTATACACATAATCTAGTGAATGAATATTTATTTAATTTATGCAATCATTATAACATGAATAAAATTATTCAAATGTCTTGAGAATAATATTAATTAATTAAATTCAAATAGAATTTAATAGAGACCACCAAAAACACTTAGTGTGTGACCCTCTAGGATTCTTTCTCGTTGGCATTAGGAGGGCTTGCCTAAAGTCCAAAAGTACTATCTAGAAACGGTTCAAGGCACCCAAGAGAAAGAACATAAAGTCACAACAACGACATCCACATACGAACACTCACTGTGTAATATAATCTTTTTGTCTCAATATCTCATCAAGAAGGTTTCATGATTGTTTCATCAACTTTTATGTTTGATACGTCGTTCATTGACTACCTGAAATAAACTCATTGTTACAGCATGGACATGGAATTTCACACGATGGTTCTATTTCAATCAAAGGGCAGAGATATCAAAATCCCTAAATGGAAGGGATAAATCCTTCCTCGAATTATCCATTAATGACATGCCACTCATGATGTACCCAATGTACCCTACTTCCTGCCAACTGTATGAGTGACAATTTTCATCAGTAAATCAAAGTGCGTAAGTCGTGACACGTATTAATGATAATCTTAAAGTCTAAGGATCATTACACATGCTCACATATAGAAATATCTGATGACACCAAAAAATGTGGAATTCCTATAAGCAGGTCTGTTCTCATAGTCTCATATCTTGTATATTACCAAGTGCAAACTTCATTAGAGGAAGTATCATCTAATTATGAGTACTCGTACCTGAGGGTCTGCATGCTATGTGTCCCATAATAGTATGTCATCGAACTGCAGAACTATATCTTAAGAATATTGTTATATCATTTGAAGGTTCTCATCATAGAGGGAAACTACCATGACCTTATCAATGAAAAAAATACTCTAGGACATTATAACATTATAGTCATTCAGAACAATGAAAAATATGTAATAATAAATTAAATATCCATGTAAGCAAAGTAAAACCAGTTAGTTCTTGGACGCACACTCTTACACTGGTGTCATCGGATATTACTTTCTACGAGTGTGTGTAATGATCCTTTGACTTAAAGATTATCATTAATATGTGTCATGACTTGCGCACATTGATTTACTGATGAAAACCATCACATAGACAGTTGGTGGGAAGTAGGGTGTGTTGGGTGCATCATGAGTGACATGTTATTAATGGATAAGTCGAGTAAGAATCTATCTCTTTAATTTATGGAAGTTGATATATCATCCCTTTGATTGAAATAGAACTCTCATCAGAAATTCCATGGCCATGGTGTAACGAAGAGTTTATTTTAGGTTGTCAAAGAACGACATATCAAGCACAAAGGTTAATGACACTATCATGAAACCTGATTGATGTGATATTGTGACAAATGGATTAGACTAAACAGTGATCATTCATATGTGGATGTCATTTTTGTGGATTTAAATTCTTTCTCTTGGGTGCCTTGACCCATTTCTATACAGTTTTATTGGACTTTTGGAAAACCCACCTAATTCCAAAAAGAACGAATCCTAGAGGGTCACACACTAAGTGTTTCTTGTGGTCTCGGTTAAATTCTATTTGATTTTAATTAATAAATATTATTATCAATACAATGGAATAATTTTCTTCATGTTTAAATGATTGCATAACATAAATAAATTTTTATTCACTGGATTGTGGGTAATATATATTTATTTATTTTATTAAACATTTAATAAATATTTATTTACTAGTTTGTAAATAAAATATTTATTTAAGAGAATAAATTATTTATTTTTTGATTCATGTGTTCAATAAATTGAAGTGGAGTTCAAGAGGACCATGTTCAATCTGGTAGTAAAATAATTATTTGCAAGATGATAAATAATTATTTAACTAGTTAGCACAAATTAAAATAACGCTGCTATTATTTTGTGACGCAAAATTTTATTGATAATTTTGTTTTGTGCAATTTGACACACCATAAATAATGAGGCGACATTATTATTAATATCACGAGTTTTCTCTAAGGTTATGAATGTATTTAAGTGCTGTTACACAACTAAATATTGTAACTGAAGCCCCATATCGATAAATATACAAAAACATCTATTATGCCATGTACCTAACCGCACACCCGGTGAATTGAGAATTGTTGAGCTAAAAAATTTCTCTCTCGAATCCTCTTACCACCCCTCTCAAAAACAAGAGACGTTCTTCAAGGCCAATGAACAAGCGATCAAGAACGGCCGACACAAGTCACTCGATTCTCCATACTAGCACCCGGAGAATGAGCGGTGTCGATCAGAGGCCATCAGAGCACATGTGGATCACCTCTAGAGGGATTCTAGTTTATATCCTTACAAGGGCAACGAGATAATCCATAAGGGTCATTCCAGGTGATCAATATAATAAATAAATAAAATACATAAGATCCAAGTATTATTTTCTTTATAAAATTAATTAAACTAATTATAAACATGATGTGCAATATCCTCTCTAATTATTTCAGGCCTATTCTTTCTTTATCTAAATATTTTATTATATTCCATGGATAATGGTATTCATTGTGATATTGATCTCATAATAATCATTGATCATGTTAAAAATCAAATATGGGTGCTGCCCCAACCATGCTTCCACTGCGCCCGGAACCTACAAGTGGTATCAGATCGGTTACATCATAGTTTATAATTATTTAAATATTTATTTGATGATTTACATATTTAATAATTTAGTTATTTCAATTCAATTTAATCGTTATACAAATATGAATCTCGATATTTGTTCCTCCTCTTTCATTTCTTGTTTATCTTACAGAAATGATCTTTTCTTTTAATTTTTATTGAAATAAAAAATAGGATCTTATCTAGAGGTTACAAAGGTTCCTGGAATTACAAGACAAGAACACATAGTGTGTATTTGGTAGTACATGCCATGTAACCAAGGTTCAATGCACTAGGTCTGGCCTGCCAAACTAAGCCATTTCATTTGAGTTTTTCTAAGTCTTAATGACTCCATGTGTTGACCAGGAATAGGTGGAAGGCAGTTTTTGGGTTACAAGCTGTGTGCCCCACAAGACATGATGTGTAGTCCCTTCGGGTTAGGTTTGGACTGTGTACCATGTACATGGATTTACCGATAGGAGACCATGTAAAGAGTAACTACACAGTGTGTGACCTATTAGACATGTCATGTACTCTAAAGATTTCCAAAGTACACTCACACGCCATTTCCCTGGGTGTGTACTTCAGATAGACGATGAAAAAATAGTGCACTCCGTGTAGTTGGAACTACACGCTGTGTACTTATCCAAATAACATAGATTTATTGAAATTCATTATTATATTATACAAATCATTGAGATGTGTACCATCATACAGGATTAAAGTTGAGGCACAACACGTGATATTCATTTTATATATATGTGTTTAATTTAACATTTTCATAATGTTCATTTCTACTCATTGGGTAGTTATTAATAGAAATTCACTAGGTTTCCTCCAAGGAAAATGTTACGTAAAAAGATAATTTTAAATGAATTTATTTTTTTGAAATTGAGGTGGATTAGAATATCAAGTAAATTCAGAAAAGGGTTTAAGATAAAGGGATTGATTAATTAAAGATGATAATTAGTTGATTTGAGCGTGATTTATCTTAAACAAGAATGATTAAATAATTGAATGATTGTTTTATTTATGCATAAATATCATTGCATGTATAGATGATCATGTGATAGACCAAGAATATTTTATGTGGATGATTTCTTTTAATTTATTTATTTAAATTAAATTTGTTGGCATGTGAGGTTTCTCATCATTAATATGTAGAGCCTGCATGCCCAATGTTTCTTTTATGTAAAAACCCTTTTTACCCGACCTACATGTGAGTTAAAAAAATTAATATGTAATGGATGGAACTCCCAAGCTAGTGGAGGAGGTTCAAGTTGGAGTTGATACAAAACCAATCCCATGAGATACAGAGGTGGACAGGTGGAAAATTGTAAACACAAACCCAAAAGGTTCAAGATGTTTCTCCCCTAGGTTAGGGTTAGTTTATCATCCACTATATAAACCAACCATTAGAAAATCTCATGATCATTCTCATTATTTTATTTCTATCATCTTCATGGTTTATCATTATGGATGTGTTTTCACGATTACATAATTAATGAATTAAACAAGCATGGAAGATAGAACTAAAATAAACCAGACTTATGCATAAATATTATCAAGACATGGTTAATCCCTTATGTATGTTCCACTTAATATTAACAAGATTGTGATAATTATAATAAGAACTTCACTTATAAGAGATAAAAATCCCTAAAATAAAATATTATGTCAGATCAAGCCTTCCGTTACTTGATTAAATAAAAAACTAAATAAAACTATGTGTTTGACCAACCCTCATTGGGACACTTACTTTTATATAGTAAGCACTTGTGAAATGTTTTGGGTCGAATTAACCATATTACATCAAGAGGAGTCGCCCTTGCTAGAATTGGTGTAATATTGGAGGAAAGAGTTAAGGAAATCCAAAGTCATGATTTCAGGATTGGGGAGTCCACTCAACAGATAAAGGAGCTACAAGCCCACAGTTGGCAAATAAATTCCTACTGAAATAACTTATAATAGCTTGACCAACCCTTTTTGGGTTTATTCAAAAGGGAATATGGATCCTTTCCACTAGAATGTCCTGGAAACTAGACATTCTGAGTTCAATGATGAGGGTTATTGGGACTTGATAAAATAACGAGAGACTTAATAAAAAATTATTATTTCTCATAAAATGTAATCGATAAAGTATTGATGATCTTTTCTTTAAATTGTAGAATAAAAATGACAAGCTCGTCAACCAAACTATCCCTGTGATCAATTCTGAATAAAGACAACATCCTCACCAGTAGTAACTTCCAAGAATGGGTTAGAATCCTTCGAGTTATCCTACTCCATGAACGGAAGTCTTATGTGATAGAGTCAGCATTACATGATTCTCCTACCAAAGAGGCGAGTGAGGAGTATTTCATAGTCTATGAGAAATATATGAACGACACGGTCGACATTCAATGTTTGATGATGTCATCAATGTCTAGTTGGCTCATGAAGTCTCATGAAAACATGGATTCTTATAGAATGCTTGAGCACCTCCGTGGTATTACCAGGAGAGAGCAAGAAAGGAATGGTTTGAGATATCTAAAGAACTCTTTCAGAGTAATCTTGTAGAAGTTTCCCCATGTGGGCATCATGTATTCATGCTCATTGGCTACATTGAGAGCCTGAAGGTTATAGGATTTAAACTCCCCAAAGACCTAGGCACCGATCTCATTCTCGCATCACTCCCTTAGAGATTTTGTAAATTTGTTGTTAATTTTAATATGAACAATATTGAGAAGTCTTTATCTGATCTTCTTATACTCATTCTCCAAGTGGACAAAGATATGAAGTGCGAAAATCCTTCTATCCTTATGGTGAATGAGAGGAGAGGAAAGGTGAAGATCTTTAAGCCCAAAGATTCTTCACGACCTTACAAGAAAAGGAAGATCAATGGGGAGGTAAGGGAACATGAGGTTGTTTATTTCGCATGAGGAAAGAAGGGACACTAGAAGAAGAACTTCACCTAGCCTAAGAAGTAAGGGAAAGTTTCAGGTGTGTTTGTTATAAAATTAAATCTATCTGTTTCAACAAATTGGGTATTAGATACAGATTTTGGTTCTCACATATGTATCCAAATACAGGAACCAAGTAGATTCGGGAATCTTGACCAAGGAGAGGTAGATCTATTAATATCCAACGAAGCCTGACTTATTGATGTAGCTCTCAGGGACTACCACCTCACGATGTCAACATGGATGATCTTAGATTTAAAGGTATGTTATTATGTTTCTTATGTTACTAAAAACATTATTTATATATCTAGATTCGATACAGATGGATTTTTTTTCATTTTTGGAAATTAATGATTCTTCTTTTACAAAGATATCATATTTTTTGGTTGGGAGCACTTATAAAACGGTCTTTACATGTTGTATTACACAAACCAAGTAATGGAAATCGATAACAAAGATACTTCACATGACTCATACCACACCCAACTTTGGAATCACCAGCTAAGTCATGTAAATGAGAAATGCTTGACAAAGTTACATTAATATGGATATTTATATTCTTTTTAACTAAAACCACTTGGTGTATGTCATGCATATTTACAAGGAAAAATGACCAAATCCCCATTTAGTGGGAAAGGTTAAAGGGATAAATAACTTCTTAAATTAGTTCATATCGATGTGTATGGAGCATTTTCAGTTGAAGCAAGGGAGGGTACTCATACTTCATAACTTTTACTGATTATTTTAGTTGATATGGATATATCTACTTAGTGAGGTATAAGTCAGATTCTTTTTATAAATTCAAAGAATACAAGAATTAAGTTGAGAACCATATTGGTAAGAAGATTAAGAAACTCTGCTCAGACCGAGGTGGAGAATATCTTAATAAATGCTTCATTGATTACTTATAGAAGTTTGGGATCCTATCCCAACTCACTCTTCCATACACACTAATTATCCAATAAAAACATATATTTTAATTACATTTTAATGGTATTAAATGTTCATTTTTTGATCTTATGGGCCTGAGTTAGTGCATTTTCATTATGAACATCTACTCTCATCATTTGTGCACTTCATGCCTAATATACACCAATTTAGGCCCAATGAGTCATCTGATTCTAAGGAATGTAATTATCAATATTTTAATTTTATATTTTTGGAACTATATCTAAACTTAAATGTGAACATTTTTCATTCAGATATCAATGGATGATTCATAAACGATGATAGAGATATTTGGAGATGAATGGAAGAAATTCTAGAGAAGGCAGATTGGACACCAGCCCACTTAAGAGACTGTGGGGCCCAACATAAGGCCTAATGAATCCAAACATTTGTGGTATGATAGAAGAAATGTTTTTTAACAAATCCCTCTTCATGAGATAAGGCTAATTCGGCCTCTATGGTGGTCATTAAGGCGGCCCAAGTTAGAGATACAATTCTGGGCCAGATTCTGCGGCCCAAAAAAACAGCCCATTAAGCTGATCATATCTCCAACTATATACCTCCAAATGGGCCCAAATTTTTCAGGAGGTTAGGAGACATCTGGGGATCCATTTGATTTATATATGTCCCACTCTGATTCGGCCATCTATAAGGTCATAAAAGCTCTTCGGTTCGGTTGATGAAATCTGGCTGCCACCTAGGGTCAAATGTGGAAAAGTATAAGTTCCACAAGCTTTCCACCACCCTAGGCCTACCATAATCAAGTGGTATGATTTGTACTATTGGAGGATCTACACAAGGCTTTCAAAATTCATATTTAAGGTAGTGGTGGTGGAATAGTTGAGTATCTTGGATGCTTTGTTCAATTGTAATGTTATGCTGCAATTTTGTTGTCTCAAATTTGTCTTTCAGCTGTAAGTTGTTCAATTCACTTTAGTTTCTTAATAAAAGTTCTTCTTATAATCTTATTCTATTGTTCTTCATATCACTTTGATACCGTTGGATCAAGGTGTGAATTTATTCACACAAAACCTTGTGAAATTATTCACACAACGGTGGAGTGATCATTTTATTTTTGTTGTTTTCATTACTTCTCCATTTCCTCCCTCATGAGTCTACTTTCCGCTTCCATTGAAACCATGGGATCAATGGAGAGCTAAACCACTTATGGGTTGATACAAGGGAGTAGAAAGGGTCTGGATTAGATTTTATTTATCACCTCATTAATGTATAATCACTTCTGTAATTGAGATTTTTATTTGATGATTTTTAAACTCTATCGTCATTGTTGAATTTAAGGCCACACACTTCAAGTGCTAATACGAACCTTTACCTTGAAGTGCTCAAAAATTTGATCCTTAAAGTGTATAGGTGATTAGTATTAAAGGGTGTAGGCATTAAACCAGTAAGTGATGATGTTGTTTTATCTCCTTAAATGAACCCATCTCAAATATAAGAAATTGAAATCATTAAAAAGGAAATACGTCCAATCCACCCCGAGTGATAAACTAGGATCAACTCAATATTTTAAATTGAATTCACTTAAGTCTCTTAGAGTTCCTTTAAACCCATATAAAATCAACCCAAGTTTGACACTTCATAGCCAAAAACATTCCATAGAATGTACGTGTCTATAGGTTACTTCTTAGGTCTCTGAGGATTCGATAACCCAAGCTAAACTACCAGGACCGTCTTACCTTCTTCTCTTGGGTAAATTTGATCGAGAATATAATTTTGGTGCCATTTCCGGGGACCCAATTAAGTTACCTAAACACCCATTCTATTCTCCCCCATTTCTTCTTTTCTCATCCAAATTCTCTTATCTTGTCCCTTTCTTGTTTTTTTTTCTTTTGGCGCATGTCCGCCTACACCTGCGATCAATCAAACCATCTAATTAGGGTGGATAGTCCTGGGATTGGAGAGTCAAGTACACCAAGGGAACTCTTTCCATTATATCCTAATCTTACTAACACCCTCGAGTCAAAAATGGATCCCATTTAAATGGAATGTCTTCAAAGAAACCAACTCATAAACCCGAGTGGGAACCAAAATGGAAACTCAAATGAGACAGCCCCAAACTTGGGGAATGTGATGGATCAAACCATGAATGACTACCTCACACCTTCCTGGACCAATGCCCCCTCATTCATTAGACACAATTCCCTAGGATATGCCAACTACATCTTTAAACCCCATGTCCTAACCCACCATCCCATATTCCATGGAATGGATTTCGAGATGCCATACCTACACATTAAGGAGTTCAATGACATTGTAGAAACCATGTGTCCCCCACATCAACTAGAATCATCTAAGATGAGGCTATTTCTTTTTTCTTTAAATAATCGAGCTAAAAATTGGCTAAAAAATTTGAGACCATCATCCATCAACTCTTGGGACCAACTACAAAGAGAATTCTATAAAAAATACTTTCCCCACTACAAAACAATTGCACTTAAAAAGAGCATCCAAAACTTTTTTGAAAAAGAGGGAGAGTCATTATATGAAACATGGGAGAGGTTCAAAGACACAATAAACATGGTTCCACACCATGGTTTTTCTATTCCTAAACAAGTGAGAATTTTCTATGAAGGGTTGAGTCCAGGGAATAAACAATTCATTGACATGATGTATAATGGAACCTTTAAAAACAAAGCCCCAAATGATGCTTACGAGTATCTAGAAATCCATTCTGAACAAAACCAAACATGGGGAACTTCACCTTATTCTGAAAAGCCACAAAGAACTACTGGAATTCATACACTTAGAGAAGAATAAAGCCTTAGGGCTAAACTCGCAGCACTCTCTAGGAAGGTTGAGGAGATAGACCTTAGGAAAGTCCATGAAATCCAAACTGTTGACCCTATTTGCACAATTTGTGACAAACATGACCATAAGACAGACAACATCCCAACCATTCCATCCATCAAGGATGTTATCTTAGGAGGACCCCTAGCGGAAGTAAATGATTTGAAATTTCAAAAGCCTCAATACCAAAACACCTTCAACCCAAGGTATAATGACCACCCAGGCTTCCATTGGAAAGATAACCAACAACCTAGCCAACCACAGGGACAAAATCCTTACCCCCATCAGAACTACCAATCCCATAACCAGTTCCAAACCCAACCTATCCAATACCAACAGCCACTGGTCCATTTTCAACAAACCATCCCACTTCCAAAATATCCCCCCGGGATAAACCAATCTTCTCAAGTACCCACCCAAACAGTTCCACAAAGCCTACTAGAAAAACTGTGCAAACAAATGGAGAGGATGAACTCAAAAGTCTCTTCCCTAAAACAAGAACTTCAAACCATAAAAACTGGAAAGGCACCCATGCCTACTCAGGCGATGCCATCCTCAACTTCAAGGGGAGAGTCAAGTTGTGCTCAAACAACTCATGAACAACTAAAGGCTATGACTGTTTTAAGAAGTGGGAAATCAATTGAGAAACCTGAACAACTAATTCAGAACCCACCTGAAGATTCAAACATGGATGAAAATTCAAATGAACCACAAGATCAAACTGAGGAAACTGATAACATTTTCAAGGAAACAACTCTTCAACAAACAACCCCAAAACCGGCACCATTTCCTCAATGCATGAGGGGGAAACCCAAGCCTGAACTGAGGGAAACATTGAGGGAAATATTTTCACAAGTCAAGTTGAACATACCCCTTCTCGATGCAATCCAAACCATACCTGCCTACTCAAAGTACCTTAAGGACTTGTGCACTTTTAAAAGAAAATTTTCACATAAAAACCAAGTCCTTTTGGCTGCTAATGTGAGTACCACCATTCAAGGGACCATTCCTCCCAAGTTGAAAGACCCAGGTTTCCCTTACATCAATGTTGAACTAGGAGAAAGAAAAGTTGCCAAGGCCTTGTGTGATCTAGGTGCTAGTGTCAATATCACCCCCTATGTCGTGTACTGCCAGTTAGGCCTAGAAAAACTCCAACCCACATCTATCACACTTCAACTTGCTGATCGTAGCATTAGGGTTCCAAAGGGGATTTTAAAGGATGTTCTGGTAAAGGTTGAAAACATAATCTACCATGCTGACTTCATTGTCCTTGACAACCATCCAAACTTAGGAAATAAGGAACAAACCCCAATCATCCTTGGTCGTCCTTTCCTTGCAACAATCAACTCTGTTATCCGAGTCTGAAATGGGAACATGACCATCACCTTTGGGAACATGAGCCTATACATGAACATCTATAATGCAAGCTCACAAATAGGAGATGATGAGGAAATTCATGAAGTAAACATGATAGGAAGCATTGATAATGAATCCATGGAACATCAAGGAATATTTGATGAAGGTTTAAGTCAGGATGAGATTGATTTTTTTTGTTCATATGAAGTAAGTTTATCTCCTTGGCTTGAATCATTTTCAAATTTCTCTTATGATGAAGTCTTAGGTCCAACAATCAGTTAAACCTTTCAAGAAACAACTTTCATGGAGACCACTCCAAATTCCTTCCCTAAATCTGATCAAGCCAATCTAGTAGCAAAATCTTCTACATGTGGGGAATCAATCCTTTCTGAAACTCTAAAAAAAGAAATTGAACATGATCCAATGTCCCAATCTTCTGTTGAAATTCTGAACCAACCTGATCTTGAATTGAAGGAACTTCCTGCTACACTCATGTATGCTTTCTTAGGGGACAATCAAACACATCCTATTGTCATTTATTCTTCTCTTGAATCCAATCATGAAAGGATGCTTCTAGATCTCCTTAGGAAGCATAAGAAATCCGTTGGTTGGACCCTTTCTGATATTCCTAGGATTAGCCCACTTGTTGGGACTCATAGTATTTTTATGGAATCTAATTAAAAGCCATGTCGTCAACCTCAACGACGACTCAATACTAATCTCATGGAGGTAGTAAGGAAGGAACTTCTGAAATTGGTAAA
This sequence comes from Viscum album, assembly GCA_963277665.1. Lineage (NCBI taxonomy): Eukaryota > Viridiplantae > Streptophyta > Magnoliopsida > Santalales > Viscaceae > Viscum > Viscum album. Next base: position 1,810,952,660 of record OY728155.1, read on the forward strand.
AGCTGGTATCGTATATCCCATAGCTGAGAGTGAGTGGGTGAGCCCAATCCAAGTAGTTCCAAAAAAGGCCGGAATCACAGTGATAACTAATGAGGATGGAGAGATTCTTCCAACAAGGGTGAGTAGTGGATGGAGGGTCTGTATTGACTATAGGAAGCTAAAATCATTCACCAAGAAGGACCATTTCCCCTTACCATTCATTGACCAAGTCCTTGAGAGAGTGGTAGGTCATGTCTTCTACTATTTCTTAGATGGGTACTCAGGGTATAATCAAATTGAGGTCTCCCTAGAGGATCAAGGGAAGACTACATTCACATGTCCATTTGGAACCTTTGCTTTCAAACGCATGCCCTTCGGGTTATGCAATGCCCCTGGAACCTTCCAGCGGTGCATGATGGGAATCTTCTCAGACATGGTAGGGGATTTTCTATAGGTCTTCATGGATGACTTCTCTGTGTTTGGGGATACATTTGAGGGATGTATTCAGAATGTGGAGAGAGTCTTGTCAAGATGTGAAGAAAAGAATCTGTTCCTAAATTGGGAAAATTCCATTTCATGGTTAAAGAGGGACTAGTTTTAGGCCATCTGGTCTCAGGTAGGGGGATTGAAGTTGATAAAGACAAGGTTGACATCATTCATCACCTTCCATCACCCAAAACTATCAAGTAAGTGAGGTCTTTCTTAGGACATGCTAGTTTCTATAGAAGATTCATCAAGGACTTTAGTTCAATATCATGTCCCCTTTGTGCTCTCCTAGTAAAGGATGCTCCATTTGTTTGGACATAAATCTGTGAGGGTTCATTCTCAACCCTCAAATCCTCTCTCACCTATCCTCCCATTATCAAATCTCCAAATTGGAACCTTACTTTTGAACATATGTGTGATGCAAGTGACTTTGCTGTTGGAGCTGTGTTAGAACAATGTTGTGATAAAAATCCTTATGTCATTGCTTATGCAAGAAAATACTTAAATGATGCCCAAATCAACTACACCACCACTGAAAATGAGTTACTTACTATTGTGTTTTCCTTAGAGAAGTTTATGTCCTACCTCTTAGGATCCCCCATCACTGTGTTCACTGACCATTCTGCACTAAAATAACTCTTCCAAAAACAAGATGCTAAGGCTAGACTGATTAGGTGGGTCCATCTCTTACAAGAATTTAACCTCACAATCAAGGATAAAAAGGGAGTTGAAAACGTTGTAGCTGATCACCTCTCTAGGATGGAATTCAAAGACAACTAAAATCACCTTTCTATGTCTGATTCATTTCCTGATAAACACCTATACTCTATGAGTGACTTCCCTTGGTATGCTGACATAGCCAATTTCTTAGTTACAGGAGTCATTCCAAAATTCTTAGGGACTCAATCTTGAAGGAAATTCCATTCTGATGTTAGACACTACGTGTTTGATGATCCATACCTCTATAAGTTCTGCCCTGACCAAGTCATTAGGAGGTGTGTTCCAGAATTTGAACAAGAGTCAGTCCTTAAATTCTTTCATAGTGAGGCATGTGGAGGTCACTTTTCCTCTAAGAAAACATCTGATAAGATTCTTCAATGTGGTCTCTTATGGACCACCCTCTCAAGGGACTCCTACACATTTTGTCAAATCTGTCCTAGGTGTCAACAAGTAGGGTCCATCACAAAAAGGAATCAAATGCCACTCACTCCCATATTAGTGGTTGAAATTTTTGACTGTTGGGGAATTGATTCCATGGGTCCCTTCCCAAACTCTCAGGGATACCTCTACATACTCTTAGCTATTGATTATGTCTCAAAATGGGTTGAGGCCATTCCCACTAAGTCCAATGATCATCAAGTTGTGATTCGATTTCTGAAAGAGAACATTTTTTCAAGATTTGGAATTCCTAGGGCTATAATCAGTGATCAAGGAACCCATTTTTGCAACCGTCCATTCTCTTCACTCATGTATAAGTATGGTATTTCTCATAAAGTGTCCACTACATACCATCCTCAAACCAATGGTTAGGCTGAGTTAGTTAATAGGGAGATTAAGCAAATTCCTGAAAAAACTGTCAACCCATTTAGGAAAGATTGGTCTGAGAAACTCTTAGATGCTCATTAGGCCTGTAGAACTGCATATAAAACCATTTTAGGAATTTCCCCATATAGGTTGGTTTATGGTAAAGCATGAAATTTTCTAGTGGAGATTAAACATAAGGCCTTTTGGGAAATTAAGAAAATGGATTATGATCTCTCATTGGCCGGAACAAAAAGGAAATTAGATCTCAATGAACTGGAGGAACTAAGGATGGAGGCGTATGAAAATTCAAGGATCAATAAAGCTAGAGTTCAAGCCTACCAATATAGGAATATCAAGGTCAAACATTTTGAACCAGGAAAACATGTGCTCTTTTATAGTTCAAAACTTCATTTACACCCGGGAAGGTTAAGGTCTAGATGGTCAGGTCCTTTCATAGTGCATCATGTATACCCCCATGGGGCAGTAGAGATTCAAGATCCCAGTAGTGGTCACATTTTCAAGGTCAATGGTCAAAGTTTAAAAAAATTCATTGAATCATTCAATAAACATGAAATAGATGTTGAGTTAATTGAGCCAATCTATGAACCATGAAAAAATTGATAAATTTAGGATCTATGTCGGGCTAACAATGTTAAACAAAGCGCTGCATGGGAGGCAACCCATGGTTTTTATGTTTCTAATCTTTCTGAATCATCTTTATTTTTCAAATAAGATTAATTAATGATTTTTATATTTAAAAATTAAAAAAATTGACTTTTGACATGTTCTTCAATTATTAGTATGGATGGGTACGAAAGGGGAGAACCATATTCATCTGTGTCACGTGGTGTGATCCTTGAGTAATACCTTACCCAGAAATTTAAAAAGAAGTCAATGTATCATCAGTTTATTTTGTTGTATTTTTATTATTTTATAGGTTAAGATAAAATAATAAAAATAAAAATAATAATATAATAATTAAAAAAGGGGACATGCCATAGGCCGTGGGGCAAACCCCGTCACAACCGGCGAAGCCGCGGGGACTCGAACCTGGGACCGAAGGGAGACAGGGGCGCGCGCTTACCACTTACCTACGGCTTAATGTGCTTACTTATTCTATAATTTTTATATATATACTTATATTTTACTTATATATATATATATTGTTTTGTTTTTTTTTGTTTGTTTTCCTTTTTCCACTAGGGAACTTTGCAAGAAACATGGATATCAAAGGACTAAATTCGAGCGACAAGAACTTCAAACTTCAACCACCAGGTGACTTCATTCCATGATCCTCGTATTTCAATTTACTTATTCAACTCACCTTTTATTCCACTACCCCATTCTAAATTTTATTTTTACGAAACTAGGGATAGTTTCATTCTATGTTGGGGGGTGTGGAAACAAAATGTTTGTTTAAAAAAACAGTGATAAAAAAAGAAGTAAAATTCAATTATCATTCATATAATAACATCTTTTCTCACATTAAAACTACATAGAAAATAACTTTTATGTCCTTGACTCTTAATTTAATTCATGATTAAGTTTAAAAGCATTGATTTTGGATGTTTGGTTGTCCAATGAAAATTTTCATCATTTTTATTTTCATCCATTACATCAAAATGACACAATGCACATCCTCTAGACTGTGGGGAACTAATTTGAATTTTTGGGGTCCCATAATAAATAGAATAGGCTGGTTTTATTTTTATGAATAATATTATTATTCAAAAAAATATATAAAAAAATATATAAAAAATAATAAATAAAAATAAATAAAAATTGCGTGTAGAGCAATGGATTGACAAAATGCGAGGATTTAGGCACTTGGGGATCGTGACTCCAGAGTTTTCTAGCCCTAAGTTTTTCAATCTATCTCTATTTATGGTAATATGACTTTGTTTTTGATTAAGTTAACTCGAGACGATGCCCGAGTATGTGGGCTTCACTTGGTGCCCTAAGGCCTTTGAGTCTAGGAGTCATTGGCAAAGTCTTGCTACATGGGTTAATTTGATTAACTGCAATCTCAATTACTATAGAAATATTAATAAAAATCCAAAAAAAATAAGAATAAAGAATAATCATATTAGGATTTAATGTGATTCCACCCAGCGCTTCCATGATTTCCCCCTTGAATGAAAATGAACCCCCATATCTATTGTGATTCACAACACATCATTACACCTAATTGAGTTGGATGAAGTATGATGATGGATTTGATAAAAGGAATGGTCTTGGGATTTGGATCTTCTTCTAAATTCATCTTGTTTTAAATTATCTTGATAGGTTATAAAAATATATTTGTGTGCAGTTTACATTGTGAGCACTGTTTGTTATAATATGTTTGAAGAAATGAATTCAAATAAAATCATTGAATTATTTGCTCGGGACTAGCAAATATCAAGTTGGGGGTGTGATTATCCAATAAAAACATATATTTTAATTACATTTTAATGGTATTAAATGTTCATTTTTTGATCTTATGAGCCTGAGTTAGTGCATTTTCTTTATGAACATCCATTCTCATCATTTGTGCACTTCATGCCTAATATACACCAATTTAGGCCCAATGAGTCATCTGATTATAAGGAATGTAATTATCAATATTTTAATTTGATATTTTGGGAACTATATCTACACTTAAATTTTAACATTTTTCATTCAGGGATCAATTGATGATTCATAAACGATGATGGAGATATTTGGAGATGAATGGAAGCAATTCTAGAGAAGGAAGATTGGACACCAGCCCACTTATGAGACTGTGGGGCCCAACATACAGGCCCAATGAATCCCAAATTTTGTCAGATGATAGAAGAAATGTTTAGAAACAAATCACTATTCAGAAGATAAGGCTAATTCGGCCTCTATGGTGGCAATTAAGGCATCCCAATTTAGAGATACAATTCTAGGACAGATTCTGCGGCCCAGAAAAACAGCCCATTAAGCTCTTCATATCTCCGAATATATAACTCCAAATGGGCCCAAATTTTACATGCGGTTAGGAGAAATCTGGGGATATATTAGTTTCTTCTATGTCCCACTCAGATTCGGCCATCTAGAAGGTTATCAAAGCATGTCTGTTCGGTGGATGAAATCTGGATGCCACCTCGGGTCAAATGTGGAAAAGTCTAAGTTCCACAAGCTTTTAACCACCATAGGCCTACCATAATCAAGTGGGATGCTTTTTAATATTGGAGGCTCTACCCAAGGCTTCCAAAATTCCTATTTAATGCAGTGGTGGTGGAGGAGTTGAGGATCATGGATGCTTTGTTTAATTGTAATGTTATGCTTCAATTTTGTTGTCTCAAATTTGTCTTTCACATGTAAGTTGTTTAATTCACTTTAGTTTCTTAATAAAAGTTCTTCTTCTACTCTTATTCTGTTGTTCTTAATATCACTTTGATACCGTTGGATCAAGGTGTTAATTTATTCACACCAAACCTTGTGAAATTATTCACACAACGGTGGAGTGATCATTTTATTTTTGTTGTTTTCTTTACTTCTCCATTTCCTCCCTCATGAGTCTACTTTCCGCTTCCATTGAAACCATGGGATCAATGGAGGGATAACCCACTTATGGGTTGATCCAAGGGAGTAGAAAGGGGCTGTATTGGATGTTATTTATCACCTCATTAATGTATAATCACTTCTTTAATTGTGATTTTTATTTGATGATTTTTAAACTCCATCATCCTTGTTGAATTTAAGGCCACACACTTCAAGTGCTAATACGAAAATTTACCTTGAAGTGCTCAAAACATTGATCCTTCAAGTGTATAGGTGATTTGTATTAAAGGTTTTAGGAATTAAACCAGTAAGTGATGATGTTTTTTATCTCCTTAAATGAACCCATCTCAAATATAAGAAATTGAAATCATTAAAAAGGAAATACGTCCAATCCACCCCGAGTGATAACCTATGATCAACTCATTATTTTAAATTGAATTAACTTAAGTATCTTAGAGTTCCTTTAAACCCATCTAAAATCAACCCAAGTTGGCCACTTCATAGCCAAAAAACAGTCCATATAATGTACGTGTCTATAGGTTACTTCTTAGTTCTCTGAGGGTTCAACAACCCAAGCTAAACTACAAGGACCGTCTTACCTTCTTATCTTGGGTAAATTTGAGCGAGAATCACACACCCTAGTGGAATGGTGTGAGAGAAAGGAGGAACCACACCCTGTTGGACATGGTGAGATCAATGATGAGTCATGCGAGTCTTCCATTATCCTTTTGGGGATATTAGTTACAAACAACGATGCACATAATAAACATTGTACCAACTAAATCAATAAATGGTATTTCATACGAGTTATGGAGTAGAAAGAAAGCCATATTATCAAATTTACATGTGTGGGGAAGCGATGAATTTGTTAAGGCCTCTTGAGGTAACAAAATTTCACCCCGAGGCACGAAGTGTACCTTTATAGGATACCCTAGGGAAACAAGGGGATATTACCTATACAACCCCTTAGAAAAAGGATATATTGTCAAGACACACCATATTCCTTGAGAGGGAGCACATATCCATAAGGGATAGTGGGAGAGAGATAGACTTCAATGAAGTTGAGGCTCAAGGTACACTAGAGTTGGTACATGAAAAAATTCCACAAAGCCCTGTAGAAGAAAGAACTATTCAAGAGACACATGAGCTGAGTAGGAGTAAAAGAGAGGTTAGAGAACTAGAATGGTACAATTTTCTAATTATCAAGGATGGTGACTCATTATTAGTTGATAATAATGATCCTCTAACCTACAAGGAATCAACAAGTGGCACATTTTTTTCCAAGTGGCAAGAAGCCCTGAATTCTAAAATGGATTCCATGTACAAAAACCATGTCTGGATTTTGGTAGATCCTCCAGTTGATGTAAAGACTATTTCCTTCAAATGGGTATTCAAGATGAAATTGGACATGGAAGGACAAGTCAGTGCATATAAAGCAGGACTAGTTGCAAAAGGGTTCAAATAAAATCAAGGAATTAACTACGACAAAACCTTTTCACCAGTTGAAATTCTCAAATACATCAAAATTCTATTGTCCATTGCTGCTTACCATGACTGAGATTTGGAGAATGGATGTAAAAACAACGTTCCTTAACTGGAACCTTTAGGAAGATGTCTACATGACAAAAACTGTAGGGTTTATGACTCTAAAGGATTCCAATAAGGTATTCGAGTCGCAGAAATCCATTTATGGATTAAATCAAGAATCCAGGTCATGAAACATTCATTTTTATGAAGTCATAATGAAATTTGGTTTTATGAAAAATGAATGTGATCCTTGTATCTATAAATAGTTTATGGGGAGTGCAATCATTTTCTGAATAGTATATATTGATGAAATATTACTTATTGGAAATGAGATACCAGTCTTACAATTTGTTAAGGAATAGGTGAATCAATGCCTCTCCATGAAGGACTTGGGAAAAGAAGCATATATTCTTGGGATCAAGATCCATCGTGATAGATCCAAGATATTTTTGGGCATAAGTTAAAGTACATACATCGATAAGATACTGAAGAGACTCAGTATGGAACAATCCAAGAGGGGATTGTTGCCAGTGTCACATGTCATTCATATTTCCATGAAAATGTGTCCTCAAATACATGAAGAAAGTAAGTTAATGGAAATGACTCCATACGCATCAGGGATTTGGTCAGTTATGTATGTCATGCTATGTAATAGGCTAGATGTTTCCTCACTACAACATAAATCTCCTTTAGCGGCAATTTACAAAACTGTCATGAAACCTTTTCTTAAAAGGGTTTCGTGGCGGTTTATTAAAAACCACTTCCAAACCCATTTAGTTTTTAACAGTCGCGACACTCCCCCCCCCCCACTTGAGCCAATGCGCCTTCTCCCCCTGACCCCATCGAGCCCCAACCCTAGGTCCTCTCCCCTCCCTTGCCGTCAGTGACCTTGCCACTTGTCGCCGCTGAACCCCCTTCTCCCCTCGAAACTCACGATGCCACCTTCTCCCCCCGACCCCATAGAGTTCCTACACTAGGTCATAACCCCTCCCCTAACATTGGTGGTTTTCATAGTGGCAGGTATGGGTTTTCATGTTTTTTTCTTTGGATGTTTGTGTATTAGCCTTTTCATTCCGAATATTATTTATAATTTATCTTGTATATGGGATATTGTTTTTCATTTTATGTACGGATTATGTGATGGTTTTGTTTATGAGTTTTTTATTAATTTTATTGTTTTATACTCTTCTTGGTTCTTTCACTATTAAGAAAACTGTTTATTTTTGTGCATGGATGTCTGATATACAGATCAGTCATACCGGATTTTTAGGTGGAGTCTGTGATGTTGTTATTTATATTCTGATGTAAAAACCATTCCCATTAGTTTCATTTTGATGCCCAAGAACAAGTTTTAATCTTATGGGGATTAGTAATTCCCTTCAATCCTTGTTGTTATCTTTGTCGGGTGGTGGGTTGGATCAACTCGAGTTAATTCATGGAAATCACCAATTTACTCTAAATCTTCTTTTTCAATGTTATCTATTTCATGGATATAAATATTTGAGATTAATTCCTTCTGATTGGTATATTTTTAGTATTCTATAAACCCAAACAGATAATTCCACTTATTATTACAAATAAATAAATATTAAATTAATCTATGTAACTACTTCCTCCACTAAATATTTCTTCTTATTAACTAGTGGTATAATTCCACTAATTTCAGTGCTTGATATCCCATGTTATAAACCAGATTAAACATGACATCATTTATTCTCTTAGTTAAGTCTTGGAAACATTTTTTTATTCTAGAATAATCCTTTTTATGTAATTATTGATTCAACAAGTGATTTTACTTTAGCATGGAAATTCTAGATCAGGTTTTGAAAAAAAAGTGGTTTCTTAACACCACTTGGTGAGTGAGGATCAGCCATGACACATTTTGATCATATTTTATATCAAATGAGACTTGAAATAATTATTACATCAATTATTTCATGCATTTATTGGATTTAATCTAATCTTCTTTAAGCTGAATAACATGTACTTTATTAGCACATCCACCCCATGGATCATATATCCCCCTAAATATTGTGCCACTTCAAACAATGGTTAGAATTATTTAATTTAATGGGAGAGGGGAACCTCCAACTTTCTTAAGTTGATTTATTTGGTTGGACTTTTTTCACTCACCCTAATCTCCCAATTTAATTCTAATCCTTTGTGGTGGTACTACTATAGATGACTCCACTAGTAAAAATTTCTTCACCAATGTTAAATTTAAAATCTTCTATGTCCTAGTCATTGGTCTTCAACCCAGTTGTGGGAGTAATCCTAATTTTTTATATTTCCTCCATTTATGAACTATACACCATCCATGAACTCTTTGTTATGAGTATTTTTCTATTCAAGGATAATTCCACCAGTCTTATTCTCATGCTTTATAGTTTTGTAAATGAGACAACCTAAGCATTTTTCTTACAATCCTTCCTTAAATTCCATCAAGAACACTTTTTCCATTTCAATATAGGGTGAATCTAATAAATTCATGCTCCTTTATTTCATAGGTGAGATAGATTCCCCCATTTTCTTCATCCTCGAAATTTAATGCTTCTTTAGTTTAAATTTTATTTTTCATAGTGTTTAGATTAATATTTTCATTGCTTGTTTATTAATTTTCATACTAAAATGTTATAACTGGTACTCCAAGTCCCTATAACTACATCATCAATGATAGGGATAGAAAATTTTTCATTTAAATTTGACTATCTTCAATATATAGAAACCATCAATTATTTCCAAATTCCCTCAGGGGTACATTTCTTGTGTAGGAGTTATGAAAATTTAGGCCATACATATTCAATATAGGGGGTCCCAATTTAACATCATGTATTGTGGGGATTCAAAATAACAAGATCCAAATTGTGTTTGTGAATTAATGTATTGATTAAATAGGATTCAATATGTTGAACCATCACCGATCATGAAAAAACCATGTTAAAATGTATATTGCCTAAGAAAATACTCACTATCTTCTTGTTTCTTCAAGTGATTTTGTAATCAAATGTGTATAAGCATACACATGCATGCAAATATGTACTTTGGTTTTCTAGTGGGTTATTTACCATATGTATTTTTATAGGAAAACCTTAAGTAACATATTTATATATTTTTTTCAACTAGTATATATGAATATCTTTCCTTATTTAGCAATAGTTATGTGTTTTAATTTTTTTTTAATATTTTGAAGCCACATTGTTATATACATGGATAAAATCTGGATCACATTACCATGGAACACACCTCAGTATATTATGGGTTTGAATTAGTTTTTAGATTTTTCAATTTCCAATCGATCCCTTGAAGGGAGAATAAGATTTCCATGTCCTAAATGTAAATTTAGAATATGGTTAAAGAGATATGAAGTTTATGAACATTTAATATTGAATCAACTCCCTAGTCAAAGTTTGCGTTGGATTTGGCATGGAGAATTGAACATTACTGAAAGGTTGAGCACTGATGTCAATCCAAATAATGACCTCCCAACTTCGTTGAAAATGGAAAATTAAATGAAAAACCTTATAAAAGATGCATTCGCCACTCACTACTGGAAATTCGGGCTATAGCCACGGTTCTAAACGGTGGCTATAGGCCCTTAAACCGTGGATATAGGTAATAGCCACATTTGGAGAAACTGTGGCTAAGTTTTGCATGGCTATAGGCCCAGTCCAATAGCCACGGTTCCAAACCGTGGCATTAACTCTATAGCCACGGTTCAAACCATGGATATAGAGTTAAATCCACGGTTCAAACCGTGGCTGTATACCTAATGCAACAGTTTGAACCGTGGCTATACTAAAGGCCGGACATGCTTTATTTCCATGGTATAAAACCATGTCAATAGGTCTATAGACACAGTTAAAAACCATGGCAATAAACCAATAGCCACGGTTTAAAACCGTGGCTCTAGGGTCTCGAAATCCATAAAACAAATACCCCCAACCCCCACGACACCCCCTGGAAACCCCATGGACACCCCCCTGGACACCCCCTAGACACCCCCTGGACACCCCCCTGGACACCTCCTGTACCCCTCCCCTATGCCCTGCAGACCCCCCCTACTGGACAGCCCTCCCCCCTGCTGGACAGCCCTCCCCCCTGCTGGACAGCCCTCCCCCCTACTGGACAGCCCTCCCCCCCGCACCGCCTGGACAGCCCCCTTGCACCCCCATGCCCCCCTAGACATCCCCCTTTCACCCCTGGACATCCCCTTGAACACCCCCCTGCACCTCACTAGACTGCCCCCCCCCCCCCCCCGGACAGCCCCCTTGCACCCCACAAGACAACAGTAAGGCAAAGAGCTGAATGATTCCAGTTTTTCACGGTCTGAAAAAGAAATTTCAGCAAAGGGTTGATGTGAAGGAACAATATGTCCCTGGGCTGCAATTTATTCCACTTGATGATGAAGTGACAATTCAGAACATGCTGCCAGGTACAATTGATTGTCGCAGATTAGGGAAGTTTGTCTTACATTCTGCTCTCGAGGGCCAAGCTGTACGAACTCTCTTGATGGGGTTGGAGCCTAGTAATAAGTCATCACTGGAGCCTAGACCATGTGTTGAAGATTCAAAAATTTGTGGTGCAAGAGTTCAAAGGAAAGGAGATGATTCAGAGGCTGAGTATGGAGACGGACGAGGAAAACCTTTTTTATTTGCAGTAAACATTCTATAAGTGTGCCTTAGAAGTTTACAGACGGGTTCTTTTCCTTGGTTAGCAGTTGCATGGCAATTATACAGAGCTGTTGTTCACTACTTGGTACCTGGCTGGGTGAATGCTGTTGTTCAGCCCTACACCGAACCACAGCACCCCCTGCCCCTGCCCAGTCCCCTCCCCCCCTGCTACTTTCCCCCCCTCCCCCTGCTAGTTCCCCCCTCTCCCCTTCCAGTCCTGCCCCCCCAAACCCCCCAGGACAGACCCCCCCGACCCTGGACACCCCCCCAACTGCCATCCCCCCACCCAGGACAGACCCCCCCCCCCCCAGACCCTTGACACCCCCACCCAACTTCACTCCCCCATGAACCCTTGCACACCAGCATTCCCCCCCAACCTCAGCCTGCCCCCTCCCACTGTTGGACACCCCTCCCCCCTACTGGACACCCCTCCCCCCTGCTGGACAGCCCTCCCCCCTGCTAGACAGCCCCCCTGCTGGACAGCTCTCCCCCTGCTGGACAGCCCTCCCCCTGGCAGACAGCCCCCCCTGCCAGACACCCCTCCCCCCACCCCTCCCCCTGCTGGACAACCCTTCCCCCTTGCTGGACATCCCCCCCTCCCCCCAGCACCCCCTGAACATGCACCCCCCTTCCCCCTGCCCCCTCCACCCTCCCCCTGCCCCCTGCCCCCTACACCCCTACCCCCTGCACCCCTGCACCCCCTCCCCCCTGCCCCCCCTGCACCCCCAACACGCCCCACCCCCGCACCCCCCCTGACCTTGCCCCCATCCCCCTGCCCCCATCCCCCTACCCCCCTCCCCCCAGCACCCCCTGTACCTGCACCCCCTATAGTACATATACATGACTGGGTATTTGGATCCCTCTCACTCAAGCCAGGTGCAATACATATACATGTCTGGGATCGGAAATTCAACCCATATGAAATTGGTAAGACCTCATTTCAGGTATGGGTTAAAATCTATGGCTTAAACTGGGTTTTATGGCATCCTTGAATTCTATATGACATTGAATTAGCTGTTGGAGTTCCAGTTAAGATGGATCGAGAAACTGAAGTAGCTCGATTTGGCCATTATGCTAGATGTCTAATTGAAATAGACCTTTGATCCACATTAGTAGAAAAAGTTTATTTATCTACTGATGAAGAGGATCTGAAACTTGGTGGAATTTGAGAACATACCAAAATTTTGCCCAGATTGTAAGGTCATTGATCATGAGGTTAAAAACTGCAGAAGATCTGTTATTTTCACCCTTTGTTCTCATCGAGGACATGATCATAAATCATGTTCCAAACAGGAATTGGAGAGGAAAACAATACAAAGAAATAAAGCTTGCACCTCTGGTTCTGACAACCCTGTTAATAGGCAGTTTCCTGAGCCTGTTAATCAAGGGATGGTTGTTTATTACTCCAAGAATGATAATGAGAAGGTCTGTACGCCCAGCCATAAAACATGGGCTAACATTGTGGAATACGTTGTGGATCCTGCACCTATTCTCCCTATTACTAGTACTATCCATTCCTATGCTCAAGTGGTTTCTCAAAGCAAGGAACCCAGGCCCCCTTCACTGTGTCAATCTGATTCTGCTCAGATTGACACTAGTAAGGAGGTTTCCTCCTTGGATGGTGTGGCCAATGAAAGTCTCATGGCACAAGATTTACTTTATGATGCCTCTAGTGATGCATCTAGTGCACAGGTAAACATAAATCTGAAGGAAGATGGACAAGACACAGTGAAGGAGGTGGATATTGTTAATAAACAAAAACAGCCTGCCTCTGTTTCTCATTTTTTTTTGAATCTTGGAAAGTGTAGTGTGGGATTCCTGCTTCTGCTGACCATTCTATTGATGCAAAAGCTGCTACACCTGGTTCTGAAGAAGTAAGTATACTTCTAGGGGAGCCTTCTCCTGATCAGACTACTTCTTCTAGTGTGCAGGTGGTGTCAAAATCAAATACAACAAAACAGATTGCTGAACAGCCCCGCCCCCTGCCGGACACCCCTCCCCCCTGCCGGATAGCCCGCCCCCCTGCCTGACAGCCCGCCCCCTGCCGGACAGCCCTCCCCCTGCTAGATAGCCCTGCCCCCTGTCTGGACACCCCTCCCCCCTGCTGGACACCCCTCCCCCCTACTGGACAGCCCTCCCCCTGCTGGACAGCCCTCCCCCCTGCTGGACAGCCCCGCCCCCTGCTAGATAGCCTTCCCCCCTACCGGACACCCCTCCCCCCTGCCAGACACCCCTCCCCCCTGCTGGACACCCCTCCCCCCTGCTGGACAGACCTACCCCCTGCTGGACAACCCCTCCACCTGCCTACACAGCCCCTCCCCCTGCACCCAGCCCTATATCAAGCCCCCACCCCCTACACCCAGCCCTATATCCAGCCCCCCCCCCCCACTGGACCCCCTAGACACCACATGGAAAGACCCCTCAGGACAGCCCCCCCAAGACCCTGGACACCCCAGGACAGACCCCCCCCCCCACCCACTGGACCCCCTAGATAATGGATGGATGTCATGGGATATTGCTAAAAGACCGAATCCGACTGCTGAAATCAGTAGTAAGTAAAAAGAGGTAAATGAAGAAAGATGAATAAAATTTTCCCAATATACTTGGGGGAAATCATGAAGGAAACTAAGTTGGACTGGATTTTAAGTAGGCTGCTCTTGTTTTTCTGAAGTGTCAGGGCTGATTGGGTCTAAAATAAGTGAGTTGGAATAGGAATTTAGATGAGGGCTTCAAATGTTAAGGGGTCTGGTTTAATTGGTTAGAATTGGGTGAGGTTTGGAATGGTTTTAAAGTGGGATTCCTGGAGGAAAATGTGGGGTTGGTGGCTTAGAAGTTGAGAGGTGGGTAGGCCTGATTGGTGGTTAAGTTGTGGATGGGTTGCCTAGGTGGATTGAAAAATGGTGGGGGACTGGCAAGGAGTTCATAGTGGCTAAATTGAATTGGGATCTTGGAATTGTATTAGGGATTGAGTTTGGATTTTTTTAGTGAGAGTGGAAATGGCCCTGGAATAGCTGGTTTGATTTTGGTGGGTTGGCCGTGGGATTTTTATAGTGCATCGAAAAAGAGTCACTAGTAGGGCTTGGTTTGGTGTGAAATTCAGTCAAATGGTTGTGGGAACCATCATGGAAGCAACTACCAAATACAGACCAGATCTAGTCTCCTCTACAGTGAAGGCCCTTCATGGAAACTCTTCAAGAAAACCAGGTCTCCAGTTGCATCTTTGTCCATAACAAACAAGCCTTGTTTGCATAGGCCCAAACAGACCTCCCTTTTCCAGCTTGTGGGGGAATTGTGGGAACTCTAGCATGAAATAGGCCCTCAGAATAGAACAAACTCTTTGGAATTGCATCAAACAGATTGTTTTCAGCCTTTAAAACTCAAATTGGCATTGATCATCCTCCTCCAATGAGTGCTACATGAGATGAGGGAATTATGGAAGGAATTTCATCTAAAACAGCCAAAAGCAGACATTGAATTTCCATCACAATAGGTTGATCCAGTTCAGACGACATGTGCAGAGGATGAGGATGATCTGGTTCAGAAAACATGTGAAGAGGATGAGGAAAAATAAGAATTACCGAACAAATATTATGTGATACATGTACAATAAAATATGGCATAAAATTCCAAACCAATGTTTTCAGTTGAATTGAGCCTTTGTACCACCTTCTATGCACGTTTTGTGGAAATATGGATGAGAGGTAGTGATGAGAGGAGATATAGTTTAGGAATGAGGAAATAAGAAAAATTATAGAGCTAACCATTCAATGTTTCTCTAAGGAGGAGTAACCGCAGCAGGGTGTCGTCCTGGAGCAGGGCCAAATCACGGCGTGACCGCAGCGTGACCACAGCGTGACCGTGGCGTGACCGCGGCGTGACCGCGGCGTGACCGAGGCGTGACCACGGCGTGACCACGGCGTGACCGCGGCGTGACCGCGGCGTGACCACGGTGTGACCGCAGCGTGTTGGCCCGATCCAGCGACATCCGCAGGGCAGCATCTTCCGGCTAGGAGCGAAGGGATCGGGAGGAGGTTGGAATGCGGGTGGAAGGGGGCTGGTTGCAAGTGTTGGGGGGATTGTGCGGGCATATTCGAAGGTTGAAGGGGGGCTGTTGCGGGCTGGAATGCCGATGGTAGCGGGCTGAAATGAAGGTGGAAGGGGGATGGTGTGGGCTGGATGTGGCTGGAGCAGGGACAAATCACGGCGTGACTGGGGCGTGACCGCGGCTTGACCGCGGCGTGACCGTGGCGTGACCGCGGCGTGACCGCGGTGTGACCGTGGCGTGACCGTGGCGTGACTGCAGCGTGACCGCAGCGTGTTGGCCTGATCCAGCGACATCCGCGGGGTAGCATCTTCCGGCCAGGAGCGAAGGGAGCGGGAGGAGGCTGGAATGCGGGTGGAAGGGGGCTGGTTGCAGGTGTTGGGGGGATGGTGCGGGCTGATTCAAAGGTGGTGGGGGGGGGGGGGGCTATTGCGGGATGGAATGCTGGTGGCAGCGGGCTGAAATGAATGTAGAAGGGGGCTGGTGTGGGATGGATGTGGCTGGAGCAGGGCCAAATCACGGCGTGACCGCGGCGTGACCGCAGGGTGGGTGTTGCGGGCAGGGGGGATGTTCAGACATAAATACACCGACCGAGACGCTCGGATAAAGCAAGACTCCATTGCTCGGATAGAGGCGATCTAGCAATACTTCCACATGCAGTAACTATCAGAAGGTTATAATCATAGTTGAAATGGTTCAAGATAACCCGACACAGTATGAGAATTTTAATGTAAAACAACCAAATGAGGGGGTCGTGCAATGACACAAATGGGCAGAGTGAGAATATCGGATTGATCAACGGATGGAGTACACTCTAATCAGAGGAAAGAATATGCGCTGTGAGAATACAATATGCAATGGAGGATCATCGGATGGTCCCATAAAATTGTACGCTAAGTAGACACCCTATGATCAGACGATTCAGGTATAACATACCTGGTAGTAGAAAATTTGAAAGACTATGATATGAATCTACATACACAAGAGTTGGAGCACCAAAAAAATGAAACTACTGATGATCATTTGATAATAATACAATTGAGCTGAGTAATAAATACAATAAACCAGCTAATAATCATATAAATCCTTTGAAAGTATAGAGAATAGTTGATGTTCAATGTATAAAGAATGATATGTTAGATTTGGATGCATGGAGAAATTAAATTGCATAAGGTAAAATTATATTTTTCATTAAGAGAATATTTTGAAAAGCACATTTACAATTTTGTAATTTGAATAAAGAATTTAGAGTACATAAAACAAAAAGCATGATGGAATAAGTTATTACATACCGTTAGGTACAATGATGACATTAATATAGTACCTGAGTCAGTTGTTTGGGATCTTGCACCAGAAGAGGCACCCTATAAGCAGATAAACGGTAATGTCAAATTGAATGACTACTCATATATTGAACATAGGTGGCTGAAAGAATAAAAATGGAATAAGCCTTACCCAAATCGTGAACTCATTGTTTTCTATGGTGGTGGATAGAACCGGTCTTATCATAAGAAACCACCTATAAGAAAACAGTGGGAAAAGAAATGAGATATAACAACTTCTTATATATATGTGATCAGTGTGTCAACTGTAGATAGAAAAAAAGTACACATTTTACACGATTTAGGTAATTATACAAATTTTCCAAAGATTAAATCATCTTAAAAAATGAAGAAAAATGGATTCTTGAAGCTACTAGATTGAACAACCTTCAATTACAGTAAATACCTGACTATAGAGACTTTGAGAGAGCTTCCCAAGCAGGATTTTCAGCATGAAAAAATAATAGGGACCATCCTCAATCAGGATCATTCCGAAAACCAATGAAGAGTGTAGCCCTTAACTTCTGCAATACCATAAACTACTTAATAACTAGACAATTCATAACTAAATATTAGAATAATACATGAATGTTTGAAGAAAGGGACTGAAAAAAAGGAATAAACACTTACATAAAACTATATGGTTCCAAGTGTAGAAGTAAAGAAAATAGATGACACGAGAACTCATCCAACCATTCAGAAATTTGGATCATTGGCATGAATGATAAACCATCATTATCATCTTCCGGGCAGCTATCTCTAACAATGCTCAAATGAAACAGAAGTTTTCTTCTCCATGTAAAAGCACATATATCATGTTTTTTTATGAAAGCTAGTTCTTACATTGGAAAATATGGAACCAATAAATTTCATGGTTTCCAATGTTTTAGGAGGATCATTGGAATCCATACCAAGCAAGGAATTGGATAATGAAATTGTCCAGAGATCAATGTATGCATCAGCAACAACAGAATCATCTAACTTTGCATAAGAATTAGACAAGGAAGAGAAGAAATATGATCTCCCAAAAAAGGCCACTCATGTTACATGAGTTTTCAACTGGTGATTGGTTGTAATATATGAGAAGCTAAATGGCTACGATTTCCAATGTATGGATTTAAAATAACATGAAAAACTCATTTAACTCTTAGATAATTGAATATGGAAGAATTTTGAAAGGATAATCAGGAATATCCCACTACTAAAAGACCACCTTGGAGAGGTGGGTTACATTCCTTCTATTTGTCCTTTGACATATTTATAGACCTAGTCCCCATTGGCAGAGAAAAATATGAGTAATTCATTTTATCTTTCTAGTTGACCCTCCCTATCTTACTCTTCACATACATGGATACATATAATCCTAAACCTCGTCCTCTAAATCACCTAAAAAGTGGAAAGAACATTGGACACCCCTCCCCCCTGCAGCCCCCACCCCCTGTAAAGCCCCCCTAGATAGCCCCCCTGCAGCCCCCCTTCCCCCTGGACACTGGACACCCCCCTGAACATTGGACTCCCCCCTTGACACCTCCCCCCTGCCTGGACAGCCCCCCCCCCTCCGGGACACCTCCCCCATGCCTGGACACCTCTCCCCCCTACCTGGACAGTCCCCCCCTGCCTGGACAGCACCCCCCTACTGGACACCCCTCCCCCCTGCCTGGACAGCCCCCCCTGCCTGGACAACACCCCCCCTGCTGGACACCCCTCCCCCCTGCTAGACACCCCTCTCCCCTACCTGGACAACACCCCCCTGTAGGACATTGTTATCATACCACTAGATTTATCTCATATGATCATCGATGAATTTATTTCACAATATCAAAGTCATGATGGTCTGCTGAGTACACAGGATAATCTGAATATTTAGAGTTATGCTTTCATGGACTATGACATCATCATATGGAAGAAAAACCAGATTGGACAGTTTAATACTAGAGTTCACTACATGATGGAATGAAACAGCCCAAATAGACCACCAAAATAGCTTATAGACTTTAGATCACCATTCATACATTTATCCAGATTTTTTATTCTCTATAAAATATGAAAAAAAATCAAATTTCAACTCATGATTAGCTTAAAAAATCAGGGTCGCATATTTTTTCTTGTTGATCTATTTACTTCCAGGATAGAGATAATGATCAATACTTATTTTTGAGATATAAATTTGACCGAAAACTATAAGAATATGCTGGATTTCTATTTGGGATGTCATTTAACACTCACCTATAGGTACCCAAGTTGCTTGAGCAGGTCTCCAAGGCTAGATGTAGCGAGCAGGTATAGAATATTCTTCTAGAAATAGTGGAATCATTTTTTTTATTGTGTGTACTACAAGGAATTCAAGGTTGTTCAATAATCAAGAACTAATTTTTCACCTCAGCATGACAGAGCTTCTTATGGATTGAGTCTGACTCAGAAATTGCTTCCAAGACTTTGTAATCAAGAACATGGAATGTCCTATAGAGGTTTATTACTCATTGGATTGAATATCTCAAGAATATCACTCGACTCAATCTAGTTATTTCACCTGAAGAGGTGAATTTCACAACCATTCTCAACTTTAGGAATCAAAGTGATAAATTGGGCATTGAAACCATGGGGATGCACCCCTGAGGTGAAGAAAGAATATACCAGCTTACAAACTTCCACTTTAATGTCATCCCAATACTTTAAATAAAAAGAATTTCCAAATCCATCCAGACTAGGGGCACTACCAGCATTGAAACTGAAGACCGCATCCTTAATCTCAAATTCATGGGGGGTGCTTGTGAGAAAAAGATTATCCTCATCAGAAACCATCGAAGAAACAATACCATCCATTAACGTCCCCTCCATTCCAGGTCCATTGAAAAGCTTAGTGAAATAGTCAAAAACATGTTCAGCGATTGCTTCCTTGTTATGCAAGATGCATTATCCAGTTCTATGAAAAGATAAAGGCCAGTTGGCCCTTAGAATTCATTGAAGATAGTTGAAGAATTTTGTGTTCCTGTCCCCATCCTGAATCCATTTGATTCTGAAAGTTTCCTTTTGAACACCTTCCCGCTTTGTAATAAGAGAGTTCAACCTGGATATAACACCCAATTCTATTGAAATGTCCTGACTAAAATCAGAATTAGTAGCTTCATCTTGAATATGTTGCAGAGTTGACTCGAGAGTGAGGATCTCATTATCCAACCCACTCTAATTGGCCTTGCTCCAAATTCTCAATTGGGACATTAGTAACCTCAACTTGTAAGATAAGGTCGATTCACCCCAGCTACAATACATTCTGAACCAGAAACTTTTAATAAGATTGTCACATTCAGTCTGAAAAGGCCAAGCATTATTGAATCAAAAAGGAAGAGGCATTTGTTGCTCTTTACTCTTGAAACTAACCAGAATTGGATGGTGATCTGAAGAAAATTTAGGAAGAGAAATGCTGGAAATTGAATCACATACATTCAGGAGATAATCTGCTCATCAATGGAAATAACTTCAACCTTTCCGAATGAATAATGAGAAAAAAACCCATAAAAGATCCCCCTAACTAGTGGAACCACTAGCAGAAACCAAATTAAAACCAAATTTGTTAAGTCCAGCAAAGCCTAATGAAAAATAATCTTTAGGTTCAGAAATTCCAAGATGCTTGGGCTTGTGAACCTGAATGTGCCTGTGAAAAGAATTGACTGTCACAGAAATTCCTCACATTCAGATTTTTTATTTTCTCTCTTGTTGTGCCAGTCCCCCCACCCTCCCCACCCCCAGCCCACCTGCACCAGCCCCCCCCCCCCCCTCGCAGCCCACCTGCACCAGCCCCCAACCCCAACCCCCAGCCCCTAGCTGCACTAGTCCACCCCCAGCCCAGCTGCACCAGTCTCCCCCACCATCCCCAGCCCCCTGCACCAGCCCCCCCAGCCACATGCTACCCCCAGCCCCCCTTCCACCCCCCCACCCCCAGCCCACCTCCACCACCACCCCCCCCCCCCCCCCCGCAGCCCACCTGCACCAGCCCCCAACGCCAGCCCCCAACTGCACCAGCCCCCCCCCCCCCCAGCCGCCTGCTACCCCAGCCCACCTTCACCTGTCCCCCCTCCCCAGCCCCCCTGCACTGGCCCAAGGATCCTACATTATTTCACTAAGGGGATACATGGTTTAGACTTGGCTATGCGCAACTCATGCTAAAACATTGTGTGCAATTCAAAATGAACTTAAAATTGTCCTCACGAAGGGAGGTCATACTATTTTCCTCAAACCATGAACCTTAACCATGAAGAGTATGGAAACCTCAAAAACTTCCATGTTCTGACCTGGAACTCCATGGAGATAAAAACCAAAACACTACTTAACCAAATAACAATAAAAGAACTATGCAGTGACATAGGGGCTATCATAAACTCCCCGCCATGATACTTTTCCTCCTAAAATTTACTTGGTCAAAACTAGAGACAAAGGAAAAGAGATGCAAAGGAAAATATAACTAGCACACTGTGACCAGAATTTTTCTAGTACATTGTATCTTTTACTACCTCTCTCAATGTCTCCCAACATTGTGAAAGTCTTACCACTTCCGATCTACATATTCACGTTACACATTAGGGGGTGAAACAAGATAAAACAGAACTAGCATAGTAAACTGCAAATAAGTGAAATCTTGGTGTGAAGTGATGTAAAAGTAAAAAATCTCACATTTTTGTGCCCTATGACACCCCCTAGAAAATGGTTCATGGGATTATAGTATCTTCTCCTCAATACAAAAACATTTCATCAGTTTGTATGATGGATATGTGGCATGGATGTCATTACCAATTAGAGGATTTATTTTTGAAATTGTATACACTTTCTACTAATTTCTATGAAAGGGGAAAATAAAAGCCCCCTGGACAGACCCTGGACACCCCCCACTGCCCTCCCGCACCAGTTGAGAATCACTACATTGCACTGCATCCTGTTGAGACGTAGTGTAAAAATGTTTAACAAAATCAAGTGAAACTGGAAATGCAAATTCTTGGAGAGAACTACAAATAATTCAACGAATATATGAGAAAACATCTGTTGCGAATCACTGCATTGCACTGCATCCTGCAAATTTCAAAATTATAAGAAAGATCCCATATGATAACCTCCTCCCTCATCCCTAAATCGTTATAAATGATAAAACTAATTAATGGAACACAATAGAAAAATATATATTATATATGATATTAACAGACATAAAATAATGAGATGAATCCATCAATGCTTGATAAAATAAAAAACCTCATAAAACTAAAACAATGACCCTAAATAAATTACATATGGTTCCCTAGATCTATATAAAACTATTAAACCATCCCTTTAGTGCCTTTAAATCCACCACATACTGACCTCCTAGATAATTTATATATCCCACTCTACTAGAAATCACTAACTGTTCTTACAATTCGTTTGTAAAAGTAAAATTATAACCGCCACTCCAACCATAATGAAAAATCATTAGAAGATGGCCCATATCTACATGAGTGATACTTCCTAGGGTCAAAATGGAAAACCATCTGAGTGTGTATATTTATTCCACATATAAAAAATGAATCCTTTGACTCTAGAAGAAGGGAATGATAAAGTCTTTCCCTAACTAATTGATCATCATCCACAACTTGTAGAATAATCTCCTTTCCTATTCTTACTTCTACTAGATCATTATGATCCTGTTATCTCCTAATTATTCACCTCAAGTTCAATTTAAATAAAAAGATGCATTTTATATCCTTCATAATTAGGAAGAAAATGTGATAAACCTTTGAAAGTATGTCTAACATCAACCCATACTCAAACCGATGATACATAGAATGCTCATCACCTCCCAAGGTTAGAGAAAATTTCTGCAAATCCGTGAACTGGGAAGAATATTATATAATTCATATGCTTACATACATAAAAATGTGCCTCGGCATCGGAAGAGAGGAGTCGGGGAGGAGGCGTTGGGGAGGAGGCATCCGGGAGGAGGGTTGCGGTGAGGAGGAGGGTCGCGGCGAAGAGCCGTCGGAAGAGCTGAGTCGAGGAGGAGGGTCGCTGCAATGAGGCTTCAGGGGGGAGGGTCGCGTCGGGAAGGAGGGTCGCGGTGAGGAGCCGTCGGGGAGGAGGGTCGGTGAGGAGGGCGCGACGAGGAGGCATCGGGGAGAAGGAGGGTGCGGCGAGGAGTCGTCGGGAAGGAGGAGGGAACGGTGAGGAGGCGTAGGGGAGGAGGAGGGCGCGGTGAGAGGGCAGAGGAGGCGCCCGATGATAATTGGGAGAAAAAAATGGGTTATGATTTTGCCACGGAGAGGGATATGAATCGTGGCGGTAGAAGAGATATAGACACGGACCTATAAAACCGTAGCTATAGGTCCATGGCTATAGCCCAGATTTGTAGTAGTGACTACAGGAGACCAACATCAACATCAAAACATATTAGAAGAATCAGATGAGGGAGATACAAATAGAAATGAGACAAGTTATGTTTTTGAGACAGTAGGACAACCATATCAATATTGTAACATATCGGTGGATCTTCCTCTTGATTATATGGAGACTAATGTAAGAGAAAACTTGACTGAGGAAAATAAGTTTCATGATTTAGTTGATGATGGAAATAAAGAGTTATATAGTGGATTTTGGAAATATTCAAAACTGTCTTTTATTATGAAGTTGTACCATATCAAATGTCTATGTGGAATTACAAATATGGAAATATTCATGATATTGGAATTGTTACATGATTCATTTCTTGAAGAAAACATCCCTGAGTCTTTTTATGATATAAAAAAATTTGTTAACATGATTGGTCTGAATTATACAAAAATACATATGTGTCCCAATGATTGTATGCTTTATTGGCGAGAGGATTCAAGAAGACAGGATTATAGAAAATGTTCTTCTTTGAGATGGCATTCAATGGGTGATGTTGGAAGTCTGAATCAACATACTTTCATGAAGAAGAAGAAAAGAAACACACCTACAAAGGTTTTTCATTACTTTCCGTTAAATCCTTGATAGAAAATATTATTCATGTCATCGAAAACCGTCGAACACATGAAGTGGCATTATATAGATAATAACAATGATGAGTTAATAAGACATCCATGAGATTCACAATCATGGATGAAATTTGATTCATTACATCTATATTTATCAGCTAATCCTTGGAATGTTCGATTAGGATTGGCTACCGATGGATTCAACCCATTTAGGACTTTGAGTACTAGTTATAGCATTTGGCCAGTTGTTTTGATCCCTTACAATCTGCCCCCATGGATGTGTATGAAAAAAACATATTTTATCATTTCGATGAGTATTCCAGAAAACAAAATGTCTATAAATGATATTGATGTATACTTGCAGCCTTTAATTGAATAATTATAGGAGTTGTGGAGCAACGATGTTGAGACATTTGACGCTTCTTCTTCTAAGACAATGTCCAAAATGCATGTTGCTTTAATGTGGAAAATTAGTGACTTCCTTGGGCTTGGGAATTTATCTAGTCAGAACACTTACACGGGTTTGGATTGTCCTATTTTTAACTTTGATTTTGAACCCAAATGACTACCTCACATAAGAAAATGGTGCTTCTTGTTCCATCAATGATTTATCGATGCATCTCATAGATTTCAGATGAACAGATCAAAATTTAACGGTTTCATTGATTGTAGACCACCTACAAAGTTGTAAACCGGTTCTGAAATATTGAAACAACTTGGAAATGTTGAAACATAATTTGGGAAGGTTCATCATTTGAGTGATAGTGGGAAACGAGTTCGAAGTGCAATGCCAAGTGAAATCGGAATGCAATAATGGAAGAAAAAAAGTATATTATTCAAACTTCTGTATTGGGAATTTAATTTGTTGCGATATAATCTTGATGTGATGCATATTGAGAAGAATGTCTATGAAAATTTGATTTTCACACTACTTAATGAGCATGGAAATTGGAAGTATCATTTAAATGCTCACAAATAATTACAAGTAATGAACATAAATCGTGATCTCGGGCCAGATGAGAATGAAAAGTATCCTTCGACAATTTTCGCAATGAAAAATAGGGATAAAGATACATTCTTTTAAATTTTAAAGAATGTTAAGGTATCTGATTGGTACTCAAGTAACATCTCAAGGTGTGTTGACTTGAAGTATCTTAAGTTAAATTGATTGAAAAGTCATGATTCACATATTTTTTACAATAGTTACTACCATTTGCATTGTGTACATTATTACCTGAAAAAATTACTGCTGTTGTACTCCAATTCAGAACATTTTTCAGAAAACTATGTGATAATTCTCTACATCCATTTCAACTTGAAAACCTCTAGGAGAGGTTTTTATTGACCCTTTGTGCAATGGATACGATCTTTCCTCCATTGTTTTTTATTGTAATGATGCATTTAACTGTGCATTTGGTTGAGGATTCTAAATTAGGTGGCCCCGTTCATTATCGACAGATATATCCAATTGAGAGGAACATTATTTATATGTTTTTTAGTTAAGTAAACAATTTTTGGCACTTAATTAAATGCATGATTATGTTAATTTTATTTAATAGATATCTTGGGAATTCAAAATCATACGTGAGAAATAAAGCTCAGCTAGAAGGATATATTGCTGAAGGCTATTTGGCTGAGGAGTGTCTTACCTTTTGTTCTAGATACTTTGATGATATTGAGACAATATTTTATCAAGTTGGACATGTTTACGACACATAGAATCAATCTGAAATACATCAGAAATCAAAAATATTTCCTGCTATTGTAGATCCATTTATTAAAGAGTAAAGATAAAAACAAAGAGACGAATGAGATTTCGAACATGAAATGAGAAATATATAATGAAAGCTATTCATAAAGAGCTTTTAGAATGGTTTCCATGATGTGTAAGTTCATAAATATTGCAATAAATATGAATATTAGTTTGAAACATATATTTTGTAAATCTAATAAAGCATATTTATTTTTTTAGATCATGAATACTGATACTCGAGAATAGGTTTTAGAAGATTCGAAGTTTCTTACTCAAGTTCCTCTAAAAAAGGTAGAAAGCTCGACGCTTACAACATGAATGGCTTTAGATTTCGTATAGTCAATCAAGAAGAGGGTTTGAAAACATAGAATAGTGGTATATTTACATTTTCTGAAGAGGAATACTATAGAAAGATGACTGATATTATTTAATTAAACTACCACGAACATTTTTCAGTTGTTTTATTCAGATGAAATTAGGTCGATATTGTCATAGGTGTTAAAAGAGATTCCTTGAAATTTACTTCTTTGAAATTCTCTTTCTTGATAGATGTTGGTGATCATGAACTGCATTATCCAAATATCTTATTATCACAAGAAAAAATGGTATATCTTGTGAATGATTTTGTGGATGAAGGGTGGAGTGTAGTTACTCATGTAATACAAATAGATTTGTATGATACGGGTGATGAAGTGAAAGATTTGACCTCTGAAATAGAATCTTATAAACAATAAGAAGCAGAATTATTTGTCCATCGTGATATTGAAAATATTATTCTAGCAAGGATGAATGAAGTAGATGAAGTAATGGAGTAGGAAACATACATGATTGAAGGGGAAAATGATTGTATGTATAGTTATGTATTCATTCAGCAACCATTTATTTCATTTTTCAAGTCATTCATTATCATTGTTATGTATATTTTGTTTGTTAGTAATGATCATCTATTATCATTTTGAATTTTCTTTCTACAAATATTTTTTGAAATATATGTTTTGAACTTAATTTTATTTGATTAAACGACAGGAATGCCAAGGAGGAAGCGATACACTATTTCATCCACTACTGTGATAGATGACGATCCATCTGTCTCCCTCTCTACGACATCTGAGCCACCAGCTGCCTTCCCCCTACACCATCTCCCCCCACACCATATTTCACACCCTCTATCTGCGTCCCTTTAGAAGATGTGTCTTAAAATCCCCCTTCAACAATCTCATCATTCGATCAGTGGCGCACCACTTCTAGTTCATCATATACATACTGGAGGGTCACTATTATTGGTAAAAAATTTAATATAAATAAATTTATTGCACTTTTTTTATACAAATTGTTTTTTCATTTATGA
This sequence comes from Viscum album, assembly GCA_963277665.1. Classification (NCBI taxonomy): domain Eukaryota; kingdom Viridiplantae; phylum Streptophyta; class Magnoliopsida; order Santalales; family Viscaceae; genus Viscum; species Viscum album. Next base: position 1,810,979,795 of record OY728155.1, read on the forward strand.
TAAAAAAATGAAACTATGTAGAAAAATATAAAAACTTCATATGTGTGGAATATGAATTGAGAGAAGATATTTGTCCCATTTAATTCATATGGGGTCCCTATGGATGATGCCATGAGATTACTTGGCCAAATTCTAGCCCAGCTGGCAGTAGAGGCCATTTTGCTTCCAATTTCTTGTAATGATTGGAGACATATGCCTCAAAGTTGAAAAAATGAAGTTTTTTATTCCCAAATAAATTTAATTTTAATACAATATGGTGTAATGGAATGTCATGTTATTAATATGTTCAAAATGAATTTCTGTATATAGAGTTTTTCCACTTCACAGTTGCTGATGTGATAACACAAAAGTGGACGTTGAAAAATCCTGTTAAGAAATGGAAAGATTTCAAATGGGGATTGTAGGTTGATTTCAACGATACTTCGTTGAACATCCAACAAATGTATAAGAAGCTACCCAATGGGGTACACAAAGAATAGTGGAAAGTTTTTTTGACAAACATCATGATGAGAAGCAGATGGTTTTTAGATATATATTATTATATTAACCTCATTTTACATTTATACATGTATATTAAGAGGATATGAAATTGAATATATTACTATTAAATTTCATTTTATTTATTTTAGGATCTCTCAAGAAAGAATGCATCAAGCTGAGCAATGAAAGTCATCCCTCACAATGCAGGGTCAAAAATCTTTTCTAGAAGCCGATCGACTCTGGTAATATTTTCATTAGTTTAAATATTTATAAGATAGTATTATCTGTTTAATATATTAAATTATTGAATAATCTTTGTTTAATTCATTCATAGAGTTTAGGGCATGAAGCATCCCGAACTGAAGTGTAGTTGGATGTTGACAAAAAATATGATGGAAGTTTTGTTAATGATTCTGCCAAAGAAATTGGGGTATGAAATCATTTTTTCATTATAATAACTTATTATCAGTTTTTACTATGTTAATAATTACTGATATTTTATTTATAGGTAAAAATTAAAGAAATATGGGATGCCAATCCTGGGCAGTCCTACTCAGTCTCCCAGGATGACTCGGTTGCTAAAGTCCTTGGGAGGGAGCATCCTGGTAGAGTGTGCAGGATAGCTTTGGGACCCGTACTATCTAAGGTTTTTGGGAGGCCACCGGGGATTGCAGCTACATCTACTCATGGTTGTAGTCATTCCATACCTGGAGATTCTCATAGAGATATTTTTTCTCTACGAAACACAGTTCACAAGAAGGTGGATCATATATCCTCTTTGCAAAAAGCAGTGACTGATATACATCAACAGATGAGCAGATATGCCCCCAGTGGTACTGTATCGACTGGTGGTGAGCAGGTAAATCAAAAAAATTGAAAATTATTTAGTATAAAAACTTTTATTGGTTTTATGTTTAAATATAAATATACAATACTATTTAATTTTCAATATAATATTCTTATAGGTGGTAGAAGGAAGTGGAGATGGAGGTGGAGAGGGTGATGATATGTGTTCATCATCGGATAGTGATTAGTTGTATTGTTGATATGTTGGAGGTGGAGAGGGTGATGATATGTGTTCATCATCGGTTTGTATATGTATCATGTGTGGCACATATTTTCCTCCAAATATTTTCATTACCTACCATTTTCTTGATTTGTCATGTTTCCTTTTATGTATCTTGTTGATTTCTGATGTTTCCTTTTATGTCTTGATTTATTGAGTATGGTATGCACCATATATGTCAATTATTTTATGTGATGATTCATTTTTTATGATTAATTTTCCCTAAATTTATTAGGTTTGTCGACCCTAGGTGAACATCCCACTTCAAAGCATTATAGACTGGTTATGGGGATGTCAGTCCTATAATGTGGATATTTAAAAGGAATTTCATAGATTCTGGGGAGATTAGTAAATTATTTAGATATAATGAGATTCATTGTAACCAACCTTCCATACCAAAACTCTCTGAATACTCAATGAAGGAAATTGATGTTGAATTGATTGTGCAAGGAATCATGAATCCCATTCCATATTTAGGAAACAACATCCTACATCAGTCCCCTACCAAATCATTAACAGAACCAACCATTATTTTTCCAAAAACTATACCATAGTGAAGAATAGGGAAAAAATTAGGATATGGGAAGAGGAAAACTCACCTAAAACTGTTAAGGGTTGGTCTCCCAAGATCGGGGTTAAAATCTAATGAAAAGGGTCTATAATTAATCTTAGGGATATACTTGGGTCATCTAAGAACTGATAGAAAAGATGAAAGAATGTGGGGGATTAATGGTATTTTAGAATATATAGGTGGTCTAGAAAACAGAAGACCTTGGTGCAGCCCTATACACAATTCCATAGAATTACTGAAAAGGGAAGGGTCTATAAAATAATGGGAAGGACCTTTCCATAATGAGGCTGGTCAAGGAATCCAATGAGAATTTCAGTTATATCTATGATGAAGATCTGATAAAATAATATAAGGGGCCATGCTAAGTTCTAGAGATCTATTTCGGAGAGCACAACAAGGAAGGGGGTCTTATGTCACAATCCAAATCCATTGTTCCACTACCCCAAATTTGATAAAACCCCCAACCCACCCCCCAAAAACTCACCCTCAGACATCGTAACACAACCAAAGTGACAATTCCTAAGCCATGAATAAAATGGAATAATAACCCAAACTCTCCCAAGATCCCTAATGTCTTAGCCTACCAATCCAAACCATAAAACTCCAAGATCCATGTTGTGACCCTTCTCCATAATGTAGCCTTGAAAAAAATGGATGTACCACCAAAATTCTCTCTACAACCCCCCCCCCCCACACACACACACCACAACCAAACTATCTACACCTTACTGGAACTCTTTATGGTGAAAATGATACCCTCTATAGTTCAATACCTAAAAAAACATAGTGATTGACTTAAACTTTCCTTGAAACTGAAGTAACAACTCTCAAACTTAAAAAAAATATAAAAATAGTAACCGTGATGTTACAATTCTTCTCACTATATGAACTTTTTATCTCTGGGAATTCATGCGGGAGAAAGATGCTCTAGAATTGTCATCTTGTGCATCCAGATGAAATTGAGTGAATAGTCCCATCAGGTTCAACTAGTCCATGGATTCTAAAATTTCTTGTGGTGGAAAATTCCTAATAATTGCATTTGTGGTGTAAATCCACTCTTCCCTAGGGGGTAAGAAATTTAAAAATTGAATGTCTGAAGGTACTCTACCCACCACCTCTATCTAAGATTCATGTAATTTTAAGAAAATATATTTCTCATACTATTATGATAAAAAAACGATCATGAAAATCACTCCAAAAGATTGTTTCTTCAATACTTAAGCACATACATATATGAAAAAAATGATCAAACTCATTATAAGAGTAATTTTTATCTTGTGGATAATTTTTAAGAGATTCATAGGCCACAAAAAAGAAGTTTGACATTTTATAAAAAGATATTTCTCACACCACTTGTCATGTTTTTATTAAATATGAATCAAAATTCCCTTGGTTGTTCTTAGTTAAGAATATCTTTTCATATTGACTGTAGTATGTATTCTGTTGGTCTTTTGGTATTATTGGAATGGTTTTTTTCAGGGTAGTGGTACAGAAGCTGCAGAAACTACTGTTTTTTGTAAATCTGTTTTTAGCGGAGGTTTCAACCACTTCTAATCGTAACCGGAATAATTAGTGGTGGTTAAAACTGCAGATAAATGTCGGTATTTTTTTATTAGCGGTGGTTTTAACCACCACTAAATGTAACTATAATACTTAGCGGTGGTTTTAACCGCCACGAAATGTCATAATTTTTCTATTAGCGTCGGTTATAAACACCGCTACTGTATTAAATTTAGTGGCAGTTATAACCACAACTTCAAATGCCCATATTCCGCGTGCACTTCTTGGTGGTTATGATGTTTTTTAGCGGCGGTTTTACCGGCCAGCAGATAACTATTTTTAGCATCAGTTTTAACATCCACTAAAAAAGTGAGCCCGTACCTTGGTAAAACCGCCGCTAAAAAACATCATAACTGCTACAAACTGCGCAAACTAAGACAGTTCCTATAAACTGCCACTAAACGACTTTAATCACTGACAATAGTTTCCCGACACACAATTTTGCAGCGGTTTTTGGAAACCAATGTAGAAGCATATAGCGGTGGTTAAAACCGCCACCATACCCAAAAATAACTTCCATGAATAGTCATTTTTCTTGTAGTGCCTATGCATTGAGTGCGATAAATAAATATCAAGATGACCCAGGTGACCACTATTGAATGAAATTCAAGACTATCCTAAAGTATCTGAGGCATACTAAAGATATATTCCTGGTTTATGGAGGAGATGAGAAACTAGACATCAGAGGATATGCAGATGCTAGTTTCCAGACTGATCGAGATGACATGAAGTCCCAAAAGGGATACATCTTTACTTAGAATGGAGGTACAGTGAGCTGGAAGAGCTCAAAGAAGAGTGTGGTCACAGATTCTATAGTAGAGTCCGAGTATATCGCAGCTTCTGAAGCAGCTAAAGAAGAAATTTTCTTGCAAATCTTCGTCCAGGAGAGAAATTTGATACCTAGCAGTAAAGATCACATCACACTATACTCTGATAATACTACAGCAGTGGCTCTCATAAAAGATCCAAGGTCACATTAGTGGACGAAGCACATACATCGTAAGTATCATCTATTGAGGGATTTTTCTCAGAGAGGTGAATTTGTAGTGAACATTATTTCCATGGAAGACAATGTGGTGGACCCATTGATTAAAGCTTTGACTCAGCAAAAACATGATCATCATGTGAGTTCTATCAGACTGAAAGTCGTAGGCAGTTGGAACTAGTCCAAGTGTGAGTTTGTTAGAATTGGTGTCCTAGAACCATATATTTGTAATTTTATTACATGAATATTTAATGTATTGCATATTGTTCGTTGTTCTACATGACTATGTTATAATAATTTCATAGAGTATTTGTTTCATTGATAAGTTCATGGCAGTTCCCCGCTATGATGAGAACCTTGAAATGCTCTAAAAATATTCTTAAATATAGTTCTGTAGTTGGATGACATACTATTATGGGAAACATAGCCTGTAGAACGTCACGTGCGAGTACTCGTAAGCAGATGAGACATCCTCTCATGAAGTTCTCACTTGGTAATCTCTGAGACGGGAGATTATGAGAGCAGACCCACCAGTAGGAATTCCGCATGTTTTGGTGTCATCGAATATTCATATTTGGGATCGTGTGTAATGATCCTTAGGCTTAAAGATTATCATTAATACATGTCACAACTTGAGCACTTTGATTTACTGACGAAAACATTCATGAAGACAGTTGGTGGGAAGTAGGGTACGTTGGGTGCATCACCAGTGGCATGTTATAAATGGATAAGTCGAGGAAGAATTTTTCCCTTTCATTTGTAGAAGTTGATATCTCAGACCATTGATTGAAATAGAACTGTCACACGAAATTCCATGTCCATGTTGTAATGACGAGTTTATTTCTAGTAGTCAAAGAATAACATATCAAGCACAATGGTTGATGACACTATCATGAAACATTTTTGATGAGATATTGAGAAAAAGGGATTATATTACACAGTGAGCGTTCATATGTGGATGTCGTTGTTACGAATTTAAGTTTTTTCTCTTGGGTGCCGTGACCCATTGATATACAGTATTATTGTACTTCAGTGAAGCCCGCCTAATGCCAATGAAAATGAATCCTAGAGGGGTGCACACTAAGTGTTTTTGGTGGTCTTGGTTAAATTCTATTTGAATTTAATTAATAAATATTATTTTCACGACAATGAAATAATTTTATTCAGGTTAAAATGATTACATAAATTAAATAAATATTTATTCACCGGATTGTGGGTAAAATTTATTTATTTATTTTAGTGAACAATTAATAAATATTTATTTACTAGTTTGTAAATAAAACATTTATTTTAGAGAATAAATTATTTATTTATTTATTCAGGTGATCAATAAATGGAAGTGGAGTTCAAGAGGACCAAGGCCGATCTTGTAGTAAAATAATTATTTACAATATGATAAAAAATTATTTAACAAGTTGGCACAAATTAAAATAACTCTACTATTATTTTGTGACGCGACATTTTATTTATAATTTCGTTTTGTGCAAGTTGGAACGCCATAAATAATGACATGGTATTATTATTAATATCATGGGTTTTCTCTAAGTTTATGAATGTATTTAATCTTTGTTATGCAATTAAATATTGTAACTGAATCCCCATGTCAATAAATAGACACATATGTCTATTGTGCCATGTACGAAACTACACACTCGAAAAATTGAGAATTGTTGAGCTAAAAAATTTCGCTCTCGAATTCTCCTCCCACCCTTCTCAATAACAAGAGTTTTTCTTCAAGGCTGAAGAATAAGTGATCAAGAACGAATGATACAAGACAATCGCTTCGCCATGCTAGCACCCGGGGAAAAAGCAGTGTGAATCAGTGGCCATTAGAGCATGTGTAGATCACCACTAGAGGGACTCTAGTTTGGATCTTTACAAGCACAACAAGAAAATTGATAAGGGTCATTCCCGATGACCAACATTTTCAAGGGATAAAATACCGAAGATCCAGGTATTATTATCTTTTTGAAATTAATTAAATTAATTATAAACAAGATCTTTAAGATCCTCTCTAAAGGTTCCAGGCATATTTCTTTTTTATCTAAATCATTGATTATATTTTTGCAGAGACTGGCATTCATCATCAAGTTGATCTCGGAATAATCATTGATCATGGTAAAAAACAAAGTTGGGTGCTGCCCCAACCCCACTTCTACTGTGCCTGGAACCTACACTTGGTGGTGAAGTTGTTACAGAGGCTCATGTAGCGCCAGTTTCTAGGACCAATGATACTGGTGGGGGTACCGAACTTCCCATCACAGAACAACAGTCGGGCGAGCCTGGTAAGGATGATCCTACCTTGGCTGTTATCCAGCAAGAGCAGGTGCGTGATAAAGTTAAATGTTGATTTTAGCATGCTTATTGATTTGAAAATGAAACTAATTTATTGTTGGTTTATTTATTTACTTACGCATGTTCTAGATCTTTATTTTTTTATTTATGACATGTCTTCATGTCTGTGTGTTTATTTTTCTCATTAATGTTTTTACAGGGTTTTACTCTTATAATCTTATCCTTTGTCATTCTGTGACCCTTACGGTTTTGGTCTACTTGGTGCGTAAGTACAAAGAAGAAGAGGGATGACTCTTACACGTTCCCTGTGTCGGAGTGTGTTACTCTCACACACTATCCCAAGGACTCTTACGTTGAAGTTTAATGAATCTTATAGTTTATTTGGCTCTAATGTTTCGGTCTGGGTACTCTTACGCGCACCAGACTGACTCTCACAAAGGAGTCTAATGACTCATAATTTTTTCAGTGAATCTTATGTTTTGTCTAATGAATCTTAAGTTTTGTGTCCTATGACATAGAATGACTGCTACATAGTCTCTAATGACTCTTAAATTTCTGATTTTTCTACAGGATGACTCACAGAATCGTTCAAATTATTATTACGGGCTTTCTTTTATGACTCTTATGTTTTTCTCCTTTATGTTTTTTGGTTGGTTTTTGGAAGTTTTAGATGGTTTATTTCCATTCGTTATTTTTTTATTTTTATGTTGATTCATTATTCTAGATTCATTTAGAAAAGTATTTATTTATCTACCCTATCCATTTTGGGCTCAACAATTCAAAGATTGGAGATACTGCTATTCTAGAGTAAGAGAGAGCTTGAGAAGAATCTGTTCGATTCCTGGAGCTAGAGTTCATTGCCCGCTATGTGATCACATACATGTGTCCTCGACACTTTTGTTAGAAGTTGACCCTGGTGTTTCATTCTATTGGAGATTTGAATTTGGTACTCAGAAGGATCTCCTGGTTGTCTGTGGTCAGTGTCGTTGATGCTTTCCCCAGAACCCTCAAGTGTTAGATTTTTGGTAAACACCATTGGATAGTAAGTTTTTTTATTCTTGTTTTGCTTTTGGGCATTTTTTTTCTTTAGTTTTTTCTTCTTGAATGTTTTTCACTTCTAATTGCTTGTTTTATCTTGTATGTTCTTTGGTTTTGAGCATTAGTAAAGGTAAGAATAGGATGGTGTGTTTTTCATTGAGTAGTGCTAAAGTGGGTCTAACCGTGTTAAATCTCTCTTTCTGTTTTTACTGCTTTCTTTATTTTACTTCATTGCTTATCTTGAGTACCCATTTATTTATGTTTTCTCATATTTCATTTCTCAAACTCATTTACAGTTTGTATCAAATCTTAATGTATACAATAATGACATCCAGTAAGTATGAGATTGATAAGTTTGATGGGGATAATGAATTTAATTTGTGGCGACTTAAGATGAGTGTGTTACTAGTCCAACAATGACTGTAAAAATTATCATGATTAGTGATATATTTCTTGAAATTTTTTCAATTATATATAAAAATGTGTAACATTTCTAAAAATATTCATGAATTATTTGTAAAAAAATTGATCGATTTAACTTTTTTTATTTTTATAAATGTAGATATACCACAGGAAGCTCAGGGTGCTTCGTCTAACATTTATGGTATGTATGTTTTCATTTTTTATGTTAATATACTATAATAATATGTAAGTATGATCTATCAATTTTTTTATTATTGTTTATCACCTTATAATAAGATCTAGTGCGCCTTCTAGTAGACGTAGGGGTCTTGGTGGAGGGGTTCGAGCTTGGAAATTTGATACCCGACTGGATGTGTTATTTGATGAAACTTTTCATCAGGTTTGAGAGGATGTGAGTTCACTGATTATTTGGCTAGGACATATGATACAAGACCCCCATAGATTCCCTCTGATGACTCACTAGTGAAATTCATTCCCCATGATACGTTTGACAGATTATGAAGGGAGGTTCAAGTAAAATTACAGTTTAGTTTTTCATGACATTCTTTTTATTATTAATGTAGCCACTGAAATTTTTTTTGAAACAAGATAATTTTACATCTTTTCCAGATGAGTTTTGACTATTGTGCTTTGGAAAATGCCAAAAGTTATGGAATGATTACATGGGAAAGATGAAGAGAGATCATTGGGCCCCATTTTTGGGTCAACCAGACGTCGTACAACGAGTCCCACCAGGTGTTATTCCGTCCCAGTGGCATGAGTTGGTTGCATTTTGGTCAAATGAGGCAGCGACGGTAAATTATATTCCTTTGAATATATAAACAAGTGTAATATTTCAAACATTTTATAACTGAATACGTTTAATGTAGAAAACATCTGGTCACCATTCATGTAATTGAGCATTGTAGGGAACATCTTACAGACCTGACACTCAAAACGTCTTGCAGCTTAGACATAATGTAAGTTTAGAATCAATTTCTACTTCATATATTTAAAATGTTATAGTATAAAATGGATTTAAATATGTAATTTTTGGTCATCTTTGATGTTTTTGGCATTGTAGTAATCATGTTATTTAATAAGAAAATGTATATTTATTTTATAAAAAATTTCCACATTTATTCATTAATTCATTATATATATTCAACAAGATCAGTTTGACGGAGATTTAGCATAACTTCTAGAAGTGCAATGACATATTACTATGGGAAAAGATGACATATTTCAACATTTCATGGGGTGTGATAATTGTGATTACTCCTTGACATATGACACATGTGTCCCATGACATGAAGTTAGAGAGAAGATGATGGGTGCATGCTAAGATGCATGGATGAAAACACAGACTGAGATAGATGCGGTAGTGTATACTATGGAGCATAATATGGGTGCTCAGTTACAACAGCTATGGGAAGAGTATGAGGAGAGGTTATCAGATTTCAGCACACATAAACAAGGATACATTGCAATGTGCACATATGTATGCATCACATGTAAAAAGGAAAATTAATTATTGTCACACCAATTTCTGTTAATATGCTTATAATATATAATATTTATATATGTTGAAAAAACTAACCCTATTTTTGCACACTTGAACGTGGTGACCGTGACCACCGCGATCATGCACAACATGACGTCATGATCACAATGTGATAATTAAAACCGTGTACCACACTGCTATTCTACCACCGACATCTTTACATCAGTAGGATCACAACTGCACCAACATGATTTTATTTCCACGATTCAAACATACCAAATGAGATTGAGAGTCAAGAAAATAATTGATAAGATGATCTTTAGACTATTGAAAAGATGATCAAAGATGAAGGAAATTCTAAGAAGATAAATAAATCTAAAATAAAAAAATTCCAAAATAAATAATTCTATAAATTAAATGGGACAATGTTATGCTGTTCTTAAATTCAGATAATCACATGAAAATGAACGTGTTATTGAATTTGAGTATTAAATGCATTGTGTCGTGGGAATATGTGTCATGCTATGAAGCAAAACTAAGGGATAACCTAGCTGAAGCAGTTACAGTGAAATGAGGAAAGATCAATGGTGGAACTTTTTTGAATTCACAAATGTATTTATTTTTGAATTATTTCAAATGGTGATCGGCAATGAAGAAACACCTGAGGATCTTATTTATCTTACAGAATAGAAGAAGGGTATTATTGGAATATCACTGGGGACAATAGTTAAATGAGAAGGGAATATTCAGAGACTGTGGGAGTAGGCCCACTAAAACAACTGATTGAGGAAACTAGTGGAAGAACATGTTGTGAAAATTTGGCTATGAAAATTCTCTAAAGAAATGAGTTGGAACTGATTTTTTGAATTAAAATTAATTCAGTAATATTGAGATATACCCGATTAAGGGGAGCATATTAAAAAAAGTATAGAAAAGGCATGTGAGAGAGTTCCATGACCAATAATATAAAAACAAAGGTTGAATTCTAGTGTTCTTGAGAGAGAAAATACATGAAGAGGTTGAGTTATTAGTGATTTGAGATTGAGAAGGAGGTCATTAGATGATTTTTCAGGAAGTGAGAAAGGTCGACTGATCTAATAACAACTGATATCTGAGTTTAATACTGAATAACATAGGTCAATGTTTGTGGTGATAATTATTAGGAGTTGGTGCAGTGAGGATGTTCATGATTAGGAGTGGGTGTTGGCTCCCAGGACTGTGTACAGTGAGGTCATTTGTGATTATGAGAGGTGGTTGCGCCCAAATTTACCCAATTTGTATGGTGTAAGCGGTCACTGGTAGTACGACTTGGGTTATCGAATCCACAGGGACCAAAGAAGAAACCTTGAGACACTATGATTGGATGCGGGATTGGATATGAAGTGGCCAACTATGGTGTTTATTGATTTAAAGAAATGGTGATTTGATTTAAAGAAAAAAACAAACAAAATGACTTGAATTAAAACAATAAATTATGATGAGCTGATCCTAGGTTGTCTCTAGGTCTTGATTGGATGTATTTATTTTTCTTTGAATTTTATGTTAATCAGTTCAAGTGGTATCCATTAAATGAAATAATTCCTCAATATCATTCTCTGATTTAATCCATACACAATTTCAAGGTGAATCACCGATTCACTTAGAGGATCACTTAAATGAGCACTCCATGTAATTGGATCGTACTAGCACTCAAAATGTGTTGTCATTAAAGTCGGTGAAGACAAAGAAGAAGATAAATCAAAGAAAGGAACTCTTAAAATAAAGAACAAATTTAAGAGTTTTCGAACATAAAATAACATTCAATCAATCCCATGAAACTCCCTAGGATCAACCCATAAAAGTTTATCCCCCCATTGAAGTTATTCTATGAATATAAGAGGGTAGTTGACATAAAGAAGTGAGATTGATGAAGAAAAAAATATTGAAAAATAAACACTCCACTGTTGTGTGATGAATTCACAAGTGCGGGTGTCAATAAATTTACACTTTGATTCAACGGTATAAATGTATGAATAAAAGGAAAATAAAAAGTGGAGAAGAAAAAGAATAAATTTTATTAAAATACTAAATGTGAATGAAAAACTTACATTAGATAAATTGACAATGCCATTACAAAACGAAAGCGGGAAATTACAATTGAAAGAAAAACTTGGATTCAAAGAAAAATGTTAGATACTAATTCCCTTCACCACCAGCTCCTTATTTATGAATTTTAAGAGACTTAGATACACCCCATAATAATAAATTTCATCCCCATTAATTTAGAGAGTCAAAAGGAGGGTGAGAAAATTAAGTGATTTTGACGTTTCGAAGTTGACCCGGAAATTTCATCCACATTCGTCCCCCATTTTGACATGTGAATTTGGAATTTAAGTAGGCCGAATAATCACTGGTTGTATGAGAACAATATCTTCTTCCATGTGTCCTCTATCAGTTTTCAAAATTTCAGGTCATTTGGCGCTTCCGTTTGGATGTTATGGTCGAAATGGTGGGACGAATATATGTGTATTAATGTCGGGCCCATCATTTAAATCTCAACTTCAGATCCCTTTATCATAATGAAAACTTCAGAATTATCTCTGTCCACAGTTGAATAAAATGATCCTCATATTTTTTTCTTTCTACTGTAAAATTTTTAGCTTTATTGGGATTTGTGTGTGGGCCCCACATTTGTTTGATGTGCCTTAGGCCCATTATGCCTTTTCCAGAAAATTTCTGCATTCGGGCGCAAAAATATCCATCTTCCCATGGGATTCATCCATTGGACCTAAAATATAAAATTTTACAAAAAAAGTGGTAAATCATATCGCAAAATTTCATGTTTATAAAATGAATATAATGCTGTCCACAAACAAATGAATAATTGGGCCGAAATTTTCATTGTAAACATTAATTGCATTTAAGATGAGAAATGAAGTTCTATTTATGTAATGCACTAAAAAAATGTTTATGGACTTTGTAACAATAAATATAAAGATTTTAAAAATTAATATTAGTCACTTTTAGTGACTAATCACACCCCCCAACTTGAGTTTTTCTAGTCCCGAGCAAAATATATTACAAATATGAAATTAAAATCTCCTTTTGCAAAAACATTTTAATACCCATTGCTCACCCAAAGAACTCATATCAAAAAAATTTATGAAACCCATAAAAATCATTTAAAACAATCTAGGTCCATAGGAATATCTCAATCCCAAGAATATTCATTTGTTCAAATTCATCGCCACTTTTCATCCAATTTCAATTAAGCATAATAAAGTGTTGTGCATCACAAAAGATATGGGGCTCATTTTATTGTTCAAGGGGAAAAATGGAAGCGCTAGGTGGGAATCACATTAAACCTTAAGATGTGTATCCAATTTTTTTTGATGATTTTTTTAACCACAATAGATATGAAAACACTAACTCTGGGCAAGACAACTATGGAGTCACGATCCCCAAGTGTCGGATTCCACATATATTGTCAATTCCATGCTCTACAATAGAGATATAAAGCCTAACTCTGGGCAAGACAACTATGGAGTCATGATCCCCAAGATCCGAACACCACCCATTTGGACAAAACATTGCTCTATGTGGTCATTATTTTTTTCAAACTTTTATGTTTTTTTTTGTTTTTTTGTTTTTTGTTTTTTTTGGATACTCAAATTAAACTAAAAGTGACCCAGAACCCTATGCTCTAATTAAAGGGACCCAAGAACTCAAATTTACACCCACGATCTAGTAGACGTGTATTGTGGCATTTTTATTAAGGGGATGAAAATGTAAACTTTGAAAAATCACACCGAACAACCGCACTTTCCAAAAACTATGCTCATGTACTTAAACTTTCATTAACATCATAATCAAGGCATGAATAATTATTTGATATCCAGTTTCAGAGTTTGCAATGTGTGTTATCATGTTCAAGGTTAATGGAATTATTCTTTTCATGCATGTTCTTATAAAAAAATTATTTTTTATCTCCCCCCAACTTAGAATAACATTGTCCCCAATGTTTAAAGAAAACATAGAATGAGGTATGGGTGAGTTGTTCAGAGAAGAAGTTTAAAATGATAATCATGGAATGAAGTCACCTGGTGGTTGATGATGATAGCATGTGCCATATTCTCCCTTCAATCCTGGATTCGAGTCTCAGCAGCTTGGATGGTGGTGAATGGATTTTCCTTATAACTTACGACATGTCCTTTTATTTTTTTAACCTATAAAAACATAAAAACAAAACAAAACAAAATTAACTGATGATACATTGTCTTCTTTTTAAATTTATGGGCAAGGTATTATTCTGAGATCACACCACGTGACATGGATGAATATGGAACTCCCCTTTCATACCCATCCTTACTTAAAAGAAGAATAGGTCAACAGTCTATGGTAATTTATTATACGAAAAACAAAATGATTCAAAATGATTGGAAACATGGAAACCATGGGTTGCATCCCATGCAGTGATTTTGTTTAACGTCATTGGCTCGACTTATACCTCCCAACGTATCCAATTCCAACTTTCAACATTTTCAAGACCCCATTTTTGTCCACTTCAACTTGATTTAGATTTATTTTTTTAGAATTTGATTCATGTGAAATCCCATGGTCAATAATGAGTGTGGAAGTCCAAGGAAATTTGGTAATGGTTGATTCAGTTGAATTTCTAGTCTTTCCTAAGACATCAATGACCATTAAAAGATTATTGGTTTCTTGAGAATAATGAACTAAAAATACAAGGTTTTTATTATCTCCTATAGTGGGATTATTGAGTTTGAAAGAAAGTAAAATAATTTTGAGCTCTGGTTCATTGAATTTTCCAAAAGATGAATGGAAATTTGAATCCAAATTTGTTTCTTCTACAAAACATTTTGAAAGAATTTGTTCCTTTTGAAAATACGATTCATCCCCAAAATTTTCCATTTGAATTTCATGAGTGGGTATGGACTTACTATTCGTTATATCTCCCAATGGTTCAATGATCGGTGATTCTAAAAAAAATGTTATTGGAGCAATATTCTGAACACTCAATCCATGAAGACAAATTTTCCCCTTGTGAATCCAAACAATTAATTTCCTCCTGATTTAAATACCCATCATCATTTCCTTGATCTTGTTCAGTTATCCCATATCCAAAGGTTAGTTCTTTTTTCAATTCATGGGAGGTTTTTGGGATAAAAGATTCATCTATCAATGATGAGGAAAGAACCTCTTGAGTGGGAACGGGTTCCTCAAAAGTCTTAAAGCTTTGTAATTGTAATCTGAAAGATGAAACATATGAATTCATTTTATCCATTTGTTCACACAATTTTTAAATATTTTTTCAGGATAGGGTTGATATATGTTTGTACATCATGGACTTACTCATTATTTATCTGTTCAATCATTATTGATAGGTATGTAAATTGATCTTTTAAACATTCAGCATCCCATTGATTGTACATCTCATCTGGTGTGGTGTATTCAATTAAGGTTTGGTCAATGAAATTCCCTATGTGAGGTGTTTCCCAATATTGATTTCCGACTTGATTACAAAATTGGTTTATGAAGGGGTATTTTGGAGGATAATCCATTAAAATTAATTGAAAATTGGTTTGGGATTTTTTTGGACACATAGAAATAGAAATGGGGAAAGAGAAGATAAATTAGGGTGAGAATAGAGAATTTGGGGTGGGAAAAGAAGACGAGGGTCTAAGGTACTTACATGGGTCCCTGGTAATGGCGCCAAAATTTGGTTGCGCCCAAATTTACCCAAGTTTTATGGTGTAAGTGATCGCTGGTAGTACGACTTGGGTTATTGAATCCACAGGGACCGAAAAAGAAACCTTGAGACACTATGATTGCAAGCGAGATTGGTTATGAAGTGGCCAACTATGGTGTTGATTGATTTGAAGAAATGGTGATTTGATTTAAAGAAAAAAAAACAAAATGACTTGAATTAAAACAATTAATTAAGATGAGCTGATCCTAGGTTGTCTCTAAGTCTTGATTGGATGTATTTATTTTTCTTTGAATTTTATGTTAATCGGTTCAAGTGATATCCATTAAATGAAATAATTCATCAATATAATTCTCTGATTTAATCCAAACACAATTTCAAGTAGAATCACAAATTCACTTAGAGGATCACTTAAATAAGAACTCTAAGTAATTGGATTGTACAAGAACTCAAAATTTGTTGTCATTAAAGTCGGTGAAGACAAAGAAGAAGATAAATCAAAGAAAGGAACTCTTAAAATGAAGAACAAATTTAAGAGTTTAAGGACATAAAATAACATTCAATCTAGCCCATGCAACTCCCTAGGATCAACCCATAAAAGTTTATCCCTCCATTGATTTTATTCTATGAATGGAAGTGGGTAGTTGACTTAAAGAAGTGAGATTGATGAAGAAAAAAATATTGAAAAATAAACACTCCACTGTTGTGTGATGAATTCACAAGTGTGGGTGTGAATAAATTTACACTTTGATTCAACGGTATCAACATGTGAAGAAAAGGAAAATAAAAAGTGGAGAAAAAGTTGAATAAATTTTATTAAAATACTAAATGTCAATGAAAAACTTACATTAGAGAAATTGACGATGTCATTACAAAACGAAAGCGGGAAATTACAATTGAAAGAAAAACTTGGATTCAAATAAAAATGTTAGATGCTAATTCCCTTCACCACCATCTCCTTATATAGGAATATTATGAGCCTTATATACACCCCATCACAATAAATTCTATCTCCATTAATTTAGAGAGTCAAAAGGAGGGTGAGAAAATTAAGGGATTTTGACGTTTCGAAGTTGACCCGGAAATTTCGTCCAGATTCGTCCACAATTTTTACATGTGAATTTGGAATTGAAGTAGGCCGAATCATCAGTGGTAATAGAAGAAACATATCTTATTACATGTGTACTCTATCATATTTCCAAATTTCAGGTCATTTGGCGCAGCATTTTGGATGTTATGGTCAAAATGGTGGGACGAATTTATGTGCATTAATGTCGAGCCCATCATTTAAATCTCAACTTCAGATCCCTTTATCATCATGAAAACTTCAGAATTATCTCCGGACATAGTTGAATAAAATGATCCTCATATTTTGATCATTCTACTGTAAATGTTTTTGATTTATTGGGCTTGGTGTGTGGGCCCCACATTTGTTTGGTGGGCCTTAGGCCCATTTTTCCTTTTCCAGAACATTTCTGCATTCAGGCACTAAAATATCCATCTTCCCTTGGGATTCATCCATCGGACATAAAAGATAAAATGTTCCAAAATAAGTGGTCAATCATATCCAAAAATTGCAATTTTATAAAATTAATATAATTTTGTCCACAAACAAATGAATGATTGGTCCCAAATTTTCATTCTAAACATTAATTGCATTTAAGATGAGAAATGAAGTTCTATTTATGCAATGCACTAAAAAAATGTTTATGGACATTGGAAAAATAAATATAAAGATATTAACAATGAATATTAGTCACTTTAGGTGACTAATCACACCCCCCAACTTGAGTTTTGATAGTCCCGAGCAAAATATATTACAAATATGAAATTCAAATCCTCTTTTCCAAAAACATTTTAATAAACATTTCTCACCCAAAGACCTCATATCAAAAAAATTTATGAAACCCATCAAAATCATTTAAAACAATCTAGGTCCATAAGCATTTCCCAAGCCCAAGCCTATTCATTTGTTCAAATTTGTTGCCACTTTTCATCCAATTTCAATTAATCATAATAAAGTGTTGTACATCACAAAAGATATGGGGCTCATTTTATTGTTCAAGGGGAAAATGGAAGCACTGGGTGGGAATCACATTATACCTTAAGATGAGTATCCAATTTTTTTTTTGATTTTTTTGATCAATTTTTTAACCACAATAGATATGAAAAGACTAAATCTGGTCAAGACAACTATGGAGTCACAATCTCCAGGTGCTAGGCGCCACACATATTGTCAATTCCATGCTCTAAAATAGAGATATAAAGCCTAACTCTGGGCAAGACAACTATAGAGTCACGATCCCCATGTTCCAGATGCCATGCATTTAGACAAAACATTTCTGTATGTGGTAATTATTTTTTTTCATAATTTTTTGTTATTTTTTGTTATTTTTCTGTTATTTTTTGTTTTTTTGGATACTCAAATTAAACTAAAAGTGACCTAGAAACCTATGCTATAATTAAAGGGACCCAAGAACTCAAATTTACACCCACGATCTAGTAGACATGTATTGTGGCATTTTTATTTAGAGGATGAAAATGTAAACTTTGAAAAATCACATCGGACAACTGCACTTTCCAAAAACTATGCTCATGAACTTAAACATGCATTAAAATCAGAATCAAGGCATGCATAATTATTTCATATCCAATTTCAGAGTTTGCAGTGTCTGTTATCATGTTCAAGGTTAATGGAATTTTTCTTTTCATGAATGTTCTTATAAAAAAAATCATTTTTATCTCCCCCCAACTTAGAATATCATTGTCCTTAGTTTTTATGGAAAACATAGAAGGGGGTATGGGGGAGTTGTTCAAAGAAGAAATTTAAAATGATAATCATGGAATGAAGTCACCTAATGGTTGATGATGATAGCGCATTCCATAGTCTTCCTTCAACCCTGGATTTGAGTTTCAGTGGCTTGGATGGTGGTGAATGGATTTTACTTATGATGTAAGACATGTCCTTTTATTTTTTTAACCTATAAAAACATAAAAATAAAACAAAACAAAATAAACTGATGATACAATGTCTTCTTTTTAAATTTCTGGGTAAGGTATTATTCAGAGATCACTCCACGTGACACGAATGAATATGGAACTCCCCTTTCATACCCATACTTACTCATAAAATAAGAACAGGTCAATAATCTATGGTAATTTATTATATGAAAAATAAAATGATTCAAAATGATTGGAAACATGGAAACCATGGGTTGCCTCCCATGCAACACTTTTTTTTTAACGTTGCTGGCTCGACTTGTACCCCCCAACTTTTCCAATTCCAACAATCAACATCTTTAGGACCCCATTTTTTTCCACTTCAACTTGATTTAGATTTATTTTTTTAGAATTTGATTCATGTGAAATCCCATGATCAATAATGTGTGTGGAAGTCTAAGGAAATTTGGTAATGGTTGATTCGGTTGAATTTCTAGTCTTTCCTAACACATCAATGACCATTCCAACATTATTGATTTCTTGAGAAGAATGAACTACAAATACAAGGTCTTTATTATCTATTATAGTGGGATTCTTGAGTTTGGAAGAAATTAAAATAATTTTGAGCTCGGGTTCATTGAATTTTCCCAAAGCTGAAAGGAAATTTGAATCCAAATTTGTTTCTTCTACAAAAATTTTTGAAAGAATTTATTCCTTTTGAAAATATGATTCATCCCCAAAATTTTCCATTTGAATTTCATGAGTGGGTATGGACTCACTATTCATTATATATCCCAATGTTTCAATGATCGGTGATTCTAAAAAAATGTTATTGGAGCAATATTCTGAACACTCAATCCATGAAGACAAATTTTCCACTTGTGAATCCAAAAAATTAATTTCCTGCTGATTTAAATACCCTTCATCATTTCCTTGATCTTGTTCAGTTATCCCATATCCAAAGGTTAGTTCTTTTTTCAATTTATGGGAGGTTTTTGGGATAAAAGATTCATCTATCAATGATGAGGAAAGAAAATCTTGAGTGGGAACGAGTTCCTCAAAAGTCTTAAAGCTTTGTAATTGTAATATGAAAGATGAAACATCTGAATTCATTTTATCCATTTGTTCACACAATTGTTCAAAAAAAATTTCAGGATTAGGGTTGAGATATGTTTGTACATCCTGGACTTCCTCATTATTTATCTTTTCAATCATTCTTGATAGGTATGGAAATTGATCTTTTAAACATTCAACATCCCATTGATTGTACATCTCATCTGGTGTGGTGTATTCAATTAAGGTTTGGTCAATGAAATTCACTATGTGAGGTGTTTCCCAATATTGGTTTCCGACTTGATTACAACATTGGTTTATGAAGGGGTATTTTTGAGGATAATCCATTGGAATTAATTGAAAATTGGTTTTGGGATTTTTTTGGACACACAAAAATAGAAAGGGGAAAAGAGAAGATAAATTAGGGTGAGAATAGAGAATTTGGGGTGGGAAAAGAAGATGAGGGTCTATGGTACTTACTTGGGTCCCTGGAAACGGTGCCAAAATTTGGTTGCACCCAAATTTACCCAAGTTGTATGGTGTAAGCGGTCTCTGGAAGTACGGCTTGGGTTATCGTATCCACAGGGACCGAAGAAGAAACCTTGAGACACTATGATTGGATGCAGGATTGGCGGTGAAGTGTCCAACTATGGTGTTGATTGATTTTAAGAAATGGTGATTTGATTTAAAGAACAAAACAAACAAAATGACTTGAATTAAATCAATTAATTAAGATGAGCTGATCCTAGGTTGTCTCTAGGTCTTGATTGGATGTATTTATTTTTCTTTGAATTTTATGTTAATCGATTCAAGTGGTATCCATTAAATGAAATAATTCCTCAATATCATTATCCAATTTAATCCATACACAATTTCAAGTTCAATCGCCAATTCACTTGTAGGATCGCTTAAATGAGCACTCCAAGTAATTGGATCATACTAGCACTGAAAATGTGTTGTCATTAAAGTCGGTGAAGACAAAGAAGAAGATAAATCAAAGAAAGGAACTCTTAAAATGAAGAACAAATTTAAGGGTTTAAAAACATCAAATAACATCCAATCTAGCCCATGAAACTCCCTAAGATCAACCCATAAAATGTTAGCCCTCCATTGATGTTATTATATGAATGGAAGTGGGTAGTCGACTTAAAGAAGTGAGATTGATGAAGAACAAAATATTGAAAAATAAACACTCCACCGTTGTGTGATGAATTCAGAAGTGCGGGTGTGAATAAATTTACACTTTGATTCAATGGTATCGTTGTGTGAAGAAAAGTAAAATAAAAACTGGAGAAGAAGAAGAACAAATTTTATTAAAATACTAAATGTTAATTAAAAACTTACATTAGAGAAATTGACGATGCCATTACAAAACGAAAGCTGGAAATTACAATTGAAAGAAAAACATGGATTCAAAGAAAAATGTTAGATGCTAATTCCCTTCACAAACAGCTCCTTATATAGGCATATTAGGAGACTTAGATACACCTCATCATAATAAATTCCATCCCCATTAATTTAGGGAATCAAAAGGAGGGTGAGAAAATTAAGGGATTTTGACGTTTCGAAGTTGACCTGGAAATTTTTTCCATATTCGTCCACCATTTTGATGTGTGAATTTGGAATTGAAGTCTTCCAAATTATCAGAGCCAGTAGAATACAAATATCTTCTTCCATGTGTCCTCTATCATCTTTCTAAATTTCAGGTCATTTGGTGCAGCCGTTTGGAGGTTATGGTCGAAATGGTGGGATGAATTTATGTGCATTAATGTCAGGCCCATCATTTAAATCTCAACTTCAGATCTCTTTATCATCATGAAAAATTCAGAATTAGCTCCATCAAAAGTTTAATAAAATGATCCTCATATTTTTATCTTTCTACTATATAAATTTTATCTTTATTGGTCTTGGTTTGTGGGCCCCACAATTGTTTGATGGGACTTAGACCCATTATGCCTTTTCCTGAAATTTTTTGCATTCTGGTGCAAAACTATCCATCTTCCCTTGGGGATAATCCATTGGACCTAAAAGATAAAACGTTCCAAAAAAAGTGGTCAATCATATCCCAAAATTTCAAGTTTACAAAATTAATATAATGCTGTCCACAAACAAATGAATGATTGGGCCCAAATTTGCATTTTAAACATTAATTGCATTTAAGATGAGAAATGAAGTTCTATTTTTGTAATGCACTGAAAACAATGTTTATGGAATTTGTAACAATAAATATAAAAATATTAACAATTAATATTAGTCACTTTTAGTGACTAATCAAGAGGGTGTTGGTTGCAAGGGTTAGTCTTTTAATTTATTAGAGATGGTGTTTGGGGGGGTGTGAGTAGTAGGTTGGTAATAAATATAAGGGAGATGGGTTGGGAAGGGGCACTACTATTTTGGAATTCTAGTTTGGTTGGATGGGAGGACTTGACCTTGGGAGGTCTCAACCATTGCTTTGGGAAGTGTCCTTACGTAGAGCGCATTCTTCTCCATCTGACATCTTTTCCATCTCTTTCAACTTTAGTCTTTTACTATAACTCAATTAAGGTTGTGCAAAAAATCAATATATGGTTGATTGTTATTTTTTTTCTTCCTAAATCCCAATGTGTGACCTAATTGTTAGTTGGTGTACTAACAAATTGGTGATTTCATTGAGATGGGTGTTTGCTGTTGGATATGTTTACACCAAGGGAACAATTGTCTGTCGTTCTTAGAGAGGGAATACACAATTGTGGATTTTGTTGGGTTTCTTTGGAAGTTGTTGAGATTTGGAACCTCATTAATTTTTGGACATCAAAGAAGCGTCTGAGACACGATGAGAGTGTGCGTGAGCTTAATTGATGATCAGAGCTAACCAATCACTATGTGTTGGTCAATACACAACATTGATTATGGTGTTAAGTATTATGGAAGTGTTTTGTTGATTTTAGATTTGATGGCGAGTAGTGAAGTGTAGGGTATAATTACATAAACCGTAAATAAGCCAAGTTCCACTGTCTCATTTAATGGTGAAAATATTGATGAGTTCAATTAACAAAATGATTATAGATGAATTGGATCAAGAATGATAATCACAATCAAGAAATTGGAACAAGATAAACAACTGGTGCAGGAAGATAAAGAGGACAACATATGTAATGTGATTTGGCCCCAAGGGGACATACGTGCATGGAGAGAACACCACCAGGGAAAGAATTTTATTAAGATGCAAGAAAATAAAGCAATAATAGATAAAGACTCGAACACAGAAATTGAAAGGACCACATAAACTATTCGAGGAGGTAGAGCTTTCTGAACTAGGTGGTAGTGGTCAACCCTGTCACGTAGAGTCAGCCCCATCCACTCCTAGATAGACTCATGCACACACATAAGTAAGATACAAAAAAATACATGAAGAAGAAAATTTAAGTCACTATAATACAAAGAACTAAAAACTAGATCTTGGTTATGATGGAAGGAATGTCAAAAATGTTTCCACTTGAGGCATAGTCATATGCATACCCAGAACCGAGACGATCCCCATTGAGTCTCCACCAGATAAGGACTCTGGTTGCAGGAGGTGGTATGTACAATGAAAAAGGGGAGTGAAAGTGGCTAGGATATCCCAGATAGTCAATTTCATTCTACACAGATCTGGTGCAACCCATCTCCTGCTAAGAGTCTCCACCGAACCAGAGTGAAAACCAAACTTCAATGAAAAGAGAAGATCGTCAGTGGAAGTGCAATCAATGGACACCAGAGGAACTGGCAGAAAAGTCAGGAAGAGGCATGGGATGAAAGAAAAGTGGAAGGCTCAGATCATCGCGACGATTCACGAAATTGCAGGTAATACAGTGCAAAAAAAAACTGGAGCAACCTGAGTGGAGTATCCAAAATCACAGCGGATCAAGTCCAGCTGAAGAAACACACAGATATCAATCCTAGCCCGTTCGATCACGGATTATTGATGGCCCACATCAATCACTGCTAATCTAGTAAGTAAAAAATGTATACGAGATAGAAATAAACAGGATAAAAATAAATAAAATGGCCATCCAATAAATAGATTTCACATCCCGAATCCCATACGGAATCCATGCAAACCGTGCAAAATAACAAATTGAAATCATATGATTGCAATATAGAAATGCAGTGACATAATTCAACAATTCTCTACATTGTAATCAAATAAAATAAATTGTGGTGTTCTCAAAAAATATATTATATAATTGGGACTAAATTCATAAGCATAAGACAATGCATGAATTTAGATAATAGAACAACCTTAGTCAAACTATTGGTTGAGTTATCATTAGTGGGTATCTTTGTGAAACTCACTTTCCCAGATTCTATAATATCCCTAAAAAAAATCAACCTAATGTCTATGTGATTTGATCTACCATAGCATACAAAATTTTTAGATAGATGCAAAGATGATTGGATATCACAATGAACTACTATGATATCAACATATATTGACAACTTAGAAATCAAATCTTTAAGACAAATGGATTCTTTAATATCTTCTGTCAAGGTTATGTACTCTACCTCAGTAGTGGAAAGTGAAACCACTGATTTCATGTTGCATTTCCAAGAGACCATTCCTCCATATAAAAGGAAAACCAAACCTGTGATAGACTTCTGGGTGCCAATATTTTCAACATAATCAGAATCAATAAATCCAACAATATCATCATTAAAACTCCTATTCAATAAATATCGAATGCACTGTTTATTAGACATAGAAACATACCTTAATAACCATTTTAAATCATTCTTATGAGCCTTACCATGTTTCTCCAAAAACCTGCTCAGTGTACAAAAAACAAAGGCTATATCGGACCTAGAATAGACCATGGCATATATAAGAAATCCTACAACATTTTCATACGGAATCTTATTCATAAAGGTAGTTTCATCTTTATTACTAGGGGATTGATTCAAGGAATATTTAAAATTATATCCCCAGGGAATGTTTATAGGTTCAATGTGATCAAACAGGTATCTCTTTAATACCTTTCTAACATAATAAAATTGGGATAAGTACAGGATTCTGGCCTTCCTATCCCTAATTATGTCCATACCAAGGATTTTATTTTTGTGGCCTAAGTCTTTCATTTCAAAGACACAATTCAACTAGTTATTTATAGAGTTTATAGTCCTCATGTTTTTTATAGATTAAAATCATGCCATAAACATATAATAGAAGGTAGATAAACTCATGTTTAACAATCTTAACATACACACGTGAACCAAATCTACTTATAGAAAACTAATTCTCAATCATAAAGGAATCAAACCTTTTATACCATTGTCTGGAAGACCACATAATCCCACACAAGGAATTTTGTAAAATACAAACATGATTAGGTTTAAACAGTTTTGGAAATACTTCAGGAGGAGTCATATAAATTGTTTTATAAAGGCTACCATGTAAAAAAAAGTTTTTACATCAAGATGTTAAACATGGAGATCAAATTTTGAAGAAAACGAAAGAAAACTTCTAATGGATGAATGCTTAATAACAAGAGAAAAAATTTCACTATAATAAATACCTTCACATTGAAGGAATCCTTTGTCTACCATGAGGGATTTGAATTTGATTTTAGTTTCTCCTACATTATTTTCTTTCTTCTTATAAGTCCATTTAAAACCAATAACAATCTTGTTATTAAAATAATAGGCAGTAGTAAGTGCCTTGTTGAAGTGGGCTAGAGGTCTAACAATTATCCTTTCTCTATCTCATGTGAGTTGATAGTTTCTCAAATCATTAGATTCATGGCCTTCAAGTTCTGACTCTGAACTAGAATCAGATTCATGTTTGGTTTTGGCATCAGAAGGAGCAATACCAACACTAAATTGGGGTTGGTCACCAGATCTTAAAGGGACTTCAACACCTAAAGGTGTTAGGAACCTTGAGGGTCCTACAACTTCATTAGAAGTTGAAATAGGTTTAGGTTCTTTATCATTGGACACACTAGATTCATGGAAGACCACATCTTGGCTAAAAAATCATTTCTGGTAACTTGGTTTGTCTACCCATAAATGATACCCTTTAACACCCTCTGGATATCCCACAAATATACACTTAACAGCCCTAGGATTTATCTTATCATTATGTGAATGTGTATAAGATATGGATCCAGAAATACTAAGGTGAGAAAGATTTGGGTGTGTGCCTTTCCAAAGTTCTTTAGTCATCTTAAAGGAGTTGGAAAAAGATGAGCAATGGTTAATGAGTTACACTACTATTGAAGCAGCCTCGACCCAAAATGACCTATGGAGTTTTGAGTGGGAAAAAATACACCTTACCCTCTCAAGGACAGTCTTATTAATTCTATCTGCTAACCCATTCTGTTGTGGGGTTTCCACAACAGTTTGATATTTTTTTATTCCTTCAAATTGACAATATTCAATGAATTCAGTGGATAGATATTCTAAACCATTATCAGTACTTAAAGCTGTTAGATTCTTATTTCATTCACTCACTATATCATCTTTTCACTTCTTAAAAGTATGAAAGGTATTAGACTTGTGCTTGCGTATATAAATCCATAATCTCCTAGAGAATTCATAAATAAAAGTAACAAAGTATAAGCCTCCACCAGGGTAGGTGATCGTAGAATGAACCCAAAAATCAGAATATACACATTCAAGAGGTTGTTTATCCTTATACGTGGACCTACTAAAACTAAATCTCCTAGACATCCCATATACATAGTCTTCACAAATGGGGAGACTACTAGGAGTGGTGTTACTTATAAGGCCATTCCTCTTAAGATCACTATAACCCTTGGCACTAACATGCCCTAGTTTCCTATTCTATAAGGTAGTGGAATCAATTTCTAGACCATAAGAGACATTTAGATGACTTCTATACACTTTACCATCCAACACATACATGCCATTATAAAGGTATCCTTTCATAACTGTGAGGGATACACGGGAAACTCTAAGGCTTCCAAATCCACATTTGATGTCGTACCCTTTTTGCTCAAGGATTCTTCGGGATATTTGGATTCTTTTCAACTCGGATACCCACCTAACAACCTCAAAAGATTTAACAGACCCATCATGAAGGTCAAGTAAAATTGAGACTATTCCCATAATATGGTGGCTCTTGTTATTACCTAGAAAGACCTCACCAGACTTGACTTCCCTTAACTCAATAAATATTTCATTCCTAGGGCACATGTGGAATTAGCATCCTGAATCCAGGATCAATTCATCTAAGATGGCTATGTCAGTAACATTTAACACACCAATAGTGTCAAAGTATTTTTCAACTAATAGGGAATGATCATTATTGGTATCTTTATAGTCACCCTTCCTATTAGTATAGTTCCCCTTAATATTTCTAGGTTGTTTACATTGAATAAATTTTATTACCTTGCCTTTAGACTTGCTTCTAAAATTCCTAGGTTGACTCCTATCTTTTATCCAACTCCTTGACTCACTTTGACCTCTAGAATCACCTTTGTCCCTAACATTTAAACCCCCAGCCTCAGTTTTCACACTACCGTTCCTTTTAATATTTTTAGAGAGCAAAGTAGGTTTTAATTTTATCTAGAGTTGATGTGTCTTTCCTTTAAACCATATAGTATTTAACAGAGTTAAATGAATCATCTAATGATGTTAACAATATAATTTCTTGGTCTACATCATCCAATCTAATGAAAATGTTGTCTAGATCTAACAAGATTTTATTAAATTCATCAATGTGTATCCTGACTACAATTCCATGGTGCATTTTGAATGTATATAATCTTATTTTCTTATATAGTATACCAACAAGAGATTTACTCATGTAAAGGAACTCCAATTTAGACCATATTCTAGCACTAGAGGACTCATATGCAACTTCTCTTAACACTTTTTCACCTAAAGATAAAAGTATTAAACTATGGGATTTCGTAAAGGTCTCCTCAGGGATATCTACATAGGAGACAACAACCTTCCCATCAGGGGAAGTGGTGGTGAACATCTTCCTAGAGCTAGAAAGGGCATCAATTAGGTCATTATGATCTAACAAGGCTGTCATATTAATTCTATAGAGATTAAAATCATTCTCACCATCAAACTTATCAATATCAAACTTAGTTGAACCCATGGAAACAAAACAGTAGGCTCTAATACCACTTTTGTGGCTAATTACTTAAACCCTAAATAATATAAGATCCAATTTCTCATTTAATGATGAACAAATCAATGAGTTCAATTAATAGATTGATTATAAATGAATTGGATCAAGAATGATAATCACAATCAAGAAATTGGAACAAGATAAACAACTGGTGAAAGAAGTTTAAGAGGAAAATAGATGTAACATGCTTCGGCCCAAGGGGACCTACATGCACGACGAGAACACCACCAGGGAAAGAATTTTATTAAGATGTAAGAAAATAAAGAAAGAATAGATACAAACACAAATGCAGAAATTAAAATAACCAAAGAAACTATCAGAGGAGGCTGGGCTTACTGAACTAGGTGGTAGTGGTCAACCCTATCCCGTAGAGTCAGCCTCGTCCACTCCTGGATGAACTCACACACACACACACTAGAAAGATACAACAACATACATGATGAAGAAAAGGTAAGCCATTGTAGAGCCAAGAACTATAATCTAGATCTTGGTTATGACAGAAAGAATGTAGAAACTGCTACCGATTGAGGCATAGTCGTCTGAATACCCAAAACTAAGATGATCCCCGCTGAGTATCCACCAGAGAAGGACTCCGGTTGCAGAAGGTGGCACATATAATGATAAAGGGGATTTTGGGTGGCTAAGATCTCCTAGATAGTCACTTTCATTATACATAGAGTCACTACAACACTTCTCCCACTAAGAGTCTCCACCGAACCAATGAGAAAACCAAAATTCACTAAAAAGAGAAGATTGCCCGAGGTAGCGTAATCAATGGGCCCTAGAGGAACCAGAAAAAAATTCAGGCAGAGGAACAAGATGGAATCCACAAGGATGGATTAGATTGTCACGATGGTTCACAAAACCGTAGGTAATACTGCACATAATACAAGTTGAACAACTAGAGTGGAGTAGCCAAAATCACGACGGATCAAGGCTAGCAAAAGAAACACATGGAGATAAATCCTAGCATGTTTGATCATGGCTTATTGATGGTCCACAACTAGCGCTGCTAACCAGGTATGGAAAATATGTATACATGATACAAATAAACCCGATAAAAAGAAATAAAATGGTTATCCAATAAACAGATGCCACGTCCTGAATCCCACACAGAATCCTTGAAAACCATGAAAAATTACAAATTGAAATCATATGATTGCAATATAGAAATGCAATGACATAATTCAATATGAAGACAAACACAACCTGTCAAATGCTGAGGTGAAGATGTCGACTAAAATTTTCTTGTATGCATAACAGAATGGAGTCGTAATTGGAGTGATTGTTTTATGCATAGATGACCGAGTTTCAAGAGTTTAAAAATTTTATAGAATTATTGGCTAAGTTGTGGGATTGAAGGATGTGAGGTAGCAACATGAGGAATTATAGTTCATGTAGGCACAATTACAAAAACCTACTGATCTTTCTATACAACAACATAATTTTGGTTCTACAGAACCTCGAGATGAGGATGAATCGATACTGAGCGTACTTCCAGCGGCATAGGTGTGGTACGGTTTGTAGAAACACGCCTCACCTTATATTTTTTGTGGTCAAGAAAATCGAACCACATTTCCTAGCTCAAGTTTCAAATAATTTAGTGTTTAGAAAGGTGATCCTGTTCAGGATTCATGTCTTATGGATCTATAAAATATTATTGACTATGATCCTAGCTCCAGTGACCCAAATAATACTAAATAGGAAAATTATACAAGGATGTTGTTGGACTTCACTCAGGATACTCAACTTCTAGGAGTGCATGGTGTGGTGGAATCAAGGAGTGATGATTAAAGTGTGAGTGGTAGAGTTTTTAACACATATTGGAACCATATACAACCAGATTAACTACTAAATCTATGTGCAATATGCGTAGAAAGTGTCCTGACTCTACGAACATGGAAGCGACTCCCATAACCAGTTCGAACCAGAGGAAAATCAGGCACATTAAAGTTTTTAATGGTGCTGAAATTAATGTAGTTGTAGTATAGTGTGAGGAATATAATGGTTTGGATATACCAAACCTAGGAACAAAGGTTCCTGAGAATATAGTTGGAGTGTTTGAAGGCTTGAGAAGTGTACTGGTGAAGAGAAAATTCCAATCTGATGGGAATATTCAGATTAATACCAGACTAAAGAACTAGACATTAGGACATAAGGTCTTTGGTTCTATGGTTGGATCAAATGATCTTATAGAAGTAAACTCCACTTGAGCACATTTTATAGAATTCATTTATGGATTAGGAATTCTCGTGTCTCTATCGCATGTATCTGGCATTGCTTGTGTCCCAAAGACTATCGTAATTGTGGATGCTTTTAAATCTACCTCAGATGATCCAAAAGTGGCTGAATCAGATCTTGTAGTTCCACATGAGTTAATATTTACTTCAAATCTAAAGGATTCAGGGATGATAATTATCTCATATTGGTTCTCTATTGATCATGGCCCTGTGTAAAAATTATTAATGTTGGTTTTTTTATCAAATGTAAAGATCTTAATTTTGGGGTTTCTATTTATCTTGGACTTCTTCAAAAAAAGGTTGGCATCCAAAAGCCAATGGATAAACAAGGTTGAAACATTTATGAACACATACCTCATATTTTACTTGAACTATTGAAAAATTTATTAAGAAAACCACCATTTTTAGTGAAGCTTCACACCAGATGATTCTTGCAGTGGCTATGGGGTATTCAAGGGAAAGGGGTCTTCAAATGTGGTGTTTTCTTTTTCATTTATTCATATCAGCGGTCTTGAAATCATATTTTGGAAGAAGATGTTGAGTGTTGGTTCAATCAAATTCTATGACTCTTGATGTAGGTATGGGAATGTTTTGAAATACTTTTTTTTGTCTCACCCCGGTCTAAGGATCCAATTTTTATATTAGAGTCTGATTTCCACAAAGAAATTTTTGACAGTGAAATGTCAACCTTTAATTCTTGGAAAAGGATAGTTAATGCAGTCAAGGTCATCATTCACTTTTTTCAATTTAATGTTTCCCTCTTTAGTGAAGATCCTATTAAAAATACTTGTGCAAATTTGGGTTTTAGATCCGCTTCTATTTTATATGAAGCATGTGCTTTAGACCCTTCACATGAAAATATCCGGTTCGAGGCGCCTTTATCTTTAATAGCTCCTTGAAAAATACCATTTTTTAGGAAGTTATAAAGGAAATATTCATGTT
This sequence comes from Viscum album, assembly GCA_963277665.1. Taxonomy (NCBI): domain Eukaryota; kingdom Viridiplantae; phylum Streptophyta; class Magnoliopsida; order Santalales; family Viscaceae; genus Viscum; species Viscum album. The sequence goes on from OY728155.1 coordinate 1,811,010,697, forward strand.
TTTAGTGGTAAATTAAATTTCAGACAAGCTGATTTTCTTGGAAGAATATTCCCATGACCGTCAACAAGGAACTGTGATCATCGTTGTTGCTCTGGCTTCTAGTTTCTCAGTGATACTAAAGCCTACCTAATGGGAATCTGAAACTTTCTTGGAGCTGGCTGGGGTGTATAGGGTTACTAATTATGGAACTGATGATGATATTAATCCATTTTTTTCATGTGGTACAATCCATTTTCACAAAGATGTTGATATGGGAACCCTTTACTTTTTCATTGCTTATTAAAAGTTGGGGTGGAACCCCACACATGCTTTGATATGGTTATCTATCTTGAAGGCTCGAGAGTAAGATCATCATCAGTAGCCAAATCAACACAGATTCTCTTGTGATATCACTTATCCTAGTTCAATGATCATGCATACCGATGGGAGTATGTTTTATTTCTAGTGGGATGTTGTGTATGTGTTGGGAAACACCATAGGTAGTGAATGATGCCTCTATAAACCATTTGTAATTGATCATAAGATTATAGTGAAAATTTTGTGACTTAGACTCTCCTAATCACAGAAAAGAGTAGGAATTCACGTTAGGACCGAACCTTGTAATAACTGTATGTTCCTTGTACTACATTATTTTCTATTGAACTCGGTTAATATTAAGAGTTATATTTGAGTGGATCGAATCCTAAAAGATTTCATAGGTAAATTTCAAGAGAAAGAAATTATAAAAGAAACCATAACTGATTTAACCCATCAATTTCAATGGAACACCCATTCCTGGGACATATCAGGATTCAAAAAACACATGAGGTATTTTCTATTAATTTTTTATTATTTAACATACCATTTTAAATATATAATTGATTTTTTTTTTCTATTTTTGAAGTGAATATAGTAAATAAAATCACATGTCTCACACTATAATATTGAAATCCAAACTTAACTGATGATCTAGAATTGTCAGGAAATCACTGAACAATGATCGTAGATTAATTTTTAAAATATAGGAATTGATACCACATCAACCCAAGTTGTGGTTTGACCAGGATGACCAAAAATACATTTTTAATGTTTTAAAACTCTAAGACATGTGTGTAATAGTAAAAACATAGCAAACATTTTTAGATTAGTGTGAAATCATTGTAAAATGATCACTTGATTATTTTTGATGTGTACGAGAATATGACATGCCAATCCGATGTGTGTTGTGCTCAGAATGACTAAATAGGCTGTTTTTAAGGATATGAAAGCCTTTAAAAATGTTTGTGTAATAGTCAAAATGCTAACAAATGACCTCTGATATGAAATATTGATAAAAATATCTTTTAATTATTTTGGACGTGTATGAATAGACAACACATCAATTCGATGTGTGGTGTGTTCGAAATGACTAAATAATCAGTTTTAAAGGTATAAAATATTTAAAAACATGTGTCAAGAGGTAAAAATCAAGAAATCAACCTCACAATTCCATAAAATTCTTGGACAACAACCAATAATTATTTTTTGTAATATAGTAACTGACACCACATCAATTCCACCTGTGTTTTTATTAGGATGAATGAAAACACATTTTTAGTGTTTTAAAACACTAAAACATTTGGGTAAAATAAGAAAATTTAAAGATATCAAAGTCTTTTAAAATGTGTGCCATATGGTCAAAACCAAGAAAACGACCTCATATTACCATGAGATTATAAGAGAGTGACCAGTGGTTGATTTGTGAAATGTAGGTTCCAACTCCACATCAATCCAGTGCACATAGAATGATTTAATAAGAAATTTTAATGACATCAAAGTCTTTAAAAATGTTTTTCAGAAGGTAAAAACCAATAAAAAACCTTAGATTGACCTAAAATAATAGGAAAATAGCCATATCTTGATTTATGAAATGTAAGAACCGACACCACTTCAATTCAAGTTACTGTTTTCTCAGGATGATCGGAAAATCATTTTTAGGGTTTTAAGACACTAAAACGTGCTTATAATTATCAAAACCATATAAAATGATCTTAGATTGATGTGAAATCATAAGAAACTATTTTCTAATTATTTGTGATGTGTTCAAACATACTTCATGTCAATACAACATGCAGTGTGTTTGGAATGACCAAATAAGAAGTTATTAAGGATACCCATATTTTAAAAATGTGTATCAAAAGGTCAAAACAAAATAAATGAATACTAAATGCTATGAAATCATAGGAAAATTACCGCTGATTGATTTGAGAAATGTAGAAATTAACGCTACCAGAATCTGAGTTACAGTTTTCTTAGATGAACAGAAATGTATTTTTAGTGGTTTAAAACTCTAAAACGGGTGTGTAACAGTCAAGACAATAGAAAATGACCGAATATTTACATGAAATCATAAGACAACTATCTTTAAATTATTTTTCACATGTATGAATAGATGAAACACCAATCCAACATACAGTGTTCTCTAAATTGAATAAATAAGATGTTTTTGAGATATCGAAGTCTTTAAAAATGTGCGTTGGGGGGGGGGGGAACCAAGTAAATAACTTTGAGTTGAAATTTATGAGATAACGCTACATAAATTCAAGTTGAAATTTTCTTGGGATGATCAAAAATAATTTTTTAGTGTTTTAAACTCCAAATGTGCAACAACCAAAACCATAACAAATGACTTCAGATTTATGTGAAATCGTAAGATAACAATCTTTGAATTATTTTTTAACGTGTCTGAATAGACTACACGCCAATCCATCATGTTTACTCAAAATTTAATACAAAAGTGGTTTTAGATATATCGAAGTATATAAAAACTTGCGTTAGGGGGGTAAAAACCAGGTAAATGACTTCGAGTTGAAATGTAGGAGCTGACACTACATTAATTCAAGTTGCAGTTTGCTCAGGATGATCAAAAACACATTTTTAGTGTTTTAAAACTCCAAATGTACAATATAAAAAACCATAAAAATGACCTTAGATTACCATGAAACCATAGAAAAACTGTTTTTAAATTATTTGTGACGTGCCTGAACAGATGTCACTATTTGTGCATGTTGGAGTTGGTGCCCTACGAACCAACTTATTTTCACTTTATGATAAACCTGTATTCATTGAATGAATATTAATAAACTCCTTATCACATCATGATTGTTCTTATGTGTGTCATAGTATGTGATAATGTCCTAAGAATAGTTGTCACACTAAAAATTCAATACAGATCCGTACTATGATAAGAACCCGGAAATGTCATGACACTATTTTTGAATATATGTTCTATACCGAAATGATATCATTTTAAGAGACACAAATGATATAGGATATCATGGGTGGGTAAGCGTGAAACTTTTAGGAACCTTCTCCTGGTGTGAACCCTTGGTAATATATAGTAGGATATTATGAGAGCATAGCCCACAAGTAGGAAATAAATATTCATAAGTGTCATTGGATGTTCTGATCTGCGGACGTGTGTATTGTTCCTTAGACATTAATATTATTAATAATGGATATTATGACTCACACATTTAAATGTGCTGACAAAAAATGTGCTGAAAAATGTTCGTGGGGAGGTAGGATATATTGGGTGCATCACAAGTAATACTACATTAATGAATAATGTGAGAAAGGATTTGTCACTTCCACAGAAGTAGATATCTCATGTACTTTGATGGAAATGATATATCCTAACTAAATCCATGTCCATGGTGTTTACTAGGCAAGTTCAATTCTGGGAAGTCAAAGAATGAGAAATCGAGCACATGGGTGGATGGAACTTGCATAAAACCCATTTGATAGGAGATATCAGGAAAAAGGGATTATATTACACGGTAAGTGTTCATATGATGTGACATGTCTTTTCAATATCAACTTCTTTCTATTGGGTGCCTTGACCCATTTCTAGACAGTAATCTTGGAATTTAGGAAAGCTTTCCAAATGCCAAAGAGAAAGAGGTCTATAGGGTCACACAGTAAGTGTATCTAGTATCTCTGTTAAATAATTTATTTATTTAAAAAGTTGAATAAATATTATTTGTGATAATGGTTTAATAATTATTCAAGTATGCCTAATCACATTTATCTTTTTTTTAGTTATTTGATCAATATATTGAAGACTGAATATTTATTTATCAATGAATACTGTAGTTATATTTATTTAATAAATAAATAGTCATTATTCAAGGCTTGATAAATATTAAAGAGGATTGGAAGACCGAGTTATAGGTTCAGTGAGAAATAATATTAAATATTATTTGGTTAAATAATATTTAAATACAACGTACAAGTTAAAGAACATGTCATGGAAATAATAGCTTTGCTATTATTATTTTAAATGGGGTTTTCACATGGAATAATAAATTAGGTGACGACACCTATGCTATTTATTTATTATTACTTGGTGAATTAAATTCGTTAAGAACATGTCATGGAAATAATAGCATTGTTATTATTATTTTACGTGGGGTTTTTACGTGGAATAATAAATTAAGTAACATAACATGGGATAATTATTTATTACTACCCAGTGAATTAAACTACCAATTATGTTATTATTCTCTATATAAGCCAAAGGGTCATTCCACCGGCTTACCAATCATTGCATGCAAAATATCCTTGGAGAAAATCTCTCGATCCTAGAGAACTCTTACCTCTCCAAGAACTCTCTCAAGAACGAGAGAGATCCTCCTCCATTGAGTCAAGGAGAACACTTTGGAAGCGATTCTCAAGGAGATCAAAGGCAGGCATCACAAGATCAAGGATATTCTATTCTAGAACCCAGATACTCCTTCGGTGATGTCTGGAGATATGTGGAGCACGTTTGGATCACCGATATCAGATTTATATCCCTGGATTCTACATCGCAATGAAGCCTCACCTCCGACCCATGGTTAGGCACATCAACGGAGAAATAATTACCTTAGAGGTAATTCTATAATTTAGTTTAATTAATTATAAACAAAATAGGTCTATCCTCTCTTCTCAGTTCTAGATTCTCTCCTTTGTCTTTTATATTTGATTCAATTATGTGGATACTGGCATTCATCATCATATAGATCCCAGATTAATCATTGATTATGGAAGTTTTCAAAGTTGGGTACACACCCATCCTATGCTTCCACTGCACATAGAACCTACAAGTGGTATCAAATGGGTCATATTTTTGTTTATCATTATTTGAATAATTATTTTTTATTTACACTTTAATAATTTAGTTGGTCAATTCATGTTTAATCGTTTTTGTAATATGAATTTTGAGATCTGCTCCTCCCTTATCATTTCTCGTAGATCTAACATAAATGAATAATTTTACGATTAAAATTAAATCGAAGATCTCATCAGGAGGTGATGACTGTTCTGTCCTGATGACATAACAATACACTTCGTGTATTTGGATCTAAACACTGTGTGTTTCTGTTCAATGCATCAAGAGTAATTTAGTATTTACTCAACCCACATGTGTTAATGACAAGTGGTGCAATTAATTCTTACACTGTGTGTTAACCAGGATAGACTGACGCATGGTCAATGGGACTACATGTCATGTGGACCACTAGACACGGCATATAGTACCTTCAGGTTAGGGTCATGTTGTGTATCTCATATACAGCTTTCTCGAATGGTGACTGTGTAACACAGAGTCTACATGCCATGTGACCCCCTAGACATGTCGTGTACTTCGAAGATTTCTGAAGTACACCTCACAAACTGTTTCCCCAGGCGTGTACTTCAGATGAATGGTGAGGAGAGTACACGTCATGTAGTCGGATCTACACGTGGTGTACTGTTTCTAGATTATATATATTTTAAAAAAATTATTATATTATGTAACCCTTGATAAATATACCTTCGTGTGGGAATAAATCTAGGACACAACATGTGATAGGTGTTTGATATATATATATATATATATATGTTTGATTGACATCTGCGTAATGTTTAAAGATATGCACATCATGTATGAGTTGTATTACAATTATAATTCTATGTACATGATACATGTAACAAAGAATAAAGTGTATACAAGTATAAATACATGTTGGTTTGTTTTGTATGGATATTCACCAGGTTGCCTCCAAGGTACAAGTTATGTACAAGGTTATATATGATAATCTCAAGGAAATTTAGAAAAGGGTTAAGATAAAAATTATTGATTAATTAAAGATAATGATTAATCGATTCATGCATAATTTATCTTAATAATAACGATTAAATAATTGAATTAAAGTATTATTATATGCGTATTCATTTCTTGTATGTGGATGATCATGAGATAGACCAGACCTTTGTATGTGATTGGTTCCCTTTTAATTTATTTATTAAATTAAAATTGTTGGCATGCGTGCCTTATCTTCATTAATATGTAGGGCCTATGTTCCCATGGATTATTTTATGAAAACCCCCCTTTACCCCTCACATGTGTGTGAGTTAAAATCATATGTAACGGATGGATCTCTTAAGCTAGTGGAGGCGGTTCTAGTTAGGATTCGAGGGAAAACCAATCCAAGGAGATACAAAGGTGGATCGGTGGAAAACTATAAACACGAACCTTAAACAGTTCAAGGTGTTTCTCCCCTAGGTCATAGTTAGTTTATCAACTGCTAGATAAAATAACCAATAGTAGATGTCATGATCATACCCTTTAATTTATTTCATTTAGTTGTATGGTTATTCATTATGGATGTTTGACGTGATCCCATAATTAATGAACTAACAAGCATACAAGATGAAAATAAAATAAAATGGATTACATGTATATATTATCTATACATTGTTAATTTCTTAAGTATATCCCACTTAATATTAATAAGCATGTGAAAATACAATATGTGGAAATTTGGGCATAAATAATAAAATCCCTCAATTAAATATTAAGTCGTTATAGCCTTCCAGTACATCGGTTTGAATCGAACCATTGTTCAAAGTGCTTCACCAACACTAGTTGGGGTGATTTCAATTATTGGGGAAATATAATTTGAAGTTATGGGTTGAATTAAATTAGTTTACATCAAGTATTTACTACCCTAGTATGAATTAGTATAAATGAGAGGTAAAGGTTGGGGAAATCCAAAAATTAAGGATTTCAGGATCGGGGAGTCCACTCAACTGATCATGGAGTTGTGAGTTAATGCAATTGGAATTTATAATGCCTACCTAAAACCTTTAAAGTTGCTTGAACAACCCTATTTGGGGTAATACGAAGGGAAATATGGATCCTTGATGCTATAATGTCCATGTAACAGGATATTCTAAAACCAATGGTGAGGGCTATTGGGTTTCGAAAAAATAATGGTAGACTAATATATATTAATTTATTTATTTGTCTATATTTATCAAGATAAAGTACTAAACATATGTTCATCTTATTTTTTATAAACATCAATAAAAATTACATCGAACATATCATTATGATCCATAGTCAAGAAGGAAAACCTTCTCACCGACACTAAATTCCAAGAGTGGCGAAGGCGCGTTCGAGTTATCCTTTAGGATAAGAGGAAACTTTATGTGATGGAAGATCCTTTACCAGTTGTGCTTGTAAATGAGGAGAGTGATGAGGAACTCTTTATGCATGAGAAAAATCTGAATGATGCTATGAATGTTCATTGCCTCATGCTATCATCCATGACCAATGATCTCTAGAAACAACATGAGGAAATGGATGCTTATAACATGATGTCTAACCTTAGGGATTTCTATAAAGAGAATACAAGACATGATAGGTATGAGATCTTCAATGTTTTGTTCACTACTAAGCTTGGAGAGTCTATGCCATCTGGATCACATGTAGTCAATCTTATTGGCTACATTAAAATACTGGACAGATTATGTATTAAATTCCCAGATGAGTTGCGTAAAAATATCATACTATCATAAATTCCTAAGACCTTCTCTAGTTTTATTGTGAATTATAATATGATAAATAATGATAAGAGTCTATCATAGCTTCTTACCCTGATTCTCCATGTTGATAAGTACATGGGGCGTAAAAACCCATAGTCCTTATGGTGATTAGGAAGAGGAAGGAAAAGGAAAAATGGCCTAATATTTATAAACAATCTAAAGCCTCTGAGCATTATCCAACCAAGAAGAAGAAGATATAGAGGTAAGGTAATAAAATGGAGGTATTATGCTTTGCATGTGGCACGTCAAACCACTGGAAGAGGAACTACACCCAGAGGCAAGGGGAAACCAAAGGTGTGTTTTTTAGCAAGTTCAATCTTTCCATTTCTACACATTGGGTATTAGATACAGATTTTGGGCTCACATATATATTCAAATGTAGGAACCATGTCGATTCCAAAAAAAATCCAGAGGAGAGGTGGATCTGCAAGATTCCAATGGTGAGAGGATGGTTTCTATTGCCATTGGTGACTACCACCTCACATTTCCAACTAGAATGATTTTGGTTTTACATGGATGTTATTATGTACCTAGTGTTACCAAGAACATAATTTATGTATCGAGTTTAGATAAAAATGAATTTATTTTCAAGTTCAGAAATAAATGTTTTTAATTATATAAGGAAAACATATGTTATGGTATGAAACATTTAAATAATGGTCTATATGTATTAAATTATGAGAACATCGTGTTGGAAATTGATAGTGAACCAAGTTCACATGACTCATATAACACCCAGTTATGGCATTACTGCCTTGGTCATGTAAACAAGATTGCCTGACAATGCTCTGTCAAGATGGTTATTGAGACTCCTCTGAGATAAAACCAATTGGTAGATGTCACAGTTGTTTACAAGGTAAAATGACCAAACCACCATTTGGTGGAAGGGTGAAAGGGCCACAAAGCTTCTAGGATTAGTACACAATGATGCGTGTGGACCATTTATAGTTTAATATAGAGGTAGATATTCTTACTTCATTACATTTACTGATGAATTGATTAGATATGGATATGTCTACATAATTATGTATAAGTTTTAGTCTTTTGAGAAATTCAAGGAGTTCAAGAATGAAGTAGATAATCAGTTTTGTAAGAAGATAAAGAAGCTTTGATCGGATCGAGGTGGAGAATATCTTAACCAAGAGTTCATTGACCTTTTACGAGAGTTTGGGATTCTATCTCAACTCACCCCACCTTATACACCACAGTGGAATGGTGTTAGTGAAAGGAGGATCCGTACCTTGTTGGACATGGTAAGTTCAATGATGAGTCATGTAGATCTTCCATGATCCTTTTGGGGATATGTATTAAAAACTGAAATATAAACATTAAACCACATACCAAATAAGGTGGAAAATGGGATTCCCTTTGATCTATGAAGTTGAAATAAACCCACTTTGTCACATACACGTGTATGGGGATGTGAGGAATTTTTTAGGATTTCTCAGGGAACAAAATAGAACCTTGGGCCACAAAGTGTATATTTATAGGGTATCCCAAGGAAACAAATGGATACTACCTATACAACCCCTCAGACAAGAAATTGATTATTTCCATACAGACCATCTTTCTTGATAGGGAGAACATCCTCAAAAAGGATAGTGGGGGAAATATTGACTTCGATGAAGTTAATGCTCCAGATACACAGAAGTTGGTATGTGAACAAGTTCCACAGGTCCATGTGGAAGAGGTATTTCGTGAAACACAAGTACTGTGTAGGAGTCAAATAGAGTAAAGTGGACCAGAGAGAAATGGTTTCCTTATCTATAAGGATGGTGACTCATTTTTGTTGGAAAATGATGAACCTATCTCCTACAAGGAAGTAGTAGAAAGATTAAAAGCTTCAAGATGGATAGAAACTATGAATTATGAGATGGATTTCACTTATCAAAACCAAGTCTAGGTTTTGGTCGATGTGATAATTGATGTAAATCCTGTTGGGTGTAAATTTTTATTCAAGAAGAAACTGGACAAGGAAGGTCAAGTTAGTAGCTATAAAGAAAGGCTAGTGGATAATGGTTTAAAACAACATCCAAGAATTGATTATGATGAAACCTTTTCACCATTTTCCATGTTTAAATACATAATAATCATACTTTCAATATAAAATTTCCATGACTATGATATTTGGAAGATGGATTTAAAAACGAAATTCCTTAATAGGAACCTTCAGAAAGATGTCTATATGACACAAACAGAATGTTTTGTGGCACCAAGTGATGCTAAAAGCGTATGCAAGTTGCAAATATCCATTTATGGATTAAAACAAGCATCCATGTCATGGAACATTTGATTTGATTACACCATAAAATAATTTGGTTTCATTAATAATGAATGTGAGCCATGTGTTTAAAAGCAATTTAATGGGAATGCGGTCGTTATCCTAGTTGTGTATATTGATGGAATATTGCTTATTGGAAATAGCATACCAATCTTGCAGTCATTCAAGGACTGGTTGAACAAGTGATTATCCATGAAGGACTTAGGCGAAATATCCTACATTATATTAATCAAGATAATTCATGATAGATCCAAGAGGCTTCTTGTACTAAGTCAAAGTACATACATTTACTAGATACTGAATATATTTAGTATGGAACAATACAATAGGGGATTGGTTCCAATGTCACATGATATACATATTTCCAAGAAAATATTTCCCCATACACAACATGAGAAAGATAGGATGAGTAAGATTCCATATGATTCAGGGATAAGATCTACCATGTATGCCATGTTATGTACCATAATTGTTGTTTCCTATGCACTGATCTTGGTAGGAAGATATCATGAAAATCTAGGAGAAAATCATTAGACTGCTACCAAGACTATCCTTAAGTATATGAGAGTAACTAAGGATATGTTCTTGTTGTATGGAGGAGATGAGGAGCTTTTCATTAGAGGGTATTCTAATGATGGTTTTCAAATATATTATAATGATATGAAGTTGCAATTAAGATATGTTTTCTATCTCAATAGAGGATCTATGAGCTAGAAGAGTTCAAAGCAACTAGATTTCACTAATTCTACAATGGTGTATGAATATATAACGTCTTTTGATGCAGCCAAGGAAGATGTCTGGATTCATAACATTGTCTAGGATTTAGATTTGGTTCCTCAGAGTAAAGATACCATTGCATTGTATTGTGATAAAACTGCAGCGGTGAATCTTGTAAAAGATCCAAGGCTACATCAAGAGACAAAGAAAATACTCTGAAAGTATCACCTCTTGAGGGATTTCCATCAAAGAGGTGAATTTGTGGTGAGCAAAGTTTCCACATAATAGAACATGGAATACCTCTTGACTAAATACCTATCTCAGAATAAGCATGGATATCATGTTAGAGCTAGAGGACTGAAGGTTTCTAGCAGTTGGCTCTAGTGCAAGTGGGAGTCTGTTAGAGTTGGTGCCTTAGAAACCAAATTATTCATACTTTATGATAAACCTGTATTCATTGAATTAATATCAGTAAACATCTTATCACATCCTAATTGTTCTAATGCATGACATTGTATGTGATAATGTCCTAAGAATAGTTGTCTCCCTAAAAGGTCATAGCGGGTCCCTACTATGATGAGAACCCAGAAGTGCCACAACACTATTCTTGAATATATATTCTATGGCTAGATGATATCATTTTAAGGCACACAAATAATATAGGATATCAGGGGTGGGGACTCATGAAACTTTTAGACACCTTCTCATGGTGTGCGCCCTTGGTAATATCCAGGAAGATATTATGAGAATAATACCCGCCAATAGGAAATCCTCATTCATAAGTGTATTTGGATGTTCCTATCTATGAACGTGTGCATTATTCCTTAGACTTTAAGATTATTATTAATGAGTTTTATGAATTTAACACTTAGATGTATTAATAAAAACAATGATAATAGATGTTTGCAATGAGGTAGGATATGTTGGGCGCACCACGAGTGATTCTGCATTAATGAATAATGCGAGAAAGGATTTCTCACTTCTAAAGAAGTAGATATATCACACCCTTTGATGGAAATGATATAGCCTAACTAAATCCATTTCCATGGTGTTCACCATTCAAGTTCAATTCTGGGAAGTCAAAGAATGATAAATCGACCACATGGGTTGATGAAACTTGCATGCAACCTGCTTGATTGGAGATATTGGGAAAAAAGATTATGTTACATGGTAAGTGTTCTTATTAGGTGATAGGTCGTTTCAATATCAACTTCTTTCTCTTGAGTGCCTTGACCCATTTCTAGATAGTAATCTTGGACTTTAGGCAGGCCTGCCTAATGCCAATAAGAAAGAGGCCTAGAGGGTCACACACTAAGTGTAGCCAGTATCTCGGTTAAATAATATATTTATTTAACAAGTTGAATAAATATTATTCATGATTGTGGTTTAATAATTATTCAAGTATTCCTGATCCTATTTATTTAGTTACTAGTTATTCCAGAGAATATATTGCGGATGGAATATTTATTTATCGGAAAATAATGCAGTTGTGTTTATTTAATAAATAAATAGTCATTATTCAAGGCCTGGTAAATATTGAGGTGGATTGGAAGAAAAAGTTATGGGTATTTTAAGAAATAATATTAAATATTATTTGGTTAAATAATATTTAAATATAAAGTGAAATTTAAATCAAATGTCATGGAAATAATAACTTTTCTATTATTATTTGACATGGGGTTTCACAAGGAATAATAAATTATGTAACGACACTTGTGTTGATTATTTATTATTACCTGGGGAATTAATTTAATTAAGCACATGTCATGGAAATAATATCATTTCAATTATTATTTGACATGGGGTTTTATCATGGAATAATAAATTAAGCAACGGAACCTATGCTAATTATTTATTATTACCTAGTGAATTAAATTCCCCATTATGTTATTATTCTCTATATAATCTATTGGGCCATTCAACTATCTTACAAATAATTGTGTGAAAAACATCATTGGAGAAAATATATGGAGCCTAGATAACTATTACCTCTCCAACAACGCTCTCTAGAGTGAGAGAGATCATCCTCCACCATATAAAGGAGAACACATTGGAAGTGATTCTCAAGGTGATCGAAGACAGACATCACAAGCGCAAGGATCTTCTGTGCTAGTACCCAGAGACTCATTTGACGATGTCCAGAGATACACGTAACATGTGTGGATTACCACAGGAGTATTCCTATCCTTGAATTATACATTGCAACGAATCCTCACAACGGACCCATGGTTGGACTCATAAACGAAGAAAGTATCACCATAACGGTAATTCTATAATTTAATTAAATTAATTATAAAAAAATAGGTCTGCCATCTCTTCTCAGTTCTAGGTTCTATCCTTTTTATTTTATCTTTGATTCAATTCCGTGGATACTAGTGTTCATCATATTATTGATCCCAGGTTAATCATAGATTATGTCAATTTGAAAACCTGGGTATACACCCATCCTGCGCTTCCACTGCGTCAGGAACCTATAGTGCATGTGCTTGCATGTATTTTTGTTTTGATTGATTACAGATCCTCTAATGTTTTCTTAATATTATTGTGAGTATAAATGTTTATTTGTGTTCAATTACATGTTTTAATCTTGTTTTATATATTATATATTTTAATTGTATATTAATTAATAATATCATTTTATTCATTTTTTATCTATAGATTTCATGTTTTGATAGTTCATAACATGTTATAAAAGTTTTATTTTGAGTTCCTAGACTAAATAAGACATTTGGGACCTCAAAATATCATTTATATATGTTTATTACTCTTTCCATACAACATAAGTACTATACACCATGAATCATTTTTATAAACCACATAGCCATTTGGAAATTCACTTAGTTGTTTTGTTAGCCATGTAGTCAATTTTCCAGTTTTAGTCTGCCTATGTATTTTTATTATACCTTGTTCTATAGAACTCCAAATTGATAGATTATTTATTTTTTTAGAAATATAATAATATTTAATAAATTTCATTGGAATAAAACAATGTCTTAATAGATCTCTATCATGTATGAAATTATGTTTGAAGTCACTTTATGTTTTCTATCCGTTTTATGCTATTTTTTAGAACTATTTATCTAGTATTTTTTAGGATAAATTTATATTTTGATATATATTTAAATTGATTCTTGATTATTTTTAAAGCTATTAAAATTTTCTAAATATAATTCAGAAGGAACCAAAGCCGATTATGATGTAGAAATGCCCGGATTCACAACGACAGAAAGAAAATGAATCACATAAAAGTAAAAAGGAAAAAAATAAGAGAATGAGAACACAATGATTTATATGGATTGGAAAATTATACTTACATTCAAAAAGAGGCAGAACTTCATTATGATTCAGGTGCACAATTTACAAGAATTTTTCAGATTTTTTCACTAAGGAACCGTAGCCCAAAATTGGCTACAAAAGGTGCAAGATGATGCACTATTCCTCCAACTGCACATGAAGTCTCCATTTCTACAATGAAAGGAATCAACTCAAGTTAAAAGTGCTACAGTGGCTACCGGATAGATGTCCAAGGAGCTACAGTGAATGGAGGCTGGATGTCTGCATTGCTACAATGCCATGTTGATGTTGGTCGATCATCTCTTCTATAGTGGTCATCATTGCTATGGTGCCCAAAAAAATTATATCGGGGTCCTTTGGCCCCTAGATCATGGGCACGTTACCACCTTCAACCCCCAATGAGCTCATTGTGGAGCTCGACCCGTGAGAGTTGCAGCCTAACACTCAGTACGAGCCGTAAGCATTCAGCCCAAACATCATCCAAACTAGACCAGGCTACACCGATCCAACAGATTATTTGATTTAGTATGTACTTTTTTAGCTCTGAAATTTGAGAAATCAATACGTTTACAATTTTTCAGAATCAGTTATGTGAGGAATTCCCTTACGCGAGAAATTCACTAATGTGAGAAATTCAGATACGTGAACAAATTGCCTACATGATGATTTCACTTACGTGAATCCCTTACACAAATCAAATACATAGTAAATACATTATGTGGTGGTCAATTCATCAACATAGAAAAATGCCTATGTGAAAAAAAATCATAAATGAATTTCTCTTACATAGTTTAATCCTACAGGAAACTTTCTCTATTTTATGTTTTCTTTCATATAACGATTCACTACATATTTTTTTCTTATACTTAAATTTTTATAATTACTTCATAAATCCATATTAATTATATAAAACCCATGAAAAATGTTTTTAATTTAAAAAAAATGTTTTTATGATGATCGAAGGTTGTTCTATAGTCACATATGAAACATACAGCTTAAAACTCAAAAATTCATTTTTATTATTTTATGTTGTTTTCTTTGATATTATTGTTTATAAATTATATTAGTTGATATTAATCTCATTCAAACATGTTTTAATATCTTTAATGAGGTGTTATTATGTTTAGATATTCACCACATATTTATTGATCTTTTTAAGATTTTTTTTTAATTTCATATTTCAAATTCAAACATGATATTTTAATGGGATCTTTCATTAACCTATTATTATGGAGACTGTTAAAATTATCTGATGGGTGATTTCAAATTGGTTTTAATTATCCTTTATTGTTTTAAATATTGGTTGTGAGTTGAGTGGGTATTATGAAATAGTAATATATATTTCTTTCTCTGATAATCTAGTATTAATCTTTTTGAATATTAAATGTCTCTAAACATTTTTCTAAGTGTATAATCCAAATATATTTGTATTCAAAAAACTCCAGGATACATGGAACTTCTATTCACAATGATAACAGATGATAAAAATTGTTCATACTGTTACGCCAATCAATGTGATCCTATTCTTAATCATTGACATACTTTGTGATGAACTCTCATGGAAGGAACAAATATTCTTTGACTCTATTCTCCTTGAAGAGAAGTAATGTGATTTGTGTTGTAATGCCCAAACTTCCTCATTATAATTAATTTGAAGGGCCTACATCAACTGTTTCATCTACAATATACATTCTACAATGGTTCTATAATTTTTGTATTTATTATTATGGGTTTGGTAGAGTTTTTATGCACTTATATCTTTCACACAACACGTTATACCACCTATAAAAAGTAGTATGTGGTTGGGATACCTTACCAAAAGGTAGTTCATTGGTAATACTTACATGAATAAAAGACAATACACTTAGGTTGGGGATACTTCTTGTAGAAAGTTTGAGTTTCTTCCTGCTCCTGTAAAAGGATGTGTTTGTAGGTTTGGGTCTACTCCTCATAATGTCCTAGGTTGGGATTTCTCCCATGTACAAGTCTGGGTTTAGATTACACTCGTGTAAAATTATCTCTTTATTTCATAGTGGGTGTCATACACAATTGGTTGGGGTGTGAAGATTAGATGTAAGATTATTTAGATTTGAACTACTATAAGAATTCCTTGTATTCCTCTCTTTAATTTTCTACATATATTCTTCACACATCCACTATTCATATTCTTTTAAGAAAGAATCTTTTAATAATTTTAAACCATAAAAATACGAAATTAATATTTAAATACCTATTAATTTTAATAAAGTCCTATTCACCCCTTTAGTTCTTCTACCATCATTATATATGACCCTACAGTCATGTCAATTCGACATGCATTGTGTTTAGAATGACTAAATAAACATCTTTTAAATATATCAATGTTTTTAAAACCGCGTGTCATAGGGTCAAAATCAAGTAAGAGACATCAAATTTCAATGAAATCATAGGACATTGACCTTATATTGATTTTATTATATTGATTTTTGAAATGTGGGATTGATTCCACATCAATCCGAGTTGTGGTTTTCTCGAGAATATTGAAAATGCATTTTTAGCATTTTGAAAATCTAAAACAATCATGTAATGGTCGGAATCATAGAAAACGTCCATATATTGATGGGAAATCACAAGACACTTGTAATTGAATTATTTTTGATGTGTCCAAATAGATGAAATGTCAATTCGACATGTGGTGTACTCAGAATGACTAAATAAATAGTATTTAAAAAATATCAGTCATTAAAAACACACGTTAAGGGGTCAAAACCAAGAAAACGACATCAGATTGACTTGAAATTTTAAAACATCAAATTTTAATTTATTTTCGAAATATTGGAATTGGACCCACGTGAATCTGAGTTTTGCTTTTCTTTAGATTACCACAAATGAATTTTTAGTGTTTCAAAATTCTAAAACATATGTGTAATTGTCAAGACCACACCAACGACCTCAAATTGATGTGAAATTATAGGAAAAATGTCTTTGAATTTTTTTGATGTGTCTGAGGACAGGTAAATCCGACGTGTAGGGTATCCAAAATGATATAATAAATAATTTTTAAAGATAAAAAATTCTTTAAAAACGCGGGTTATAGGGTTAAAACTGAACAATTGACATCAAATTTCCATGAAATCATAGAACACTAATATATGATTTATTTTTGAGTTGTAGGAACTAAGATCATGTTAATCTGAGTTTCAGTTTACTCTAGATGACTGAACATACGTTTTTAGTGTTTTAAATTTATAAAACATGCTTGTAACGGTCGAAACCATATCAAACAACCTGAGATTAACGTAGAATCATAGAAAATATTTAATATGCAGGAACTCAAGGATGGGAAATATAAACAAAAAGGAAAATAATTTTTTTGAATGTTTGATATGCGAGAACCAAAAACCAATAGAACATTTTATTCTGTCAAATGAAGGAATTGGGATTCCTCCAAAATTAGGCTGAATCATTGTTTCCATCCATCCATGGACAGTTGTGTCCCTAATTCCATTGTCCCTCACTGGCGCCTACCTCCACTATTTCCCTTCTCTCTTTACCCCCACACCATGAATGCATGATAGGAACACGTGGGGTTGTGAAGAGGGGTGGGGTGCATCTGTTATGCTAGAGTGTTTTGGGGTTGGTTGTAGGCTTGAGTGAGGAATTATTCGGGGGACTCTTGAGCATATGTTTCTATCTCTTACAACTTCCTCCTCCCACTATAATTCTAGTTACCTCTTCCAATATATATATAATAGTCCACTCTTAGTGGATCTATGGTGCGAATGTTATGCTAGGGTGCAGCGGGGTCATTTGTAGGCTTGATTAAGGACTTCTTGGGGACTCTTGAACTACTTTTTCTATCTCTTACACCTTCCTCCTCCCACTATTTTTCTGGTTAGAGCTTCCAATATATATATATATATATATATATATTAGTCCACTCTAAGTGGATACTTATAGCGACCCAACCTTTTCTTACATTACTATTACATCATTTTAAAGATAAAAAACCTAATAGTATTACACATAGAGGATCCAAAGGTCTAGTGTCTTGGGCAAACTAGGACCATACATAACAATTACATCATCAAGCATACACATTTATTTAATTTCTTCTTCTCAAGATTCTTATTGGTACTTGACCTCTCCTTAGTACATGTAGCCACATGAGGATATACATCAAAAGAGGTGATCTAAAAGCCCAGTAAGAGGATAGATAGGAAGAATATAGCATGGGGTGAGCATAATCATGACATAGGGAAAAAATCATGAACATGAGAGGAGCATAAATAAAAGACTTGAAATGTGGAAACGAAGAAAAAATGAAACATCATGTCATAGTGGTTAACTGCCACACATAATTGTGAAAAAAGCTATCATATTTTCTACATAATTTCACATTTACTCATGAGATTCATCACTTTACCCAATGCATTGGAGTGCTGTGTAATTCCAGGTGCACGTGTCACATTTAAACATTCATATTGCGCTATATAATTCCGGGTGCACCAGTCACATCATAACATTATCATTTATCATGAATGAGAAAATGAACATATAACATAAATGAACATAACTAAACCATTTAAAGGAATGAGTTTCATCTCATAAGTATACATTCATACACTTTCGGCTCCCAAAAGAAAGAGTGAATAACATACTTGATACAAGAACCGTCAATCTTGAATGAGAAGTAAAAGGTGAGTACTTAAAAAAAGAGTTCTTTTGAAAAAAAATTTGTTTGACATAAACAATAGTGGTAACATGTATATCCCAGAAAATGAATGAAAATGATGAAAAAATTATTTCATAGGAGTAATGATATCAAAAATTGAGTGAAAGAGGGAGAACCCGAAGGATGAAATTTGGGTTTGAGAATTTCCCCTTACCTTGTATCTGAATGCTTGATTCTCCTTAATCTTTTGTATAACCACATTAAATACAATAATTGAAAATTAAATAACCTTGTGTACATGAATATGGTTCATTATGTTTTAATTAAGTTATTTTATGCGCCCTTGGATGAGTTATAGTGTTCAAAAACATCATTCGGAATGTTGGTTTTCATGGTTTACTTGAGTAGTTCACTTGTATTATTAAATTGATGTTCAGGTAGAACATGGGTAAGAATCCAGAACTGATATTACATGTTATTAATTATATTACAAAATTTGTAATGATATTATAATTAATTTCATTAGATCCATCTGGATGAATCATTAGATAAAAATTAAATGATGATTGTTTGGGTTAATTTGGGCGGTTTTTCAATCACAAAGAACTTGTTTTAATTTATCACATAGTAATATCTACATAAGTTAGTTAAAGAAAATTAAATAGGAGATAATACATATAAAATATTCTGGGTAAACCATAAAAAATGGTTTCATGACCAGATCTTAAGGTAGAAATGGCAGAAGAAAACATGTCGTTCTTGAAGGTGATAGATTAATACCTCACGAACAAAGTTCTCTTTAATAAAATAAAAGGAAGAGGGAACGGGGTTGGATGATATAATATCCCATTAGCATAATAAAATTTCAGTACATGTATAATACTAGAGTAAAAATACCATTTGGATGAAGATAGGTGGGGAGATATCAAGAAATGAACTATAACTTGAAAGGAAATTAAACAAGAGGAGGGAGAGAAATTACCACTTAAATCCTCCCCTTGAGATCCTCATTAAAGAAGCTAGGAATGGTCTTTTGATGAGACCAAAAGATCTTGGATGTGGGATAGGGGATAGGGAAGATTTTTGGGAAGAGTTTATAGAAGGATTGAATCTTGATAGATGTGAGTAAATGAGGGAGTGGAGGGTGGTATTTATAGTGGAGGGGAGAGGGGTTTCCTTAATATATCATTCATTAGTTTATTAATTTACCCTAAGACAGGGAATATTGAGTTATCCAAGACCAATAATAGTAAATAAGGCATGTGAGTTCGGGATATGGGTTCTTAAATAACTTGTGATGTCCGGAATAGTGGGTTTTAATTATAATGTATTTATACGATAAATTAATGTGCTTTACTATTCACCAAAAATTCAAGTATTTTAGAAAACTCCCAAACATTCAACCCATCCATTTTTCTACGTGCAGAATCAAAAAATGAATTCCATTTTTCAAAAATAAGTTATTAAATATTATTAAATTAATATTTAATTAAAATCATAATTTACTTAAAAAAAGTTTTTAAAATTAAAACTGATTTTATAGTGCTTTCAAAAATTACATACGGTCTTATAAAATTATCTAAAAACTATAAGACATTGATTTTTTAATTTATGAACACATTTTAAGAAAATAAATTTTCTTTTAAATTAGTTAATTAATTATTTATGACTTACAAAATACCAAAACGTTTATTAAGGTTAAATTTTCACTTTATGAGATGTCAAAATTTTATTTAATTATTCATGGGTAAGGTTACTATTATGTTTGATGATTTACTATTCATAAGGGTCATATTAATATTCATAAGGGTAGGTTTCTATTCACAAGGGTATGTTACTATTCACCTAAAATTATTTTTGTTTCATTAGACTCCAAGAATAATTTTAAACACAACCGTGTATGTCAGATTATAAAAATTCCAAACACAAGAGTATCAAACTAATGTTTAAAGGTCACTTAGAACTTAGAAGTGTATTATGTTGTGATTTCATATGATTTTATGAAATATTTATAAGAAGGAAATTTCCATTGAAAAAAAACTTTGGGTCGTTACATTCTTCCCCCCTTATGAAATTTCTCCCTCAAAATTTCATTTTACATAAATAGGTGTGGGTACTTCTCCTTCATCACCTCTTCCGGTTCCCAAGTTTCTTCCTCAAACTTATGGTTCATCCACAACACTTTTACAAGGTGGGCTTTCTTGTTGCGTAGAACCTTATCACTCCGGTCCATAATCTCTACTGACTTCTCTTCATAGGAGAGATCATCTTCCAACTGTACCCCCTCTGAGTTCAGTACATGTGAGGGATCCGATATGTACTTCCTCAGGAGTGATACGTGAAACACATCATGAAATTGAGCCATATTCTGTGGAAGTGAATGATGAGAAGCCACAGATCCTATGCGGTAAAGGATTTCAAAGGGGCCAATGTACCTTGGGCTTAGATTCCCTTTCTTTCCAAATCGCAGGACTCTCTTCCACGGTGATATTTGAAGGAAGACTTTATCTCCAACTTCTAACTCCAAGTCCCTTCAACGGTTGTCAGCTTAGCTCTTTTGCCGACTTTGAGCAGCTTTGATGTGTTTCTGGATGACTTCAACATTCTCTACCATCTCTTACACAAGATCGGGTCGAAGTAGCTTTCTTTCTCCAACTTCATCCCAACAGGTTGGAGTTCTACATTGATTTCAATACAGAGCATCATATGGAGCCATCTGAATACTTGAGTGGAAGATATTTTTGTATGAGAACTCAACCAATGGGAGATGTTGATCCCATTTACCTTTGAATTCAAGAGAGCAGACTCTTAGCATATCTTCAAGCGTCTGAATAGTCCTTTCAGATTGGCCATCAGTTTGGGGGTGATAGGTCATGCTGAAATTTAATTCAGTACATAAAGCATGTTGATGACTCCTCCAGAATTTAAATTTGAACCTTGAATCACGGTCTGAGAGAATCAAGAGTGTAACTCCATGCAGTCTCACCACTTCCTTCACATATATCCCTGTAAGTTGTTCAAGCAAGATATCTTCCTGAATAGTGATAAAATGGGCAGTCTTGGTGAGTCAGTCAACCACAACCCATATCGCATTATTTACCTTTGATGTCTTCAGGAGAACCATGACAAATTTCATAGTAACATTTTCCCATTTCCACAGGCGTATAGACAATGGCTGCATCATAGCTTTGGATTTTTGTCGCTCAACTTTAACTTTCTGACATACCAAGCATCGTGATATATATTCTGCAATCTCCTTCTTCATGTTATCCCACCAGAAGTGTTCTTGGAGATCACAATACATCTTGGTACTCCAAGTATGGATAGAGAATGTTGAGTTATGTGCATTTCCCAATAGATCCTTCTTTATCCTGGGTGATGAAGGTACACAAATCCGCGTTCCAAACCGAATCACAACATCATCGTCGATATGGAACTCTTGCAGCTTCCCTTCTTTTACTGCATTCACCCTCTTTTGTATATCCAAATCATCCCTTTGTGCTTCCTTAATATTCTCTTAGATAGATGGTTGCCCAGTCATTTGGGAATGGTAGGATGTATCCCCTGCCCTTATGATTTCTAAATCCATCCTTTGCATATCTAAGAAGATAGGGTCTTTCTCAATCCGTAACATGGATAGAGTAGCAAGTTTTTTTCTACTTAGAGAATCAGCTACCTTGTTCGCCTTTGCAGGATGGTAGTGAATAGAGAAATCGTAATACTTGATTAGCTCTAACCATCTCTTTTAATGCATGTTGATCTCGTTTTGTGTGAATATATACTTTAGGCTCTTGTGGTAAGTGTATATGTCACACTTCTCATCATAAAGGTAATTCCACCAGATTTTCAAGGAAAAAATCACATCTTCCAGCTCTAGATCATGAATTGGATAGTTCTTCTCATGGATATTTCAACTATCATGAGGCGTAGGCTATCACATTGTCATTTTTCATGAGTACACAACCCAATCATTTCTTTGAAGTGTCACTGTATATCACAAAACTTCATCCACTTTTCAGTAGTGTGAGTATAGGTGCAGTGATCAGCCTTCCCTTTAGCTCCTTGAAGCTTCCCTCACATTCTTCTGACCAGAAATACTTTACCCCTTTCCTTTTTAACTTAGTTAGTGGGATTGACAATCGTGATACGTTTCTCACAAAACTTCGGTAGTACCCAGCTAATCCAAGAAAAGTACTGATTTTTGTGACACTAGAGGGCCTCGGCCATTCCTCAACCGCCTTTGTCTTTGAAGGATCCACAGAAATTCCATCACTTGTGATCACATGTCCCAAGAATGTGACTTGTTTCATCCAAAAGTCACACTTGATGAACTTGGCTCACAACTTCTACTTTCTCAATGTCGCCAACACAAGTCTTAGATGTTCTTCATGTTCCTCCTTGCTCTTGGAGTAGATGATAATATCATCAATAAACACTACCAAAAAATTTTCAAGGTAAGGTCTAAAGACTCCATTCATCAAATCCATGAAGATTGTAGGGGCATTAGTAAGTCTGAAGGGAATCACCAAAAACTCATAGTGCTCATACCTTGTTCGGAAAGCAGTCTTCTGAATATCTTCCTTCTTCACCACTACCTGATGATATCCAGAACAAAGATCCACCTTTGAGATGTATTGATCACCTCTTAAATGATCGAAAAAGTAATCAATCCTTGGAAGAGGATACTTGTTCTTTTTTGTTGATCTTGTTGAGTTTCCGATAATCGATACACAGCCGCATTGTTCCATCCTTCTTCTTCACAAAGAGCATTGGTGCACCCCAAGGTGCTGCACTAGGGAATATGAACCCTTTTTCCATATGCTCTTGCAGTTGCTTCTTTAAATCATCCAGTTCGATAGGATCCATCCTATAGGGACACTTCGAGATAGGATTAGCTCCGGGTATGAGTTCAATTGAGAACTCTACCATACGATCTGGGGGAATTCCGGGTAACTCATTAGGAAATACATCACCGAATTCCATCATAATAGGAATTTTCTCAAGGTTGGTACTTTCCTTTGACTCAACCATTTGGTAGAGGTATGCCTTTTCATATTATATCAACAACCACACCATTCAAGGATTTTTCAAAGGAGATTTAAGATCTTCCTTGAATTTTTAGAGGAGCATGGGATGGTTCGGAATATGAAAAGATATTTCCTTTTACCGATAGTTGATATGTTCTCTATATAACAAGAGCCAATCCATTGCCATTATAGCATTGAATTCTACTAAGGGAAGTATTTCATGATTCCTCAAAAGAATACTCACACATACGCCAACAAGAGAAGAGTCAAACAATTGGGTTTCAATG
Organism: Viscum album; assembly: GCA_963277665.1. Taxonomy (NCBI): domain Eukaryota; kingdom Viridiplantae; phylum Streptophyta; class Magnoliopsida; order Santalales; family Viscaceae; genus Viscum; species Viscum album. The sequence continues at coordinate 1,811,034,826 of OY728155.1, forward strand.
ATTGCACCAATTTGTTTTTTTATAGATATCTCTACTTCAAGGTTTCAGGGATTTGATTCTATAGTTCTAGGAAACTTGAAAGATATAAAGGAATGCGTAGAACCAGAATCAAATAATACTTTTTTTCATTATTGAGTGAATAGGAAGTGTACCTTGTACGACATTATTATCTTTCTCCACTTCCGCATTAGTGATGGCATAAGCCTTCCCTTGTCCCTTTGGATTTGGTGGCTACTGATGCTGATTACCCTCCAGAACTTGAGGTTTAGTGCAATGGATTGCATAGTTCCCCATCTCCCTACAGTTGTAGCATAGAACCATGAATGGTTCTCTGCTTTCTTATGTCATATTCTCCTTCTTTTTCAGGTCTTTTCGACACTCTTGAGCATGGTGTCTTTCTTTCCCACACTTGAAGCACTTCCCCATCCCTTTGAGGCAGTTCCCATGGTGCAAATTCCCACATTTTTGGCATGTGGGTCGTTGAGTTTTCTTTCCACCTTTGTCATTAGATCCTCTAGTTTGAAACTCCATATTTCATTTCTTATCACCAAAGCCATGGGACCATTCTCCAAAATCCATCTCCACATTGGGAGCACAACTAAAAACTTCTTCATAACTCCCAAATTCTTGAATTGCAAGAGCATTTCGAAGGTGTGGTTTTAGTCCACTAAAGAATCTATCAATTTTTCTATCATTGTTGACAACAAAACCCGAATGGTACCTTTCAGGACTTGAGAAATTCGCTTCATAGGTTGTGACAGATTATCCTTATTCTTGCTTGAGCTCTAGGAATTCTCTCTCCATTTTTGAGCAAAGAGTTCGTGGGAAATACTTATTTAGAAAAATTATCTTAAAGTCTTCCCATTCCATCTCTTCGATTTCCTCCCTTGGCTTGGTGTTCTTAATCAAATCCCACCATTGATTATCTTCTCCTTCTAGATGATAAATGGCTAGTGTCACCTTCTCCATCTCAGAATAGTGAAGCATGGAAAAGATCTTCTCCATGGAGTTGACCCATTATTCTACAACTAGGGGATCAGAAGATCCATTAAACATCGGTGGTCATTGCCGCATAAAACATTCAATAGCTAGTTTCTCCCTCTTTGGTGAAGGAGGACGTTTCCCATTATTATAGTTATTGTTCATAACCTTAGATAATTAGGTAAGCATCGCCATGGAGTTTTAAACTCCACCTCCCAAATCATTGGGGATGTCGTTCGGGCAATCGTTGCATTGTCCCTCGCATGATTTGTTGGCCTGGTTTCTCTGGGTTCCCACCATTTTCTAAAATAGAAAAGGTTAGAACAAAACATAAGTCAACAAGTCATGAATAAATTATTCATTTGCACAATTTATAATAAAATCATAAAATATGGGATCCCTATGTAAATATTCTTGTGTGCATATTTGAACTTAGTCTCATGCTAGAGGTTTTCTCTAGGGTTCACTAATCCTAATTCCCAAATTAACTAAGCCTTACCTCTGATACTAACTATAGAAACCCAACCTTTTCTTACATTACTATTACATCATTTTAAAGATAAATAACATAATAGTATTACACATATATGATCCAAAGGTTTAGTGTCTTGGGAAAACTAGGACCATACATAACAATTACATCATCAAGCATAAACATTTATTTAATTTATTCTTCTCTAGCTTCTTATTGGAACTTGACCTATCTTTAGTAAATGTAGCCACATAAGGATATATATCAAAAGGGGTGAGATAAAATCCCAGTAATAGGATAGATAAAGATAATATAGTATGGTGTGATCATAATCATGACATAGGAAAAAGATCATGAACATGAGAGGAGTATAAATAAAAGACTTGAAATGTGGCAATGCAAAAACAATGGAACATCATGTCATAGTGGTTAAATACCACACATACTTGTGAAAAAAGATAGAATTTTTTCCACATCATTTCACATTTAATCATGAGATTAATCACTTTACCCAATGCATTGGAGCACTGTATAATTCTGGGTGCACCCGTCACATTTAAACATTCATATTGTGCGATATAATTCTAGGAGCACCTGTCACATCATAAAATTATCATTTATAATGCATGCTAAAATGAATATATAACATAAATGAACATAACTAAGCCATGAAAAGGAATGATTTTCATCTCATAAGGACACATTCATACACTTTGGGCTCCAAAAAGAAAGAGGGAATAACATACTTGATACAAGAACCGTTAATCTTGAATGAGAAGTAAAAGGTGAGTACTTAAAAGAAGAGTTCTTTTGGAAAACATTTTGTTTGACATAAAAAATAGTGGTAACATTTATATCTCATAAAAGGAACGAAAATGATGAAAAAATTATTTCTTAGGAGTAACGATATAAAAAATGGAGTGAAAGAGGGAGAAGCCGAATGATGAAATTTGGCTTCGAGAATTTCCCCTTACCTTTTATCCGGATGCTTCCTTCTATTTAATCTCCTGTATAACCACATTAAATACATTAATTGAAAATTACATAACATTATGAAAATGAATATGGTTAATTATTTTCTAATTAAGTTATTTTATGATCCCTTGGATGAGTTATAGTGTTCAAAAACAATGTTCAGGAATATTTGTTTTCATTGTTTACTTGAGTGGTTCACTTGTATTCTTAAATTGATGTTCGGGTAGAACATGGGTAAACATACAGAACTGATATTACATGTTATTAATTATATTACATAATTTTGAATTATCTTATAATGAATGTCATTAGATCCAGGTGGATGAATCATTAGATAAAAATTAAATGATGATTGTTTGGGTTAATTTGGGCGGTTTTTCGATCACAATGAACTTGTTTTAATTTATCACATAGTAATATGTACATAAGTTAGTTCCAGCACATTAAATAGGAGATAATACATATAAAATATTCTTTTTCAACCATAAAAAATGGTTTCATGACCAGATATGAAGGTAGAAATGGCAGAAGAAAACATGTCGTTCTTGAAGGTGATAGATTAACACCTCACGAACAACGTTCTCTTTAATAGAATAAAAGGAAGAGGGAAAAAGGTTTGGATGATATAATATCCCATTATAATCATAAAATTTAATTAAATTTATAATAATAGATTTAAAATATCATTTGGATGATGATATATGGAGAGAGATCAAGAAATGAACTTGAACATGAAAGGAAATTAAAGGGGAGGAGGGAGAGAAATTATCTTTTAAATCCTCCTCTTGAGATCCTCCTTAAAGAAGCTAGGCTTGGTCTTTTAATGAGACCAAAAGAACTTGGACATTGTAGAGGGGAAAGGGAAGTTGTTTCGGTATAGTTTAGAAAAGGCTTGATGCTTCGGAGTTGCGAGGAAATGAGGGAGTGAAGGGTGGTATTTATAGTGGAGGGGAGAGGGGTTTCCTTAATATAAAATTCATTAGTTTATTAATTTCCCCTAAGACAAGGAATAGTGAGTTATAAAATACCAATAATAGTAAATAAGTCATGTTAGTTAAGGATTTGGGTGCTTAAATCACTTTTTATGTTAGTAATAGTGGGTTTTAATTATAATGTATTTATACAGTAAATTAATGTGTTTTACTATTTACAAAAATTCAAGTATTTTAGAAAAATCCCAAAACTTCAACCCAACCATTTTTTGACATGTAGAATCCCAAAATGAAGTCCATTTTTCAAAAATAAATTTCTAAATATTATTAAATTAATATTTAATTAAAAAAAATATACTAAAAAAACAGTTTTTAAAATTAAAACTTATTTTATAGTGCTTTTAAAAATTACGTAGGGTCTTATAAAATTATCTAAAAAATATAATACATTGATTTGTTAATTTATGAACAAATTTTATGAAAATAAATTTTCTTTTAAATTAGTTAATTAATTATAATAATTTATTTATGACTGACAAAATACCAAAACATTTACTAAGGTTAAATTTTCACTTTTTGAGATGTCAAAATTTTATTTAATTATTCATGGGTAAGGTTACTCCGATGTTGGATGATTTACTATTCATAAGGGTCAAATTACTATTCATAAGGGTAGGTTTCTATTCACAAGGGTACGTTACTATTCACTAAAAATTATTTTTGTTTCATTAGACTCCAAAAATCATCTTGAACACAACTGTGTATGTCGAAGTTTCGAAATTCCAAACACAAAAGTATCAAACTTATGTTTAAAAGTCACTTAGCACTTATTAGTGTATTATGTTGTATTTTCATGTGATTTTATGAAATATTTATAAGAAGGGAATTTCCATTGAAAAGAAATTTTGGTCGTCACAATCCTCGACTAAATTTCTTATCATATCCCCTCCCTCCCGCTGCCGCAACAATGACTGATTTATTTTTTGTTTCTCTGGTATTCCAATATGTTTTCAAATTTTCACGGCACTGCATGATCCTCCTAGTCATAAAATTTATCATAGTTCTTCTATTTTTGACAACACCACACCTTTCTGCCACCCTGCCCTAGATCTGGCCGACCACCATGCCCCTGATCGACCAACAGTTCCACCCCGCCCCAACTTCAACTGAATAACATAGCCTCCCTATCCTAACTTCAACCGAATAAAATTTCATCAAATATCCTTACTTTATAAAGCCACCCCACCCCTATTTTGAGTAACTATCACCCTAGAATGCCCTACACACACACTCACATATGGTAAAGTGTTGAAATGGGACTATAGTGGTCGAGGGTTGTGATAACAGGGCAACTGAAAAATGGTTCTTTGGTGATGGGACAAAATCGGTATGGGGTTACGGTGGCACGGTTGTGGGGAGGAGTTATAGTGGAGTTTTTAGGGAAGGGATTATTGTAGTTGGTGACCTAGAACAAACTACTTTGTACTTTATTCATTAATAAATACCTTATCACATCTTGATTGTTCTTCTATGTGACAATTCATGTGATACTGTCCTACAGATATCTGTTTCATTAAAGGGTCATAATGGATCCCTAGTATGATGAGAACCCCGAAATTCTATAACACTATTTGTGAATATATGTTCTTTGGTTGGATGATGTTATTTTAGGGACAAAAATAATATAGACAATTAGGGGAGAGGAATCATAAATATTTGAGGCACCTTCTCATGGTGTGCTCCATTGGTAATATCCAAGAGGATATTATGAGATCGAGACCTACCAGTAGGAAATCCACATTTCATAATGTCATTGGATGTTCTTATCTGCGGACGTGTGTATTAGTCCTTATACTTTAATATTATTATTAATGGGTATTACAACTCATGTACTGATATGTATTTATTAAAACTGCGACGATACACTATTCGTAGTGAGTTAGGATATGTTAGGTGCATCACGAGTAATACTACATTTATAGATAATGTGAGAAAGGATTTGTCCCATCTGTTCCATAACAAAAGTATATATCTTAGGCCCTTTGATGGAATTGATATAGCCTAAATAAATCCATCGACATGGTATGGAATGAGAGAGTTTAATTCCAGGAAGTCAAAGAAAGAATAATCGAGCACATGGGTTGATGGCACCATCATAAAACCCGCTTGATTAGAGATATAGATACAAAGGGATTACATTACATGGTAATCATTTGTAGGAGGTGACACGTCATTACGGTGTTAACTTCTTTCTCTGTGGGTGCCTTGGCATGTTTCTAGAAACTAACCTTGGATTTTTGGAAGGATCCACCTAATTACATTGAGAAAGAGGCCTAGAGGGTCACACACTAAGTGTTTCCAAGTATCTCAGTTAATATTAATTTAAAAAGTTGAATAAATAGTATTCCCGACCATGGTTTAATAATTATTCAAGGATGCCTGATTGCATTTATTTTGGCACTCTTTGAGAGAATATATTGTGGGTAAAATAATATATTTATTAGCGAGTAATGAAGTGATATTTACTTAAGAAATAAATATCCATTATTCAAGGTCTAATAAATTTAGTGGAGAAAATTTAAAAAAATGGAAAATAAAAAGTACACATTGTGTATATTAATATATTCATGCCATGTTTTTTATTTGTGGGTTTGTGAGAAATAATATTATTTATTTCATTAAATAATATTAGGTGTAATTCTTTGGGCACATGTCAAGTAATAATAATAGCCAACTGTTATTATTAGACATGAGGTACTACTAAGAAATAAATGAAATGAATACATGCTTTCAGGTAATTAATTCATTTTATTATTCTATGTAATTTAAATCCAAATTATATATTTCTCATTAGCCTAGAATTTTATATGGGGTTGTGAATAATGGATCTAGATAAATCTCTCAAGATAAGAGAAAATTCTTTTTCAACCATGAATGCTCTCAAGCCACGAGAGAGAGATCCTCCTCCACCGGATCAAGGCGATCAAAGGCAGACATCGCAAGCGAAGTCTCTTCTACGCTATCACCCAGAGATCCCTTTGGCGAAGTCTAGAGATACATGGAGAACATGTGGATCACCATTAGATGAATCCTACACTTGGATTCTACGATTCAATGATGGATCACATTGGATCATGACCAGAAACATCAAAGGAGTGAGAGAATTCTGTCAAGGTAATTCTTGTATTTTTAAATAAATTAATTATAAACAAAATATGATGATCCTATCTATCGTTATGAGACTCCCCTATTTTATTTTATTCATTGTTATAATCCAAATATCTGTCATTTTATTATCGTGTCAGATCTCAGATTAAATGTCATTAATGGTAAAAATTAAAGTTGGGTACAGCCACCAATGCACTTCCGTGGAACCTAGAACCTACAAGTGGTATCAGAGGGGTCATATCGTTGATTATAATTATTTAGTTTTACATTGGTGATTTACGTATTTAATAATTTAGTTGTTTCAATTCAATTTAATTTTTCTATAAATATGAATCTCGAAATTCGTTCCTCCTCTATTGTTTCTCGTTCACCTTACAGAAACGACCTTTTATTTTAATTATGATTAAAATAAAATAAAGGATCTAATATAGAGGTTAAAAAAATTCCTAGACATAAAAAACCAGAATACAAGGCATGTATTCGGTAGTACACGATGTGTCTTCAAGATTGAATGCATTAGACCGGTCTGCCAAATCATGAAATGTGTTGGAGTCTTTCAAAGTCTTAAATGACACCATGTGTTGAACAAGAACAGGTGACACATGGCTTCCGGATTACATGTCATGTAGTCCACTGAACACGGTGTGTAGTCCCTTCGGGTTAGGGTTGGACCATGTATCCCATACAGGGCTTGCCCGTCTGGAAACTATGTAACGCGAATACTACACAGCGTGTATCCCAATGAACATGCTGTGTACTCTAAAGATTTACGAAGTACATTTACACTCCATGTCCCCAAGAATGTACTTCAGATGGATGGTGAACAAAATTACACAATGTGTAGTCAGAACTACACACCATGAACTTATCCAAATTAAGCAGATTTATTAAAATTTAGTATTATATTATACAAACCCTTGAGACATGTACCATAGTGCAGGCTTAAATATTAGTCATAACACTTGATAGGTGTCTTATATATATGTGTTTAATTTAACATATACGTAATATTCATTTCTACTCATTGGGTAGTTATGAATAGTAATTCACTAGGTTTCCTCCAAGGTAAAAGTTATGTACAAAGATAATTTTAAATGAATTTATTTGTTTAAAATTATGATGGATGAGAATCTCAAGGAAATTCAGAAAAAGGGTTTATGATAAAAGGATTTATCAAGTAAAGATAATTAATTGGTTTGAGTGTGATTTATCTTAAACAATAACGATTAAATAATTGAATGATAGTTTTATTTATGTGTAAATATTGTTGCATGTATGTATCATAATGAGCTTGACCAAGACATTTGTATGTGAATGGTTTCTTTTAATTTATTTATTTAAATTAAAAATTTTGGTCTACGAGCCTTCTCCTCATTAATATGTAGGGCCTACTTGCCCATGGTTTATTTTATGTAAAACCACATTTTACCCCTCACCTGCCTGTGAGATAAAAGCATATGTAATAGATAGACCTCCCAAGCTAGTGGAGACAGATCAAGTCAAGATCCAAGGTGAAACCAATCCAAGGAGATACAAAGGTGGATAAGTGGAAAGATGTAAACACAAACCCAAAAAGTTCAAGGTGTTTCTCCCCTAGGATTTGGGTTAGTTTATCAACCACTAGATAAACTAAACAATATAACAAACTCATGATCATACCATTTATTTTATTTCTGTTAGTTGAATGGTTTATTTATTGTGGTTGTGTTGTCACAATTACACAATTAATGAATTAAAAAAAGTATGCAAGATGGAACTAAAATAAAACTGGATTATGAGTAAATATTATCATAGACATGGTTAATCACTTGATTATATCCCACATATTATTAACAAGCATTTAATCAAAGATAATAAAATGGAAATTTAGGTATAAGGATAAAATCTCTAAAATAAATATTAAGTCGGTATATCCTTCCATAATCTTGGTTAGAATCGAACCATAGTTCAAAGTTCTTGACCAACCCTAGTTGGGGTGATTTTAATTATTGAGGAATTATAATTCAACATATTGGGTTGACATGACTTGGTTCACATCAAGGGTTGACTGCCACAGCAGGACTTGGTGTGACCAAGAGGCAAAGGTTGAGGAAATCCAAAATAAAAGTATTTCAGGATTGGGGAGTCCACTCAATGTATTAAGGAGATGCGAGTTAATGTAGTTGGAATTTGTAAAGCCTACCTAAAAATCATTCAAGTTTCTTGAACAACCCTTGTTGGGGTAATGTGAAGGGAAATATGAATCCTTTCCACTAGAATATTCAAGAAACAAAATATTCTTAAGTCAATGGTGAGGGATATTGGATTTCGATAAAATAGTGTGAGAATAATAAGTATTAAATTATTTATTTGTCTCAGTTTTATTATAATAAAGTACTAAACCTTTCCTCATATTAATTTTTAGAAAAAAAAAATAAAAATGACTTCAAACATATCATTGTGAACCATACTCGAGAAAGAAAACCTTCTCACCGAAACAAATTTCTAGGAATGGAAGAGGCGTTTACATGTCATCCTTCGCCATGAGAGACAATTGTACATACTGGAGGAGACTGTTCTAGTTGCGCCTGGAAAAGAGGCCAGTGATGAGGAAATATCTCTCTAAATTAAACATATAGATTATTCCACAGATGTCAAATGTTTCATGCTATCATCCATGTACAATGAGCTCATTAAGAAAAATGAAAACATGGACGTGTATAGCATGATGTATCACCTTAAGGATCTTTATCATGATAATGAGAGATAGGAGAGATATAAGATCTCCAATGATTTGTTCAAAACTAAGTGTGGAGAGTCTCCGCCAACTGGGCCTCATGTATTTAGGCTTATTGGCTACATTGAATGCATTGACATCTTAGGTATTAAGTTCTTGGATGATTTGCGTACAGATCTTATCCTATCATCATTGTCCAAGACCTACTCTAGCTTTATTATCAACTACAACATGAGAAACAATGAGAAGTGTATATCAGAAATTATGAACTTAATTTTCCAGGAAGATAAGGACAAGGGGTGTGACAAACCCACAATCCTTATGGTGAATAAGAAAAGGAAGGAAAAGTCAAAGGGTCCAAGGACTCGTAAATAATCTGAATCTCCTGAGCACCTTCACTCCAAGAATGAGAATATCCAAAGGATTTTCAAGGAACAAGAGGCGGTATGTTTTTCATGTGGCAAGAAAGGCCACTAGAAGAGGAACTGCACCCAAAACCATGGGGACGCTAAATTTTTATTCGTTATCAAGTGTAATATTTCTATTTATACACATTGGGTATTAGGTACAACTTTTGGGGATTACAACTGTATTCAAATTTAGGAACCATGAATATTTAGAAAGATTTCTAGAGGAGAGGTGGATCTTCGAGCTGCGGATGGAGGGAGGTTGAGTGCATTTTCCATTGCTTATTACCACATCTCATTTCCAACTGGGATGTTTTTAGTTTTACATAACTTTTATTAAGTTCCTAGTGTTTCCAAGAACATTCTTTTTGTTTTACATAACTGTTATTATGTGCCTAGTGTTGCCAAGAACATAATTTCTGTAACATGTTTAGATATGGATGGATTTATTTTCAATTTTGGAAATAAGGGTTGTTTATTCTATAATAAAAACATATGTTATGGTATAGAACATTTAAATAATGGTTTGTATGTATTAAATTATGAAAACCAAGTGTTGGAAATTGATAAAAAAACAAACTCACAAGACTCATACATCACCCATTTGTGGCATCACCGCCTTGGTCATGTATATGAGAAGTGGTTGACAAAGATCTGCCAAGATGGTTATTTAGAATCTACTAAGATAAAACCACATTATATATATCACGCTTGTTTACAATGTAAAATGACCAAAGTGCCTTTCAGTGGATAGGGTGAAAGGGACACATAGATTCTAGGATTGGTGCACACAGATGTGTGTGGACAATTTCCAGTAGAAGCTAGAGGTGGATATTCTTACTTCATTACTTTTACTGATGATTTGAGTATATATGGATATGTATACTTAATGAGGTATAAGTCAGAGTCCTTAGAAAAGTTTATGGAATTCAAGAATGAAGTAGAGAATTAAAATTGGTATGAAGATAAAGAAACTTCAGTTGGATCGAGGTGGAGAACATCTGAACCAAGAGTTCATCGATATTCTACAGGTGTCTGGGATTCTATCTCATCTCACTTATCCTTATACACCAAAGTGGAATGGTTTTAGTGAAAGGAGGAAACGTACCTCATTGGACATGGTGAGGTTGATGATGAGTCATGCGGATATTCCATTATCCTTTTGGGGATATGCATTACAAACTGCAACATACACATTAAACCAATTATCAATTAAGGCGGAAAATGGAATTCCCTCCAAGTTATGGAATGGAAAGAAACCCATTTTGTTGCAGACACGTGTATGGGGATGCAAGGCATTTGTTAAGGCCTTCTCAGGAAACAAAATATATCCCCATGGAACAAGGTGTGTCTTTATTTTATAACCCAAGGAAATGAAAGGATATTACCAATATAACCCTTCATACAAGAAAGTGACTATCGCCAGACAATCCATCTTTCTTGAGAGGGAGAATATCCTCAAAAATGAAAGTGGGAGCAAGATTGACATAGATTAATTTGATGCTCAAGATACATAGGAGTTGGTATAGGAACATGTTTCACAGGTCCCCATGAAGGATGTTCCAGAAACACAAGTATTACGTAGGATCTCAAGAGAGGTAAGGGAACCAGAGAGATTTGGTTTCCTAGTCACTGAAGATGGTGAGTCATTATCGTTGGACAATGATGAACCTCTCTCCTAAAAAGATGCAGTAGAAATATTAGAAGATGCAAAATGGATAGAATCTATGAATTCTGAGATGGATTACATGTATCATAACCATGTATGGGTTCTAGTCGATGAGACAATTTATGTAAAGCTTGTTGGATGCAAATGGGTTTTCAAGAGAAATTTGGACATGGAAGGTCAAGTTAGCACCTATAAAGCAAGGCTAGTTGCTGAAAGATTCAGGTAGTGTCAAGGAATTGACTATGATGAATCCTTCTTTCCAATTACCATGTTTAAATCCATAATAATCATACATTCCATAGCATCTTACCATGACTATGAGATTTGGCAGATGGATGTCAAATAAGCGTTCCTTAATGGGATTCATCAAGAAGATATCTATATGACAAAACCAGAAGGGTTTGTGACACCAGGTGAAGCCAAACGAGTATGAAAGTTGGATAAATACATTTATTGATTAAAGAAATCATCTAGGTAATGGAACATTCGATTTGATGAATCCATAAAGAAATTTGGTTTAATTAAGAAAGAATGTGAGCTGTGTGTTAATAAGCGGTTTAATGGGAATGCGATCATTATCCTTGTATTATATGTTGGCGACATATTTCTTATTGGAAATGATGTACCAATATTACAGTTAGTTAATGACTAGTTGAACAAGTGTTTTTCCATGAAGGAATTGGGTGAATCAGCCTACATTCTAGGGGTCAAGATCATTCGTGATAGATCCAAAAGGCTGCTTGGACTAAGTTAGGGTACATACATTGACCAGATACAAAAGTGATTTAGTATGAAACAATTCAAGAGGGGATTATTTCCAGTGTCACATGGTCTATATCTTTATAAAAAAATGTGTCCTCATACACATCAAAATAAAGATAGAATGAGTAAGATCCCATAGTCTTCGGCTATAGGATCTATCATGTATGCCATGTTATGTATGAGGATTGGTGTTTCCTCTGCACTGAGCATGGTAGGAAGATATCAAGTAGATCTAGGAGAAAAACATTTGATTTCTTTTAAGACTATCCTTAAGTATCTTATAAGAACTAAGGATGTTTTCCTGGTGTATGGAGGAGACAAGGAGCTTGTCATCAGAGGGTATGCTGATGCTGATTTTTAGACAGATCAAAATGATCTAAAGCCACAATCTAGATATGTGTTTCTGTCTCAATGGAGGAGGTGCGAGCTGTAAGAGTTCAAAGCATCCAATTTTCACCGATTATATAGCGAAGTTCGAATATGTAGAGGCTTCTGGTGAAACCAAGGAATCCATCTAGATTCGGAACATTGTCCAGAAGCATGATGTGGTTCCTAGAAGTAAAGATCCTATCACCTTGTATTGTGATAATTGTAATGACCTGAAATTTTGAATAAATCTTGTTTCTTAATTTTGTGTGTTATTTAATTTTTTCTACTCAACAAAACTGTTTCATTTGATAACATGAGTATAATTAAAATGTGACAATTGGGTTTTGACTGTTATATGACCATTGGTCAATATGACCGCTAGAAACTAAATGTTTCGATTATTGTCTCTAAATACAAGTAATATTGGTTAATTAATATATAAAGAAGATTTGATGGCCTCACCCAATAGTCTTGGACCGATCGAAGCCCATCTAACAAAACTTGGGAAGGAGGTAGCACCACTGGGCTATGCTCTGGACCAAACCCAAGCCGAACATCATCGTGTGAAGCTAAAAAGGAATCACCTTCGCGTGAAGTTCAAACTAATAGAAATTACTACCCGTGCGATGTTGTTCGAGCCTCCCTCGGATTCACTCACCTTAGCACACCTTACATTTAGGTCCTATGATGGTGTTATAAGGGGCTATGTAAGGATACTGTAACTGCCTTGTGTAATACTTTATTTTAAATAATTTTTTTATTTCTTCTTATGATGAAGTTTCTGAATTTTCAAATATCCAGATAAATATAGTATGCATATTATTGGTGAATTTTAGAGAAAGGATATTTTAAAAAAATGTTTATGTAAACCTTAAATAATAAAAAATGTGTAATGATTTTCAAAAAATGGTCTTCTACAATTATGTTCATTACAAAATTTAGAGTCTAATAAGATCAACTTAATTTTTGATGAATAATAAATTGTGAATTGTGATTTTATGCTTAGGATTAGTAATGTGACCAAATGGATTAGTAATCTCCCTTAAAGAAAGTATTTATATAATCTAGGCACCTTGATTAAGTAATGCGATTCAATAAAATGGTTAAATAACAGTTTCATAAATTATTAGTCACGTATTAGTTTTTTCGGGTGAATATTGTTTGTTAATTAAAAATTAAATTAAAAATATTTAGAAAATTATTTTTATAAAATGGATTTAATTTTTGAACTCAGAGCTTCAATAATATGTTAAGGTAGTTTTTGGGGATTTTTCTGAAAAAAATGAATTTTCGGTGAATAGTGTATTTATTTAAAAATTAAAATAAAAAAATTTAGAAAATTATTTTTATAAAATGGAGTTCATTTTTGAAATCAGAGCATCAATATTTTGTTAAGGTGAGATCTTGGGATTTTTCTGAGAAAGTTGAATTTTCAGTGAATAGTAAAAATACAGTTTTAGGGTTTCGGTATGTTTAATGACATCATAATTGTGTCATGATGATGTCATGAGATATTTTAAGGGTTGGCCGACAAAAGGTGGTGAATTATTTGTATGGGGGGGGCATGTGGCCTAACTCCATGGGAAATACCATGGGAGAGCCCATGGTTTTGAGAAAACCACTTGTGAGGTGTCCCTTGGCCATTAATGCCTTGTCCCCTCAGTTTCCCTATAAATACCAAGACATCCTCTCATCCATTCGACTCCCAACTCTCCCCCAACGAATCTCCGATCTCATTACCTCCCAAGGAGTCCTCCCAAGGTTCCCCCAAGCCCTCAAAGTCCCAACCTTTGAGTTTTAAGAGTTACGTTTTAAGGTAAGGGATCCTACCTCTCTCTTTCTGTTCAAGTAATCTCTTTTATGTCATTTATTTTATGATCCATGATATTATGTTGGAGGATGTTATTTTATATTCCTCTTAATTACATTTTCATGTTCATATGATGAGATACCCCCTCTTTCTCTCATCAATTCATTTTAAGAAAGTTTAAATAACGCCGTTAGGCTGCCGAATTTTTAAGGGATTCATTCACCTTTCTCATTTTCAAAGTTCTACTTTCATGTCAAGTATTTCAAGTTCTTTTTTATTATGTTGGGGTATGATATATACATCTATCATACTTATATTTTATGTTCATATGATGAGAGAAACTATTTTATCTGGTCAATTCTTTTTTTTTTGAAGTTTAAGTGACGCCGTTAGGCTGTCGAAATTTTATAAGAGAAATCTTTTTTTCTTCTTCCTTTCAGGTTCTTCATTTCATATGGTATATCTTTCAAATTTCATTACCATGTTATTAAATCCTTTATATTATGTTCCCCTACTGTTTTATGGGTCATTTATGAATGTTTTACCCATGTCCCCTCTCTTTTCATTGTTTTCTAAAACCCCTAAACATAGCCGTTATGCTGCAAAATTTCTATCTCAAAATTTCTCTCTCTTTTTTTAGTTCTTTTATTTTATTAATGGAATACTCAAAGATATATCTTCTATAGGGGTATTCACATATATACCAAGTTTTTCTATTTTAAATTCTTGGATTTACATACATGAGACCCGCTTTCCCTTTCCGTGGGTTTAAAGTGACATAAAGATCATGTCTTTAAAGCAGTTTTTAAAATGTTGTGATTATGAAATGAAACACATTTCTTTTATGATATATTGGTTGTTTATGAAATGATTGATGATTATATATGTGGACCACATGATGATAAATTCAAATTTAAGGGTGCGCCCTGATAGCACTCCAATGCATTGGGTAAGGACTTAATCTCTAGAGATGACCATTTTTAACGACGCCGTGGTGAATAACCTTGGTAATTTTTAACGACACCTTGGGGATGGACCTTGGTGAAACGGAAATGAATGTAAATATTAAATGTTGTAGCCACATCTTTAAGTTATTAAATACGTTATTTTTATTATGATATGCCTCATGATCTCTTTCTCATGCCTTAAAGTTGTTTTTCATGTCATTGTTGATGTATCTCAAGTTCACATGTTAAATGTTTCCCCTTGTTTCCCTTACTGGGCCTTCTGCTCACCCTTTCTTTTGATGTATGTCCCAAGGTTATGAGATATAGTAATTAACCTAGGATGAACATAAGTAGAATCCTTTCAAGTGTTTAAGAATACTGTTTTATGTTTTCATGTTTTAAGTTCCTGGTTTCTAAGACACTAAACCTTAAAGATCCTCAGTTTTGTAAAATCTAATGAAAGTTTATGGGATAAAAAGGCAGGATGCTATAGTTGGTATCAAAGGATGGTTTAGTTATTTGTGGAAATTAGGATATGGAAACTTTAGGAAGAACCCTATTGAAAAGTTTAAATATAGGAAATCTTCCTGGTATTTTGGTGAGTATTGAGTAAGTGGTTTCCAAGCAAATACATCATTCTCTGGATACGAGCAGGTAGAGGTGGCTCTAGAACAGTTGTACATAGGGGTAAAACCCGAAAACATCGCTTTGAGCTAGACTCGAACAGTAATTGGTACACGACAATGGGTCTTGCTGCACTCTGGGTTACGACACTCCCGAGGGCTATGCTTTGGTAAATTCATAAGCTTAGTATGAACCATTATTGAAGGGACAAAGATAAAATAAAATAGAGATTCACATAAGAATAAATGATCATGGATAACCTAGATTGGAACCTAGGGGATCACAAGTTAGGGTATACTTTTCTTCTACAAGTTTACCCTTCTACGCTTTAAGTTTACTTTTCATGATTATTGGCTAAGTATTTAAGCCCCCTAATTATACTTTCTTTTCTTAGTTAATGGCGGGAAATGGATGAACATGTCCCAACAACCAATGTGATAGGAAATATGATCATTAACCTATTAATGTGATTGAGATGATGAGAGATCAAGTCAAACATATAGTGATTATGCCAAACTAGCTATCAAAAATCACAATTAATAATTGGTAACTAGTTGAATGCCCAAATTCATCAAGGAAGAAGAAGACAATGTCTCAAGGATGTTCATCTGATAAAGTTGATAAGGGAAAGAAGACCCAATTTCCTTTGTGCAAAAAGTGTGGAAAGAGGCACCAAGGGGAATGCCACAAATGAACCAGGATATGTTTTATGTGTGGGGTGATAGGGAATAACGTAGCTAATTGCTTTAAAAATATGGATAATGTGATGAATAGAGATAAGGTTCGATCTAATGTACCTTATACTTTTCAATGTCGTAAATGTAAAGAAGTTAGAAATTATCCAAGGAAATGATCTCTTGGAAGGGATGGGAAGAATGATGAGCATCAACAATCTTCAAGGACAAGGGAACAATGCAAGTCCTATGCTGAGATGGATCTTGATGACTAAAGTACAAGTGACTTCTTCGCAATAATTGCCTATGTCATGTTGTTTTTTTTAATTCATGCCCTATGAGCATATCATTAATGTTTTCTATGAACATCGAGTCACTACCTTATATGGTTTTAAATCATTAAGGAAAACATCTATTGTTATGTACCACATGTTTATGTTGTGAAGTTGTTCTTCTTGAAAAAAAGATGATTAGGGGATTAAAAGATGAATATTATTTTGGATGACATTCACTATTTTGGGAACCCTATTTGATCGAGGTATATATATTACTACGGTATTTTCTTTAAGGAGTAAAGGTTGACTTATATTATTAAGAATCAATGAATTTAAGGTGGAATTATAGTAATTTAGGTTATATATGGAAATGATTAACCTATCTTGGGGAAAATGTGAGTAGGTTAGTTACTTTTGTTATAAGACGGCAAGAGTGGTTGATGTTGTTTGAAGATGAATGATAAAGTCTATCTTGGAAGACTATGTTATGATATTGTTCTCATAATTGGGTTTCAATCTTAGTTTGGTTTATTTTGAGGAATTTTAAGGACAATTATTTATGGAATAGTCTATGATTATCTTTGGGTAGTACTATGAAACTTTGAAGATTTAAAAGTATTTTCCCTTCATATGGGGTTATTTATTTTGGAAGAGTTGTTTTATCTTACCATTTCTGTTTTTTAAATAATGTTTAAAGATATATAAAATAGATAGTTAATGTTTGGTGGATTATGTGATTCTCTAGGAGATGATTCTTGTGCTTTTGATGAGACCAAGTTTTTTTAATACTCATCGTTTGGAGAAAAGATTAGTTTTGGTAGAAACTTATTAAGCGATGAAACTCTACATGAAGGTAAATATATTTCCTTAAGTTTTTCTTCTATATAGTAAATGAATTCCTCAAAATTATGAAATTGAACGTAAAACAAAAAGGTTGTTGGTTTACATTTCTTACTAGGTAATCAAAGACCGTTTACACACATCATAAGTTTGTGATTTTCTCTGGTTAAATTTCTCCTAATCATGTTTTCTATCACTCTCCCTCAGAACTCGACCCTTTGTTTTATCCTCTATGTCCATGTTTTCCTACATGGAATCCTAGTGTGGGTTAACTCGGGTGACCTTTGTACTTCCCTTTCATTCTTTTAAAGTAATAGTTTTACTGACTCCTTTTCTGATGTGGGACTTTCAACGAAATTTCAAAACACAATTTTAAAAAATTGCGAGGATGCAATTTCTTAAGGGGGAAGATTGTAACGACCTGAAATTTTGAATAAATCTTGTTTCTTAATTTTTTGTGTTATTTTATTTTTTATACCCAACAAAACTGTTTCATTTGATAACATGAGTATAATTAAAATGAGACCGTTGGGTTTTGACAGTTATATGACCATTGGTCAATATGACCACTGGAAACTAAAAATTTTGATTATTGTCTTTAAATACAAGTACTCTTGGTTAATTTATATAGAAAGAAGATTTGATGGCCTCACCTAGTAGTCTTGGACCGATCGAAGCCCATCTAACATACCTTGGGAAGGAGGTAGCACCACTAGACTTTGCTCTGGACCAAACCCAAGCCGTACTTCATTGTGTGAAGCTAGAATGGAATCTCCTTCGCGAGAAGTTCAAACTGATAGAAATTACTACTCGTGCGATGTTGGATGAGCCTCCCTCGGATTCTCTCACCTTAGCACACCTTACACTTAGGTCCTATGCTGGTGTGATAAGGGGCTATGTAAGGAGACCGTAACTGCCTTGTGTAATCCTTTATTTTAAATAAAAATTTTGATTTCTTCTTATGATGAATTTTATGAATTTTCAAATGTCCCGATAAATATAGTATGCATATTTTTGGTGAATTTTAGAGAAAGGATATTTTAAAAAAATGTTTATGTAAACCTTAAATAATTAAAAATGTGTAACGATTTTCAAAAAATGGTCTTCTAAAATTATGTTCAGTACAAAATTCAGAGTCTAATAAGATCAACTTAATTTTTGATGAATAGTAAATTATGAATAGATATTTTATGCTTAGGATTTGTAATATGACCAAATGGATTAGTAATCTCACTTAAAGAAAGTATTAATATAATCTAGGCACCTTGATTAAGTAATGTGATTCAATAAAATGGTTAAATAACGATTTCATAAATTATTAGTGAAGTATTAGTTTTTTTGGGTGAATAGTGTTTTTTAATTAAAAATTAAATTAAAAATATTTAGAAAATTATTTTTATAAAATTTATTTCATTTTTCAACTCAGAGCGTTGATATTATGTTAAGGTAGTTTTTGGGGATTTTTCTGAAAAAAATGAATTTTCGGTGAAAAGTGTATTTATTTAAAAATTAAATTAAAAATATTTAAAAAAATATTTTTATAAAATGGAGTTCATTTTTGAAATTAGAGCATCAATATTTGGTTAAGGTGAAATTTTGGGATTTTTCTGAAAAAGTTGAATTTACAGTGAATAGTAAAAATACAGTTTTAGGGTTTCAGTATGTTTAATGACATCATAACTTTGTCATGATGATTTCATGAGACATTTTAAGGGTTGGACGACCAAAGGTGATGAATTATTTTTATGGGGGTACCCATGTGGCCTAACTCCATGGGAAATACCATGGGAGAGCCCATGGTTTTGAGAAAACCACTTGTGAGGTGTCCCTTGGCCATTAATGCCTTGTCCCCTCACTTTCCCTATAAATACCATGACATCATCTCATCCATTCGACTCCCAACTCTCCCCCAACAAATCTCTGGTCTAATTACCTCCCAAGTATTCCTCCCAAGGTACCCCCAAGCCCTCAAGGTCCCAACCATTTAGTTTTAAGAGTTACGTTTTAAGGTAAGGGATCATACCTCTCTCTTTCTTTTCAAGTAATCTCTTTTATGTCATTTCTTTTATGCTCCATGCTCTTATGTTGGAGGATGTTATTTTATATTCCTCTTACTTACCTTTTCATGTTAATATTATGAGAGACCCCCTCTTTCTCTCATCAATTCATTTTAAGAAAGTTTAAATGACACCATTAGGCTGCCGAATTTGTAAGGGATTCGTTCACCTTTCTCATTTTCAAAGTTCTACATTCATGTCAAGTATTTCAAGTTTCTTTTTATTATTTTGGGTTATGATATCTATATCTATCATACTTATATTTTATGTTCATATGATGAGAGACCCTATTTGATCTTGTCAATTCTTTTTTTTAAGTTTAAGTGACGCCGTTAAGCTGCCGAAATTTCATAAGAGAAATCTTATTTTTGTCTTCCTTTCATGTTCTTCATTTCATCTGGTATATCTTTAAAATTTCATTACCATGTTATTAAATAATTTATATTTTGTTCCCCTTCTGTTTTATGGGTCATTTATTAATGTTTGACCCATGTCCCCTCTCTTTTCAATGTTTTCTAAAACCCCAAAACATAGCCGTTATGCTGCAGAATTTCCGTCTCAAAATGTTTCTCTCTTTTTCTAAAGTTATTTTATTTTATTAAGTGAATACTCAAAGCTCTATCTTTTATAGGGGTATTCACATATATACCAAGTTGTTCTATTTTAAATTCTGGTATTTACATACATGAGACCTGCTTTCCCTTTTTGTGGGTTTAATGTGACAAAAAGATCCTGTCTTTAAAGTAGTTTTTAAAAAGTTATGGTTATGAAATCAAACACATTTCTTTTATGCTATATAGGTTGTTTATGAAATTATTTATGATGATATATGTGGCTCATATGATGATAAATACAAATTTAAGGGTGCGCCCTGATAGTTCTCCAATGCATTCGGTAAGAACTTAATCTCTAGAGATGACCATTTTTAACGACGCCTTGGTGAATAACCTTGGTAATTTTTAATGACACCTTGGAGATGGACCTTGGTGAAACCCAAATGATTGTCAATATTAAATTTTGTAGCCACATCTTCAAGTTATCAAATATGTTATTTTTATTATGATATGCCTCATGATTTCTTTCTCATGCCTTAAAGTACTTTTTCATGAAATTGTTGATGTATCTCAAGTTCACATGTTAAATGTTTCCCCTTGTTTCCCTTACTAGGCCTTCTGCTCACCCTTTCATTTGATGTATGTCCCCAGGTTATGAGATGTAGTAATGAACCTAGGATGAAAATAAGGAGAAGCCTTTCAAGAGTTTAAGAAGAATGTTTTATGTTTTCATGTTTTAAGTTCCTGGTTTCTAAGACACTAAACCTTAAAGATCCCCGGTTTTGTAAAATGTAATAAAAGTTTATGTGATGAAAGGTGCGATTCTGTAATAATACTGCAGCGATGACTCTTTAAAAATAAACAAGGTCACATTAATGGACAAAGAACATACTCCGTAAGTATCACCTCTTGAGGTATTTCTGTCAAAGTGGTGAAGTTGCAGTGAGTAGAGTGTGCACAAAAGAGAATGTGGCAGACCCCATGACTAAAGTCCTATCTCAGCAGAATCATGAATATCATGTGAGAGCTAGTGGGTTAAAGGTTGTTAGGATTTGTATCTAGTCCAAGTGGTATTATGTTGGAGTTGGTGTCCTAGAACCAACTACTTTGTAATTTATTCATTAATAAACACTGTATCACATCTTGATTGTTTTTCTGCATAAGAATGCATGTGATAATATCCTAAGGATAACTGTTTCATTAAAAGATCATAATGGATCCCAACTATGATGAGAACCCAGAAATGCCATAACACTATTCTTGAATATATGTTCTATGGAGAGATGATGTTATTTAAGGGACAAAAATAATACAGGCCATTAGGGGTGAGGGCTCATAAAACTTTGAGGCACCTTCTCATAGTGTTCACCCTTGGTAATATCCAGGAGGATATTATGAGAACGAGACCTTCCAGTAGGAAATCTGTATTTCATAGTTTCATTGGATGTTCTTATTTGCAGACATGTGTATTGGTACTTAGACATTATGATTATTATTAATGGGTATTACAACTCATGCACTTAGATGTATTGATGAAAACTTTGACGACACTCTATTCTCAGTGAGGTAGGATATGTTGGGCGCGTCATGAGTAATACTACATTAATAGATAATCTGAGAAAGGATTTGTCCCTTCTGTTCCATAATAAAAGTATATATCACATGACCTTTGATGGAATTGATATATCCTAAATAAATCCATGTCCATGGTTAAGAATGGGTGACTTCAAATCCAAGAATCCAAAAAAAGAATAATCGAGCACATGGGTTGATGGAACTAGCATGCAACCCACTTGATTCAAGATATCGAGACAAAGGGATTACATTACACGGTAAGCGTTCATAGGAGGTGAAACATCATTGTGGAGTTAACTTCTTTCTCTTTGAGTACCTAGGCATGTTGCAAGATTCTAACCTTGGACTTTAGGTAGGCTCCACTTAATGACACTGAGAAAGAGTCCTAAAGGGTCACAAACTAAGTGTGTCCAAGTATCTTAGTTAAATATTAATTTAAAAAATTGAATAAAGACTATCCTCAACTGTGGTTTAATAATTATTCAAGGATGCCTAATCACATTTATTTTTACACTAGTTATTTCCGTGAATATATTGTGGAGAAATTATATATTTATTAGTGAGAAATGTATTGATATTTATTTAAGAAATAAATAACCATTATTCAAGGTCTAATAAATGTGGTAAATAAAATCAATAAAATAGAAATTAAAAAGTACACGTCGTGTATATTAATATATACACACCGTGTAGTTTTTATAGCGATTTTTGAGAAATAATATTATTTATTTCATTAAATAATATTAGGTGTAATTCGTTGGGCTCATGTCAAGTAATAATAGTAGTCAACTGTTATTATTAGACATGGGGTATTACTAAAAATTAAATGAATTGAATAAATGATTTCGGGTAATTAACTCATTTTATTATTCTATGTAATTAAAATACCAATTATATATTTCAAATTATCCTAGCCATTTTTCTGGGGTTGTGCACAATTGATCTAGAGAAATATCACATGACAAGAGAATGTTCTTTTTCTTCCAAGAACACTCTCATGCTACAAGAGATAAATCCTCTTCCATCGGATCAAGGTGATCAAAGAGGGACATCGAAAGCGAAGTATCTTCAAAATTATCATCCAGAGATCCCTTTGCAGACAACCAGAGATACATGGAGAATTGTGGATCACTCCTAGAGGAATCCTACAATTGGATTCTATGGTAGAACGACAGATCACATTAGATCATGACCAGAAACATAAACAGAGAGAGAGAATTCCATCATGGTAATTCTTGAATTTTTAATTAAATTAATTATAAACAACATATAATGATCCTCTCTATGGTTCTAGTACTCCCCTCTTTTCATTCTTTCTTTGTTCTAATCTGAAGATCCAGCGTTTTATTATTGTGACAAGTCTTGGATTAAACGTCATTAACGACAACAATTAAAGTTGGGTACACCCACCAACATGCTTCTGTTGCACCCAAAACCTATAGGGATGTGGGGAGGAGTTTCAATGTAGGTTGCAGGGAATGAGATTGATGCAGATATTTCAGGCAAGGGGGATAAGTTTTTCATTCCAAAATTTTTCATTGATCCTTCATCGAAAAAATTCCATCCCTACCAAAAATGTTTTTGGACAATATTCCAATTTCATTTTTGGTTCAAATTACAATTTTGTTTGCATCAAAATACTTTCCAGAATACAATACAATGCCATAAAAAATTGTTTCTGAGTATACGACACGTCAATCAGATGTGTGGTGTGACCATAATGACTAAATAATAAGCTTTTAAAAATATTAAAGTCTTTAAAAATGTTTCACGGAATTAAAAAAAAGTAAATGACCTATAATTGTTGTTAAATCATAATACAATGACCACTATTTGGTTTGTGAAATGTAAGAATAGACGCTACATCAATTTGAGTTGTAGTTTGCTTTAAATGACCAAAAAACACATTTTTAGTGTTTTGAAACTTAAAACATACGTGGAAAAGTCTAAATCATAGAAAAAACATCAAATTGATATGAAATCATATGAAATATACTTTTGAATTATTTTTTATGTGTCCAAATAGATAACACATCAATTCAGCATGTAATGAGTTTGAAATGACTAAGTTGTTTTATGGTTATTAAATTATTTATAAACATTCATTATAGGGGTAAAAATCAAACAAAAAGTCTCAGATTTTCATTAAATCATAGGAAAACAACTGTATATTGATTATCAAAATGATAGGAAATGACTCCAAATCAATCGGAGTTGTAGTTTTCCCAGGATGGTCGATAACTCATTTTTAGTGTTTTAATACTCCAAAACATGTGTGTAATGGTTAAAACTATAGAAAATGACCTATAATTGAAATTAAATCATTGTAAAACTATCTTTTAATTATTTTTATGTGTTTTAATGGACAAAATGTTAATCCGATGTGTGATGTGTTCGAAATGACCAAATAAGTAGTTTTTAAAGATATTAAATTATTTAAAAGCATGCATGAGGGTGTAAAAATAAATCTAACAACCTTTATTTTCCGTGAAATCATAGGATATGGACTGATGATTTATTTGTGGAATGTTTGAATTAAAACCATGTCAATTGGAGTAGATTTTTTCTCTGGATGACCGAAAATACTTTTTTAGTGTGTTAAAACTATAAAGTGAACATGTAATGGTCAAGACCATAACAACCTCTAGTTGAAATGAAATCACAAAACAACTATCTTTGAATTATTCTTGATGTGGTCGAATAGATGTTGTGTTAATCAAACGCACGATGTGATCAAAATGACTTAAATAAGTAGTTTTTTAAGATATTAAAGTCCTTAAAAATGTGCATAAGGAAATCAATGTCACGAACTATCCTAGGGGGAGCCCGTGCCATGACTCCCCATGTCTGCCTTCAATAGGGTAGGGGCTGGTGACTAACATTGAGTAGACATATCACTATCATGGGATGCATTGCCTAAGTATTTGTACACATGCACACATATGCAAGCCCACAAATACTGAAATGTAAAATCCACTAAGGAACACAATGAATGCATACCACTAAAACCAACAAATAGAGTATAACAGGAAAGAAAAGTGTAATAAAGTAATCTTGGATAGAATACAAGCCCACAAAAAGAAAGAGTTTTCAAACTAAAAAGTCCAACATGAAAACAAGATAGGTACTAGGATAGATTCTCAAAGCCGAAGGAACACCACATACTATTTTAAACTCACAATGCTCTATTCAGTCCTGGTATGCCTTGGACTCTGTCAAAAGGTCACTCGTCTAGAAAATACACAACATGTATGGGAAAACACCATGCAGGGGTGAGTATAAAAATAATAAGCAGGCACCCCAAAAACCAAAAAGTAATACACAAATTAATGATAGAGTAAACTCTACATAGTATATATCTATAATACATATCACAAGAACTTATACAGATAAAATCAAACCTAGATCCATAGTCTAAAGGTAAGTCACAACAACCACATACCCACACTAGGGATTCAATACAAATATTCCAAAAAGCAGACATCTAGGAGAACACACTCCTGAGTCCAATAGCAATGATGATGTCTGTATGAGAAGTACTATTCATCAGAAACCACCATGAGAGAGATATACTAATAGATCTGAAGAGAGAATATGATACATGGATGAGGATCACTTCCAAGTCTATGGGGTGGTACCATGACTCATCCAGATATACTTGTTAATTAGGGGATCGATGCCTGGTATGATTGGTCATGTCAATAACTAAATCTACCTAGGGCACAATAATGGATCGAGGATCCTACTCCGAGCCTCTTGGAGGGGATTCCTGACTCTATCCAGAAAGTAATTCTTAAGGGATCATACTCCTGTGAAGAGGAAATGATACTAACTAAACTTCAGGGGAATGAACAAGGGCACAAACCCTATCGAAATGTGTCCAAGATATAGTGGAAGAGAATACCAAACCATGTAGAAGAGAGTGCACGATGTGTTGAAGGGTCTCACACCATGTCCCTTGACCACAGGTACTTCCTGTGTACAATAGACCATGTTAGAAGAACATATTTCATGTAGAAAAGGTATACAAGACGTGTAGAGAAGTTCACATTCTATGTCCTTTTATCCTAGGTCTGCTTCGTGTATTCTGGCCATGTGCATGTACATTACTTAAACCCATGTCTGCCTTCTGTGTACCAATACATGGGGTATCCCATGTAAATAATCTGGGTATGGCCGTGAGGTAGAGTACAAGTTGTGTACTCCACCCCGTGTCTGTGTATTTCCCGAGATACACGCCGAGTCTTGGTAAAGGGCCCACATGTTTTGGGAAAGGTTTCGCACGCCATGTGATTGGTGTCACATGTCGTGTGACACTTTATAGCTTCCCGAAATCCTATCTGCCACTCAGTGAGGTCCACATGTCGTGTTCATTGGGATTTTCTAGAACATTGGTTCTTTCTCTACACGCCTCATTTGATCCTCCAATGTTTTATCTGATGATACTTTCACCTCGAAACTGATGATCGAAGGTCGTCTAGCCATGGAAACACTGAATCAGTGGGTTTCAGGCCTCCAATCGGCTCCGAAAACCGTTTTCGATCATTAAAAAAGTCTCTTGAAGAATGGTATCTCCCAAAATACATCGATCCATTCGTTTCCATCATCGTTGCACCTATGCTAGGTCATCACAAGGATGGATATCCAATTTCATATCGTTGTGCAATGAAATGGAGGCGCAACAATCATTTGTTCATATCCCATGAAGAACGCGATGAACACAATGAATATACGGGAGAAAAGAACAATCAAACAACCCAAAGAACGAACCTAGACCGTTGTTCATTCTAGCCTCAATCTATTTTTTTAGAATGATCAAGATAACAAAACATGAATAGTCATAATCATCCCCAAAATACCAAAATCAAAACCCTGCCGCAAGAATGATCAAACCATGGGTCAACCTATTCATGGTTTGATTCACGTTCATCATTAAATCAAAGAATGAGGAAAAGAATTATTGAAACAACACACCCTACCTCAAGGTTTGATCGTTCATTGAAGAATATCGGTCGTCACGTTGCTACCCCTAGCGAGATCATCAAAGCGACGTTATTCGATCTTCGATCCAAGATTCGTCATCATTTGTCATCAAGATAATTCTTCAGGTTCCTTCCAGATCCTCCCAGAAGTTCTCTAGGGTTATGATCCTAACCTCGGGATCCTACTCATTTAAAACAAGAAAACCCGTCACTGAGTCTCTACATAGCTTCAAAATAAAATAAATCCTTAATTTATTTTATTTCTTTTAAAACATCCAAAAATTAACTTTCATAGATGGCCCGCCCCAGCCAATGTTAGGCATTTCCTAGGGTATGTTCACTGATCCAGTTGCAATGGTTCCCTTAGATTTCTAATCCAGACACCCGTTTAGAAGTTATTCAACTTTTTCATGAAAACTAGTTGTGCATGTTATTTAATATATTCAATATATTTCAAATATTATTTTGGGCACACCGGGCCTCGAAATCACATTCTGTCTTATCGGATGGTCTCGAATTAATTCTGTATAATATATAAAAATAATACAAGGAAAACAATATGGGATATTACATTCTTTGCATCTTGGGGCTTTATGTCCCCGAAAATCCAAAAAACAATGCCTATATTAAAGCTGTGGGTACTACGCATGAATCTAATCCTCCCGCTCCCACATGCTCTCCGGGATATTCCGATGCTGCCATCAGATATGTACCAAGGGAATCATTCACCAATGAAAGATCCTCTTTAGTTGATCCTCGATCTCTACTAATTACTCAGTAAAGGTCACTCCATCATCAATGTCTAGCTCGCCCCAGTCAATGACCTGCGATGGGTCATGCACATACATCCTCAACTACGGCACGTGGAAGACATTATGTACCCTATGAAACCACGAGGGTAGATCCAAGTGATATTTTACATCACCAACTCTATGAAGTATTTGAAAAGGGATGATGAACCTTAGAGACAACTTGTTACCCCGATCAAATCTCTGCAACCCTCGTCGAGGTGAGACCTGAAGGAAGACATGGTCTCCTCCCTCAAACATCAAAGGGCTCCATCGTCTGTTAGCATAAGAATTCTTTTGGAATTTTGCAATATTCACTTGATCCTGGATGATCTACACCTTCTCACTAGTAGCTTGTTCCAACTCTAGGCCCATGAGTCCAGACTCTTGTGGGTTAGTCCATCAATGTAGTGACCATAAAGGTCACCCGTACAAAGCCCCGAATGATGCCATACCAATGGAGGAGTGGTAGATTTTTTTATGAAAACTCCACTAGTGGTAGTTAGTCCTCCCAACTACAACATAAGTCTAATATGAAATCTCAAAACATATCCTCTAGTACCTAAATGGTCCTCTCTGTTTGGCTATCTGTCTGGGGATGAAATATTGTGCTCAAGCGTAACTGAGTCCTAAACACCTATTATAATCTCTTCCACAATTGGAATGTGAAATTAGAATGACAATAAAAAACTATCATCGATGATACTCTATTTAGTCAAACTATATCCTGCATGTAGAGTCACTCCAATCTCTCTACTGAATTATATTCTTAGAAAGCTAGGAAGTGGGATGACTTGGTGTATCAGTCAACGATTACTCAGATGACAACATTAGCCCTTGAAATACATGTTAAACCTATTATGAAGTACATTGATATTCAATACCACTTCCAATCCAGCACCTCAAAGGGTTGATATAATCCTGCTGAAACCTGGTGCTTAGGCTTCACCTAGTAGCATTTAAGTCATCGAGAAACAAATTCTATGACTACATTCTTCATCCCTGTCCACAAGAACTGATGTCAGTGGTCATAGTACATTTTTGACACTCTAGGATGTACCACCAAGGGGGATGTGTGGAACTTCCTCAGAACCTACTCCCAAAACACCTCTAGTACAATAGTACGTCCTCTAAAAAAATGACGTGCTCCCCACCTTGTGAATATCCATTTGGCGCATGCCCTGTGGACATCTGAGCACGTAAGGTCTCATAGTCAGTATCCCTAAGTTGTGCCTCCCTGACACACTGTTAGAGTGGAGGGGGAAAACCATCTACTGAAGGTAAGATGCATCATCTCCATCTAATAAGGATAACTATAATGAGGCCAACTACTTTAACACCATGTTCAACACCTTCAAACTGGATCTCATACTGAGAACATATGCCACCATGTTCTCCTTCCCAGGAGTATAGACAATCTAAAAGTCATAGTCCCAAAGGAACTCTAGCAATCCCCTCTTTCTGAAGTTAGATCCTTATGAGATAATATATACTTGAGACTCTTGTGATCAGACTAGACAATAAACCACTCACCACTTAGGTAGTGTTGCCACATCTTCAATGTGAAGAATACTACTGCCAACTCAAGATCATGGGATGTGTAGTTTTATTTATGTGTCCTCAACTGGAGAGAACCATAGGAAATCACTACTTTCCCCTACACCAGGACACAACCATGTCTGGTCCCTAATGCATCAAATAATACTACATACTCGACACCCTCCTATAGTAATCTCAAGACCAGGGTTCTCATAAAACTTTACCTTAAGTACTGAAAAGCCTGTTGAAACTTCTTTGTACACATTAAAGGATGCCCCTTTCACGTCAAAGATGTCATCAGTGTTGATATTCTAGAGAAATTAGGTATGACCCTTCAGAAATATCATACTATCCCAAGGAATCTCCCCAATCATATCACTCTTCTAGGTGGATCCCATGCTAACAATGCTTCCACCTTGGATGGGTCCACTGCTACTCCATATGCGGAGATAACATATCCCAGAAATTGGACAACCTAAATCTAGAACTAGAACTTTGAGAGTTTCCCATAAATATGGTGCTATCAGACTTTGTCAAGAACCATCCATATGTGTCTCATGTTCTACTCATTGGATACCGATTACACAAGCATGTCGTTGATGAATACCACTACAAACCGGTCTAAGTATGGCTGGAAGATCTGGTTCATGAGTCCCATGAACACTGTTGGGGTGTTCATCACACCAAAGGGAATCACCAAGTACTCATAGTGACTGTAGAGGCATATGAATGTTGTATTTGGTATATCCTCATCCCCTACTCGTAGATGGTGATAACATGATCAAACGTCAACCTTCGAGAACCATCATGCCCCTCTCAAATGATCGAAGAGGCCATTGATCCTTAGCAGTGGCTAGTTGTTCTTTACTGGAAACTAGTTCAAGAACTGGTAATCCACACACAACCTCAAGCTCCTGTATGCCTTTTTGGAAAACAAAACAGGGGACTCCCCAGATGAAATGTTGGGTCTCATGAATCTCTTCCTATGAAAATCCTCCAACTGCACCCTTACCTTGTGAATCTCTATGTGAGACATCTGATATGATGGTCTTGATATCATTTCCATACTAGGGTATAATTCGATTCAAAAATTGATCTCCCAGTGGGGAGGTAATCTTGGAAAATCTTTTGTAAAGACATCCTCGTACTCCGCCACTACTGCTGGGAACTAAAATCTCATAACATTTTCTTCTCTGAGGGTAAGGATATCGAAATCATGAGTGATTGGTTTCAACCTCCTATTAATGATTCCCTACTGTTCTACCTAGGTTTACTTTACACAAACAAAGGAAAACATTATCCTATCACTACGGACACACTGCACCCTTCACCTAAAATAGTCAATCTGGTCATGGAACAAAGATAGCAAATCCATACTGTGAATGAAATCATAAAGCCTCAACACTACCACAAAGAGGTTCCAACCAAAACTCTATCCTACAAGGGTAATATCACACTTTTGGAAAAGTTGTATGATCATCGAGTCTCCTTCCATTGGTGTCTCCAAGTGTAAGGGTCGAGTCAACGATTCTACCAGAAGATAAATGTCTCATATAAGTTATGTGGTGAGGAAATAATGACTAACACCTATGAGTATAATTATGATAGCTAAGTTAGAAAATTCACATATCTTAACTTGAATCATCCCTATATTCCCTGGACCATACACCTTGACCACATCTTGCTACCCCCACCCCTCTCCACTAGCTCCATGATCCTGGCGTGGACCTCTTGTGGGTGGTGGTGGTAGTATATCAAAACATCTTCCACCTCCTACAACTCTACCTTATCTCTTTCCACATATTCCGTCTAAAGGGTTTTCTTAATCCACTCATTACCTCTGCCTAGATGGTCCATCCAACACCTCCCTACCAGCATCTCAACGGGTTGGACAATCTCTAGCGAGATGTCCTTTTCCATCACATGTGTAGAATCACCTCTCCTTAGCCCGACTGAATCTAGCCCAAGATCCCCAGACTGCAAATACCCTATTGTGGGACCTCCTGTGATGTAATCCATGTCCTGATCCCTATTTCTGACATCATCTCCCTACTGTTGAGGTCTCTGAACCTATCTGCATGCTACTGACTGTCACTAGCTGCATCTGCTCAGCCAAGAATCTCTCGAACACCAAAGATCGCTCGAGCACTCCATCATATGTTGGAATGAATAGAGGTATGAAGATGGTTTGGATTTACTAATCTCTAACTCTATCGAAGGTCTGATCCCCAAAGTAATAATCCCTAACCATATCTATTAAGTACCTACAGAGTTTGGTGAACCTATTTGAATAGTCATCCGTCATCAAGATACATTACCGAAGCTGAAGAATCATCAGTATACACACTTCTCTCTGCGTAACCTCAGAGAACTCCTCTCTAAAGAGATTCTCTAACTCCATCAACAAAAGATTCACCTCATCATGAGTTTGTGTTGTCAAACTCCACCATATTTCTACCAAACCCTAAATAAGGCTCACTGCTAGTATCACCATCTGTTCTATTGGTGTCCACAATAGATAGAAAACTCTTGTCACAACCTCAAGTCAGTACTCAGTCGCTTCAGGGTTGGGATTGCCTTGGAACTTAAGGGTTCTATGTCTTTGAAAATCATGGAGTGTGCTCAACATGTTCTTCTTGTCTTCTAGTACTGTAGGTACCACGTGATGCTACACTAGTGGTGGTATATTTAGTTCCCACCTGGAGGTAACACTTGGGGAACTGACCTCTATATCAAATCCTCTCCACTGAGGGGTAAATATTTGTGATCGGGATGCTGAATCCTAGATGGTATGCATCGTAGAGGTATCCAATAAAAGAAAGATATACCACAGTCAATAAGTATATCTGGATTACTGAATCAAAAAGGAAATGGAATCCGAAACCCATTCCTATATTATGCATGTACCATTATTGTTTCCCTACAACTAGTGTTCTCATGTACCGTGTCTAAAAGTAGGTTATAATAGTCCTTGCATATGGATATGTCAGCCACCTGCACCAACACTAGAGTCCCTAACCTAAAATCCAAAATAAGAAACACTTAAGACTATTTCCTCAAACAAATATCATAGACTCTCAGTACTAAGGTAGAACCGACCAACTCGGATAACACTCTGTCACGAACCATCCCTGGGGGGCCCATGTCGTGACTCCCCAAGCCCACCTCCAATAGTACAGGGGCTGGTGACTAGTACTAACTAGAAATATCACTAACATGGGAGGAATTTTCTAAGTACCTACACACACACACACACACACACACACACACATCTCTAAGCCCTCAAATATTGAAATTTAAAAACCACTATGGATCAAAATGAATGAATACCACTAAACCCAACCAACAGAGTACAATAGGAAAGAAAAGTATAGTAAAGTAAACTGGACCATAATACAATGCCACCAAAAGAAATAGTCTAAAAACTAAAAATTCCAACATGTAAACAAGATAGGTACTGGGATTCCTTCTCAAAGCCATAGGAACACCTCGACATGTATGGAACTCATAAAGGTTTGTCCGGTCCTGGTCCGCCCTGAACTCCATCAAAAGGTCAGTCGTCTTCATAATACACGACATGCACGAGAAATTCTCGTGCATGGTTGAGTACAAAAATACTTAGTAGTACATCCCAAAAACCACAAAGCAATAAAAAAATTAAAGGTATATTCATTTTTACATAATATATTCCTACATTACATATAACAAAAACTTTTTCTGAATACACTCAAACCTAGAACTGTATTATAAAGGTAAGTCACATTAACCGCATACCCACACTAGGGATTTAGTCCGAAGATTCCACAAATCA
This sequence comes from Viscum album, assembly GCA_963277665.1. Classification (NCBI taxonomy): domain Eukaryota; kingdom Viridiplantae; phylum Streptophyta; class Magnoliopsida; order Santalales; family Viscaceae; genus Viscum; species Viscum album. Next base: position 1,811,067,753 of record OY728155.1, read on the forward strand.
CTCATCCGAGAGAACACACTCCTGAGTCTGATAGTACTGATGATGTTTGTTCGAGAAGAATTGTTCCTCAGGAACCTCCATGAGATAGATACACTGATTGATCAGAAGAGAGAATGTGATACATGGATGAGGATCACTGCTAGGGACATGGGGTGATACCTTGACTCATTTGAATATGATTTCTAAGTATTGTATAGACATCCTGTAGGATTGGTCGCATCGACACCTGACTCTACCTTGGGCACAAGAATGGAAAGAGGATCCTGCTTTAGGCCTCTCAGAGGTGATTTATAACTCTATCTAGAAAGTCCTTATGAAGGGATCATACTCCTATGAAGAGGAAATGATACCAACTAACCTTTAGGTGAATGATAAATGTAACGGCCCAACACCAGAAGCCCGGAGTTGGTGCATTATTTTAATACATTGGCATGATTACAAGGGATCAAGTCATGAATGACCAATTAGTTTAGTAGTCTTGGAAAATAGATTACATACATGACTGTTACATTACACTATCTAAAATATAAAAAATCATAAATAATCCTTTTAGAACTCCATTATTCCCTTATCCTAACCCTGCATATCAATCATAATACACTTCTTGGAATCCAGGGAAAATAAAACATAAGAAAGGGGTGAGCTCAGATGATCAGTAAGGGTAAATAATTTAGTAGAAGGTATAAAACTTTAAGGAAATATACGTAATAAAAACAACAGCCTTTTAAAAAAAACTTGAAAAAAAGGCAAAAATAAATCACGCATTACCATATAAACATGAACATGGATATTCTACTAGTCGAATAATCACATGTAATAACTAATTTTATAATGAGGGAATGCATAATTCCAGAAATCATAACCACATAGTCAAGGCCTCGTTCCATGACTAAGATAATTTTTTTTTCAAGGCCTTGTTCCAAGAAACTATTTTGTCTCATGATACCTACCAATGCATTGAGGAGATATATCGGGCTCCACCCATCACTTATTAAGTCCAATTCGTTCCTTATATGAAAAGGTTGAAACATAATCTAAACATTCATATTGACACTAGTATATAACATGTAAATATTTTAACCAAAAACCATGAATGGTATAAAAAGAACACATCCAAAGTCAAACATAATGCATTCAATACAATATGGAAGATTGTATTATAATAAATAAATCTCTATCAAGAGTAAAATACATTTATGTATATTTAAATATATGAAAATAATAAGTAAAACTATTTGTGAGAAATATCCCTTTTTTTCTTGAAAACATTTAAAAGTTTCACTATTTATCAAATAATTCGTCTAAAAGAAATTTTGGAATCAAAGTGTCCCATACCACTTTTAATCTTTTAAAAGGAATTAACATTTTAAAACATTCATGTCCATATAAATAAATTCTTAAATCCATTTTGAAAACATAAACATTAATGAGAATAATTTAGAAGAACAATTATTTAAACCATTTAAAATGATATTTTAGTTAAAGAGTCCCTTAAAAATAATCCTTTTGAAAACTCTTTTATGAATCATGGACATGTATAATAAATATGTCATAGTAAATACTTACACATAAACAATCTAGGATAATAATGAGATTGGGGAATTAACCCTTACCTTGTACTTTCCTTTGGTCGAGGGTAAATTTAACCTCCTGTATAATGACCATAGTATGTTATTATATTAAAATAGAACCATATTAATATTTATGATATCATACTTTATTTATTTATTTATGACTTTATACCCCCATTTAATAATAATTTCCATGTTAAAATAACATTTCGGGTAATAATTTCTTTCTTTATCGTACGTGTTTTAACTTTTAATTCTTGATCGTATAACTTATATCATGATTTAATTGCTTCCCAAATATAAAACATTATTTACATATCATATATATTCAGAATAAAAATATGTATATTAGATAGATATATGAAATGAAAAACACCGTTTATAGAGATGGTAGGTCGTACGTACTTATAAACGTTGTTTCTGTTTTCATATCGTATTGAACGGAAGTAAGTGAATGAGATATATATAAATACATATACATATATATTTCTAGTATCATTATTAGGTCATATATTACATACTTATTAGTAAAATATATTTTTATAGTCATAGTTTAATGGTGAACGTGGAAATGAATATCATCACATCGTGGACACGGTAAGTTGTACGTACGCATTAGCGACGATATCATTCTATTGATGGTGAAATAGTATATAATTGGATGGTATACAGAATCATTAAAACGTTATATTTATTATTTACATAAATTTTACTCATTATTATACTCATCTAAATAATTAAGTGTTGAATAACAAACTACATCACAACGTAGAGATGATAAGCTGTACGTATGCACGTATGATGACTTTCTCATTCATAGGATGGATAGAATAATGAATATGGTTGTACCATATATTTAATAACATCTCAGTATGTAGAAGGTACTGTATTTATTATTTTGTTATGGAAAAAAAAAATAAAGAGGAAGTGGAAGAATAAAAAAACATTGAAAGCGGTGATGAAATAATTACCTCTTCTTCAGGATCTTCCTTTTGATTTGATCAAAACAGCTCCTTATGTTGGATTTATGATCAAATTAAGGCCTATAGGTTGAATTTAGGGAGGTTGGGAGGATATTTGAGCTGGGTTTGGCCAAGACAAATGGATTTGGAGATGTTAATTTTAGATAAGTACCCTTTTATAATAGAGGTGAGGGGCACATTAGGAAAATCTTGAAATTATTTTAGACAAGTTTAGGTCACTATATTAACCGTATATTTTAGATTTATATCTTAGTTAAATAGTTTGACATTTACCATGTCTCCATGTATTTTTATATTATATGGTTAATAAAATTACTATAAAATTACAATAAAACACCCCGTGTTTCATTAATTATATATATATATATACATCATTATATAATTCCTTTGGACAAACCATACATTTTTAAGAATATTATATCATTTAATAAAATAGTATTTGTTTTAAAAACTCATTTTTGTCAATTTTGGCAGTACTTAGTATTTAGGTTTTGTGAAAGTCATAAAAACATTATTACATCAAAATAAATTCATTTAATAAACCCTAACATGTCATATTAACAAATAAAATTCGTGTGATGCATCAAAAGTATAAATTTACATTTATTTTAATATTTATAATACAATTTATTTGATTCTTTCATTAATAAGGTAATTACTACGTCATCATTGTGTCATAAACAAATTTAACAATTTAATGTCTAAAAATTATAAATAAAATAAAATGATGTAGGAAATATCTTTTATATTTCTAATGAATATTTATAGTCAAATTTATCTTATGTGTAACCCTATATTAAAAATGGTTTAGTTATTAAACATTGAATTTAACACTTTTAACTCTTGTTTAAATAAAATATAATAAATGTCATAATCTAACCCAAGTGAATAAAAAAGGATCATATTTTTTGTCCTAAGGTTGATTTTTGTCGAAAAACACTTATCCAATAGAATTAAGACATGTGTTGGGGTGATTTTAATATTATTTTTACCTTTAATGACCTTATTTACTTTTAACCGTGGTAAGTACAACTAAAAAATTACTATTCAACAAAAATTATTTTCATCCTATTGAAAAAAAATTTACATACTAATTTCAACCATGTCTCTTGGAATTTTTAAATTCAATTCACAGAAGAAGTAAAATTACGTTTTATGAAAATTTGCAAATGTGCCTAGAAGGTGGGTAAAAGACATTAAAAAGTTCAATAAAATTTTATATATCAAATCTTATTATAAAATGACTTAAATTAATTAAATTGGACTCATAAATGTATTATGTATCTATTTGTACTTTAAAATAAATTTAAACAAAAAATAATAATTATTTAAATAAAAGTCGGTTTTAAACAATAACGTAGTGTTTTTCAATATTCATAAAAAATTTGAAAGTTTTCAGAAAAAATCCAAAAATTCACCCTAAGATAATTTTTATAATCAAAATTCCAAAATGAAGTGTATTTTTCCAAATTTAAAACATATAAGTTTCATTAATTAATTTAAAATTAATTCCTGTTGTCAAAACCAAAAAGTTGGTTTTTTAAAAAGTAAAAACTATCAAAATATTGACAGGTGTTTATGTCTAATTTAAATTTTAAATTACTTAAATGACATAAATAATATTAAATGATAAAAATATAATCTAATTATACATTAAAATCACTAAAATGAATAATTTAACACTATAAATTATTTCAATTAAAAAAGTTGTTTTCAATTAAAATTTAGTATTTTTCACTATTCATCAAAATGTGAAAGTTATCAGAAAAGTACCAAATATGTATCCAAACAAATTTTTTATGTCCCCCCTCTAAATAAAAATTTTATTTTCTTAAATAGAATATATAAAAGTGTGAAATATTGGATTTAAAAAGGGTTCTCCATTAAAAGGCGGTTTGCATTTTCTAAAAGTACTTCCTTTATTTGAAAAATTGAATATGTTATTTTATTATGTCTATGAAAAACATAATATGGATGTTAAAATTATTTGGATTATGAAAAATTAAAAATGAAATTAATACTACTCATAACCTCTTTTTTAACGGCTAGTTTGGTAAGTCGTGGTGCGCTCGAACTTGGTGTTGCGTATAGCACAAGCTATGGAATTACTTTAAAGAAATAAAATACTATAAAATCCGGCGGTGTTACATTCTCCCATCCTTCAATAAATTGAATCCTTACAATTTGAAATTGTTCTTAGAAAATAAAAGATTAAAAATAGGAAATACCTTTCTGGAAAACCCACATCAGAAATAAGGTTAAAAAAATGAGTCTCAATAATAGGGAAAGAGGAATGAAAAATTCGCCACCAAATTATGATCCCAACTAGGATAACATTGGTGGAAATTATAGACACGTAATTGGAGAGAAAACGTAAATATTTATTAAGAGTGATTGAGCTCATCAATCACATACAAGTGAACAATAAATGGAATATTGATGTCCTCAAAGCCATAAATCTATGATGATTTAAATACCATCAAACAAAACAAAACATAAGGTATTATGATAACACATTTTTGGTTTTAAGATCACTTCCATAAAGTTTAAGAATTAATTTTTCCATAGAATAAGATAAAAAAATACATGACAAGTAGTGTTCCATCCTTCAACTAAATTCTACCACAAACTCATCTTTCACTATAAAAGATAATAGAAATCAAAAATATTCTATTTATCCTAATCGTGTAGGGTTGCAAAAAAATAAATTTATAATTCATCTGTCAGACCTTTTATAAAACTAAATTATACAATCTAGGACATCACGTAGGCTAGTGGTAGGTGATGCACCCTTGTCGCCTTTTGTTTGCGGGTTCAAGTCTCGCGGCCTTCCTGGACGTGACGGGTTGTCACCTGACCTTCGGGTTGTCCTTTTTATAACAATCCATAAATAATCTTAAGATATTTTTTAACCTTAAACAATAGTATCCAATGTCCAAACTAATCCATTCCAACCTTTAGACTTATCCAAAATACTTCTGTCCAAACTCACAATCCAAAATTTTTAAGGAAGGTAAACATAACATAATGAAGATATCTTTTATCACATAACAACATGTGAATACCTTCATCATGTATTCTATTAAAGCATAGTAACAACCTAAATTACCATAAAACCTTACTTTAATAGGTATGTACTTCCTTAATCCTTCTGTTTAACATTAAATACTAGATATACTCCTAAATTTAAAAAATGTGGTAATCTCCAATAATGATGGAGTAAAAAACCATTAATTAGTTCTAAGGTAGTCAATAATATCCAATATACTTTATCTAACTCAATTATCTGTTATTACAAAATCATTACCTCAGCCTCAGAACCATTTTAAGGTTTATCTTTCTCTCAACCATATATTTTCCAAAAAATTTAACCTACTATTGAGTTACTATTCTTGGTACAACACAATATCACATCCTTAATGAAATAGTACTATAGTACAATCCTTATATACTCTATAATTTTTATAGCTTTTAAATCATTAATATAGTATTAAAATGAAAATTATTTAATAAAAACATAAGAAAACTAGTAATTCCTCTTCATATGTGGTAGTATAATAACTTTATTATTATCCAATAACTTCATTTGGGGAATACTCTCATGATTTGGACATTGATTCAAATAGTGTCCCAACTCCTTGAAGATGAAGCACTATATATTTGAAACCTTTTTATTACCCTCACAATCACGAACATGGTGTCCTTTTTCCCTATACTTACAACCTACTCACATTCTCTTCAAGCATTTTCCATGGTGATTCTTTCCACAGTTATCACATGTGGGAAAATCAATATTTCCCTTCTTCCCTTTATCTATCTTTCTATCCACTATCCTCCTCTTTTCTTGATTCCCTTCAAAGCCAAAGGACTCAGAGAATTCATTACATATCTTATTAACACATGATACTATTTATTCATATGATGATGATACGTGGGAGACTATTTTCCTTCTAATTGTTGACTTAAGACCATGAAATATATGATATTTATTACTCTTTGGGACATGAGTATTGTTGGAGTTCTCATTCCTTCTACTAGGCACCATTTATAAATGACAACATACACTAGGTTAGATTATATCATAATGTATAATCCAAAAACTAGAAAAAAATATCAACATTAATTGAATATTTTCAAAAATCTATCCTCACAATCATAAAAGTGTTTTCTTTGCTGACATATTTACTCATAAATCCTTCATAATGGTCTATAAATAACATGTGAATTATCCTAAGAATATCCCTTGAGAGTGTCAATAGAAAGAGTGAAGTAAGCCTGTTTTCTTGTACCGAGATACCTCAGGTCAAGCTCGAAACTCCATGTCATAGGTTTCAATCCTAAGTACATTTATGCCAGAGAAACCTCTATCTATTTGTATCCAGACAGGGATGTATTTTCTTAGAAAACCTCCACAATATTTTCACTACACAAATTTTGGATGTTATTATATACTAATCCTAAAATTTTATCTTGGGGTAATATTATCAAATCAGAGTTTATCGAAATCTAGTTTCCAAGGTTTGTACTAAACTTCCTCTGATAACAACTATAACGCTCTAACCATAGAATCTTGGAGTCAGTGCATTATTTTAATACATTGTCATGATTACAAGGGATCAAGTCCTGAATGACCAATTAGTTTAGAAGTCTTGGAAAATAGATTACATACATGAATGTTACATTACACTTTCTAACATAGAACACAACATAAATAATACTTATAGAATTCCATTATTAACTTAGCATAACCCTGCATATCAATCATAATACACTTCTTTGAGTCATGGTAATATAGAACATAAGAAAGGGGTGAGATCAGATGCCCAGTAAGGGTAAATAATTTAGCAGAAGCTATAAAATTTTAAGGCAAGATGTGTAATAAAAACAAGATCCTTTTAAACATAAACTTGAACATAATATTGAAAAAATAAATCAAACATTACCATATAAACATGCACATGGATATTATATTAGTTTAATAATCAAATGTAATAACTAATTTCATAACGAGGGAATGCATAATGTTGGATATCATAACCACTTAGTCAAGGCCTCGTACCAAGACTACAAATAAAAATTTTGTCAAGGCCTTGTACCAAGACACTAGTTTGTCTCGTGATACCTACCTATGTATCTAAGAGCTATAGTGGTCTCCACCCATCACTTACTAAGTCCAATTCATTCCTCATATGAAAAGGTTAAAACATAATCTAAACATTCGTATTGAAACTAGAATATGAAATGTCAATATTTTAACCAACCACCATGAATGGTATAAAAAGAGAACATCAAAAGTCAAACATAAATCATTCAATACAATATGGACTATTTTATTATAATAAATCAATCTCTATCAGGAATAAAATACAATGAAGGATATTTAAATAGATGAAAATAATCAGTAAAAAAAATTGAGAGAAATATACCATTTTTCTTGAAAATATTTAAAAGTTTCACTATTTATCAAAGAATTCATTTAAAAGAGATTTTTGAATCAAAGTGTCCCATACCACTTTGAAACTTTTGAAATTAATTAACATTTTAAAACATTCATGTCCATATAAATAAATCCTTAAAACCATTTTGAAAATGTTGACATTAATGAGAATGATTTAGAAGAACAATTATTTAAACTATTTAAAATGATGTTTTAGTTAAAAAGTCCCTTAAAAGGAATCCTTTTTAAAACTACTTTCTGAAACATGGAAATGGATAATAAATATGTCCCAATAAACACATAAACAATCTTGGATAATAATAAGATTGAGGAATTAACCCTTACCTTGTATTTTCCATTGGTCAAGGGTATGATTAACCTCTTGTATAATGACAATAGTATGTTATTAAATTATACCAAAACCATATTCATATTTATTATATCATACATTATACATTTATGACTTTATACTACCCATTTAATAATAATTTTCATGTTAAAATAACATTTCGGATAATAATCGCTTTCTTTATCATACGTGTTTTAACTTTTTATTCTTGATCATATCACTTATATCATGATTTAATTGCTTCCAGAATATAAAAATTTATTTATGTATCATATATATTAAAAATATAAATATTTATAAAATATATATATATTAAATGGAAAACACCATTTATGGAGATGGTAGGTCGTACGTACGCATAAATGTTGTTTCCATTTTCATATCGTATTGAACGGAAGTAAGTGAACAAGATATATGTATATATATATACAGTAGCATTATTATTTCATATATTACATACTTATTAATAATATATATTTTTATAATAATAGTTGAATGGTGAACATGGAAATGAATCTCATCACGTCGTGGAGATGGTAAGCCGTACGTACGCACGAGCGACGATATCATTCTATTGATGGTGAAATAATATATAATTGGATGGTATAAAAAATCAATAACATTTTATATTTATTATTTATATATATTATACTCATCCAAATTATTAAGTGTTGAATAACAAAATACACAACAACGTGGAGACAGTAAGCCGTACATACGCACGTATGATGAATTTTTCATTCATAGGATGGATAGAATAATGAATATGGTTGTACCATATTTTTAATAAAATAATAGTATTTATAAGGTTTTTTGTTTATTATTTTGGTATGGAAACAACAAATAAAGAGGAAGTGGAAGAAGAAAATAACATTGAAGGAGGTGATGAAATAATTACTTCTTCTTCAGGTGCTTCCTTTTGATTTGATCAAAATGGATCTATAGGTTGGCCTTATGATCAAAGTAATACCTATAGGTTGATGTGAGGTTAGTTGGGATAATTTTTTGAGTAGGAGTTGGCCTATCTAAATGTATTTTGATATGTGAATTTGATATATGGGGAAGTTCCCTTTTATAAGAGAGGTGAGGGGCACATCAGGAAAAAGGTTGAAATATTATTTTTTTTAAAATCATTTTTAGATTATAATGGATAAAAATAAATTTAATTCGAGTATAAGGTGGGTATGGATCTAAATCTTATCAAAAAATAGGTTTTAGAAAACTTTATGTCACCTTATTAACCTTATCTTTTGTATTTAACTCTTAGTAAAATAGTTTGACATTTACCACGTCTCCTTGTATTTTTATATTATGTGGTTTATAAAATTACTATAAAATGTCAAGAGAACCTAAAGTAGTTAATTAATGATATATATATATATAATTATATAATTACTTTTTCCAAACCTTAGATTTTTAGAAATATTATATAATTTAATAAAATATTATTCGTTTTAAGAACTCATTTATGTGAATTTTGACACTATTTAGTATTTGTTTTTTGTGGAAGTCATAAAAACTTTATTACTTTGAAAAAAATCCATTTAATAAACCCTAACATATCATATTAACCTATAAAATTCTTTTAATTCATCAAAACTCTCAATTTACATTTATTTTAATATTTATAATACCATTTATTTGATTCTTTCATTAATAAGGTAATTACTGCATCGTCATTGTGTCATAAATAAATTTAATTATTTAATGTCTAAAAAGTATAAATAAAAAACCATTATGTATAATATATTTTTATATTTCTAATGAATATTTATAGTCAAATTTATCTTATGTGTAACCCTATATTAAAAATGGTTTATTTATTAAACATTGAATTTAACACTTTTAACTATTCTTTAAAGAAAATACAATAAATGTACTAATCTAACCCATGTGAATAAAAAAAGGATCAAATTTTTGTCCTAAGTTTTATTTTTTTTCTAAAAACACTTATCCAATAGAATTAGGACATGTGTTGGGGTAAGTTTAATATTATTTTTACATTTAATTACCTTATTTACTTTTAACCGTGGTAAGTAAAATTCAAAAGATACAATTCACCAAAAATTATTTTCATCCTATTGAACAAAATTTTATTTAATGATGTCAAATGTGTATCTTGGTTTTTTGAAATTCAATTTACAAAAGTGGTAAAATTACGTTTTATGAAAATTTGCAAATATGCCTAGACGTGGGTAAAAGACGTTAAAAGGTTCAATAAAAATTTGTATACCTAATCTTATTATTAAGTGACTCCAATGAATTAAATTGGACTAATATATGTATTATTTATTTATTTTGGATTTAAAATATATTTAAATAAAAAATAATAATTATTTTAAAAAAAGTCCGTTTTAAACAATAACGTAGTGTTTTTCACTATTCATCAAAAATTGAAAGTTAAAAAAAAACAAAAAATTCACCCTAAGATAATTTTGATAAACGGAATTAAAAAATCAAGTCTATTTTACCAAATTTAAAACATATATGTTTCATTAATTAATTTAAAATTAATTCTCATTGTCAAAACGAAAAGGTGGGTTTTAAAAAAAGTAAAAACTATCAAAAGATTGACCCATGATTACATCCAATTTAAATTGGAAATAACTTATAATTTACTACATTATATTAAATGATAAAAATATAATCTAATTATACTTTAAAAACACTCAAATTCATAATTTAACACTATAATTTTTTTTAGTTAAAAAAGGTGTTTTCAATTCATATTTTTTATTTTTCACTATTCATCAACATATGAAAGTTATCAGAAAACTAGAAAAAATTTATCCAAGATAAATATTTATTTCCCCCTTCTAAAGAAGAATTTTATTTTGTCGAATAGAATATATAATAGAGTCAAATATTTGATTTCAAAAGGGTTTGCCATTAAAAGCCAGAAAAATTCAATTTTCTGAAAAATAATTCCTTTATCTAAAAAATTAAATATGTTCTTATATTATGTCTGAGAAACACATAATATGGATGTTAAAATTATATAGATTAAATAAAATTCAAAATGATGTTAATACTACTCATAATCGCTTTTTAATCACCTAGTTTGGTAAGTCGTGGTGCACTTGAACTCGGTGTTGCGTGTAGCGCAAGCTATTGAATTACATTAAAGAGACAACATTCTATGAAATCCCAGGTTCTTAGAATAAAGGGAACCAAACCTATCAAAACTTGTTCAAGATACAATGTACAAGGAGTTAAAACCATGTAGAAGACAATATATAGCATGTAGAAGGGTTACATGCCGTGTCCCTTGACCCCGGGTACTGCCCGTGTACACCAATCTGTGTCAGAAGAAAATGTCATATAGAAATGGTATACATGACATGTAGAGAAAGTCACACACCATGTACTACTATCCAATATCTTCTCTTTGTACGCTAGCCATGTTCTAGTACACAACTTCAACATGTGTCTGCCTTCCCGTGCACCAGTACACAGGGTAGCCCATCTAACCGGTCTGGGTCTAGCTGTGTGGCGGAGTACATTCCATATACTCCACCCCATGTCCTCTATATTTCCTATGATACAATCGTAATCTTGGGGAAGGGCCCACAGGTCGTGTGGTAGGTTTCACATGCTATGTGACACTTTATAGCTTCCTGAAACCCTAGCCACTGATCGGTCGGGCCTACACACAGTGTATTCCGAAATACATGCCATGTTTATCAGGATTTTCCGGAATAATGGTTCTTCCTCTACATGCCTCGGTTGATCCTACAGTGTTTGGTCTGATGATCTGTTCACCTTGAAACTCAATATATAGGGTTTTCTTCCCATTGAAACACCAAATCAATGGGTTTTGGGCCTTTGATCAGCTTCAAAATCTGATTCCGATCTTCCACATGAAAGATGCTCGAAGAATGGTATCTCAAGAAATACAACGATCTGTCCACCAAAATCATTTTCGTACCTACTCTGTAACACCCCGAGCTTCCATGATACGCTTCTCATTCAATAATGCAATAGCTTGCATGGTACGCAACTTCGAGTTCTAAAACACCGCAACTAATCAAAGTAGCCGTTATGAATAGTTATAACCACTTTTTAAAATTATAGAAATTTTATATTTCAAAATGGACTTCATTTTTGAATTCGTAATATCGAAATTATCCTAAGTTGAATTTTTTGTAACTTTCTGAGAACTTCCAATTTTTTTATGAATAGTGAAAAATACTTAAAATAAATTTTTTAATCAAAATAATTTATTGTGATAAATTATACTATTTAGTGGTTTTAAAGTATAATTAGAATATATTTTTACCATTTTATCCAATGGTGGTCATTAGAATTAATTTAATATTGAAATTGGACATAAACAATTGCCAATCTTTTGATATAAATTGTTTCTTAAAAACACGCTATTTGTTGTAACAACGGGAATTAATTATATAATTAATTAATGCAACTTATATGTTTTTAATTTTGTAAAATAGACATCATTTTTGAATTCGGAATATCAATTATATCTTAGGGTGAAATTTTGGCCTTATTCTGAAAAACTTCAATTTTTGATGAATAGTGAAACCACTAAGTGGTTGTTAAAAACTGATTTTTCATTAAAATGAAATATTACCACTTCTATGATTTGATTTTCAAAAATCCGACATACATGGTTGTCATTAAGAAGCAAAATGTGGTTCGATGAGATTAAAATAATTTTTCGGTGAATAGTAACTTTTAAGTTCTTAATCGCGATTAGAGGTAATTAGTGTAGTTTAAGGTAAAAATAATGTTTTAATAATATGAGATGAGCTTGACACTTGTACTAATCCTATTGGATGAGTCATGGCCAACCCAGAAAACCCATGGGTCAACTTGGGGACCCCATGGAGCCACTTTGGTTGGAAAATGATATTAATATATATTTATTTAATGTTAAAATTAAATTGACACAAACATGAGTTGTTTTACTAAAACAGTTTTTAAGTGGGGATAAACAAGTCCAAATTTTGACTATAAATATTCATTAGAAAGCTAAAACGATTTCCTACATCATAGTTTTTTTTGTATAATTTTTAGACATTAAATAAATTAAATTATTTATGACATCATAATGATGCAGCGATGACCTCATTATTTAACGGTTTAAATAAAATGGAAAGATAATGTAATATCCAAGGCATACACTTGTCAAAAACCTATTGGATGAGAAGCTTTCGAACCCTTATCACCTTATCCTCTAATTATATAAGTTTGGGACCTTTATAATCCGAAAAGCATTGTATAATAATGTAAAAGTTCCTTACTTTCCAAGAGTGCCCCTCCTCTCCTCTTATAAAAGGCCCCCACCTCTACCACCTCATTCACACTTTCAAGCCATTTGGCTCGGCCAAAATCTGCCCAAATACTCTCCCAACTTACCGCTATTACTCCTAGAAGCCTCACTTTGGGCAGAACTCTTCTCAAGGAATCCTTTGGCTCAAATCAAAAAGAGTTACCCGATTTTGAGGTAATGTCTTCTCTAATGTTGTTTTGTTTTATTTTTCTTCTCCAACCCCATAAACTCTTTTTATTCATTTCTTTTGTAACAACACCAGTATCATCAATATACTAGGATGTTGTTATAATAAGTATTCGAGCTACACTTAAACAAACCTACATCTAATGGTTAAAGAACATATGGTTTCTATGGATGGCGAATTTCTGCCTCACGAAACGATGATTGTTCAACACTCATATTACACCTTCAAAGGTGGCCATTAAGATGTCACTATATTTATATATGATATATAATATGTTTATGTTTTACTTATGCTTCTGTATTTCTCATTTATGGCATACTTTATGATTTCCATTATGGGTAAAACGTGATAATTTCATTTTAGGAAGTGCGGACTACCGCCCCCTCAAAGTGATTTGAATCGTTAATGCCGTATGTGGGATGTATAAAGGATGGAGTAAATGGTATTATAAACTATATTATACAGGAATTATATTATACATTTATATCATTATAATTTCATTCCATTAAATACGAAATAGAAATGAAAGTAGCGTTCATGCGTACGTACGGCTTACCGTCTCCATGAACGGTGCATTTCATTTCTTACCTCTAAATGTTACGTAATAAATGAATGTATATACTGGATATATATGATATATATGACATATAAATCCTGAATATAATTCTGGAGATAATGGATATTCTACCACATAAACAACTTGTAATTATAAGAAGTTTATTGTTGACTCAAGTACCAAAGATCGACAAAACGACCATTATTAACTTAAATAATTACATAATGTTCATAACATTGTAATAAGTGATATAAAATAGATAATGAAATTAAAAATGGTTCTTAATAAGGTATATATTAACTCTAGTTTATTATTTTGGAGGTTAAAGAACGGTCGAGTCAGGACCGGACGCAAGGTAAGGGAACTTCTTAACCCAACTTCCATTCTTTGGGTTAATCTCCTACATTAAATTATGTCATGATATTATTATGTATTATTTTGTATTTTTACTTTCTTTATGTGTACCTATAGTGAATACACATAATAGATCTATTTTATTTTAAAAATGATCTTTTAAGGACTTCATCTCAATCTCCTTTTATTGAGGCATATTTGGTTTTATACACAATTTTCTTTTATACGGTGTATAAAACCCTTTGACTTTTACGTTTATTCAAAAGGAATCTTTTTATATGAAGCATTTTTCTAAACGACAAAAGGGAATGTTTTTCTTTCCGTACTTATGCGGCGACAATGACTTCTCCGCCGCCGTGACCATTATTTGAGTTTCGGCTTCCTCTACAAGCCATCATTTTTCTTAATGAAAAATAAATACAAAGTTTTAACTTTATTTTATTTTGGTATTGAAAATGGTTTTGAAAGCGTTTTTATTATAACAATGTGTTGTATTGATATCTTGTGATTGAAATGTGGAAATGTTATGTTTCCTTTATGCATGTTTTATGTGATACGATTATGTTATGGCTTTTGATATGTTTAACCATATTCATATGAGGAATGCATTGGACTTAATAAGTGACGGGTGGAGCCCGCTATAGCTCCTCGATGCATCAGTTGGTCTCATGAGACAACTAGACGTGGAATTGGCCGAGGCCCTTTCCCCATTTGATTTGTGATTTTGGCCGAGGCCTTAATCATTTTAGACGTCTTGGCCGAGGCCTTGACAAAATGTTTCAGAATGTCTGGCATTATGCATTCCATCATTATGAAAGTGGTTATTGATAATGCATGTGATTATTCGACCAGTAGAATATCCATGTGAATAAGTAAATGGCATTATTTAATTTTACTTTTTCCATATTATGTTGATGTTCAAGTTTAAAAATGCTTTTGTTTTAGTCATACATTGCCTTAAATGTTTATGTTTATTTATGAAAGCTTCCGCAATATTGTTATCCTTACTGAGCATCTGAGCTCACCCCTTTCAATGTTTTAATATTTTCCAGGATGTGAAGAAGTATTTTATGAATGACCTGCAGGGATAGTCAGAAGAGGATATGAGTGTGGACTATGGAGACTTTGTTATTGTAGTTTTTCACCTTATGTTGTATTGTAACATTTATGAATGTATCTAGTGTTTGCAAGGCTACTAAACTAATCGGTCTTTCGAGACTTGATTATTTGTGATCATGCCAATGTTACGAAGTAATGCACCGACTCTGGGTAGCTGGGGTCGGGGCGTTACAGTTGGTATCAGAGGCAGTTTAGTACTAACCTTTGAAGCTAGATTTAGATAAACTCTGATT
The DNA here is from genome assembly GCA_963277665.1 of Viscum album. NCBI lineage: Eukaryota > Viridiplantae > Streptophyta > Magnoliopsida > Santalales > Viscaceae > Viscum > Viscum album. The sequence continues at coordinate 1,811,083,835 of OY728155.1, forward strand.
AGAGCACATAGCCCGAAGATAGACTTTGAGGATTAGTATAGAAGAACTTTCAAGAATTTTGTTATTGTAGAGATTTTGTGAGTTTTTGGAGCAATACATCCCTGTCTGGATACGAGCAAGTAGAGGCGGCTCTGGCACAGATGTACCTAGGGGTAAAACCCGAAAACACCGCTTTGAGCTAGACTCGAACGGGAACTGGTGCACGACAACGGGCCTTGCTGCACTCTTGGTTATGACACTCCCGGGGGATATGCTTTGGATAATTCTCATTTTCTTTATAAACCTCTATGAAGGGTTATGAGTATATACTTCCTCAAAGAAAACATTTTTATGGATTATATCCATAAATAGTTCAATTTATGTTATGTATCTTACAAGTATGGAATTATGTATTTTGATTTATAAACTAATATAGTTTATGCCATTGTTTAGAAATGGCGCCTAGTGGAAGGAATGGAAACCATATCAATGCACACACTCCGTGTAGGGTTTTCCCTCCTGCTCAAGATAATTATTGTGGAGCTGGAGATACAACTGGTGCTGATCAACTTATTACCATACTGGGACAACTCACTCAGGTTATGAATAATAACCTTACTCGTATGGAGCACCCTGATCCGCAACGTGGAGGATCAATGTTAGACCGCTTTATGAGGCAACAACCACCAACCTTCAATGGGAGTACAAATCCTATAGTAGCTGAGCAATGGATAAATTCCTTAGAGAAAATATTCCATGCCTTGGGGAGTAGTGAAAGGGAGAAGGTTGTCATGGCAGTTTACCGCCTCACTGGAGATGCCGATCAGTGGTGGTCGCTGATTCAAAACACAAAGGAAGATGATGACGTATCGAATATGGAATGGAGGGAGTTCAAAGAGCTTTTCTTAGAAAAATAATTTCCTCGTGACCATCGAGCAGATATGGAAAGTCAATTTCTGAGTCTGAGGAAGAAGGAGGATGAGAATGTCGCAAATTATGAGGCTAACTTTACAAGGTTAGCGAGGCATGCTTCCGATTATATACGTAACCCAAGGAGTAAGATTGACTGTTTCTTTGATGGGTTAAAACCATTTCTCTGTCGAGCTTTAGTATCACAATACTTCTCATCATATGAAGATATTGTCTCGTGTGCTATCAAGACAGAAAAGGAATTCTCTAAGTCTTATGACAACAAAATAAAGCAAGAGAAGAAGAGAACGGGGGAACAAGAGACAGATAAAGGGAAAAAGGGAAAGAAGGATTTTCCATTATGTGATAATTGTGGGAAGAATCACCCTGGTACTTTCCTAAAAGGAATGGGATTTTATTATAAATGTGGAGAAAAGGGTCACCAGGCTCGTGATTTCAAGGGAAAGAAAGAGGATATCAAAGTTGAATGCTACAATTGTAGAGAAATGGGTCATTATGCAAATGAATTTCCTAAGCGTCAGAGAAACTTACCTCAGAAAAGGCCAAGGGATCAACGACAATCTTATGCTGTTACTACAGTTGAAGGAGAATAACTAATGTTTTGGTGCTTTTGAACTCATGGATTATATTTTGGTTATTAGAATAATGTGATATATATATATAAGGATTGTACTGTAGTACTTGTTGATTTCAGTAAGGTTTTAATATGATTAAGGTAATTATATTTTTAGTATGTGACAATAAGAGAAACTTTACTTTGTTTGGGGAATCTGATAAATTGATTTTGGAATTAAGAGACCTTTTAGAGAAAGTCTGGACAGAGGTATTTTGGATAACTATAATGGTTGGAGTGGATTAAGTTGATATTTGGATAGTATTATTTAAGTTTAAAAAATTTATGAAGATTATTTTTTGAATATTATGATACTATAGTTTTAGGAAAAGGACAACCTGCAGGGTGGGGAATAACCCGTCGTGTCGGACAAAGCTGAAGGAATCGAACCTACAACCATAGTGCGACAAGCCTTTATTTCCTACCACTAGCCTACAGGAAGTCCCTGGTTATTACAAAATAGTTTTACTAATCTAAATGGTATGTGTTAACATTTATAACCTTTTACAATTAGGATAAATAGAATATTTTTCAGTTCTGTTACCATTTGGAGTAAAAGTTGGGTTTGTGGTAAAAATTTATTAACGAATGAAAGTATACATAACAAGTATGTATATTCCCTTACGTTCTTAGTAAATCTCCTAAATAAATTCCTCAACATTATAAAAGGTAACTTAAAACAAAAATGTTGTCGGTTAACTTTTCAAACTGAGGATTCAATGACCGTTTAACCAATCACAAGTTTGTGATTTTCTTGTGGTTAAACTTTCTCCTAATCCTGTTTTCTATAAATCTCCATCAGACCTTGATGGTTTGTTTCTCCTCCATATCCATATTTTCATAGAATCCTAGAATGGGCTATATCAGGTGACCTTTGTACTTATCTTGATTTCTTTTAATGTTATATATTTATTAACCTTATTTCCGATGTGGGTTTTCCACAAAGGTATTTTCTATTTTCAAACTATTATTTTCAAAGAAAATTTTCAAATTGCGAGGACGCAATTTATTGAAGGAGGGGAGAATGTAACACCCCGAGCTTCCATGATACGCTTCTCATTAAATAATGCAATAGCTTGCATGGTATGCAACTTCGAGTTCTAAAACACCGCGACTAATCAAAGTAGCCGTTATGAATAGTCATAACCACTTTTTAAAATTATAGAAATTTTATATTTCAAAATGGACTTCATTTTTGAATTCGTAATATCAAAATCATCCTAAGTTGAATTTTTTGTAACTTTCTGAGAACTTCCAATTTTTTTATGAATAGTGAAAAATACTTAAAACAACTTTTTTAATCAAAATAATTTATTGTGATAAATTAGACTATTTAGTGGTTTTAAAGTATAATTAGAATATATTTTTACCATTTTATCCAATGGTGGTCATTAGAATTAATTTAACATTGAAATTGGACATAAACAATTGCCAATCTTTTGATATAAATTGTTTCTTAAAAACACGCTATTTGTTGTAACAGTGGGAATTAATTATAAAATTAATTAATTCAACTTATATGTTTGGAATTTTTTAAAATAGACATCATTTTTTAATTCGGAATATCAATTATATCTTAGGGTGAAATTTTGGCCTTATTCTGAAAAACTTCAATTTTTGATGAATAGTGAAACCACTAAGTGGTTGTTAAAAACTAATTTTTCATTAAAATGAAATATTACCAATTCTGTGATTTGATTTTCAAAAATCCAACATACATGGTTGTCATTAAGAAGCAAAATATGGTTTGATGAGATTAAAATAATTTTTTGGTGAATAGTAACTTTTAAGTTCTTAATCGCGATTAGAGGTAATTAGTGTAGTTTAAGGTAAAAATAATGTTTTAATAATATGAGATGAGCTTGAAACTTGTTCTACTCCTATTGGATGAGTCATGGACGACCAAGAAAACCCATGGGTCAACTTGGGGACCCCATGGAGCCACTTTGGTTGGAAAATGACATTAATATATATTTATTTAATGTTAAAATTAAATTGACACAAATATGAGTTGTTTTACTAAAACAGTTTTTAAGTGGGGTTACACAAGTCCAAATTTTGACTATAAGTATTCATTATAAATCTAAAAGGATTTCCTACATCATAGTATTTTTTTTATAATTTTTAGACATTAAATAAATTAAATTATTTATGACATCATAATGATGCAGCGATGACCTCATTATTTAACGGTTTAAATAAAATGGAAAGATAATGTAATATCAAAGGCTTACACTTTTCAAAAACCTATAGGATGAATAGATTTCGAACCCTTATCACCTTAGCCTCGAATTATATAAGTGTGGGACCTTTAGAATCCTAAAAGCATTGTATAATAATGTAAAGGATCCTTACTTTCCAAGAGTGCCCCTCCTCTCCTCTTATAAAAGGCCCCCACCTCTACCACCTCATTCACACTTTCAAGCCATTTTTCTTGGCCAACCTCTGCCAAAATACTCTCCCAACTTCCACCTCTTACTCCTAGAAGCCTCAATGTGGTCATAACTCTTCTCAATGAAGCCTTTGGCTCAAATCAAAAAGAGTTACTCGATTTTGAAGTAATGTCTTCTCTAATGTTGTTTTGTTTTATTTTTCTTCTCCAACCCCATAAACTCTTTTTATTCATTTATTTTGTAACAACACCAGTATACTCAATATACTAGGATGTTTTTATAAGAAGTATTAGAGCTACACATACACACACCTACATCTAATGGTTAAAGAACATACGGTTTCTGTGGATGGAGAATTTCTGCCTCACGAAACGATGATTGTTCAACACTCATATAACACCTTCAAAGGTGGCCATTAAGATGTCAATATATTTATATATTATATATAATATGTTTATGTTTTACTTATGCTTCTGTATTTCTCATTTATGGCATACTTTATGATTTCCATTATGGGTAAAACGCGATAATTTCATTTTAGGAAGTGCGGACTACCGCCCCCTCAAAGTGATTTGAATCGTTAATGCCATATGTGAGATGTATAAAGGATAGAGTAAATGGTATTATACAATATATTATACTGGAATTATATTATACATTTATATCATTATAATTTCATTCCATTAAATATGAAATAGAAATGAAAGTAGCGTTCATGCGTACGTACGGCTTACCGTCTCCATGAACGGTGCATTTCATTTCTTACCTCTAAATGTTACGTAATAAATGAATGTATATACTGGATATATATGATATATATGATATCTAAATCATGAATATAATTCTGGAGATAATGGATATTCTAACACATAAACAACTTTTAATTATAAGAAGTTTATTGTTGACTCAAGTACCAAAGATCGAAAAAACGACCGTTATTAACTTAAATAATTACATAATGTTCATAACATTGTAATAAGTGATATAAAAATGATAATGAAATTAAAAATGGTTCTTAATAAGGTATATATTAACTCTAGTTTGTTATTCAGGAGGTTAAATAACGGTCGAGTCTGGACAGGACGCAAGGTAAGGGAACTTCTTAACCCAACTTCCATTCTTTGGGTTAATCTCCTACTTTAAATTATGTCATGATATTATTATGTATTATTTTGTATTTTTACTTTCTTTATGTGTAACTATAGTGAATACACATAATATATCTATTTTATTTTAAAAATTATCTTTTAAGGACTTCATATCAATCTCCTTTCATTGAGCCATATTTGGTTTTATACACAATTTTCTTTTATACGGTGTATAAACCCCTTTGACTTTTATGTTTATTCAACAGGAATCTTTTTATACGAAGCGTTTTGCTAAACGACAAAAGTGAATGTTTTTCTTTCCGTACTTATGCGGCGACAATGACTTCTCCGCCGCTGTGACCATTATTTGAGTTTCGGCTTCCTCTACAAGCCATCATTTTTCTTAATGGAAAATAAATACAAAGTTTTAACTTTCTTTTATTTTGGTATTGAAAATGGTTTTGAAAGCGTTTTTATTATAACAATGTGTTGTATTGATATCTTGTGATTGAAATGTGGAAATGTTATGTTTCCTTTATGCATGTTTTATGTGATACGATTATGTTATGGTTTATGATATGTTTAAACCTATTCATATGAGGAATGCATTGGACTTAATAAGTGACGGGTGGAGCCCGCTATAGCTCCTCGATGCATCGGTAGGTCTCATGAGACAACTAGATGTGGAATTGGTCGAGGCCCTTTCCCCATTTGATTTGTGATTTTGGCTGAGGCCTTAATCATTTTAGACGTCTTGGCCGAGGCCTTGACAAACTGTTTCAGAATGTCTGGCATTATGCATTCCATCATTATGAAAGTGGTTATTGATAATGCATGTGATTATTCGACCAGTAGAATATCCATGTGAAGAATTAAATGGCATTATTTCATTTTACTTTTTCCATATTATGTTGATGTTCAAGTTTAAAAAGGCTTTTGTTTTAGTCATACATTGCCTTAAATGTTTATGTTTATTTATGAAAGCTTCCGCAATATTGTTATCCTTACTGAGCATCTGAGCTCACCCCTTTCAATGTTTTAATATTTTCCAGGATATGAAGAAGTATTTTATGAATGACCTGCAGGGATAGTCAGAAGAGGATATGAGTGTGGACTATGGAGACTTTGTTATTGTAGTTTTTCACCTTATGTTGTAATGTAACATTTATGAATGTATCTAGTGTTTCCAAAGCTACTAAACTAATCGGTCTTTTGAGACTTGATCATTTGTGATCATGCCAATGTTACAAAGTAATGCACCGACTCTGGGTAGCTGGGGTCGGGGCGTTACATACTCTAGGTCGTCACATGGTTGGATATCTGATTTCGGATCATTTCTCAAATTAAAAGAGGCACAATAATCATCCATTCATATCCCATAAAGAATGGGAAGAACACAAAGAATATAGGGGAGAAAAGAACAATCTAAAAAACCAAGGAACAACCCTAGGCCATTGTTTGTTCTGGCCTCAATCCATTTTGTAATATTTTTCAAGATAAAAAAAATGAATACTCATAATCACCTCCAAATTCCCACAATCAAAACCCTCCCAAAAGAACAATCAAACCACATGTCAACCTGTTTGTGGGTTGATCTGTGTTCAATGTTAAATCAAAGAATGGGGAAAATTATAATTGACACAAAAAGTCCAACCTCGATATTGGGTCATTCATTTAAGTAGATTGGTCATCGCGTTTTTATCATTGGAGAGATTGTAAAAGCGGCTTTCTTTGATCTTTGATCCAATATCTGTTGTCGTTTCCCATCGAGATAATTATTCAGGTTCTCTCCAGAGCCTCCAAGAAGATATCTAGGGTTATGAGCCTAACCCTAGGCTCCTTCTAATTTAAAACAAGAGAACAAATCACTGCATAACGTCAAAATAAAATAAATCCTTAATTTATTATATATAATTAAAACATACAAATATTAACATTCATAGCTGACCCACGCATGATGATGTTAGGACTCACTTAGTGTAAGGTCACTGTTTCGAACGTAGCGGTACCTTTAGATTTATGATCTGAGCACCCATTTATAAGTTATTCATCTTTTTAAGGAAAACCATTCTTGATTTATATTTTATATATTTAATATATTCAAATAATTATTCTGGAAATACCAGGCATCATAATCACACGGCGTCTTAGTGCTCGGTCTTGAATTAATTCAATATAATTTTAAAAAATAATACATGAAAAAAATCCCAGACATTACAATAAAACCAATGAAAATGATCCAATATTAGTGTGAAATCATAAGACAATGATTGGTGATTAATTTTTGAAATGTAAGAACCGATCCCATTTCAATCCAATATTCCATTTGACCGGGATAATCGAAAGTGTACCTTTGGTGTTTTAAAACTCTAAAATGTGCGTGAAACATTCAAAACCTAGAAAAAACCCACAAATTTATGTGAAATCATAAAACTGTCTTTAAATTATTTACGACATGCATGAATAGACAACACATCAATGTAATGCATGGTGCACTTCAAATGACAGAAATAAGAGTTTTAGATTAATAAATGAATAAAACAGGTAATACGTTGAAAAAAAACACATAATGTTTATTGTAATTCTAATATAAATAATACAGTGGGTTGTAATTATTTTGTTTTTTTTCTTAACTACCAAATTTTAATTTATTTGATTTTCAGTTATGGGATGAATAATTTGAAGCTTGAAAACTATTTGACAAGTTTAGTTGTGTGATTGTTAAATCATTTATATTATAGACATATAATAAATTTCTGAATTATGTTTTTTTGTTTTTTTAGTACTAGTTTTTGAGGGGTATTAGTTATAAATTAAAAAATTTATATCTACAACAGTCTCCATATGATGGTCGTTGTAGGCTGTTTCTCCATAACAAATAGCTACCATCATATGATGATTGTTATAGACTTTGGTGCCATGGCCTATATCGAGTGGCATATCCTGATTTCTTAGAGAACACTATAGGCCATTAGAGAAAAATTTTGATGGGCGATAATGACCAATTTTTTAGTATCCCCTTAAACAAATTGACCCAGTTTGGTTAGTAACAATCCCTATTGAATTATCATGTAATAAGGATTAAAATCTTAGCTATGTTTCATTTGATTTTGATGCGGTAGGTGGGTGTGGGTAGGGAAATGATGTTTGGGGTGGGTAGTGGATTTTTCATTTCACAAGAAAGCAAAGTGGATCTTTTAGGTGGTACATGTTAGAGCCTAGTGTCACCTTAAGAGATACTACGACTCACTACAATTTAACTTGATTTGGTTTGAATCACATACAGTGGACTAAAAGTATGTACACTTGGTTGACCTCAAAATCAATACTTCGTAAAAACATAATGCCGAAAATGTTATCACACTATATTTTTTATTTACATAATATATATATATATATATATAACATCTTAATATTTAAAGTATATAGTCTATAAAAACATGAAATATTCACGTTTTCCCATATGAAAATTTCAAATAAGTAATGAAAAAATTCACATTTTTCAAATATCACATATTTTATATTTATTGAAGCTTTTATTGAATACACTAAAAATAAATTATGGTATGGTTTAAATAAATTAAAAAAATAAGATATTAATATGAACATTAATTTTTTAACATTTCATACAACAAATCTGAGTATTTTCATATTTATCTTACTTTATAACTAATAAACACTTTCAAATTTTAATATATGCATTTTATGTTAAAATTATAAATTTATACCATGTAAAAAGGTATTTAATATTAAAACTTAATATAAAAAATTTATTTATTAACTATTACATGAATAATTAAAAACTAATTATGGAAAATTCATAATTTAAACAAGATTTATGAACCCTTCATGGATTTAAAATAAATGTTATAAATTTATTTATTTAATAATTTATAAATATTTTATAATTTATAATTTCTTTTCACAAATGAAAAAAAACTATTGTAATGAAACAAATAATATACCCACATCATGACTTATGATATAGGAAAATCCATATCATTGACCTCAAACTTAGTGATAACCTATATCATTGGTCTCATTATGTATTATAATGTATATACAATATCGTATATTTATTATTTCAAAACAACAAGTTACCATAAATGAATCGCTATCGTTAGTTGTGTTTCCATCAAAGGTAATGATATCACCATTTGGTTGATATTGTTTCTATCATAGACAGTGATATCATCATATTGCTAATTGCATTACATTAAAGTATGTAATTTGAACTATAACATAGTTTTAGATATATTATATCATTATTGTTTTATGATGTTCTGTTCTTAGAATAATTCTATAAGGAATATTGTATACAACAATATCTTATATCATTATCTTCAATACCATTATCAACATTCAGTATTCATCCATGATAGCCAAGTGCATATTGTGCACATCGATATCATTTTATCACTACCAGTAATATCATTGCCCTTTAAAATTTCATAATTTTGATAAAATTCTTCTATGAATTATAAATGTGGGTATAGTTCAACTGTTTGTCTTTAATTGACAATATCATTCCCAAACATTCCAAAATAATCATAAAAAATCCTTTTCTACAAGATTTTTCCTTGATGATTTAAAATGAAATAATACAAAATGAAGAGAACACCTTTTGTATTATTTAATCTTCTTCTTCAATATGTTTGATAATTATATCTAAAAAATAACCAAAGGAATTCTATCTTAGTAGGTATCCACCAACTACGTGAATCACCAATTTATTTGGTAGGATCTAATTTCTCCCATAGTATGATGGTGCCACCTCTTTTTAAAGGAAAAAAGAAAAGAAGAGAGATTTCAATTTTTCAGAACAAGGTAAACCAGAAATCACTACTAAATTTACATTCAATCCTAGTGGTACAATCCTCTTTATGTATACATACATGGGAACTACAAAGATTGAGTTAGTGCATAAGAGTTTCATAAACATTGCATATATTACAATTTTTTAACGTATAATGCATTAATCCCATTAAACCAACCATAAATATTTAATGATTAAACATTTATTACAATGAATTTTATTCTCATTAAATAGAATTACATTATACTTTAGACCAAACTTTCAATATCTTATTATAATAAATAATGTTTAAATGTGTGATAAATAATATTTTACATATACTTCTCCAAACTGTGAACCCTTTTTCTAGTATCCCAAGAGGGAGAACACAATCGGTGCATGATTTGTCTAACTATGTAGTCAAACTATGTAAATCTCTCCAAAATCAAAGTGAGGGTACACGATTAGGCACATGATTTTCTCCAATCATGAATCCTAACCTAGGAAACTGTGTGAAAATATTTTTAATCCTATAAAACATTTAATTAAGGACCCAAACCCCCATTATAAATAATAAAAAACTCCTAATAAAACATAATTCGACTTTTTGGATTTTGGAGGCTCTCTATAGATTTATTTTGATTCCTTTAACCCTTTTCTTCTTAGATCAAAGTATTGGGGGATGTGATTAATCCCTCTATGGTGAGTGAAATCTCTTTGATTTTGAATTATAATTTCTTCCCTTCTCTGTTTTGAGAGTAATGGATCCACATGTTGCCAATGGATCTATATATTTGATTTGATGGATTGTAATTATAGAGATTCTTCTCTGATCTTTCTCGTCTTCGAATATCTGTGGGTGGTTCCCAGTTCGAGTGATTGATTGATCATGTGATTATAGGTACGTGGTTCCATACGGATTTTCCCTACTCTAGAAACCTTGATTGCTTGATTGGTTTTGAAAGTTATTTTCAATTGATTTCATTTAATTGAGAATAGTTTACTTTTGATTTAAAAGGCATGAAATTATGAAATAAAATCCTCTTATAATGGATTTAAAAACATTGGGTGGATTTTGAGAAAATATGGCTTGAAACAAAAAGTGATTTGATGTTTATTTTGTAGAAAAATGGATTGAATTGAAAGATTATTTTGAAATGCATGAGCTTGATATAAACCTATTATTTGGTTTTAAAATTGAAATGACATGTTGAAACTTAAAATTGGGAATTTTTACCATGAAGTATAGATTGAATTGAAAAGAATTATTTCTCATGATTGTTTGTTTGTTTTTTTGTTTTAAATTACATACAAGCTCAAGTAGTTAGTGGGTGATTAGGATAAGCATGCTCTGACTCTGACCCCCTAGCAATGGATTGATGATGAAAACTCTAACTAAACCAAATCTTTCATGATTTTTCCCAATGGGGTGTTGACTGATTCTATCTTGATGAATGAGCCTCAGGGATGTGTGCACACTATGAGGTTTGATTGATTGACTGAGTAATGAGAGGATTCTAGATACAGGAACTAACAAACCTTTGGGTATATGACCATGGTTTTTTGTTTTGATTTTATTATTACTTGTTAGTGTTTCTTGAACTGTTTCATTCATTTCCTTCTGTTTTGTGAGAACACTTCATTCATACTTGTTTTTGATATGCTTTACATCTATCTAAATTGGAATCTTATATGACTAAAATAGTGAAAATGATTTACCACTCCTTGTCCTTATTTAAATTAAAGCATAAATAGTGTATTTGTTATAGAATTTGTTATGGAATGTTTGGTGAAATCCTATTGGGATATTTTGATCACACCCTACCTTCTCTTTCGTCTATTTGAAGATTATGTTATGACAAATCTAGTAAAAGGGAAAGTGCCACATGGAAGTGGAAGGTGAGATTTAATAGAGAGACCTTGGGTGATGGAGGTGATCAGTGGATCTTTGATCCACTCATTATACAGAGATTATTAGACTCTATATTGATGGATATTGTGTCATTTTATTAAATGATGTACCATTTAATCTTTATTTTCCTGTTTTTGGTACTTTTCTCTTTGCGGAGTGTTTTTCATATCAAATTTTCATTGATTTATATTCTTCTATTTTTTCTTGGTTGTGTGTACATAGGGAAAAATATCTCCCTATAACCTTTTATTGATGCCCAGACACTAGTCATCAATACTTGGAGATTTAGAATGGTCTTCAGGCCTTGTTAGTGTCGGATCAGGTATTGGTGTACTAGGTTATTTAGGATGGTTCATGAAAAAATGGTATCCAAGGTAGTTTGATTGTCTTTTATTTATATCAGTATGCGGTCTGGGATGTCCTAGAAGGCATGAGGTAGAATTTTCGTGACTTAATGGGTAGTTTATGAGTGATTTCATAGCCATATTTTATTATGGAATACCTAAGGTCACTATGGGTGTTTGGGAAAATCATCTTAAAGGAATAAATCGATCTGATTCTTGTCTTTCAACAAACATGATGAGAGTATTTTGAAATCCCAAAAATTTTAATTCAATCTAATGGAATTGATATTCTTGTATCTCTTAATTGAGTAAATGATATTATTATATTTTATGATGATTTTTTGTTTCCAGCTGATGTTGTGTAGTATCATTCCCCCAAGAATATGTTTAAACAAACCTCAGGAGGGAGCCACAGATGAACCATGAAAAGTGAACCCTCTAGTTGATCAAAACCTCAATGAGATATTGGTGCATGAGGTGAATATCCAGGACAAGTAACATCACCCATTTTCATTCAGTCTCCATTAGTGTAACCTCAAAGGGATGAAACTAGAGATCATGCCCAAGAGTTTATTTAGCAGAAACCACTAGCTTTCCAAGGATCAAATGATTCTTATGAGGTAGTGGATTGGTTGAAAAATATTGAGCTAATTTTTGAATTCTTGGAAATGGAAGATGTGATAAAGCTAAAATGTGATACCTTCGAGATTGAACGGCCTAACAGATAGTGGTGATATTAAATTGTAATGGTGAAGAAACATAAATAATTGGATTTAAAATACTTCATAGATAATTTCATGGAGCAGTTCTATCTAGATTAATTTTTTTTAGCTAAGTCTATAGAAGTTATTAGCCTCCAAAAAGGAGATAAAACTGTGACTCAGTATGGAAACTGGTTTGATAAACTTATTCAGTTTTCTCCTGAGATAGTATCAAATGATAAGCTTAAGGTTTGAATATTCAAGATGGGTATTCGAGCTGATATTCAATATTAGGTTTTCATGTTGAAAATCACCTTTTATGTATATATTCTGGATTGATCTTTGATGGTTGATCATAACCTGGTTGGTAAGTCTAGTTTAACGAGAGTTCCTCATACTACTAGTGTCAGTTTTTTTAGTTCCTCTAAAGAAAAGAGAAAGCAGATGAGTATCATGGTGGATTATGAAAACCTGAATCATCTAGATCTTTTTTAGCTTCTGGAAGAGGCCCATTGAATTGATTTAAATTTTTAAGGATTGGGTATTCGAAATAGGTTTGTACGGAGGCACCAAAGATTTGTAGTTCGTGCCATCACTCAAGCCACCTGTAGAAGTTATATCATGTATTTTATACCCAACAAAGTGGAATCATATCATCATAAACAAAAGGATCCATGCTTTTATTATATTCTTCAATAACTAAATGGTTTTAACCAAAGAATCCAAAAAAATGCTTCTTCACTGAAAGGATGAGTTTCTAGAAGAAGTTGATGCGGGTTCAGCGACGGTCAGAGGCACCATCACTATAAATTCATCTTTAGTGGATACTCTATTTGATATTGGTGAATCTCATTAGATCATATTGAATTTTATTTTGAATATTTTAAACCCTCACTTGTAGATTATGTATTATGTGATCGATATTTCTACATCCCTCAGACTAAAGAGAGAGAAGGGTCTCTGATGCCCTTCTTATTCCATCTCTTTAGTAGAGATCAATATCATCTAAAATTTTCTAATTATTGATATAAAAATTCTGGATTTCATTCTTGTGATGGATTGGATGATTTCCCATAAATCCCAGATTGACTGTTATCTTCAGTGGGACCCTTTTGCTGTCCCTAATGGGGTGTGACATGTTTTCCAGGGAGAATGGGACCCGAGGTTGAGTAGAGTTAGACCACATATTCCAGACTTGGTTAGGGTAATATCTATGTTTTATTTTAACTTAGAGTAAGAATATTTGAGTGTTGATCTTACTCCATTTTTCTTTGAGTTTCCTAATGTGTTTCTTTCTGAATTTTCTATATTTCCATCAAAAACAGGGGTAGAGTTTTCTATTGACATAGTACTAGGTACCCAACTGAATTAAAGGAGTTAAATACATTTTTTGATTATTTTTTGGATAAAATATTCAATCGCTTGAGTGTTTCACGTTAGGTGGCTCATATTCTTTTTTAAAATAAAGTTGGTGGAATCCTTTGCCTTTACGTTGATTACCAAAAACACAATTGTGTTACAATAATGAATAAGTATCCATTTCCCAATATTGATTATGTGTTTGATCAGTTGAAAGGGGTGAAGTGGTTCTTGAATATTGAACTTTAGTCTAGTTATCACCAGCTTAGAATCAAATAATATTATATCCCAAAGACTACCTTTTAGATATGGTATGACCATTATGAGTACCTTGTTAATCCTTTTGGGATGAACAATGATCGATTAGTTTTTATGGAATCAATGAACAATATATTTCAGGAGAATCTTGATTCATTTGTGGTGGTATTTGTGGATGGAATCTTGCTTTACTCTAAAACTGAGAAAGATCATGTGTTTTATATGAGAGCATTCTTGTAAATTTTGAGATATCACCATCTTTATGCTAAATTATCAAAATGTAATTTCTGGATTTGGGAAGTGAATTTATTGGGACACATGGTCTCAGAATATTGTATTTCAGTCAATCCTAAGAAGGTGAAGGATATTATGTCACATGAACAACTTGTGCAATGTTTTCAAGATTCAAATTTTCTTGGGACTAATAGGGTATTATTTTCGGTTCATTAATGATTTATCAAAGTTGGTTTCTCCAATGGAAACCCTCACTTGGAAAGAAGTAAAGTATTTATGGGAATATAAATTTCAAAATTATTTTGATGAATTGAATTTCCTTTTGACTTCTTCATTAGTGGATAATATTCTAGAGGCTGGGATCACATATGATTGGCAGTGATTTTGTGTATTGGTTGTTTGATAGAGGTGATTTGGATGGTCTATTGGGAAATCCAGACATTCTACAAGGTTTTGCTTCAGATGAGGATAGATCAGGCCGTCTTCTCTTCGCATGAATTTTCAGATTCGAAAGATTAAGAGGGTATGGCGTAGCCATCGGTACTATTCTCGTACATTTTTTCACGGGAATGCTTGCTGATCAACCATGCTTTGGTGGAGGCATTCCTTAATTATGTTGATGCTGGGTAGAGGCTCTTCTATGTAGTCTTGTTCTCGGTTATAAACCCCTTTTTTCCATATTTTATTAATTTTTGAATTTCTATGAAGTCTTGGTTTTCCCTCCTTTACCCATAAAAGGGGGTTTATCTAAAATCAATTAAAATTTCGGCCTCCATTCCATTCAGCCATCCATTTTAGGTTTGGGTTGTGTTCTCATACAGGGTTACCACATGCTGGCATATGGTTCCCAACAAATTAGGATACATGAGATGAACTACCCTACCCATGATATAGAACATGAAACTATGATGCATGATCTTAAGTGTTGGAAAAATTACATTTTTAAAGAAAGTTTTATTGTATATTTCGATAAAAAAATACTGAGTTATATCATCTCACAAAAATATTTGAATATCTGTTAGAGGTGATGAATGGAATACCTAAAATCCTTTGATTTTGATATTGCCTACACTAATGGTAAGAGGAATTTATTTTATGATTTCTTGAGTGGGAAAATTATAAACCAAGCCATGAAATAATCATTAGAACAGTGGAATTTGATGGGTCTCTTTGCACGTATGCATTTGGGAGTTCGAGAGGATGATATTGATTTTTTTTTACAAGTGTTCAGTTGAACTCCTCTCTTCTCAAGATGATTTTTAAAAGAAGGATATTGATGAAGATTTCCATGTAATTAGGGGATCTATTTATGGTTTGGAGAACATTAGTGAGTGTTCATTATATTTTAAGGGTATCCTATGCTTCTAGAGCTAGTACACCATACCTTTTACCATGATTAAAGACGTGATGGGGGATTTCCATAGTTCCCAATGTGCAGTACACCTTGGCACCATAAATATGTTCTATGATATATGATGAAAATACTAGTGGCTAGGTATGAAATGAGATATCACTATTTTATCATATTTTTATACCTATCATAAGGTCAATGAAGAGCATAAAAAACCATCAGGTTTACTTCAGCCCCTTCTTGTGGTGGCTTTGAAGTGGGGTGATATTTTGATTGACTTTGTGGCTAGGTTTACACATACTACTTGAGAGAAGAATGATATATGTTTATTGATCGATCAACCAATAAAATATACTCACATTATCCATATTCATGATATAACCAAAGTTGAGGATCTGTAAAGTCTGTATGTATAGGATATTATTAGATTGCATGGAGTTCCATCTAATACAGTTTCTGATAGGGATCCCTATTTAACTTCATATTTTTCGAGAGGCCTCTAGGAGGTGATGGGATCCCAAGTGATACTAAGCATGAAATATCATCAATATATGGATAGAAAGATAGAACTAGCTATACAGATCATAGAATACATGATTCGTTCTTGTGTTCTAAACTTTGTTGGAACTTAGGATAGCCACTTGGGACTAGTTGAGTTTTCCTATAACAATAGTTACCAATATTCCATCAAGATAAAACCCTTTGAGGCTTTGTATGCCCGACCATGTAAATATCTATTATTTTGGTCATATATTAGTGAAGATTCCCTAGAAAGTCATAGTTTTTTCTAAGAGGTTAAAATAAAGATATAGCTAGTTCATTAGAGAATGGTGATAGTTCAAATCCGGTATAAATCTTATATTAATCATCATCAATCCTCTTTACAATATCCATTTTGTGGCCATATGTTTTTGACAGTTTCACCTCATTTGGGGCACTGATGGATTTTAAAAAATGGAAATATTTCATTAAGATAAATGGGACCATTTTAGGCTGTTGAGAAGACCTTAAAGGAGTATTACCAATTTGATTTTCTACCTTAGTTGATGTCGATTGACAATGTGTTTCATATGTCACAATTCAGAAAGTATATATCTAACCCATATCATATCCTAAGCTGGGAGGACCATGATATAGAACATTATTTATCTAGGATAGAGAAACCAATTCAGATTATTCATTTTGAGATGATGGTTCTTCATGGAGAGTCCATTCCTCTAGTTTGAGTGCTTTAGAAGCATGGTTCTAATTCACAAGAGGCTTGGGAGCATGAGGCACTGATGAGAGATTATAGGCATTATATAGCTGATATAGAGTCTTCTTGATAGGATTTTTTTGGGGGAAAATCATTTATGGTGGAAAGATTGTAACATCCCCTTACTATATTTTAGGTATTTTATCCCTTCTTTTTTATCATCCTTTGTTCGGATATTTTTTTTGGGTTAACTATGGAGTTTTTTAGGAAGCTTTTCGAAGTTTTTTGGCCTGTTCATGATTGGAAAATGTTTAGGGAAAATCACATAGTTTATAATAAGAAACCATGTGAAATTTTATGAGGTTCTGGAGGGGGGCACACTGTTAGTGAAAACCATGCGTCCTTCCCCCAAAACGGTGTGACATAAGACAATGGGGAGTGAAAAATCTCTAAACCATGTGGTCAAACCATTCACCCTTTTTACAATGGACTAGAAGGGAGTACATTATTGACACATAATTTGCTTAACCATGCATCCAAATCATGATACTCACTCCAGAAGCCTAGTGAGGGTATATGATTAGGTGCATAATTATCTCTAACAGTGCGAATTAACACAAGAAACCATATGAAAATATTTTTAATCCTTTGAAAATTTTAATTAAGGATCCTAATCCCACTTTTATAAATACTAATAACCTCCCAATCAATCCCAATTTGACCCTTCGGATTTTAGAGGATCAATAGAGAGGCTTTTGGCTCCTTTAAACCTTTTTTCTTAGATTTAAATGATGGCGGATGAGATTGATCCCTCTCTTGTAAGTGAAATATTTATGATTTTTAATTACCATTTATTCCCCAATATTCTTATTTGATAGTGATGTATCCCCATTTTTTTTATGGATTTATATCCTTGATTTGACAAACTTTAATTCTAGGTAATCTTATTTAATACTTTTCACCTTTGACTCCCTATTGGTGGTTCCTATTTTGGGCGATTGATTGATCATTTGATTAAAGGTAAGTGGTTATATAAGGATTTTAACTACTCTAGAAACCTTGATTTATTTATTTATTTTGAAATATATATTCAATTTATTTCATTGAAGTGAAAATATTTGAATTTTTTCAAAAATCCATGGAATTGTGAAATAAAACCCTCTTATAAAGGATCTGAAAATATTAGGCAGATTTTGAGAAAAGTTTTCTTGAAATTAAAAGTGATTTGATTAAGTGATTTGATGTTGATTCTTGTGAAAAATGGATTTAAATGAAAGATTATTTTGAAAGGCATGAACATGATAAAATCCTATTATTTTTCTTTGAAATTGAAATGGCATATTAAAACATGAAATTGGTCATTTGAATTATGAATGATGAATTGAATTCAAAATAATTATTGTACATGATTTATTGTTTGATTGAAAGCATGTATGAGCCCGAGTAGTTAGTGGGTGATTAGGAAAATCATGCTTAGAATATAACACCTAGAAATGTTTTGAAAAAAAACCTAACTAAAAAAAATTTGGAATGATTTTCTCTGATGGGGTCTTGACTGATTCTATCCCAATGGCCTAAGCCTTAGGGACATGTGCAGACTTTGAGCCATGATTGATTGATTGAGTAGTGTGTGGATCCTAGAGTGAAGAACTAACAATACTTAGGGAATGTGATCATGGTTCTTTATATTGATTTGATTATTACATTCTAGTGTTTATTGAACTATTTCATTCATGCCATTCTATTATATGAAAAATATTTATTGAAGACCTTTTTTGATATGATTTCTATCTATATGACATGAAATAATACTTTAATGAAATTGTGAAAATTATTTTCCATGACTTTTCCTTATTTAAATTCAATCATAATGTTTTATTAGTTATGAAATTTCTTATGGAACATTAGGTGAAATCCAACTGGGCTATATTACTCACACCTACCTTTTCCTTCAGAAGTTTGTAGATTATGTTATTCTAGGTCTAGAAAAAGGGAAATATCCACTTGGAGGTGGTAGGTGTTCTTGACTAGTGGGACCTTAGGTAATGGAGATGACCAATGGAGCTTTCATCAACTCATTACAAATATATTCTGAGACTTTTTCTTGATAGAAAATATGTCATTTTATTATATGATATACCGCTTGATATTTATCTACTTTCTTGTTGTAGTTTTATTTTCATGGAGTGTTTAGTATATTTATTGGTCATTATTTTATCTTCTATTATTCTTTAATGGTTTTTTGTACTTGGGGATAAATCATTCCCTCTTACCTTTTGTTGATACCAAGGTGCTAGTCACCAGCTTGTGGGGATCAGGAATTCTCTTTAGGAAATGTCAT
This sequence comes from Viscum album, assembly GCA_963277665.1. Classification (NCBI taxonomy): domain Eukaryota; kingdom Viridiplantae; phylum Streptophyta; class Magnoliopsida; order Santalales; family Viscaceae; genus Viscum; species Viscum album. The sequence continues at coordinate 1,811,103,328 of OY728155.1, forward strand.
TTCCGACTTGGGTACCAGTGTACCAGGGTATTTAGATTGGTTTGTGACACATCACCTTTTAGAATTATAGTGAGGGAACCACTCCTCGCTAAAGAGCATACATTAGTTGAGGATGTACCAACCCCTATGGAGGAACCATATCTCATCATGTGGAATGTGCATCAGCAGAGGGGGGTACATACTCTATAAGCAGAAAACCAATGCCCCATCTCAAATGGTGGTCACCGTACATAAAGGATACATTATATGGTATTAATGTGTTTTCAAGTGTTTATCAACCCCATTTATGATCTAATCATTTCACCTAAACCTCATAGTATGTTTTATGAAGCTAATGAACTATCCATTCCCAAAAAATATTGGTAATAAAACTAAAAAATGATGGGAATTAATCTGCTGAGTTCTATATAAAAATATTCTTAGAATTGATGTCACAATTGTTTAGTTTTTTACCCTTGATGATAAGATATGATAAATCCTAAAAAACCAAGTACATGACATGTACTCCTCTGTACATAGTGTGTAAGCATTGGGTGATATCTAGGCATGTACCACTATGTACAATAATGTAGAGTTAACCTATATAGAATGTTAGATGCATGACATGGTGGTTGTAATCCGTAGGATAATCAGAAATGTATTTTCATTGGAGACCACGTTATGTCACCATTATATATAGCTTATTCACTTTCCCACACGACGTGTGGGGATAGGGTGTTAGTTGGGCCTATACTCTAGTACACCCCAAGTAACATGGTTTGATTAACTCAATGTGTGATTCATTACTACACACTATGTGATATTCATCATGCCATCAAATTCTTAGCCTCTAACCAATGATGGGACACATTTTGTTCAATGTGGTAACAAACCATTTGATATTTAATTGTACCACAGAAACACTAGGAATTGACCAAAATTAAACATGATGTATGTTCTAAGAAAACGTCCCTTGTGGTCATATTTCATTCATATGATCAAAAATCCTCACCAATCATAAATAATGTTGTTGCGACCATTATTTCTACCATATTCTATGGTCAAAACACCATCTACCACACTCCAGTTCCACCAACTCACCACTTTTATCCACCCGCACCTCTCCTCATTGATGATGTTTATCTCGGCCAATTCACTATGCATAGCTCCATTTCCTACACCCATACTTCCATACGGGGAACCTATTTTGCATGCCATTCATCATCTCCCACACCACTGATTCTCTATACATTGCTTCAATGCCAAAAAATAATTTTATCTCACCCATCATTGATTGGTCCTCTATCATGGATCTCCATAAATGAATCATTGTCCACTGTGAATCTCAATTACAAGCATTCATCATCTAGGAGAAAATAACGATGAATAAAAAATTGGAATGGTGTTTGATGACTGAATAGTCATACACTCTTCATCATTAATCACATGTAAAATGTGATACCATATCAGATAAAAATATATAATTATGATAGTTCTAGAGAGGACTGCCTACTCTCACACCACTCATGATCACCGGATACCCCTACTGTTCACATCCTAGAGCGTCTCAAGGCAAAACGGTTTGATGACACCCTCAACCCTCAGGAAAAAACTCAAAAATAATATATCATGCAACATGAGAGTCATTCAAGGAGGAGGTTTGTATTGTGATAACAAAGTATTGATCATTTTGGATTATACTAACTTCTCTAGCTCTGGTAATTCCCTTAAGGAAGAATCTCTGTCCATGGTTATAGGTTTTCATATTTTTAATATTATGAGGATTAGCTTGGTTGTAGTGGAAATTGTCCCCTCAACCCTTTATGACTATATTCTTGGGTCTGGTAACACTCCTTGATCTATATCCTACATTATTAAAAGGTGAAGAGTCCATATCCAAAATCACATGAATTTCCTCCATACCCAGTGTGAGGGTAAAAAGGTGGTTGACTATCTTTCTTCCATGGAATCTCAAGGGACTTTCATTACTTGTTTCTATAGAAAAATCTCCCTACCCTCATCGGGGAAGAACCTAGTGAGCGGGGGTTCCCTTGGGCTTCACTACTTCTGTCCCCCATAATCTTTATCCCATTAACTTATAATGTCTCTTAATTGATTTTTTATTTTCTGTACTTGAAAAATAATAAAATTATGATTAGTAGAAGTAGTAAGTAATGATAGAAATATAATGAAAATCCCACACTAACCAACAAGAAATTACTTAGTGAGAATCGAACATGATACATCACCAAGATCTCGTAGGGCTTCTACTACTGAGCTCTACCATTGGGGCACAAACGTTATAACAAAAATAACAACAACAACAATAATAATATTGAATTTGAATAAAAAAACACGATGAAATAATAATATTGATCAATAAAAACTCAAGAATGACTTATCAATAATCCATTCCATGTTTATAAATTATTTACAAGATTAAAATCAACATGGTGTGATGAATGCGACATAAAAATTGAACAATGATGTCCTAACTCAATTGAGAATCATCATTGATTCAAGAACCCATGATTGATTCATGAATGTTGTCGATGCCTCTTGAAGCATGAACCCCGTGAGTTTTCTGATTTTTTAAATATTTTCATTAAATAAGGTAGGTCTACTGCCTCCTTTTTTCAAAAAAAGAAATATACATGTTTTTTATTTTTATAAATATATTAGTTTTTATGTTATGATTTAAATGCATATTGTTATAAATCACTTATACAGGGTTTTATTTGTTATTTCATTTAGTTAAATACTACTTTTTTGTAATTATTAGATAACTATAATATTATTATTATTTATAAACAGATGAATTATGATGAAATGTCACATGTTTATGTCACACTTTATGTTTTTTATGTTTACCATGCTCTTATGATATTTGAATCATATTCCATGTTTTAAAGTGATGCATTATAATAATTACCTTTTGTTTTCATTCTATGATTATTGAATCTCAGGATATATTATCCAATTCTATAATGTGATGAACTTAATGGGATTTGTGGATCACCCTTTCTTTTATGTATGTCTCTAAGATATTCCATTTAGTAAGAGTAAGGTGAGGTCTAGGAGAAAATATGGAGATGGGAATAAAAAACTATGTTATTTTTTTATCATGTACCTAATTACCAATGATGTTGGACCTCTAGATTTTTTGGAGTATTATATATATGCTTTTGATAAAGGTGATGTAATAATATTTATATGATATCTAGGTCATTATAAAAAATATTTGAATATAATTTATCATCACAATAGAGGAAAATATATCTTCATAGTCGATAAAATTATTTTTTTGTAACATTTCCACCATGTGTTATCTATAGGTAGACACCCTACTATCCATATTATTTTTCTTATGAAAATACCAATTAAACCCTATAATGTGATGCTAATGATGAGTCATTAAAATATTATATTATATTTTTAGATATATTCATTAGAAACTCCAACATACACATTAAACCTTGTTCCATCCAAAGTTCCAAAGGGAATCCCATACCAGTTATGGATTTGGAAGGAATATATTTTTCCAAACATGCATGCACGGTGATTTGAGACATTTGTTATGGACTTAACCTGAAACAAACTAGTTCTCCAAGGCATGAAGTGTATATTTATAGGATATCCTAAGTAAACTAAAGAATATTACATATATAACCCTTTAGATAAAATAATTGCAGTCAACTGATGTCCCACCTTTCTAGAATAATATATTATACCCAAGAAGAATATTAAGAGAAATATTGTCTTGGATGAAGTTGATTATGATGATATATAAAAGTTGGTACTTGAATATATTCCACAGTTTGTCATACAAGAGATGTTTTTGAAACAAACGTACTATTTAGGAGCCTCATATAGGTTATAGAATATTAAATATGTGGTTTTCTAGTCACCAAATATGGAGACTTATTATTGGTTGAAAATAATGAACCTCTTTCCTATAAGAAGGAAATAAAGAACTCAGTAGAAAGTATTCATTTTAACATGGTTCAATATCTAGGGTTAGTTTGAATCTATAATGTTCCAACTTCATCAATATTTTATTGAAAATAAATTTTAGTATTGTTTTAAAGCATTACACTGGTATTTATAATCATTTATTACATTCCTTTCATTTTCATTTATTTATTTTATTTACAAAATTTATTTTATTTTCAAAAGATTTTTAGATGTTTAGGCTACGTTTAAAATTTTATTTAGATTTTTTATAGTGTATATTTTATAGATTTTAAAGTTTCCTACATGAAATTTAATAATTTCTCTTATAATTGAAGTATTTGACTTTAAAATCTAATAAAATATAAACCATGACTAGAATATTAAGTAAAACTGAAACACTGTAAAACTTGTAAAAATGGATGATAGTAATAAAAATATATTCATTTCAATTGATATAAAACATATATATGACCAAGTGAAATAAATGTCTATGTGGAGGAGATTCCATACCACATGGTGGTCTATGAAGGGTACCCTTTTATCGAGATCACCAAACTCCATGGTGGGGTGGAGTCTGATGACCTGGAGAGGGCCGATCCTCAGGAACTAGAACATTGACCGTCGCATGCTCCACCAGTGTGTTAGTGGGAGGAGGTGTCAACTACATGTCGTACTGCGCTCTCAATCCTTCTACCACTAGGGTTGTATAACAAACCACCACCATCAGCATGGGGAACCAATCTTGTGATGGATTTGGACCCCTATATGGAGAGAACTATGGATATCCCATCAAGAATGATGGATCCCATACTGCCTGATGCACATCCACAATAGGCTATGGATGGACTGATAGAGGGTTGATCTCTGCCTGTGGAATAGGTGGGGGCTCATGTGCAGGATGATGCGGTCTATGTTGCTGTCATGGCTCTTCAGAATCAGCAGCTACTGGAGGAGTTTCCTATGAAGGAACCTCCACTCCCTGGGAAAGAACCTCTAGTCTTTGGGGAGGAACCTCGAATATGATATCTTGAATCACATAATAAGATGACCTAAGATCCAACATTGCCACATGGATCAATGCTCGGATAGCAACCCCATCCTCCTCTATATTAGTCATGAAAATAATCTTCTCTGACCGAGTTTGTTGTGAAGATATTCAAAATGAATTAGAAAATAGTTCAATAAACAAACTAATGAAAATTTATTGAATTAACATAACATGAAGATCCATGTCCTGTCAAGTGATTTATAGTATATAATTCACTCTATACCATGGATCATAATATACCTACTATGAAAGATAGAATCACATCATAGGTACACCCTAGATACGATGCTCTACTCATCTACCCAAAATTTTGAGATACTATGCATGTCATCGACACCAGTCCTCATCCTGCCTCCCCATAATCTTCAAGTCATGAAGATCCTATAACTGTCTTGATGGAAATAGAATGGGATGAACACAGACAATATGGCACAAGAATCTATCATGCTGATGCCACTCAATAATATTAAAGTGAATGAGTGGCACTACACCCATAACATCTTGAATTCTAGTAGAGTATTATGCTGGAAACTGGTCCAATAAATCCCAGTATGGCATCCGTGTAATCTGAAATGACATGTGAGATTTTTCATAAAACAATTCATTACTAAAATCCAAAATTGATTCTATTATTAAATTTATTATACAATGATAGATTGAACATACTTAAATTGTAGGGTAGGAGACTGTCCAACTTGAGACAATATACACCCAAATGGTGTGTCAGAATGGTCTTGAAGTTGTATTTATGAGTCCACCTATAAAATACATCATTGAAAGTGATAAATAATAAGAAATTAAATTTAGTAACTCTTACTAGAATCAGAAACCAATAGAGATGAGTGATCATACCGGCATCCACACGGAGCGTCAAGCAGCAGTGCTATAGGCAGTGGCTGACCAACAAGCTTGAGGTAGAGTATGGGAATGCACTCCCATTTCCCACATCTAAAGAAGGATGATGCATCATCCAAGATCCTTGTTTCCTATGCCGCATGCCATGTGAAATGCTCTATAAGAGTAATCCATGCACACAGATCCTTAGTTGTATGTCTTGGACCAATAAAAGTCACCCAGTAGCCCTAGATACATCATGTTCACATACATACCCGAGTGATTAGTGGATATGCTCCTTCCAATAATCCGCCATATATATGCACGGGAGTGATGCATGAAATTCTTATCATCAGTGTTATTAGGTAAATGTATGAAGTGTCCCTCAAGACAACTCATAGAAATCAACCTTCCATCTGTAGCCCTAGGGTCGGCCAAAATTTCGACACCTAGAAATCTCTGAACAAGGTAAGGACAGTATGAATAGCTGGGTCCAATAACAGCTTCCCCCACAGATATGGAGACCAAGAAGGACTGCCACATCCTCGAGGGTGATGGTCATCTCTCCCTCAGGCAAGTGGAATGTGTGTGTCTCTGGTCTCCACCCCTCCAGGAGGGAAGCAAGTAGGTTATGGTCAAAAAATGAGAAATCACATACTACAATGTTGTAGAATCCATAAAATGACATGTATGGTACAATGATGGGTGGAGGAAGCATGTGATGAAAACCATGAAATCGACGCACCCTGATCTATCAAACATCACCACCCTCTAGCATAGTCAAGGAAACATGTCTAGCCTATTCAGTGAGTGGTATAATAACCTCCATCTACATGTAAAAAAATTAAATGAGTCATAAGTGTAAAATGTAAATATAACTTTATGGTTGGTATAATGTTATGAATTGTAGAGTGTCACACATTCCATGTTTATTAACATTGTTTTATGAAGTTATTTTTTACCCAAAGAAAAGGGAATAACAACTGGAAAAAGGGCTATTTCCACGATTCAAAACCATGGCAATAAGCCCCAAAACCATGGCCATAGGCTAAAACAACAGTTTTGGCCAACCGTGGCCACTATTTCCATGGCTGTAGGTCCCAGCCTATTTCCAAAGTTTTAAAAACTGTGGAAATAGGCCTACAAAGTTGACACCGTGTAATTTGACCTATAACCATGGTTTAAACCATGGAAATAGCCTCGGAAAATTGTGGAAATAGATTAAATCAAAAATATCCCCAGTGGGTTTTGATCCCTGCACCTCCACATTGAAATCCAGTGCACTTACCACTACACCACACGACACTTCGAGTTTATTTATATATATTATGATATTTATATTAATATAAATCATGGGAATAGCCTCAAAACCGCGGTGGTAGGTCTTCCCGCCAAATTTTTGGTGGGAAATTTTTTTCCCACGGAAGCACGAGAACCATATTGCCACGATTTTGGAAAACCGTGGCTATAGGACATAAAAAAATTTGGCCTATAGCCATGGTTTTAGAACCGTGGCTATAATCCACAAAACCGTGGCTATAGCCATAACTTATATCCATGATTTTGAAAACTGTGTCTATAAGACACGAAAAACCAACCTATAGAAATAGTTTTAAAACCGTGGATATAGGCCACAGAATCGTGGCTATATCCACCTATATCCACGATTTTAAAACCATGGCTATTGTTCCATGGAAGTACCCTCATTTTATAGTAGTGAATGTCTTCATGTTTCTCAAAGAAGATTTTTAAAGTGTTTTTGAGATATGTTATTACCCAGAAAAGGGTGTTTTGTAAGATATGGATCTCTCTCTCTCTCTCTCTATATATATATATATATATAAATTTTTTCTTTTTTATCAAAATTTTTATTATAAAATGGTGTCCTTTTTAATTTATTTATCATTACCCAGATGATACTATGTTTTATGATTATTTCCTCACATGATTTTTTTATGGTTTAGCCATGGGTAGATTTATTATGAGTTAATGTCTCCTCCTCATATATTTCTTATCCTTATTTTATTTCTTCACTTTCTTTGATTTCTTCCTCTTCTTGGTTATGGGTTGGGTTTACGTCATTGTCACGATCATCATTTTTTCACATAACATGGATTGGATGAGATGATCCTAACTTCATAAGTGAGGTAAAATCCAGTTTATTTTCAATTGTTGCATTAATTACATCTTCCAAAAGGATATAATTAACTTTTAAATTTTGAAAATCTTTCAGAAATATTAGGAAATTATATGAAATGAAGGATATTATATCAAAACCATATAATTTATAGTATTATAATATCACAATGGAGACAATACATCATTATGGATGAGAGTGTGAACTCTACCCAGTAATGTTAGGGAATCATTTTCGGTTATGCGCTTCTTGATGAAATATGGTGAATCTCAAACATTTTCCTTATTCTTGAGGCTAGTACATCTCATTCTATATCCTACTAGACTTCAGTCTCCCTCATATATGAAACTGATTGATGCTGGGTATCCCTATCGGCTGGGCTTCGGGCATTGGGAAATATCAAAATTCCCTAATAGGTGTCCATGGTGAAACATGAATCTTAAAAATGGTGTCCATATGGTACACTTGATCAACATATGTTTCCCATGATATGTTCATAGAGGCACATGCTGTGATGGAATGTGCACATGGAAATGGTAAGGCCTGGAAGATTCCACATTGACTTGCCTCACTTCCAGTAATACAACCATTTTATCAAAGATTCTATTTGTGATGGGGTCTAAATGCTCTTGAACATAAAATAGGGAGTATTCTCAATGAAAAAAATCATACATGATAATGAGATTCTTCTTCAATTTTATTTTCAATCTCTCGTTGAAAGTGCCTTATGTACCTTAGCTCCCGCTGAATCCCATACAAGGTTAGTTTTTTATATAAAAAAATTAATTCATGCAATAATAAATTTTCTTCTTCACTAGGGAATTTATAAGTAAATTTTGAATCCCCTTGAAGACATAATTGGTGCAATCCATAATGTTTATGGTCATGTGTCTATACCTCTTTCCCCAGTTATGTGTCAATGTTTGTTTTTATTTTGGAATACACATCATATAATCATAGAATTCATGATTAGACTTTCATATTTGTTTGAAAAATTCCCTAAAATTATATTTATCCAGCTCATATTCTACATAGAAGTGATTATATTTCACATAAATTGATTTTTTATTTACATTGAAATAGTAAAAAACAGTAAAGACTGTTTGTACAAAGCCTGGTGATTTCTTTATTTATAGGATCATTGTGGAATGTTTTCTGCACATTGCTAGAAACGTGTCTTATGAAGTACTGATGATGTGAATTTATGGGTCTCCATTTATTAGGGTCTTCATTTGTTGCCTCATTGATTCCCCGATGCTGATCAGATATCAAACAGACACCCTTAATACCGGTGAAATGGTTTGTGATACATGCTAAAAACCAACTCCATAATTCGTAGTTTTCCTTCTCTACAATGGAAAAGGAAAGTGGAAGAGTTGAAAAATTTCCATATTGGGATTTCAAAATCAACAGTAGGCCCTTGTATTTTTTATATGAAAATGTTCCATCAATTTGTATGAAGGGTTCGCTAAAAAAAATGCAGAGATGCAAGGGAGAAATTTTGAGAACAACTGATGAAATTGAACAAAATATAGATCAAGTCAGTTATCTCAAGACACATGTTAATTTGTATGAATATGTAAAATTACTTGGTTTTTATGTATTACTATGTCTACCAATTGCGGCAAAACCCAATAAGAGTAATCCCAATCACTATAGTCCTTCACAATTGCCTTCTGTTTCGCCATCCATGCCTTCGTATATGAAATATTATAACCGAAATTTTTTTGTATCCTCTCTTGAATTAGGGATATAGGAACATCTTGTCATGTCATAATCATATTGATGATATTTTATGAAATAAATTCATCATCCAATGTGGTATAAAAATGTGTCAGGATTGGCTGAATGCAAGTATGGGCTACCTCAATCTTCAAGGTTCTCTAACCTCCAAATGAAATGTCTGAAATCCCCCTCAAGAAGAATCAACAATCATCCCCAAACCTATCATGCCGTAAGAGGTATTTTTTAAAACCAGATTACTAAACTATATATCTATAGTTCATCTCAATGTGAAATCTCTTTGTCATGTTTTTAATGCATATTTACTTCGAAAATTTATTCTAACATATAAGGTTTTGTCCATCCCATTAAATATATCCAATAAAAATATAAAAAACTCATTTGTAGGTGTGAGAACATTTCAGTAAAATACAGAAACACGTGTCATTACTTCTAAAAAATATGGAAAGAGTGGCAGATGATTTATTGTGGGTCGAGTATAATGTACAAAAAATGCATTTCTAGAAACTTCCTTCCCAACTTTTGCTGCTCCCTCTTCATCAATACTATTTTCACCATCTATTTCATCATTATGAAAATCCTCATAAAAAGTCAGATTGAAATTTATATCCAGGCAATAAACTAGTCTGTACTCTTCTACATCATTGGAAATATGCTCAATTTCATGGAGGTATACCTTCTTCAAACACTCTTGTAAGTCTACTTCTTTCTATAACTATACATTGTTGTTGTACAGTAGAAACATCAATATATAAATCCATTATGTTACCTTCTGACAATTGGAAAATTAAATTTATTACTTTGAACCACTGCGCATTAGAAACCAATGAATAAGCTATATACCACAATTTAGATGGGAATTGAAAATGTTTATAGCTCACAGACTTGATCTCTTGATCGGGTCTTAGATTTATGGAACCATGAATTTTCTCATGAAGTTCACTTAGGGTTACAAAATTTGCTATACTAACCACTAATATTGGTTGTGTACTATAAGAATCTCCTTGATCAGTTTGAATAACCTCCCTATAGCAGTACACATTGTAAAACATGACTCTATGTCAAAAATGTGTTTTGATCAAGATTATAATAGTGCAACTAATATTGACAATGACGGTTGACCATATAATATTTATTATACATAAATATTGGAACATATTTTTATACACTAAAATATGATACTAATGTTTCATTATATAATATTTTATTATAATATAAGCTGCAAAATGTTTTGGAAACCGAGGTAAAAAAGAGACAACATAAAATCAGTTTATTTATGCTTAATAAAATGATAATTATGATTATATAAATTTAAATAGAGAAGAAACAAACATTAAATAACTAATGAATGCTTTGAAACATACAAGAAATACATTTAAATTTTTAAATAAAAGATAGTTTGGATGAGGTGAGCCTAACTTCGTAAGTGAGGTAAAATATAACTTATTTTAAAACTATAGCTTAATGACATATTTTTAAGGTATGTACTTAACTTTTGAATTTTTAAAATCTTTTGAAATTATAATAATATATATTATATTTTATCTTAGATTTCATTATAATTCCTAAATATTTTTAAAATTCCAAATTGAATTATATACCTTTAGAATATGCCATTAATATTCCACTTGAAAATAAAATGGATTTTACCTCACTTCCGGAGATAGAATAGTCTTATCCAAACTCTATTCTATTGAAAAGTGTAAAGGTATTTATTATATGTTATGAAGAATTAATTAGTTATTTGATATGATTATTCTTCTATATTTCAATTTATATGATTATAATTTCCATTTTATTAATGATAAGTATTATTAGCTAATCATTATATGTATTCATCTTTTAATCCCATGTTATTCATTAATAAATCTACAACTAATCATTACTAATAATAACTATTATAAATAACCAATATGATCTTTATGATACTGATTTTTTATAAAATCATATTATATTCTAAACGATGATACTAATGTTTCTTAGTATAGTATTTACTTATTTAATCATTCATTAATCACTACATAAACATTACTAAGTTATTCATTAGTTAATAATTGTTCAATCACTCTATAATCATTCTTTTTTCAATTATTAATCATATGATATTCATTAGTCAATTATTATTAGCTAATCAATACATGTATTCATTTTTTAATTCTAGGTTATTAAATAATTAATCAATACATAATCATTACAAAAAATAACTTTTATTTCTAAACTATATATATATAATTAAATAACTCAATAAATAACAACTTTAAAACTAACTAAAAAGAATTCAATTACTAGTAATAACTATTATTATTTAATGTATATCATTCTATGTTTCATTTTATATGATCATAATTATCATTTTATCATTGAAAAATATACCAATTTCAAGTTTTCTTTTCTTAGGTATTTTAGTACTTTATAAAGAAAATATGAATTATCTTAAGCATACCCCTGAGGATTGTAAAACCAAGAGTGGAGAAAGGCCCATTGTTTTGTACCAGGTTACCCTGAGTCAGGAATGAAATACCTTGTCAGAGTTGTTTCTCTTAGGTACACATGTCCCAGAGCTACATCCACTTATTTGTATCCAGACAGGGATTTGATTACTTAAATAACCACTTAATATTTATGCTACCAAAATTTTAGAACATTTAATATTAATTTATTCATCAGTTAATCTATTCTATATCATTACTAGTTAAAACTATTATTTCAAACTATATATGACTAAATAAACTACTAATTAATAAATGACATATTAGAACATACTAAAAATAATTCAATTAAATATAATACTTTAAATTAAATAAAAAAATTCCTGTAAATGATGCTTCACAAAAAACCAGGACTTCATTTAGACCCCCATATCCGCCGCACACAAAAAAAGACTATTTTGGAGAGAGAAACTGTAGAATGTAGAGAGATGAGGGAAATTGGAAGTGAGGAGAATGGGGGGTTACTTTTATAAGGAATTAAATAAAAGGTGGTAGTGGGGTTCTTCACTTCACCTTTACATTAAGAAAAAGGTGTCACCCCTACCACTTTTTTCTTTATCTTTAGGTGAAAGGTGGTAAGCCCCCAATTGCCTTTTCTATGTCATCGATCCACGGAAAAGGAGGTGTGGGGAGGGGGGGAGACGAAAGGCCCGCTACAACATTTCAGCTAAACTAAAAGGTAGAAGCATACCTTTTTCCTTTAATACACATGTTTAAAAAAACTAACCTACACATTTTAAAATTTTTTCTTTATAAACCTCATAAAAAAACTCATCGCAACCCTTTTAAAATTTAACAAATTTATGTTCTAATCAAATTAATATAGAATTATATAAATAATTATTTATTTTTGTTATATATTCATAATACAATTTAATTATAATATTCAACACATATACATATACATCTCATATAAATTTTACATTAAGTCCTTTTATATTGAGAATTAAAATCATAAGAAACCTGACAACATGAATGCTGAAACATGTAGTTTATCCCATATTTTGAAACAGAATCAAATTACATGGTCCATTAGAAGTCTGACTCAATGTAAGTATAATTATAATAAAATAACTTCTTTGATATTATAACAGTCAATTCACTAAACTCGTTTAAAAAAAGATAAATTTTATGTTATACCTAAAATGAAACACTTTAAATGAATGGTATCACAATTATATATATTTCTAAAAAATTTAAATAAGCCCTAGTACTATTCATAATATAAATTATTTATATTTAAAACATTTTGAGAAGCAGGAAAAACATAAAAAAATCCCACTATAGATAAGGATGTACTTGGTGAGACTCAAAATTCAAAACCTTCTGAGACCCTGCATGGTATTCTACCACTAAATTGCATCTTGGGGAATATAAGCAATTTATATTCATGAATTAGAGAATAGATAAATAAATAAAAAATTCAAAAAATTACGAATAAGAAACAATGAACATTTTAGAAAGCATGAATATAAATAATATATAATTCATGGAAATGGAATATAAAATTTCCATAAAATATAAATATAAATATTTTATATTTATATTTCAAATATTATGACACTATATTTCTTATTTACATGGTATATATATAACTCCTTTATATTAAAACATATGGTCTATAAAAACATGAAATATTTACATTTTCCCATTTGAAATTTTCAAATTGGTAATGAAAAAACTCACATTTTTCAAATATCACATATTTTATATTTATTAAATCTTTGATTGAACATAATGAAATAAATTTTTGCATGATTTAAATAAATTTACAAAATAATATATTAATATGGACATTAATTTTTGAACATTTCACACAAAAAATATGAGTATTTTTATATTTATTTTATTTTCTAAATAATAAAAACTTTAATATTTTAAAATAACCATTTTATGTTAAAATCATAAATTTTATACCATGTAAAAAAGTCATTTATATTAACAATTCATATAAAACATGTATTTATTAAATATTACATGAATATTTAATAACTAATTATGAAAAATAAATAATTTAAACTTGACTTATGAACCCTTCATGGATTTAAAATAAATGTTATAAATTTATTTATTTAATAATATATAAATATTTTATAATTTATAATTTATTTTCACAAATGAAAAAATAATCATGTAATGAAAACAATGATAACCCACATCATGACTTGTGATATGGTAAAATCTATATTGTTGGCCTAAAACATAGTGATAACCCATATCATTGGTCTAATTATGTATTATATTGTATATACAAATCATATATTGATTATTTCAATACAATGATTTACTATAAATGCATCACTATCATTAGTTGTTTTTCCATCAAAGGAAATGACAACACAATTTATTGATCTTTTTTCTATAATAGATAAGGATATAACTATATTTATACAGGAATTACATTAAAGTATGTAATTTTAATTATAATGTAGTTTTAGATATCCCATATCATTATTTTTTTTTTATGATTTTCTGTTTTTATAATAATACTATAGGGAATATTGTAGACAACAATATCTTATATCATTGTCATCGATACCATTATCAACATTATGTATTCGTCCATGCCAACCAAGTGTATATTTCACACATCGATATCATATTATCACTACTAGCAATATCATTTCCCTTAAAATTTTATATATTTTAACAAAATTATTATAAGAACTTTAAATGTGGCTATGGTACCACTATTGTGCTTTGATTGGAAACACCTTTACCAAACATACCAACATAATAATAAAAAACCTTCTATATAGATATGGATCATTAATTTTATGGATTTTAATTCTTGGGAATCTTCTTTAATCTTCCTCACCTCGACTCTCTGTTAGTGGTTCACGTTTTGGGTGATTGAATGATATTGTTATTAATGGTTGGTGGTTCTGTAAAGATTTTACCTACACTAGAAACCTTTGTTACATAATTTATTTTGAAATTTATTTTCAATTTATTTCATTGAATTTATAATATTTGACTTTTTATTTTAAAAAGTCATGGAATTGTGAAATAAAACCCTCTTATAAAGGATCTGAAAATATTGGGTAGATTTTGAGAAATTTTTCTTGAAATTAAAAGTGATTTGATTTAATGATTTTATGATGATTATTGAGAAAAAATTATTGAAATAAAAGATGATTTTGAAATCCATGAACTTGATAAAATCTATTATTTGGTTTTGAAATTTAAATGGCATGTTGAAACTTCTATTTGGTCATTTTTACTATGAATGATGAATTGAATTCAAAATAATGACTGTACATGACTGATTATTTGCTTGATTGATTGAAAGGAAATATGATCCTGAGTAGTTATTGGGTGATTATGAAAATTATACTAGGATTCTAACCTACTATAAATGGTTTTAAAATGAAAAATATAAATAAATAATTTTTGGCATGATTTTACCTAATGAGGTGTTTACTGATTCTATCCTGATGGACTAAGCTTTAGGGATGTGTGCACACTTTGATCCATGATTGATTTATTGAGTTGTGTGAGGATCCTAGAGGCAAGAACTAATGAACCTCAAGGTATATGTTCACAATATTTTATTTTTATTTGATTATTACATGATAGTGTTTATTGAACTGTTCATTCATGCCATTCTATTTTATAAAAAATATTTATTTAATCCCATTTCTTAAATGCATTATATCTATCTTACTTGAAATATTATTTGATTGAAATTGTGAATATTATTTTCCATTCCTTCCCCTTATTTAAATCGAAGCATAGTGTTTTATTTGTTATGAAATTTCTTATAGAATATTAGGTGAAATCCTACTGGGCTATATTACTCACACCCTACCATTGACTTAGGGAGTTTGTAGATTATTTTATGCTAGGTCTAGGAAAAGGGAAAGAGCCACTTGGAGGTTTTATGTGTGCTTGACTAGTGGGACCTTAGGTAATGGTGGTGACCAATGGAGCTTTGATCCACCCATTACATAAATATTTTGATACTTTTTCTTGATAGACATTGTGTCATTTAATTATATGATATACCACTTAATCATTATCTATTTTCCTATGGTAATTTTCTCCTTGACGAGTGTTTAGTATATTGAGTATTCATTATTTTATATTATTTTGTTCTTTATTGGTTGCATGTAATTAGGGTGAAATCATTCATTATGACCTTTTTTTTATTCCTAGGTTCTGGTCTCTAGCTTGTGGAGATCATTAATTCCCCTTAGGCAATGTCAATTCCAATTCAGGTATCAGTGTACTGGCGTATTAAGGTTTGTTCATGACACATCACGTCTCTAAATTATAGTTGGGGAACCACTCCTCACCAAGGAGTACATATTAATTGAAGAGGTACCAACCCCTATAGAGGGACCACATATTATCGTGTTGAATGTGCATCACTAGAGGGGGATACATACTCTATAAGTGGAAATCCAATTCCCCATATCAACTGGTGGTTACCTACTTAAATAAGTACATAAAGGATCCATGGTTCCGTGTTAATGTGTTTCCAAGGGTTTATCAACCCTATGTCTTCTCTAATCATCTCGCCTACACCTTAATGTAAGTTCTACAAAGATAATGAGATCTCCCTTCCCAAAAAATATTGGTAATAAATCTAAATAATAGGGGAATTACTCTAAATAATTCTATATGAAAAAATGAATAGAATCGATATCTAAATTGTTTTATTTTGTCTTCTTGATGAGAAGATATGATAAATACTAAAAAACTAGGTACACGACATGTACTACTTTGTACATAGTGTGTTATCATCATTTAATATTCAGGCATGTAATGCTATGTATAATCATGTATAGTGAAACTATATAATGTGTTAAATGAGTGACATGGTGGGTGTAATCCGTAGTCCAACCAAGCATGAATTATCATTTGAGCCCATGTGTTTTCACCATTATATATAGGGTGTTCACTAGCCCACATGATGTGTGGGGATGGGGTGTCAGTTGGGATTTTACTCCATGTAACATGGTTTGAAAAACACAACATGTGATTTATTACCTTAAACTGTGTGATATTCATCATGACATAAAATTCTTATTCTCTAACCAGTAATAGAATACATTGTGTTAAATTTGATAACACTCCATTTGATATTTATCTATAATAAGGAAGCACAAGGCATATAACAAGATTGAACATGATGTATGTTCTAATAAAACATCCCTTATAGTCACATTTCATTCATAAGATCGAAAATCCTTACCACTCATAATTAATATTGTCGCGTCTATTATTTATAACATATTCCACGGTAAAAAGACCATCTACCACACTCTAGTTCCAAAACCACACATATTTTATCTAGCTGCTCCTCTCCTCATTGATGATGTTGATCTCGACCAAGACAACATGATCAATTCCATTTCCTACACCCGTACTTTCATCCAGAGAACCTATTTCACATGTCATTCATCGTCACCCACACAAATGATGCTCTCTATACTGATTAAATGACCAAAAAAACATTTATCTCACCCATAAATGACTAATCATCCATCTTGGATCTCTATCAATGAATCACTTTCCATTGTGAGACTCAATGACAAGCATTCAACGTGAAGGAGAAAAGAATGGGGGAGAAAAAATAGGAATTTTGTTTGATGACTGAATAGTCATACACTCTTCATTATTCATCACATGTCAAATGTTATTTCATATCAAAGAAAAATTTATATTTAAAATTGTTCTAGGGAGGATCACCTACTCTCAGACTTCTCATTGTTAGCAAATACCCCCACTGTTCACATCCTGTAGGCCCTCAAGGAAACTGGGTTCAATGGGATCCTCACCCATCAGGAAAGAAACTCAATACTGACAGATCATGCGACATGGGATTCATTCAATGAGGGGGTGTTTTTTTGTGATAACATGTGCTCAATAATCTTGGATTATACTTTCTACTTTGTATTTTCTAATTCCCTACATGTAGAATCTTTGTCTATTCTTACTGGTCTTCTTATTTTTAATCTTATGAGGATTAGCTTGGTTGTAGTGGGAACCGACCCATCAACCCTTTGTGACTCTTTTCTTGGGTTTGGTAACACTCCATAGTCTATATCCTACATTATTAGATGGTGTAAAGGCCATATACAAAGTCACATGAATGCCCTCTATACCTGGTGTGAGGGTAACAAGGTGGTGTAAAATATTTCTTCTATGGAATCTTAAGGGTCTAACATTACATGTTTCTCTGACATGAAGTCCCTACCCTCAGAGGGGAAGAACCTATTGAGAGGGGATTCTCTTGGTCATCACTACTTTTGTCCCCCATAATCTTTAGCTCATTGAATTCTGATGTCTCTTTCTTTTTTGTTTATTTTCTATACTTTATTTTAAATATTAAAAGGATGATTAATAGTACTAGTAGGTAATGGTAGAAATATAATGAGAATACCAAACTAACCAACAGGAAATTAATTGGTGTGACTCAAACATGATACCTCACCAAGATCTTGTAAGACTGCTACCACTGAGCTATACCATTGGAGCACAAAATTTATAACAACAAGAACAACAAAAATAAAAAAAATAATATGGAATTCGAATAAAAAACATGATGAAATAATAATATTGATAAGTAATAACTCAACAATAACTTATCAATAATCCGTTCCCTGATAATCAATTATTTAAAAGATTAAAATCAACATGTCGTGATGAATGAGGCATAAAAATTCAACAATGATGCCCTAACTCAATGGAAAATCATCATAACTTCAAGAACCCATGCTAGATTCATGAACTTTAATGATGCCTCTTGAAGCATGAACCCCAGGATCTGATCTTGTTTTTTCCCATGATGATGATGGAGAATCCCCAAAAATGATATTTAACCATCTATTTACAATTTCTTATTTAGATAGAATGATGAAAACAAAGAAACACCTCAAATGGATTGGTCCCAGGACCAAGGCCCAAAAATTAAGATTACACCACTTCTAAGGAAAACCTCTCATTCCAAATATAATTGTGTTGTTGAAATTTACATACAGTTATTCCTTTGATAGGTGAAAATTATTAACCTCATTCACATGTACACAAGATAAAAATATTATATTTAGATTTATTGATTATTTTATAAGAGCTTATGAAGTATGATTTGATTTAACTCATAAAATATATTTATGGTTACTATCAATATCATCGGTGTATTGTGTATATCATACAACAATACAAAAATATCCTCCACATGAATTCTATAATATGTCATACCTCGTGTGAAGGAAGAAAGGTGACATACTTTCTAGATTCCAAAGGATTTAAATCCAATACACAATCTATATTTTTTATTCTTTAGGGTATTTAACCTTGGACTATAATTTAGTGATGGACGAGGATTCTTTCGGTATCCATCATGTTATACTACCCTTATTACTCCTTGTATTTTGAACTCATTTTTTAATAAAAATGTAAATCTCAGTTAGTCACTTGATAAAATATTATTAAGAAATATTTTAAAGGAATAAAAAAATCTTGGTTACTATAAACTCATTGCCTTCAACTATTTTCATTAAAAAAATTAATAACTCGATTAAATATTGAGCGTATTGATATCACATCTAGTTCTCATGTTCCCATGTGATTTCTTGAATATTAACATGATATCACAAGATTATCAATCCCTGATAACCACATGGTACTAAAAAAAGTCATGTAAACTTCAACATTAAGCTCGCCCTAGACAATGAGGTAGGATAAACCATGAGAATATCACCTCAGTCATGACATGTGAACGACATTTTTTACCCATTCCATCTATGAGGGAAATGATAGGGGATAAAAAACCTCACCTACACTGTGTAGAATCTAGAATATAGCAATGGATATTTAGTACAACTTACTTTACCATTGAAATATCCTTGAACCACATTAATAAGAGACCTTTAGGAACATATGGTCTCCCACCAAAAAGTATAAAGGCCTCTGAATTTGGTCTTTAAAGGAAATTTGATAGACTAGGGATATCCACATATCCTCATAGACCACCTACACCTTCTATATTTTGAAACACACTTAATTATACCCATAATCAATGACCTGTTAATCTATAACAAGTAAAGGAGTGACCTACAAGGTCTCCCATACAAGACCTCAAAAGGTGAAACATAAAAAGTGGATTGATAACTACTGTTGTATGTAAATTCCACTAATGGTAGGTGATCATCCCAACTCCTACCAAAATCTAGCATGAAAGACTATAACATACCCCTAAGAACCCATATGGAACTCTCGGTATTACCATTTATCTTGGTATTTAATGTCGTTAAATATCACAATTGGGTCCCAAATGCCACTTGTAAGATCCCTTATGGCTAGGATGTGAATCAGGAATCATATTTAGAGATGAACATTAAGGTAACTCCATGAAACCATATGACCTCATCTAGGTATAGGTGTCCCAATTTCTCCACTAAACATTACTACCAAATGGAATGGACGTGAACTGACTTGATCAAATGGTCAATAATAACCTAGAAAACTTCATGAACCTTTATCAATTATGAAGTTCAATCACTAAATACATTAATAAAATATACCACTTCCACTATAGAAACTCAAAATTCTAGCTCAAATTGTAGAGGAATTAATCATAAACCTTAACCTATTGACAAGTGAGGCACTATGATAAGAACCCTGTAATATAATACTTCATTCCTAGATACCAGAACTGATTCTTGAGATCTTGGTACAACATGGTCACACTATGATGATTATATAATATGGAGGTATAACAATAAATCAACAGCACCTTTAAAAACGCCACCAAAACCACCATCCATAACTTATGAATATCTATTCACACAAGATCTCACAATCGATGTCTCAAAGACGATACTCCCTCACTTGGTAAAGAAGTGTGTGGGGGGGGGGAACCATCTATTATAGGTAAGAATGGTCTCCTTCCCCCACAAAAACTAATCATATCAAGGATAATTACTTAGATGTCTCCTCTTTAAACTATGAATGATATTTCATACTAAGGGAATCAACCACTATGTTTCCCTTCCTAGGGGTATAGAATATCTTAAAGTCACAATCCTTTAGTAATTCTAGATAGAACCTCTACCTTAGGCCAAGGTCTCTCTGGTAGAAGATATTATCAAGGATCTTATAATCCATGAAGACCAGAAATAAATCACTAGGATATCAGTGTCTCTATATCATCAAGGAAAACTTAACCACTACAAGCTTCAAGTCATGCATCATATAATTATTTTTTTGAAGTTTTAGTTTCTTAGTCTTGTACATAATATTGGCCCGAATCTTCATCAATACATAGTTATACCTAGACCTGAGAACAACACCGAATACCTCATACTCAACTCCTTCCTTGGTAAACCATAAAACTAGGGTAAAAGTTAATATTCACTTCAAATACTCAAAATCCCTATAAAAATGGTCAGACTAAATGAAAGGACACCCCTTTTGATTAAGGACTATTAAAGGCTATCAAATACTAGAGAAGTTTACTATGACCCCCTAGAAATATCCTGATGTACCAAGGAAACTACCTACCTCAAACTCCATCCAAGGTGGATCCCAAGCCATCACAACCTCATTATTCATAGGATCAAGTACCGCTACACCCTCTATGATGATACTCCATAAGAAATTAACTTACCAAATCTAGAAATTCCACTTATATATATTTCTATATAGATGGTAAACCATAAAACTTGGGTGCAAGTTAATATTCACTTCAAATACTCAAAATCCCTATGAAAATGGTCAGACTAAATGAAAGGACACCCCTTCTAAGAAAGTACTATTAAAGGATCTCAAATACTAGAGAAGTTTACTATGATACCCTAGAAATATACTAATGTACCAAGGAAACTACCTACCTCAAACAACATCCAAGGTGGATCCCAAGCCATCACAACCTCATTATTCATAGGATCAAGTACCGCTACACCCTCTAAGATGATACTTCATAAGAAATTAAATTACCAAATCCATAAATTCAAATTATATAGATTTCTATATAGATGGTATTTATGGAATAAGTACAAGATAATACTTAAATAATTGATTTTATTATCCTCCATTTGAGAATAATTAAATATTTCATTAATGAAAACCACTAAAAACTAGTCTAGTAATGGATAGAATATCTATTTCACGAGTCCCATGAACACAAATAAGATTTTTTCATGATTAATGGAATCAATAGGAACTCATAATGACTACAATAACACCTAAATACCATCTTTGGGATTTCTACTCATAAACCTAAAGCTAGTGATATATATACTTAGGATTGATCTTTGAGAATTATGTTTATACTTTCATCTAGTTTATGAGATGACCAATTATTGGAGGATGGTATTTTTTTCTTGACAATCAATTGATTTAGAGGATCATTGTTAATAAAAATTCTCAAGCTATATTCCTTCTTAAAAAATAGAACAGCAGATATCTAGAGGAACAAACTAGGTCTAATGGGACCATTTTTACAAAGGTCTTCTAACTATACCTTTAACTATATGATCTTTGTAATGGCCATATAATAAACTAGAAATGAAATTAGTGTGGCCTTGAGATGAAAATAAATAATGAAATTGACCTCCCAATTAGGATAAAACCCTATAATATCCTCTAGGAATTAATTTATGTTCTCCTCTACCACTGAATGAAACCACTATTCTACAATATCCATAATTTATAAGTCTAATATCTCTAATGGGTGGTTAATATAATAAAATATCTTGATAAATTTTCCTTATCATCATGCTTGAGGGTCATATTACTTAATAAAGGTGAATATATACCCATACAATCAGTAGAATAACACCTTTAAATGATAAGAATTAACATAATCCTATGTTATATATAAGCAGTCCATACTAAGGATAAAAACATAGGGTATCATATCCCCCATGATGAGATCCCAAAATAACCTTTATTTACCAAGAATAATATCACACTGATGGAAGATGTGGGTGATAGGGTGATCTCCAACAATAAAAGTATCTAAATGAAGAGTTCGGGATATGGAAAATTTTGGAATCTATAACAACCAAAAAAATAATATAGTTTGGAAATAATGGATATTTACAATTTTAATGATTATGAGTTCTAAATTAGAGAAGACACAGATCATACCTTGAACCATATTAAGAACTATAAGATTGAAACCATTCATATATTACATATAACCTCAACCCTAACCTCTTGTATTTTGTGTCTAATGTGGACCACTAGGGAGTGGTGGTAGTGGAATTGAATCAAAGCATAATCCACCCAAAGATACTCCTACACCATTAGATCCATTTACATAATAACTACTAGTAGGACCACCTATTACACCTTGGGGAGGCCCCTGATATCTGAACTATATCTTTTAGAAAGTTCTATCAACAATACCACTCTAGTTATCCTCTATTAACCACTATAGTTATCCTCTACGAGCCATGTAATGGGCTACATACCCGCTGGGCCTTCGGCCAATTTAATGGGTCTCCCTCTACTAAATTAAAATAGGACTTTGATTTTCTTTAATAACAAAATTAGGCTTCTACCCCAACCTTTAAAAAACTAAATCATGATATAGATCGCTAATAAAGTCATTGATACACCAAGCACAATCCTAGCTTAAATATCTCTATAAAGTCCTCTTTCAAACTGTTGATCCTAAAGAAATCTACTTGGAATAATTTTATAAGAGTAACTAATGAGGCTTGTAAACATTATAACACACTAGGATATGATCATGTTTCCCTACTAAAGGCAGAACATCTCTTGAAATCATACCATTCAAAGAGTTATTAGATATTACTCCTCCCCAATCAAGTACTCAAAATAATGCTAGGGTAAAGTAGCACATTGTGATTCTAAGTGATTATAATCCACTAATGACTAGTTTTTCCATGAATAAGACTCATAACAAGAACCACCATATGCCCGGAAGGTGTACATACTAGATAGAAAATGTGAGTCAATGACGCCAACCAATCCTCTATCGTTTGAAGATCCAACTAACCCAAAAACATAGGAGGCCACTATCAATGAGACCCATGAAATGCACTCAATCAGTGGGTAGTCTCATAATGCTTAGTAGAGACTACCATATTCTCAATGGGTGTGTCTATTTTCTACAAAACTAGTTGGGGATCTTCCCTCCTCTCTACCGGAAAAGATATCTCTCAATCAAGTCCTTATAATGATGCCTCATTTATCAAATGATCAATGAAAAGAGGATGAAACAATGTTGTAATGAACTAGACTATTCCATCCATATAATGGACATCCAAACATTCCCACCACTGGACCAAAGGTCCTTCCTGATTCCCACAATTTGAAAAATAGTGCTTGTGCATCACAAGAACATGTTTGGGAATATTTTAAACCAATAACCAGAGTTACAACAATAATATAAATTTATAAAAAAACTAGCATGAATCATATGTACATTAGATTTCCACACTAAATCATATATAGTGAAATAAATAAATCATTAAAGGAAAGTAAACAAAAATCACTCCACTCAACCCAGATCTCCCTCCCTATAATAAAAAGATGCATAAAAAGAAACCTCAAGATTCCTTTACTTCATCCACTAGAAGATATATCTACCCTCATTTTGTAGAAATTAGTGAAATCATAATTGGGTCATGTGATAAAAGGAAACCAATAATGAAAAAATACACACCTCAAATAATTAATGCTCTGAAGAGGAACCAAGAACCAAACTTGGAACCTAATGCCAAAATAAAATTGGAATGAGAACAAAAGCACTCAATAGGTCACCAAAACCTGATGAATATATGGAAAACCCCTTTGAAAATAATTATAAAGTTATAGTTTGTGAATAAAATTTAGAATAGGTTTTCAAAAACAAATATAATTAATTTTCCACATGAACCATTACAAAAAAACTTCATTTTTATAAAATAAAAATGAGGATGGTTAAATTTGTTTGAATAAAATTTTTAAACCCTGAATTAAAAAAAAAATATTATTAAACCAAGGGAAAACTACCTTCAAATTGATAAAAACAAAACAAAACACATTTTCCGTCTTTCCAAAAATCTCATGAAAATATCATTTTTATAAAAAAATAGAGGAAAATCCATTTATTTAAAACTCTTAATGAAATATCCAAACCATTTTTCTCTTCCAAATAATACATTCAACCCACATAAAAAAACATGTTTGAAAGTAAACTAAAACCCACTCACAAAAGGTGATGCATAAACCAAAAAAGGCACCCAAGCATTGAGGAAAAACAATGACACAATAGTTCTAATATAATCAATTATGATAGGTGATATAATCACATTAAAAAAATCCCCTAAAATATTCTAATAAGGACCTATTATTCATGGGAATTGTCCCCAAGATCTAGTATTGAAAGTCATAAACAGGTGATAAGGGACCTATGAAAACACTTATAAACCTATATCATCCCTTTTAGTCCCTTAAAACTCACTGGAAACAACCATCCCTGAAATACCTTCAACCATGGGAGAAAACAAGTTTTCTATGAGAAATGTATTCTACCCCTTCCAATCTAACCGTATCAGTGTATCCAAACAACACTCTTTATTCAATGTACTATCTATACTAGATTTTTCCCTCACATAGTCCATATACTATATCCCCAAGATTCCCATGAAAATTAAAGAAATTAGGTGAGTAATCAATAAACACATAAATAAAATATAATGTATTTAAAAGTAATCATACCTCAGCTCCTACACCCTCACATGAAACATCCCCAATCACACAACCATGCATAATAATAAAAAATGAATTTTAACATAAAGGAACCCCACGAGGTCACAATCAATAATAAGAAAAAATTCAAATTCAACTCAGAGATGGATTCAAACATTTATAAAACAATTTTAATGTTAAAAATAGGCCTTAAAAAGACACCGCTTAAGAAGTTAATCTACACACTCAATTATTAAATTCATTTGAAATATAATTTCAAATACCAATTTAAAACCAGTCTTTGAAAACATGGTTAAAGTTCACTTAAAACCTAACCATTTCACCAAATCAATTTAAAAAGGCACATCTCATTATAAAGGAGGTGCCCATTTCCACACACCCTTGAAATCGAGTTTCAAAATACCTGTTGAACAAATAAAATTTGGACACCCATTTGGAAATCCACCCATTTCCTCAAAACCTCCTTCAAAATCTGAAATATTTTTCTTTTAGAAGCAATTGTTCTATGAACCCATTTATAAAAATTAAATTCCCATTTTAAAAATATTTTAGGTAACCATAAGGCCCAAAAACCTTAAACATTTACAATGAGGTCCAAACCTTTATATTTTTTAAAAAAAGACTTTAAAGAAACACACACACATTTATATAAATGAAGATGACATCCACAAGACATAAAAACATTTAAAACCCCTTTTTGAGACATCCAAAATAGAATTTAAAAGAAAACTTTACATGCAACCTAAGTCCATGCTAATCCATTAAATTTAAATTAAAAAAAAGTTCGAAAACCCATTAAAAGCCAATATAATTTTTTTAAAATACTTAAAATAATTTATTAGAGTCACAAATGCAATTTCACAAGAACTTGGAATGCAACCAAGTCCTATACCAATTGATAAATACATTAAAAAATAATTTCAAGCATACCATGACATACAACAGGCTTTTAAATTAATAAAAAGGAATTTGAAATCACATAATCAATATATAATATGAATTATAATGGATTTCTAAATAAACACCTACCTTAAAATGTTGTTGGATGAGACATAATAGTATGAAATACATTACCTTTAGTGGTATATTCCCAAAAAAGTAAGAAGGGGACCACAAAAGCCCTATATTAAATACAAACATCAATAATCCGAAAAATTATTACCCTTAGGGTTTGAAAAAAAATCATAATGGGGAAGGATGAAAATCATGGGGAAAATGAGGGATAAGGGAAGCAGAAGATGTACCTTGAAGAATCACCCATGAATCTATAAGAAATTTACTGAAACTTATATGAGGAGAAGAGGGCGCAAGGGGTAGTTCGCACGTGAATGGGGGTATTTAACTAGGTAGGTTCACACAAGGGAGGTGGGAGTAATTAGGAAGAAAATCCCTAAAAATATTTAAGGGAAAATTAGAAATAAATAAAGAATTTACGATATTGGGAGTCATGCACGGTTTAGGCACAAAATTTACCAAATAATACACTAAGTATACTATAACTATTGGAAAAAAATAATACACCTTCATGGTTACCTAGAGTGGGTCATAGAGTTGAGATAATCATGATAGAAATGTGGTAAATACACTAAAAAGTGAAAACCCTCACATACGGACAACACATAGTTACTCCTAATTGTGAAAAAATTGTGCACAACACCGAAGCCATTAGAAATTTTAAAATGTCAACCCGAAAATATTTTGAACCCATAATGGAATAAAATTAATTAATTAACTAATACTATAGTAATATAAAAGGTGAAAAAAATCTCCCCACCATGACACTTTCTACCCTCATAAAGTTCATATCCAAGGTAAAGGAATCAACCACTTAGAATTCTATAAGAGAGACACATAACTTGAAAAAAAATTCAAGGAACAAATAAAATACTCAAATAATGATAAAAAACATAAACATGAATCTCCTAAAAGTATGTAAAAGGAAACTCTAAATAAAAGGAGACTGAATGAAGGTATCTTCACCATTTAAAATCAATCTAAATGGTGAAGCATAAAAAACCACTCATACAATGGTCGAGTCACCAAGACAATGATGATTCCCTCAAAACCATAATAGAAACCCCATGATTTTACTAACAACAATCATCTATAAGGATCACACCTCAAAAAAGGAAGTATTTTCCAGGAAACACTCAAAGAACTATAAATGTAAATAAATTTCAAGATCTAAAGATCAGTTATTACTCTCATAGGTATATTTTTTAACGGAACTCAAAATAAATAACCCTGAATCACCACCAACCACAAAATACCTTTCAAACACAAGGCTCATAATGAACCACTCATAAGAATTCCAGAATAAAGAACAACCTCTGACCTCGACCCGGGTCTCTGTACTTAATGTGTAAACTAGGAATCCACTCTTGGAACATCATCCCATAAAGAACCCCATAAAAATAGAACCACTAGGTTCTCAACTTACCAAAGTAAACCACCATTCTAATTACCCAAGAACTAACCCAATGGTCACCCATTTTGACCCAACAAAAATATAACCTCATGGTCACAACACTCGATAACATCTGACGCCCCAAAAGAAGAAAAAAAATGGTAATACATGCATCCAAACCTAAAATCCAAAGTACAACTTGTATCCAAAACACCACCACATGGAAATAAAGATAAAACACTTTCCACTCCATGTTTACCTAGAACTTTTTATGAGGCATAATTTATATGAAAAAAACATTGAAATCAACCCAACCATGTTACCTAAATCAAACTAACCATCCCAAACCCATATGAAGGGATGAAAAACAAAAAAAAAACCAAATAAGTAAAGTCACATGACCAAGGAAATACTATTTAAAAACCACCACATTACAAAAGGAGAAAATCACATGGTCTTTTTAAAACACCCTACCATTTCAAATTAATATCCTACATTTAAAATTATAATTACATAATGTAATTCTAAAACATTTAACCTGGATTCAAAAAAAAAACAACTACTTTGGAAAACATCAAACCCACTCATTATTTACAAATATGAATCCTTAAAAAAGGTATCAAAACAATTACCATTTAATCATTATTAAATGAAAACACCGCTTTTTTAAAAGACAACCCAAGATATTTCAAAAAACCCTAAAACTTAAACCCTTAAACCATTTCAAATCCATAATGATTTTTGAAAAACCAAACCATATTTAAAAAAACCCTAATGATTATTTAAACACCCAAAATAACCATTTACGATGATATTATCCTTTATAAAAATATATTTCACAATCAAATCACACCAAAAGGGAGACCCCTCCAAATATATTAAAACCTTTTCTACATTATCAATATATCTCTAGACCCATATTGACTCATCCCCTAACATTGGGGATCTCTCAAGAGTGGTCTAAGTAAAAATAAAAATGTGATACAGAACCATGCTTGACTCAGCCTCATGGTTTGATGGACCACTGGCCATCCACACAAAAATTCATAAGATGTTTTAAGATTGATTGTTTTGATGTTGCCCAGATTTGTCAAGATGTGAAAACCAACCTCACACCACTGATCTATCTTCCATTTTCATCCCAAAATCCAACCCGTCCCACAAGGAAACTCACATTATTCTTGTGAGTATCAACACATCATTAGTGGGAAATTAAAAAAATGGAATTCAAGATTCAAATCCCACTTCCTATGGTAACTCGAGGATCTAGGCAAACACGAGTTAGTTATAATCCCTTGTCACCCACCTCTTGAGTCATAATAACCAATTATAATTCAATCTTACCATGAAACAACAATTAAAAAAAGTACATTCCAAAGGATTTGGATCCTATGGAGAGAAGGACCAAATATTTTATACAATTTTTAATGAAACTGCTTAGGACATCAATCTTATAGACACACGAACCATCTCACCACTATCCCAAATATAATTAAAAATATTTACGGGATGTAAACAAGTTCATTTGAATCATAGGAACCAAACTAGAAACCTCTAACTAAGATAAAATTGTTGTGATCATAAAAGAACTCAGTAGGTCACCACAACCCACTAAATATATGGAAAACCCCCTTAAAAACAATATTAAAGTGATAGTTTGAAAATTTAATATAAAATAGGTTTTTACATTATTTATAAAACAAATCTAATAAATATGAAACATAATACATTTCAAACAACCTTTCTTTTTATAAAATAAAAACAAGGATGTTAAGAAATTTAAAATAATTTTTTTGAACAAAGTATTTTTAAGTTAATTTTTTTAAACTATGGAAAGAGGGTCTTAATATCAATGAAAACAAACCAAAATAACTTTTTACCTCTTTCCAAACATCACATAATAATACCATTTTCATAAACCATATCAAGGAATACCCATTTCCTTTTAACTCTTAAAGAAATAATCAATCCATTTTCCTTTTCCAAATCATACTTTCAGACCACATAGAAAATAAACCATTTGAATGTGAACTAAAATAAACACACAGGGTGATGTGTGAACCACACAAAGGCATCCAAGATCCGACTAAAAATACCTCAGAATGGTTATAATACAATAAATAAATCTAGGGGTTAAGATCAAATTAAAAAACACCTAAAATGTCCTAAGAAGGACCTAAGTTTCATGGGTGTCATACCTAGGATCTAGTAATAAAATAATTTAACTATAGACAAGGAACCTAGGTTAAAACTACCAGACCTATCTGATTCCTAGTAGTCCTGATTAACTCACCGAAAATAACCATCCTTGAAATAAATTCATCCATGAGATAAAAGAAAATCACTAGTATAAAGTCCTACTACCCTTTCCACTCTAACCATATCAGAGTATCAAAACAAGAATCCTTAGTCAACCCACTGTATCCACTAGGATTTTCCCTCAGACAGTTCATATAATGTATCCCTAGGTCTCCCATGAAAAGTAAATTAATAAGGTGAGAAATCTAGAATCAAATGAATCAGATATAAATCATTTAAAATTAATTACACTTTACCTACTACACCCTCGCATGCAACAAACCCAATCACATAATCATGCATAATCATCACAAAACTAATGGCAACATAAACCACCACCATGAGGTCATAATGAATAATAGTCAAAGAAATAAAACAGGTCATAAAGAGGGATCAAAAATTTAACAAAACCATTTTAAAGTTCCACATAGGCCTTTAAGACACACCGTTTAGGATGTCGAGCCACATGCCTAATTTTTAAGTCATTTTTAAATATCATTTAAAATACCAATTTAAAACCAATATTTCAAAACATAGTGAAAGTACACTTGAAACCTAAAATTGTTTACAAATCACTTTATAAAGGAACATCTCTTTATAAAGGAGGTTATTGATGACACAAACCCTTGAAATCTAGTTTTGAAACCCCACTATAAATAGATTTTCGTAAAATAAAATTTGTAAATCCACATTTTCCCCCAAAACCATCTTCTAAATTTGAAAAAATATTATTTTAGAAGAAATGGTTCCATGCACCCATTTATAAAAAATAAATTTCCATTTTAAAAATACTTGAGAAAACCACAAATCCCAATTACCTTAACCATTTAAATGAGGTCCAAACCTCAAGGGTTTTTCAAAACATGACATTAAAGAAACATAAACTCATTTCCCTAAAATAAATTAGAATTTTTATACCTTAAAAAATTTTAAACTCGTTTTTGAGAAAGAAAAACATGAATTTTAAATAAAACTTGACATGTGAAGGAATCACACATCATCTTGTATAATGTGAACCAACGGGGTTTCCTAGTGGAAGACCAAAACCCATTCAATATGGGTGGGTGGGTGGGGTAGAGTTTTACCTACTCCACTGTGTATATGGAGGAACTTTACCGTAGAGATTATAAGATAGTGAGAGAGTTACCAACCTTGTGTATTTTATAAACATCCACCCACCCCAGTCATAATATTTATATAACTCCAACTTCTTGTATACTTAGAAAATAACTCTAGATGATATAGGGAAATATACCATCACTTTTTATAAGTAAAAACGCTCAAAATGGACTACTCGTGTGTCTACAATTGACACCATAATGAGAAAATATGAAGATTACTTAGAACAATCCAATAAATGACATTTACTTCTATATTACATGGATTATAGGTCTTGAAATTAGTTGGGTTCATACCAATACCACACCATTTCATTTAGAAATGATATAAAAGGTATGTCCATTAAATCACATGGCATTTTTGATCACATGAGTTGGTCGACATTTACTTTGGATAAATGCCAATTCACCTCACTATCTGCACATAAAATGTCTATAAAAGACATATCTTTTGGGTCAACATGACTAATTAGTGTGCACTCAAGGTACACATTGACCCCCCTCTTTTGAAATGTACAGTGATTCTGATAAATGAAATGTTTTGTGGGTCCAACACAGAGACCTGGTGTGTTCGCGGAGCACACAATTGTGTACCCAGTCTCGAAGAACACGATATGTGACCCATAGTCACACAACGTATTCTATTTATAAAAAATTATAACCCTAATGCCTCACTATGAGAGACACACAAAATGTTACCTAGGTAAAGAAATTCAAGGTAGTATGTATTTATAGATCCTCAATGCACATTTTCCTACGATTTGTGCCACTACCTCCAACCATACCTCAAGTTCCACCCAACCTCAATCCCATCAAGGAATTCATCACAACTTACCAAAGATTATTCAGCCATATTTCATCACCCATTTCACTGTTGTCCCCTTTAACCATCTAAACCACACCTAAAACCTTGTTGATATGTCACTATCATGTTCTCATTGCCTTAAGAAAACCCGAATATCCATCTATCAAATATTGTAGTTTTGTATAGTTGAGAATTAATCAAAGCGAGAGTATAGGATTGAAGGACCCAATAATGGGGGTTAGTTTAATATCCAAATGCACAAAACTGCTTTTCATTAATGTAAAATGAATATTGTGGAAGATACAAGAGAGTGGAAAAAAGAATTATATTATTACATTTATGAAGAAAATTTTAGGGGATTAAACATAGTAGAAATTTAAATATTTTTCATAAAATACTATTTAACTAAAAAAGAATAATTATCCTCTGATATGAAGAAATACCATTAGTATAATAATCTAAGGAAAATTATCAAAATCAAGATTTTAGAAGTATTTTTGAGGTTTTATCTTCATGGTAATCATATTAAAACACAATATTCAAATAATTCAATGTTATATACTAAAATAATTTTATAATAAAGGATTAATTATTTTTTAAAATACATAAATAATCCATGTTAATACTTAGATGAATCTATTTTCTCTCCTTTTAAGAAATATTGAAACTATATTTTTAAAATAATTTTAACATGATCTACTATTAAAGTTGATCCATCTTATAAGAAAGATTTAAGACATGTGAGAAGTGAGATGAACAAAAATAATAAAATTTATTGCCTCAATGGAAAATAGTTGTATATTTAATCTTTCCATATCAGTTCATGCTTGTTGTCTCACCATTATGAATAACATGAAGAACACCACTAGGTTAATCAAATTGGAAATGAAAAACTCTAAAAAAATATTAAGAAATTGTATTTGTAGGAAAAACCATAATCATGGGTGCCAATACCATGTATTTTATTTAAAACCCCAAAAATATTTAGTATGTGTATCAAAGACCAAAAATAAAATTTATACTTCTTATAGGAAAAATCACTCATTATAGACATAATTGTTCTGTCAGAATTTTGATTCAAGACCCTTTTAATGATATATTAAATGTTCATAAACATTTTACTAAAAATAATATATGTATTACATTATTTATTTTTTGACTTCCATAAAAAATATTTAAATGAACTTTCTTTATGGCCGCCTTTATAAATATTGTTAAAAATACTCAAAGTCATCATTATAAAAATCTAGGTTGTTATATCCTATCATCCATTAAATATTTTCATCCAAAAATGTTTTAATCATGAAAAATGATGATGGAACTATGATCAAATTTGATTCTCTCATTCTCACGATCGCACTCAAATATTCCTATACTTCCATAAGAGAAAAATATAGGGCATCAAATACCCATATAAGATTATATCCTAACAATACTTGATGGACATTAGGTACTGTAAGAAGGGAGAATAATTCTAAATATCCACCCACCCAAGTTATTAATGTGTTTTGGGTTATGCATATACCACATTATCTTTGAAACATGGAAAATGTTATTCAACCGGTCCATATGTGGGGGGAAATGCAAGATAATAAACAACCCATCCTACCCTAATTTGAACCTATAATGGTTTAATGAACATTAATGATAGAGTAATACCCCACCAAGACCTCCAGAAATCATGTAGTACAGAGATCTTTATGAACACATGGTCTTCCTATTAAAACATAGAAGTCATTCATATCTTTTCATCATAGGACTTTCAATGAATCTAGACTGTCCCATACACTCTTGTATCACTTGTACTTTCTCTGTTGTTAACCACACAAACTCAAGCCCCATGATCACTGAATCTATGATCCCCATCTTGTTACATAATAGCGTCAATATTTTTCTAATTTTTTATATGTATTTCAATGATATTATACAAAATAATTTATCAATATGATCTTATTGCATAAATTTTTGATTTATGGTGTGTTTTGAGAACAATTGTGAAAAGTGATTAATTCTGAATTTTTAAAAAACTTTTACCACTATGGTATTTCTGTGATAAATTTTAAAGTATTATTCCAATTTGAGTGATTTTTTTGAATTCATTGATTTATTTTATTCAACATTTTATGTAGGACCAAGATTCAATTTGAATATCTTGAGGCTTAAAAAATTCAGCGATGTTTAAGAAGTGTTAGGGCGGACAACGTGGACCCCACCTCCGTAATGGAAGCACAACTCAGTATAAAAACCTCAAATTGAGGTGATTCAACATGGAATGGAATGAGGACTAATTTCCGTCTTTCTCCAATAAATTCCATGGAATTATGAGGTCATCAATGTAGTATTTGAATGAAATATTTTGATGGAAGCTGCTTGGAACCTTCATCCAAAAAAAGTAATAGTCAATAAAAAATTAATAACTCCTATATATAGTGTCCAACTATGCTGTCATTTTGTGGGTAGACAAGAAACACATTTTGGAACAACTTTTATGAAGGATTAACTGTGCGATTCTGTCATTAATATGGGCTACAACACATCAAATTTTGGAGGACAAAATTGGCCTATAAAAGGAGGGGAGCTCCTATCTCTCAACGAATCTCATTCTATCCCATTACTTTTGGGACACAAAAAAGGAGAAATTTTAGGATTTATCTATTTTATTTAATTTCTTTTTATTAGTATTTTAATGTCTTATTCTTCCCCATTCATCTCGATTACCCTTCTCATGGAGGGGTAAAGATTTTCAGTGATTTGGGAAGAGGGAGTTTTTATTTAGTAATATTAGAGTCTTTTTATTTAATATAAAAATCTTTTTTTATATTTAATTATATCTATTTTTAGTGGTATACCATTATATTAATGCAATTGTATTTTGGGTTTTGTTTTCATTAATTTTTTATAGCTTTGGTGGAAGAATGGTAAACTCCCTCCACCTAGTGTAGTTTGTCTTGATCAAGAAGATTGTGTTGGGTGGTGAGTGTCTAGCGATCGTTGAAATGTGTGTAAAATAAAAGAATTGTTTCTATATTTATAAGGATAAAAAATTCCTGATTGGGACTTTCTTTAGTTATTTGGGAATGATTTATATACTTTCACGCGCATATGAGTAGTTTTTATTTCTTCCTTCAACCAAGGGTGACTGACAACTCGATCAAGGATTCATTCATTTATCATTCAATAGCAAGAGACGAGAACTAATTTTTATGACTATGATGACATTGAAAATGGTGATACTACCCTAAAACCATCACTTTCTCCACCACTTTTTTTCAAACCATATTTTTAAATTTCCATCTTCTTTTTATTAAAACTCAATGAATTTCAAAAAAATCTATTTGTCTTTAGAAAATAAAACTGATGAACTATTTTGTGTGTACTCGTCTTCAAGAGACTACCTAGGTTATCCACTAGAATATACATAGGTAATATTAAATATTTTTTTACATTCCCCATGACAGGTGTGCGTCATGACACCCCGACCATGGTTTTTGTTTATTTTTATCCTTTTCTTGATGTTGCTTATTTTTGTTGAGGTTCGGGTCGAGTTATTGATTATTTTTTTTGAGTTATGGAGTCATTGGGTGGTTTTTGGACCTATGGACACTTTGATCCTGATTTGTTCCAAACCCTACGATGCCCAATATTGATCATGCACCCTTCTTTTGGTGGGTCATGGATTTCCCATGATTAGAGGAAACCATGAGATGAACGATAGAAATGGATCTATCAAATAACAGAGTTATGTTTCACAGTTGGTGCATAGTTTCTCAAATCATGCATCCAACATGTTCAAGGGTAACTTATCTATAGTATGGTGTGCATCATTAGAGCATGGTCTAGCAGAATGTGCATCCAAAACATGAGACCTTCCCAGAGTTCAAAAAAAAAATTAAATGAAAATAAAATGATGAAAAAATAAACAGAACATGTTTTAATATTATTATTATTATTATTATTATTATTATGAATATTATTTTGATTATTAATTTTATTATTATTATTATTAGATTATGATTTTATTTAACCCAAAAGGGGTCTCCCCCTTCTAATACTTTTTTCTGCAGAACAACCCTACCCCTCCTCCTTGTATTTCATGACCCCCTCATCTAAGTAACCTCTACAATTCCACCTCCATCCCTTTGAAAACCATACCTTTTCCAGTTTTTCTATGTTATTCTCTTTGTTATGTCAACTCTTACTTATTCTACCTCTATTTTTGTGGTTTTCCACTCTTCCATTGGTTGTGCATGCCATGGACGAACCCTAATGTATTTTGGGGTTTTTTCTTTTAGTTGATTCATGATGATTAGGTTTCATTAGCCCCGTTGAGCATTATTCGTTCCTCGGTTGATGAAGGAAGTGGGTTTTTCTTTGATTTTGAGTAAGGGTTTTTAGTTCCTTTTCTTTGGTTCAATTTTAAATTAATGATTTTGTGGTTTTCAAGTACTCAATATTTTTGTAGAGTGTGTTTGATCTCATTGAAGTAATTCTAGGATACGAGAGTCAAGGTCGCATACATTTTCATTCATGGGTAAGGCATATATATATATAAATATACATATATATATATATTCCAACATTGTACATATTGCTTCATGGTGAATAGAATATGTAAAATGTAGCTAGGGGTGTATATATATATGTATAAATGCATGTGTGTGTAAGCGTAAATGGCCGGTTTGAGTGGATGTCATAAAAAAGCGTCATGTTTGAGGTAAGATCCCTTTGAATTTTACTTTTAAATTTAAGAAACATTAATTTTGTGATTTTTGGTAATCATTTTAATTCTAAATAGTAATGTATGATTTTTAAAGAAATTGTTTGATGTGAAATGGGTATGGAATGACAAGAAATCATCTTATTTGACTTCACACATTATGTGTTTTCTAAATTTTCTGATTGGAATTTGTAAGTGGTTTATAGTAAAAAAATGGTTTTGGTTTATAAATGTATGTCGTTTTCTTAAATGTATCCCTAAATGGTTTTGTTATTGTAATGATATTTGGTTTTTAAAATTATTTTTTTGGTTTTTTAAATGGATGTGAAATTTTAAATGGTGTGTTTTTACCTTTTTCAAAAGGTTGGTTTGGTTCTTGGAAACAGGGTGGTTTCTTAAAAGGGGGTTTTAAAATGATTTATAATTTGTGAAGGATGTGTTGGATTCTATTTTAATGAAGATTCCTAGTTTTTAGAGTAATGTATGTTTGGTTCTTTGATAAATGGTTTTGAAAGTTATGGTCATGTGAGGACCATTAGGCACTTTTATGAAAATTGGGTGTCTTAAAAGTTGTCCTTGGAAAATTCTCCTACCTTGGTAATGTTGAATGTTATGGGAGTTCCATGATGAGAGACTTCATTATGATCAAATATTTGAAATGAAATATATTGTTCCATGGAGTGATTAGGGGGTGACTATTGTGTGTGTTTCTTATGTGTGATGCATGTATATGTGATGGATTGATTATTTGGAATTGGTTGGTTCACCCCCACTTTAGTCCTGACATGGGAACCTGGCATAACTAGCGGTTGTTTAGTTAATGGTTGTTGCACTTGCATAGGATTTAACTCTGGCTAGTGGCCCTTACCATGGAACTTTCTTTTATTTGGGATAGTTCCCCTTGACCAGACCATATAGGATGTGATTGAGAATGTGGGATAGTTAATGTCCTTAGGTGAGGCATGCCTTCAAGATGAGTTAGATGTAAGTATGTTCTAGAATATCCACTTAGCTCCTCGGTTCTCTCATGTTATTTAGCACTAAGTTATCTGTGGTAGATGATTGAGATGAATTTGTTAGTTGGTTACTCATGTGTGATATTTCTCCATTACCCATGTTGTATGTTTGTTGTTCTTGTTTCCATGTGTAGTGTATTTTATTTCAAAAAGTGATAAAATGGTTTCAAGTGTTTATTGAAAAAGGTTTTGAATTTTTTTAAACTTCTTTCTTCCCCTTTTAAGTACAAACACCATCATACTACATTAAAATCATAGTGTATTATTCTTGAAGAATATTTTTGTTTTTAAATTAAAAAAAAGGAAATGGGTCATGCATTGTATTAAATATAAAAATATGTGAAAACCCTAGTTTTATATATTGTCTTTCAATCCTAAAATTGATGTCTCTTTTATTTAAAAGAAATGAAATTGGGAATAGATTTTTTGGGTACACCTAATTATTTTTAATACTCAAACCTATATTTTCATATTTTTTTAGCTTATGGTGATTATTCTAGATTAGATTTAGTCACCATGTGGTGATATTGGTTTAGTGGTTTGTGGTAACCAACACTGTCATAGAGAGGTATGTGCAGTTTTGTTTTCTTTTCACTACTAGTGTTTATCTTTTTTATTGGTTACTTTATATTTATTTCATTTTCATTTTTTTATGGGAAAAATCATTCCCAGTTGGTTTATTTTTATCCCAAAACTAGTTTCCATCCCGGGAGAATCGGGATCACCTCTCAGGCCTTATTGTGGCCCGAATCGGGTGATTGGTTTGGATGTCACCCTGATTGGTTCATGAAAAAATGGTATTAGAGTAGACCCTTGTTATTTGGTGTGTTAGGTAGCTTAGATATTAGTACTATGAAGACTTGTGAGGTAGGTGTGGGAAGGATGTCCTAAACCCTTACTTGTTATGAGCCTCAATTTTCCAGGGGTAGTCCAGGATTTGAGTCCATTGTTTGGGCTGTGTGGATATGAGAAGATAATAGAAGTGATATAGTATTATGTGATGAAATTTCATGGATTAGCTACCCATTTATACCTCAAGTGCATAGTTTAAGATACTTCATGTTGTTGATGCTCGCTTAGAGCATGGTCTGTTAGGCCATGTTGGTGGGTCAAGCATAACCATTTGTTCCTTATTCTTGGAGTTTTGGTGTGAGTTATGTTTTTTCATAGTTTTGGTTGTCATGAGAGGATTATAAAAATTAAAATTGTTTTTAATAAAGGGTTTTTTAATATTTAAAATGGTCATTGAAGTGGAAAAATGGGTTTTAAAATGAAAATGATTTCTGGAAATGGGTTATTTTAACGAAAGGTGAGGTTTCAAAGGGAAAAATTGAAGGTGTTTTGGAAATCATTTTTGGATTTTTGGAAATACTTTTTTGGAATGTGAAATGAAGTATTCATAAAATTTTTAAATGTGTTACTTTAATGGTAAGGGGAGTCTTCAAATTGGTTGGGAATTTGGGCTTTAAGTTGAATGATCTGTTTTAGAAATGAGAAATGATTTGAATTATCCGTTGGTGTTTCTATTAATGATCCAATATATGAATGTACGTATGTGGAGAGTGGATAATTGGTGGTATGCGTGGATGGGTGATTAATATATCATAATGATATATATATTTTATACTTCATGGAATACCAATGGTGGGTATTTAAGTTGTTCTTTTTCTGAAAAATGTTTTTCAAAAAGTGGGATTTCAATGTTTTGAAAAGTGAGTGAACAATTATTTAGTGTTTTCCTTTCATATTTTGAATTCTATTTCATGGGATGTTGGTTTTGACATGATAAAAACATGGTTAGAATGGTGATTTGAGTTTGGTTTTTGGTTTGTGATTGAAGTGAGGAATTTCGGAGTATGATGCATTTTGATTTAGCTTCATGCATCTTATTTTTTATTATACTGTAGAAATGTCCTGGTAAGGAGTCGATGGAGAAACTCTAGGAAGTCCTACTATGTGTTTAGTGAAGTTCATTTTTGGGAATCGGAGTTGGTCATTGTTTAATAGTGTGAACTTTTCAAAAAATGAGGTGGTTAGGGTTTTGAGGAAATTATGAATAAGTGTTTCTATGAGTATTCGTAGTGGAATATTTTCCTAGACTTCTAATGGAGTGGATGATTCATTCCCTTCCCAGTTTTTTTCCATTTTCTATTGATCATGACCTGTTGGAGGATGAGTAGTGGCTTGAGGAAGTTGAGAGTGTCTTTAGATCATTGGGAACTCCCAAAGCTGTGAAAGTGTGTACTGTTCTAGGTTTGTTTGAGGGTCCGACTCTGAATTAGTGGAAGGTTATTTTTTTTCATTGTTTCAATTTAGGATGACAAGGGAGGTGTTTTAAGACCGCTTTTATTTTATGGTTTGTACCCGAGGTGGTGAAAGAGAAGAATGTGATAGAGCTCATGAGTATTCATCAACTCCAAAGAACACTGAAGGCTTATATTGATAACATCAAGAATATGGATTCCTTTTTTCTGGTGGTAGCATCACATGATTAGTTGAAAGATCCTCTTTTTAGTTGGGGTCTTCATTCAGAGATCAAGGAGCCAGATATCTCCTCCAAGGATCTTCATTTTGAGAAATTGGTGGATGATTAATTCTTATCTAAATTGGATCCTAATGTTTCGTCCATGGCGGTAGACACCTATAAAGGTTCCCCATCCAGCAGGAGTTGTGTGTCAGAGAAGCCTATTTCAAAAGAGCTTATTTAATCAATTCTAGATTCTCTCTCATTAGATCAATTGATTGTGTGATTTTAGTGCATATTGTTAGGGTACTCTAAGCCATATTATTTCAATCCTCTAAAATATTATCATAGATGCAACAATTTGGGTCATTTAGAGAAATTATGTAAGAATCATGGTAAAAAGAGGAAGTTTGAATTTAAGATTTTCAGCTCCTGACTGCAGGGTAGGAGATGATTCAAGACATCAGGGATCCTTCCATAGGTCTCAAAGTGAATATTTTCACGTAGTCAGGAATCATTGGGTGTGGGAGTCCTAGGTCTAGATTTTTTCCCCATTGCCATAATGGGGGAATTTTAATTTTATCTATTTAATCTTTCATCGGTTTTGAAGTTTCCTTTTTTGTTATAAAATTCATAAAGGCCTTTTTTTCTTGTTGTAGTATTATTTGTTCTAAAATATCTTCTACTATATTTTTCCTGGTTCTTGAATGTTTCCCTTAGGTTGTGAAATTATTAGTGTCCTTGTATCCCTGTAAACCTCTGTAGTTGTGATTTTGTCTAATGGATCAAAACCCTTGAATGGTGGTTTCTTTGTGGAATAGTTTTACCTATGGGTTGTTCCCTTTTTGAAGATTATTGCATCCTATAGAGATGGTGAATTATATTTTGGTTTGATACTAGGTTTGGGGTTTTTATCGTCTCTCCCTTTTGGTGGGGGTTGGTCTGTACAGGGAGTTCCCGGGTTAGTCTGCGTCGGGGGTCCCTACTTCGGTTTATGTTGGTAGTTATAGAGTTGGATCATACTAGGAGTTTCAATGTTGTCCATGCTAGTTGGGTTATAGTGGTGGGGAGAACCCTCATCCATTTTCTCATGGTTCCCCTTATTATGTTTCTCTCTAGATCTGGTCGGGTGTAACTTTTGGAGTTAAAAGGTCACAACGAGGTTTGTGGTTTCCTTTGGTCTTGTGTAGTTTTATGTTTTTGTTTCATTCCTCATTCGGGTCGGTGGATTTATAGGAGAAGAATGTTTTGTGGTTTTGATAATTTTCAGACTCCGACCATGGTTTCTATTTATTTTTATCCATTTGTTATGGTGTATCTTTTGGTCAAGATTCAGGTCGAGTTCCCAATGAATCATTTTTGAGTTTCATTGTCTTTGGGTTGTTTTTGGCCTTGTTCACAGTTTGACACAAATTGTGTGAGGACCAACAATGACCATGCACCCTAATTTTGGTAGATCATGGCTTTAATATGGTTATAGAAAACCACAAAACAAGTGTGTGAAATGGATCTGTCAAATTACAGAGCTGAGTTGCACAGTTGGTGCATGATTTCTCAAAATGTATGACCAGACCGTGTGAGGGTACCTTTTCTCTAGTAGGGTGGGCACAGTTGGAAAATATTCTAGAAGACCTTGAGCCCAAACTGTGAATCCAAGCTAGTGTTCAAAAAAATAAATTAAACGGAAACAAAATGAATAAAAAAATAGAATATTTTAATAATAATAATAATAATATTTTTATTCTTATGATTATGAGTATAATTATTATTATAATTAGATTTAGGATTTTATTAAACCCCAAAGGGGTATCCCCCTTCCCCTACCATTTTGCATGGTGCACCCCATCTCCTCCTTGTCTCGCGCGACCCCCTCGGCTGAAGCACCTCCACCGCACCACAGCCCTCCCTTCAGTGACTGTTCCTCCTCCCATTTTAGTGTATTTTCCATTCTGTTAGGTCTACTCTCCCTTCTTATCCCTATATTCTGTTTTTTCCTATCTTAAATGGGTTTCACATGTCAGGGATGGACCCTATTTCATTTTGGGGGATTTTCTTTTGGTCTATTCTTGATGATTAGGGTTTTTTGGCCTTGTTGAGCATTGTTCTTATCACGGCTGATGAAGACAGTGGGGGTTTCTTTGATTTCAAGTAAGGGTTTTTAGTTAATTTTATTTTCTTCAATTTTAAATTATGGTTTTTGTGTTTTTTAGGTTCCTTATATTTTTCTAGAGTGCATGGGATCTCATGGAAGTAATTTCAGGCTGCAGGTGTCAAGGGCGCTTACATGTGCACACATGGGTGTTACATATATATATATATATATGCCCTCTTTATACATATTCCCTCATGGTGAGAGGAATATGCTAAATTTAGCTATGGGTGTATGTATATATATGTATGTATTTATTTATTTTTGTATAAATGCATGTGTATTTAAGCACAAGCAGTCGGTTCAAGTGGCCATCATCAAAAAACAACATGTTTGAGGTAGGATCCCTTTAAATTTGACTTTTATATTTGAGAAACATTAATTTACTACTTTTGGATCCTTGTTTTAATTCTAAATAGTGATGTATGATTTTTAGAGAATTTTTTTGATGTGAAATGGGTATGGAATGACATGAAATTATTTTATTTCACTTCATGCACTAAGTGTATTCTAAATTGCCTAATTGGCCTTTGTAATTGGTTTATATTTAAAAAAATGGTTTTGGTTTATAAATTTATCTCAATTGCTTAAATGGATCTCTAAATGGTTTTGGTCTTCTATAGGTGTTTGTTTTCTAAAACGATGGTTTGCGGTTTTTAAATGGTTATAAAATTATAAATGGTGTGTTTTCACCTTTTTGGAAAGGTGGGTTTTGTTCCTTAAAAAAGGGTGGTTTCTTAAATGGGGGTTTTAAGTGGATTTATAATTTATAAAGGATGTGTTGGATTCTATTTGAAATCAGATTCCCAATTTTTAAAGTGATGTATGTTTGGTTCTTTGATAAAAGGTTTGGCATGTTAAGGTCATGTGAGGCCTGTTTGGAACATTTATGAAAATTGGTTATCTTCATAACTCTACTTGGATAATTATTTTACCTTGGTTATGTTGAATATTGTAGGAGGTCCATGATAATAGATTCCCTTGTGATAGAATAATTGAAAGGAAATATATTGTTCCTTGGAGTGATTCAGGGGTCAATGTTGTGTGTGTTTCATGTGTTTGATGCATATATATGTGATGGGTTTCTTTTTTACAGTTGGTTGGTTCACCCCCACTTTATTATTGACATGGGAACCTCGAATAGCTTGAGTATTTTCAGTGATTGGTTGCTGTGATATCTTAGGATTTCACTCTAGCTATTGGCCCTTGGCATGGACCTTTATTGGCTTTGGGATAGTACCCCTTGATCAGACTAGGTAGGGTGTGATTGATCATGTGGGAGAGTTGATGTCATTATATGAGGCATGCCTTCAGGATGAGTCAAATGTAAGTATGTTCTAGATTATCCATTTAGCACCTAGGTTCTCCCATGTTCTTAGGAACTTAGTTATCTATGGTGGATAATTTATATACATTTGTTGGTTGGTTACTCTTGTGTGACATTTTTCCATTGCATGTGTTGTATGTTTGTTGTTCTTGTTTTCTTGTGTAGTGTATATTCTGGATAAAAGTGATAAAATGGTTTCAATTATTTATTGACAAAGTTTTTGAAAAATAATTTAAACTTCCTCCCTTTTTAAGTACAAACATCATCCTCTTTATTTAAAATGCTAACATATACTTCTTGAAAAAAATCTAGTTTTTAAATTGAAAAATG
The DNA here is from genome assembly GCA_963277665.1 of Viscum album. NCBI lineage: Eukaryota > Viridiplantae > Streptophyta > Magnoliopsida > Santalales > Viscaceae > Viscum > Viscum album. The sequence continues at coordinate 1,811,147,820 of OY728155.1, forward strand.
GAAACAGAACATACATTGTTTTAATGAAGGAAATGTGTGAAAAAACAAGTTTTATATATTTTATTTCAAAGATAAAATTTATGTCTCTTTTATTTAATGTGAATGAAAATGGGAATTGATTGTTTGGGGATGCCTACTAAGTTTTAATACACATAGCTATAGTTCCATATTTCTTTTTATCTTCAAGTGATGCTTTTATCTTGTATTTGGTCACAATGTGGTAGTGATGGTTTAGTGGTTAGTGGTGACCTGCATGGTCATAGGGAGGTACATCCAGTTTTGTTTTCTTTCTACTACTAGTTTTTATATTTTTACTGTTCAGTTTATATTTATTTATTTTTCATTTTTTATGGTCCAAATCATTCCCAATTTCTTTATTTTGATGCCTAAAACTAATTTCTATCCTAGGAGGATTGATAATGCCTCAAGGGACTTATTATAGTCTAGATCAGGTTACTAGTTTGGGGTTAAACTGGGTTGATTCGTGACACATCTAGCAAAGTAGTGACCTGAAAGGTCTCCCATACAAGTCCTTGAATGGTTTGATGCCAATAATAGAGTAGAAGTTGTTGTTATTATATGATATCTCTACTAATGATAGGTGATTATCCCAAATCCTTCCAAAACCATGCTTTAAATCTTTCATTATATCCTCAATAACCCGAATAGTCCTTTCATTTTGACCATCTATCTAGGGTGGGAAGTCGTACTCAAACCTAGATGGGTTCCAAAAGACTTCTACAATATCCTCTATAATTAGGATTTTAATCGAGCATCATGAATGGAGAAAATCATCAAGTGTATACCATGAAATCATACAATCTCATATCTGTATAGGTCTCCCAAACTCTCCATCAATATTTTTCTCAAATGGGAAGAAAATGATCCAACTTGGTTATAAGGTCAACAATTACCAAGAAAATGTAATGACCCTTCACCAATCATGGATATACAGTCAAAAAATACATTGAGATACTTTCTCACATACACTATGGAACCTCAAAGCATTGGGTCAAACCTATCAGAACATGGTTCATAGATCTTACATACTGATAGATTAGGAACCATGATAAAAGATAAAAAACACTCTGGATCATATTTTGACACAAAAACTAAAGCTTGTGATCCTAGTAAATCTTTTTCATTCTAGGATTCACTGGTATATGGTAGGAATGAAACTCTATCAATACCATATCATAAATAAATTTAGGAAGCACTCTCTACCCCTAAAATAAGATAAAACACTCCCCACCTTTATATAATATATATGGTGTGTCTCTAGAGTAAATATGGTCTCATATAATTTCATAATCAAAATATTCAATCTATTCCTCCTATAATAGGGGAAGAAGTGTAGGGGACTACACTATCAAATAAAGGTAAGTAACATCTTCATCCTCTATAAAATCCAACTGTAATGTGGATAATTTATCACATGCATCCTCTATCAAATAATTATGGGATTTAACATATATGGAATATTCTATAATTCCTCACCCCAATTCACTCTATAGTAACAAGGCCAGAGGATGCTGGGACCTCAGGTGTGCCTCCACGCATGCTAGAGGTTGCAGATTAGTAGTAGGGTTCTAGGTTTTTACCACATGGAGATTACACCAACCAATTATAGTGTTCAATAATAGAAAAAATAAACCAGACATCATCCTAAATAATAACCATTATAGTAAACAAAATCAAATAAAAACATAATGGGCTATAACAAATTTTGTTCTAAATAAAACAGTCATACAACAATACTAATCCATCACCAATACAATCACATATAATAATAATAATAAAAATAAAATAAAATAAAGATATGATACTATTATCTAGCCTCAATTCATCCAAATATCCAATCATATCCAATCTATCCAACTCCATCAAGCTACCCTGATCCTTTTCCAAACCTAAACCTAAAAAAAATGAGTTTTTCTCGAGTACCCAAGTGCCATGACCACCCAAGAAAGTTGTGAGTACATATAAATATGGAACCACCAATGATGTCCCATAAATATAATGTAAATATAGTCAATGTTCATGGGATATTCTATGTTTAATAAATAAAGTATCACAAAAGCATAAAAAAAATAGTCACTGTTGATTTTCGGGTTATAATGTGACACCTAGGATCAATCCAAACCTACTTAAAATAGTGTTAGAGTGTCTCTGAGCATGTCACACAACCATGAAAACCAATATTAGTCCCATTTATAATTCTTTAATCAATTCCAATGAAATATAGTAGTATCAGGATCAATAACCAATTCTTAGGAGCATGTCCCAAGAAATGAAAATACACCCAGAGGCCACCTAGTAGGGTCACATCACCTACCCAATTCCAAGGATAAAGTCAAAGGTAATCCAAATCAACCCAAATTTCACCTAGGATGGCCACACACCCTATCCTAATTCTAAAAAGAAAGGCCAAGTTAATCCAAATCTAGGTCAACAACAGAATCCTATGACACTGCCCATAGGAATTGCATAGTAGGAAGCACGAAGTATACATACAAGGAGAACATCCAAGGTATACCATATATATATACATCATGATAGGTAGTTCATATTAGCTGAATAAAATAATAATAAAAATCTCATGAGGGTTTTCACACCATCCAAATTTATATCACACAATCGAGGTTTCCCTTTCAAGAGCACGACCTGTCCCTATAACTATAACATTATTAGGCTCACAACATCTATTTGAGTTCTAATGGCACCCACAATCATCACTACTCATTCCCACACCAATCATCTCTAGGTTTGACTAATCACTGGGGTACCCTTTGGTGTCACCTAAGTATCATTCAAACCTAAAAAACCTATATGGGGAGCTTTTACAAAAACAAATCTCAGATCAACACCCATTACTCGGAGGGAATAGATACCCTCGATATCATTATAGTCACATCTAATCCTCATTTTAATTCTAAGAAATCCATATGAAAATAACTCTATAGGGAAGGATTAAAGTCTATCTCGATACCCAAGTTAATCCTATGTCACCCCTCACATGCCTAACCTATTCTAGATAAACATCCTACCAAGGGAATACCCTCCCGGTTCTAATGTTCTAGGAGAAGAAATACTCACCCAATTGTCATGTCAATTGGGAATACATATCTAAGGAATCTTATTATCACATCATAACCTACTTGGTATTGTCATCCTAGTCTACCACTCTATTGTACAAGTAGGTGTTTACATCTCTTACACTAGGTCCACTATGTTACATTCACTTCATTTAATTTATACCCCTATGTTTTTTGTATCTCATGAAACATAATTATAATCAAGTCCTCAATCATTCGAGACTGAGGCATTAATCCAGAGCACATGAATCAATTGTGGGCCTTGTAACTTTGTTCAATCTAGTAATTACATTTAAATAAAACAATTTATTTATCAAAGATCAATCACCCAAAGGAGAAAGACCACATATCAAATGCAACAATAAACCTACACAATGCCAATGGGAATATTTAAAGGACTACCTACCTCAATCATGAAGTTGTTTATTTTAATGGGCGGCCCAAAAACTCTCACCCAAGCCCATACAAGATCATATCAACATCCCAAGCACCTAAATCAAGTCACAAAATACAAATTAATTAAATACAATCATTAATAATTAATTAAACAAAGTAAAATTAATTTTAAAAATTAATTATAATAGGAATAAATGCCTAATAAATCATTATGTGACCTCGCCATACCAAAACCACAACAAACCACTCACAAAAGTCCCTTGGAACACTCTGAACATCTTACCAATAGGAATACCTAATACATGACACCAAATCAGTCACCAAATTCATACAATTTAATCCAAATACCTAGGAAAATTCATATATAAACATACCTCAATCGAAATGGAATGTGATAACATGCAGGTATCATATTGATACATCCTCTAGCCAATCCCAAGGAAAGCCCCATCAGCCTCGAATGATTTCACCATGATTTGGTTAAATCATCACCAAGACCTAGCCCAAATCCAAACAAAAATAAAGGCCTAGAAAGGGGGAATAATAATGAAGACAAAACAAAATATTATACCTTATATTTCCATCGATATATACCTGGAACAATCCCCAACTAAAGAAGATTAAAATATGGGCATAAGAGGGAATATTTTGCCAGAAAATTTCCTCCATCAAGACCCCCTCTCCCCTAAATTCAAAAACACGTCAACCTAGAAAATATTTTCCCCCATTAAAAAGAACCACCTAGGTGTCATTCATGGCCTGATCAGGAAGGTTCAATATACAAAGATCTATTTCCTAAAATATTATTGGTGTGAACCCATGGTTCAGAATGTGAATAACTTTAGGTAGATGGATCCTCTAATTGTTGACCCACTTCATAGGGTGACCAATACCCATCACACTGTGAAGTGTTGCGGTAGCTGAATTTTATCCCCTATGTTAGTTGATCCCTATACTACCATAATGTAAACACCTAAACCACCAATTAGGCCTAAATACCCATAAAAACATTTCCTTTATACTTTATAACTTCTTTAATTTTGATTAAAATCGTGGTTATCAAAACAAACCCCTCACCAAACTCAAAAATTCAAATTCCTCAAGGAATTCACAACCTAAAAAAGGAATGAGGTACTACAATCTCCCCACCATAGCACATTTCATCCCTTATAATCTCTAATATTCCTTAAATATCAATCTTGATCTATCCTGATTATCAATTCATGATCATTTCATTGCATTCTATCCAGGAATTCCAAATGGTATTTTTCTATGAAACTCCAAACATGAGGCACACTATTCACCAAAACCCAAGACACCTGCTCGTCACCATCACTAAAACACAAAGAAGATGTTTATCCACACCCATGTTTCCCAAGAAACTATAGTGTAATTTATCAATTCACTTATAGGTTTCTGGTTACCCCACCATAAGACTCAATTCATAAAAATACATTTTTGATCCACAGTGATCCCTACCATTAGAATATCATAATAAAACTTAATTCCAAATACCGTTTGACACAATCATTGTATTTTTTAACTCACCAAACCCAATTACACATGAAAACATCATCCATAACCTAATTCCACTCTTTGACTTTGATCCTAAACAAAACTGAATGAGCATTCACCATCCAAGAACAAGTCCTGGATACACCCGATTTTACTCTATAAGACCAAACCAATCCAAAAAACACATCTATTATACCTGATACAATATTCATGATGTATTTCCTAACCTATATTATCCAATTATATGTAAAAGTACCAGTTAGACTTCCTTCGGAAGATTATTTTAAAAAACTCTTTGTCCGACCCGCTGATGTGTTATATCTACCATATGATAGAGATGATTTAAATCCCAAAGGAATTATAAGATTGTTCATTACCCATACTAAATTTTGAAATTTCCTCTTAGTGTAACTTCCTGGTTGGATCCTTGACTAACTAAAACTACCATTGTGATCCACTCATGAGCACTGACACATCTTTGATCCAACTAATGCTAAGATCACATTAAAACCCAAATTGAGTTGGTGCCAATGTGAATAGTCAAGACAATACTACATCAACATCATAAATATGGTATTTACATAGGAATAGACAAATTTAATTCACTAGTTCACTAACATCCATGTTCCATATAGACTATCCAACAAACAGTACCATCACACCCACGACCATTCTAACATTAGGTTCATTCCTCTACATCACATGCTCTTTCCACCATCATAAACGGTGAATAGATGTATCCATCCTGCAAATACTTGATCAATAATACAAAATAAAAATTTATATGCACCCCTGGATCATGGGAACATCATCCTAGGCATCCATTGAAAATTTATCTATAAAAAATGTCACACCCTCCAACAACCTATGTTATGCCCCCTCCACATAGATTCTATTATTCCGATCCTTGAGTAAAACCTCAATAATTTTTATCATAATGTGCACATTATTTATAACACCCTATCTTTGGGACACACAACAGTTCTAGGATCGAAGGATACGAAGACATCTGGCATGCATCCCCATACTCCAAAGTCTATTCACTAGCATATGAGTCTATAATGGTAAAGTGGGAAGATTATACCCATATCTAAGAGTATGAACAACAATAGAAAAAAGAAATCACATAAATCCATATAGATAATGAATAAATAATGTAACATATAGGAAATTTATATATCATAATCATAAAACCATGATATATAAAAATTAAACATATACAATTTCAAGTAGTCCTACATCCAAAATCTTGTCATATATATACCTTCCAATCTGATTTTTTTATTTTCAAAATGCTTTTAAAAGGTGAAGTGGGAAACTACATAACCAAATGAGGGAAACATAACCACCCAATTACAAACCAACATCAACCCAAATTTTAAATTAAAAAAATAAAAAATAAAAATTTAAAATTTCAAAACTGAAGACCATCATGAGCATACGATCTATCCTTGATCCCAGTGCACTTACCCTACAACCGCATGTCGTCACGTCGAACCAACCACTTGTAATAACCACCATGAATAGTTTCCCTTATGAACCACATTAACTCACAACATATTTAGTGACTTTAAAAATAAAAAATTCAAATTTAAAATAATGAACAAAGCACAGTCACACCGCACTAGTCTGCTAAACTTCTCAAAGCTCTCATGAAGTTGGAACCTCAAGCTATGATCTAAAAATATCATCCCTTATATCACTGCCAACATACAAAAATTGGTACAAATGATGGCTGAAATCAGTTCTTATATAATATAATCACCAGATCACCAGTTAATGATATTGGGAAAACATCGTAATAAGATCCCACAAAACATAGAAAACCCATCGTACCACTGTCAAAATCTTTCATCGGATGTAAGAAAAATAAAGAACCATCACTGAGAGAACCTAGAGAAAGGAAAAAATACAACGCATGTTGCTCCTACTAAAACACCCTACTTGTTAAAAAAACATATCTCAAAACCTCCTTTTAAACCATCTCACCCAACTAACATGTGAAGGAGAAATAGACCTAGAAGCCAGAGCAGAGTAAGAGCAAACAAGACCTCCATAGTTAGCCATAATGAAATCAGCACCATCAATCCCATAGATAACTTCCTCTTTGAACCTTCACCATCGAATCAAAGAGCACAACTCCATAAAAAATAAATTAAAATACTATAAAATATTTCATCTTCAACAGTATGAAACACTTGAAAAAATACATCATTGGTTCATCCAATTTAACTTGAAGCCAAAGAGGTGGACGTCGCCAGCGGATAAGAGGCCCCAAAACTGACTCACAACCACAAATACTATACCAATCCACCTCAAAAACACTATTAATAAACTGATATGAGTTCAAGTACAATAGAATTGGTAGAAAGAGAAGAGGAGGGTTAATGTGCCAAGGAGTAATTCACCAGACATCACAAAAACAAAATCCCAAACCACCAGAGTGAATTTTTGAAAAACCAAGAATAAGTTTATCAAGAAGGTTTAAGAGAAAATAGAAGATGTGAGAGAGAATTAAAACCATGAATCGAGATGGAATATACACTAAAACGGAACCATATGAACTAGATAACCAAAAAAGAAACAAAATAGGAGAGATAAGATGGTAAAGAAGGAGGTGAATAGAAGAAAACCCAATATTTCCATAAGAGATGGAATCAGAGGGAAGGAATGGAAATATCCGGGATGGAGATGAAGAAGAATGAAAAAAGGTGAAAAAATAGGTCACTAAAGGATAGAGATCAAACCAAGAAGGAAAATTTGGGCTCATAAATCAGGAAGGTAAAAATAATGAATCTAAGAAGTGTGATGAAGGGGTTAGTTGCTCCATCACCAGGGGAAGAAACGTATATAGAGGAGAAGAGTTCTTGATAGAGTGTTTTGAGAGAAAATGGAGTAATCCAGTCACACACACACACAATATATATATATATATATATATATATATATATGACTCAAAAAAGTAATAAAAGAAAAATTGGAATACTCCACAAAATAGTTATGAGTCCTTTACTAGTCCCGATTTACTGTGCCCAAATATAATAGTCCCTATCAAGCCTCATTTATAGGGTGATTTTCCTTAACTTTTCTTATTTTCATGAAGTATATTTTGGTACTATCCAACGACCTGGGATGGGTGTGATTATGACTTAATAGGCTACCACCAACTGTGTATAAAGTAAATCAAGTCTGGGTAATCAGTGCACAGTGAGGTGCAATATAAAATGGTAGAATGATAAATAAAAAAAATAAGTCAATAACATTCAACCCTCAAGTTTCAAGATGACCCCTGAGGTTGATCATGTCTACTTTGTCCTCAACTAGATTCACTATCTATAATAAATCAAGTAGGCCCAATAGATATGAGAAATGGATTCCTAATATCCAACAAGTAATAACAATCAGAATCAAAGGGGTTAACCTGAGGAATTCCAAATCAGAGTCATCAAATTGAATCCAATGGGGATTTACCTAATGTATTATAAGAAAGTTAGACCTAATAGAATCCAAGTAGGATTTCTATGAGTCATTCCAACATATGTCATCCAATATAATTTAAGGGGGTTATCTCTAAGGAAATCTAACATGTATCATAAAATATAATACAAGGGGGATTTCCATGAGGCTTTCTAAGAAATTGTGGTCATAACAAATCCAAGGAGGATTACCTCAAGGAATTAAAAAAGGTGTAAAAAATTAAAATCCAATGGGTATTTCCCTGAGGCATTCCATGAAATTTTCATCAAATATAATCCAAGGGTAATTACCCTGAGGCATTCCATTTATAATTTTTCTATTTAATTAAAATTTACATTTATAAAATTAATTTAATCATGGTGTGAGATCCTAGAGTACCCCCTAGGAATCCTCATTCCCAAGAAAAGGATACAATTCACATATAAGGCACTCATAGGGTTAGTTTTTAAAGCTCTTAATTCACTTCCAAGGTCACACACACACCTCAAAGAGTGGAAATAATCCCAGTAAACATGACACTATAACTATCATGGCCCATGGAGGAGTTCTATTTAATGATTTAGGGATAAAAAATGTTTATTTATATTTTCATTCGAGCACTTGATATATCAGCATGACCAAAAATCACACACTAATAAAAATGGTTGGAATTTTAGGGAAAATCTTTAAACCACTTAATGTATGATCATAGATGATAACTCATCTGGTATTAGAATTTGATTCAAGCTAAACTAAAAATAAATAAACAAATAAGACCAAATCCCTCAAAAAAGCACACAATGATGTTAGATCACTAGATAGTAAAAAATAATGAATGAAAGAGAACATACTCATAGATTTAACTTATAATCACTAAAAAAATGAGAGACACTTGATTTAGAGTTGAAATGAAAGATAAATCTCAAGAGTAAGAATGATGGAAGAAGGGTCACATGTTTTTGGAGCTTCTAGGTGAAATATGATAGAAAATAGGATATTAGGGTAATAAAATTATAAGGAAAAAACTTTAAGTTTCCACTTATTAAGAGGTTGGACGGTTTGGCCACAAAATTTGAAAAACTGTGCGCCAACCATGTGAATCTCACTATCTAAGGAACCTCACCTCGCATAGTTATATTGCACATTTGTACAAACCATGAACCAACTAGGTGGGTACAACTATTTAGGATGCCCCAATTCACACAAATAGGTCACATGGTTTGAAAAACCATGTTCCAAACATGCCAAATAGATATGTATTTATTAAAGTTTTTAAGATTTTCTTGATCCATTTGCATAGTTTGGAAAACCATGCTCATGCCTCTTCCCCTTCACACAGTTGGCCACATGGTTAATAATAACCATGCACTAACTATGTGCCCAGCCTGAAACTTTAAATATTCATACCTCAGGGCCTCTAACCTCCAAAACACTCTAGGAGCCTCCCCAACTCCCTGTAATGATTTATAAATACGTAAGATACACATATCTACAGAAAAAAATAGAATAATTCATACCATAAAAGGTTCAAGGTTTTTTCCTCCCAACCATATAGAACTTCTTCCCTGAGATATTGTCCCAAACATCACTGGGTCTTATTGATGAACAAATCTGTCCATTGGGCCTACATGTCAAAATCCATCTCCCAAGTCTCCTCCTAGATACGTCCTTACTACCACAACACACACACACACACACACACTAGAGGGATGACCTTACCATAAATATCATTCTTGATTTGATCAAACATTTTTAATGGATTCTCCACAAAAGATGTGCCAGCCTCAATCCCAACATCCTCAATGTTGATCACTTGAGACAGATCACGGTAGTATTACCACAACTACGATACATGAAAAATATTGTGCATGGTACTGAAATAATATATGAGATACAACTAGAATACCAATAGAAAACTCCTCTACACTATCTTGAATAAACCCACATACCTAGGAACTAGTTTCCCTTATCTCTATATATAGGGCTATCCCAGCTTGGATACATTCATAAGAACACCCGAACACCAACCTTGAACTACCGTGGTCGATGCCACCAATCCACAAAAGACCACTGCTTTGGGAAATTTCTATATGCTTTCAGATAAATTAAATATGTTAAGAATCCTCATCTATTGTTACACCCTAAGATTTTATGATAAATTTTTCTATAAATTAATTTTACTTCTTTGATATCTTTCTTTACAGGCAATATTGAGTTTAAATGAACAACGATATACTATTAACATATTATTATTTAACATTAAAATTATTGACTTGCCATTGGTTTTGTCTGTATTAATAGAAATAAATAAATTATTAAAAATGTATGATTTACCAATTTATAAAATAAATTCATTATTTATCAAATTATTTTAAATGAAAATAAAAATCCTTTGAATGTAAAAAATATGTTTTTTAGAAAACTATTTTTAAGAACCCTTTTTGTTTTTATCTATATAAATTATATTAATCACTATTAGGGAATGATTTTAATGAAATGTATATATTTTATATTTAATAATTTTTTTAACATTAATATAATGTTTTTTCTATGCATGAGATAAGAATATATCTAGTTTTATATTTAAAAATTCAATTTTCTAAAAAAAAATTATTATCGTGTATTGTGAAATTATTTTAAATTGAATTTAAACAACTAATATATATTGAATATTGAAAAATTAATTCTATATTTGGAATTAGGAGGATAAAATTTGGTAAATAGGTCTCTTATTTTTTGTCATTATGAATAGTAAGGTTGGTAAATATTTGTCACCTCGGTAAGGGTAAAACTGGGTTAAAAATTTTGAGATAGGCCATTAAACTTTTAATAACACTTGAATTTATCCTATTCTGTGAGTGGGGTTTTTCCATGTCTATACATGTTTTTAATTTATGGGATTTTGGTTTTATTTTCCCTTAATAATGGTAATTATATTATTTTTAGTAAAAAAATCCAAATTATCACTCTCTCAACTTTATTATCTCTAAAATAAAACTATAATGTTAAAATGAGGATAAGTTTAGTTCTAAATTTTTTTTTCAAATTTTTTTATCACAGTAATTTATTTTAAATTTTTAGTGATGAAATAATTACCATAAATTCTTACAAAACATTAACACAATTTTTGTGGAAGTAGTAGAAAAATAATATAAATGATTTTAAAATCTATAAAAGTAATATTTTTTGGGTTAGTAATAGTTACCCAAAAATTTATAGAGAAATGTAACATATTGGGAATATTTTAAATGTTTATATTCAGACCCCTTTGTTGTGATGTTGTTTTCAAAGTCAAATTCAGTGAATAGTGACAAAATAACATTAATGATATTTTATAAAAATATATTTTATTAAATTATATAAAAATCATAAAAATCTTGAAAGGGGACAAATATTATGATAAATGTTCTAAAATTTCATTAATTTCTCTTTTATGGTAAAATTATTACCTTAAAAGTAAAATTATTACCCTTTAATGTTGAGAAATTCATTACTATAGTTAAGGTTAAAATAGGTTAATGAATTGGTTAAACCAAAATACAAGGTTTAAAACGAAAGAAAAACATATATAATTTTTTTTTATATTTCAACCAAAGACACTTTTTGTTGAAATTCATGGATATTTTGAAGCATTATACTTGAGAAGGTTATTAATTATATTTAAATACTTTAGAAATTCCAAGTGTGTCATTTTCCATATTATAAAAGGACACACCTTATCTATTTTATTTACAACTCATTGAGAGATATATCTAAATAAAACCAACAAAATTATCTTACAAACCCTATAAACATGAATTAGAGTTATTTTTCTTCTTAAAGTACTATTCCAAGGGTTGTTAATAAGGGATCTAAAGGCGTCCCACTGAGGAAGAGGTAATCATATTACCCAACCTCTTTCCATATATTTCATATTCTACCTCCCCTAAATATATTATATTAATCATGAAATAATAAATTAAGTATCCGAAATTTAAAAAAATATTATTATGATTATGTAACTACCATTATACACCATCTTTTCTATAAAATGGGAAGTGAAGGCATTGCTCGTGTGTATATGTGGACTACCACCTCCACATAGTTATAGAATTAATTTTCAATCACCATATTTCATGGTTAGTTATTATGATATTTTTAATTTTTATATATGATATTTAGGACATAATTAGGTTTCTATAGTTATAATATCATATCTACCTTTTTACATTCCAATTCATTGGAAAACAATAATGTTGCTCATGCGTACGTGCACACTACCACCTCCACGAAGCGATGTGATTCATTTCTAATTAATGATTTACATGGATGGTAATGAGTATAGACTTAATTAATATATATGATATAATTATTATTATTTAAAATTTAATTTTTATTTAACTTTATTTTTTCTCTTCATCGAAAGGTGAAAACAACGTTCATGCTTACTTACGGCCTACCGCCTCCCATAATGGTGTAATTAATTTTTGTATATCTATCATTCATAGAAGAATATATATATATACATATAATATCATATTAATATCATGATTAAAATTATTTATGGTATGGAACCATAATTTAATTACAAGGACCGCAACCACCGAACCAAAATTCTCATGAAAAAGGAAATAGTTAACACCTAAAAATGATGATTTTAATAAAGAATTGTTAATAAATGGGAGTTAAAATTCTATAAGTGGATTATATATATATATATGGAATTATAATTATATTCATGAATATGTTATAGAATTATTTAAAAATTTCAAGTGGTTAATGAGCTTTCGAAGCATGTCGAACTTGAGGTAATAGATTTATGTTTCAATTTAATTTTAATCGAGATTATTTTTGTTTGAATTTCAATTGAAGAAAATTATATGATAATTTCAAATAAATCTATTTAATTTTATTAACCTTTATTTATTTATATATATTACATGTTTTCCTTTCATTTCTCTCTCTTTTAGTACATATAATATCAAAATAATATTATTAAATAAAACCAAATTTATTTCTCTTTTTGGTCAAAAAAATCATCTTTCTTCCATGTCCATGTTTTCTAAAAACAATTAAATAATGTTTTTAAAATTATACTATGATTATTTAAAGTCATTTTGATCCATTTTTCTATTTTTTAAAAGGTTTTAAAAGTGACATTCTTATCATTTTTTAAATGAGTTACCTTTTACTTTTTACCGAAAATGTGAATGGGATATTTGTTTTAACAAACAAGGCATGAACAGAATTTCTCAACGACATGACCACTAAATGATTTTAAAATTACTTTAAAAATTTAAAATTTTATTTTTAAAATACAATAATTTCTTTAATATTTGTGAATTTTTTTGATTTTTAAATATTTAATTTCAATGTGAATAATCTTTTCCCTAAATAAATGTTCCAATGATCATTTAAAGGCATTTTTCATCTATGATAACATATTTTGATGTTACATATGATTTACTGGGGTTATGATCCAATGATACCTTCCAATTTAATTCATTGGAAGTCTTATAATGATGATGATTTAATTATGACTCTGTGAAGCATGTTTCATTACCATAGGTTAATTAAGTTATGATGAAACCATTGTGAAACCTATTTATTTTCTACGAGTTATGCTATAATGAAATGAAGAAATGTTTATGAAACCCATTTATTTTATGTTATGATGGATGTTTTATGATCTTATGAAACACATATATATTATTTTAATCGTGTGATGGGTTGGACCATACTTATATATCCCTCCAATACATTAGGTAAAGATGGATATCTCATGAGATAATAAGGGCTAGAATGGGGAGTGAAACTAGTTTAGTAAGTTTATAATATTAGGAGTGAAACTTGACTTAGGATATGATGAAATGGGGAGTGAACCCAATCCACTATGATAGTCTTGAAGTAAGACTTGGCTAAAGAAATGATTTTCCTTGCTTATGTGTATGACACAAACTTATGTCTTATGCCAATATTATTCTCTCATATCCCATATTATTTGATTTGTTTATAATTCAGGTATTATGACACTAATAAAAAACCCACCTTTAACAACACTGGTATTTATCAGCCTTATAATTTTTTTTTGATAAAAGGGAAATTTATTAGCGTTAAATAAAGTGTTGATAAATTTAACCGTTTATCAGCACTTTATTTTTAGCGCCTATTAAGGGTATCCTTTATCAATGCTTTATATTTACTGCTGATAAAGGGCACCCTTTATCATCACTTTATTTTTAGTGCTGATAAATATTTATTTCATCAGTGCTTCTTTAGCTCTCATAAATGTTCTAAATAAATAAAATGAAATAATTAAATAAATAAAAAACAAAAAACTATTTTTTAAAAAAATTAAAATTTTTATTAATTAAATAATTATTGATAAAATGGAATAAATCGATTATACATTATTAAATTTTAAACATTTTATGAATTAGATAATTCTGATAATTACTTTTATTGAATTGTATATATTAAATATATAGATACATATTAATGTATATATATATGATTTACATATCACAAAAAATTTATGTGATTTATATTAAATAGTCATATCTTTACTGAATAATGGTTTATAAATAAAAAATAATATGAATTAAAAATATTGACTAATTTCATAGTAATCAACATAAAATTGAATGTCATTTTATTTTTCAATTTAATATAGAATTTTTTTTTTGTTATATTGATTTCAAATATATGTAATTAATTAATTTTCACATATAATTCACACACATAAAACTTATCCATTTTTCAATATTTTTAAAGTGTAATTTTTCTTAATTTATTCAATTTTACTCATTTTTAACATAAATGCATGCACTTAAAATTAGATATTCATTAATAATGTTAAAAATATTTTTTAAAAAATATTTATCAATAAATATATTTATAGATGTACATTTACTATATTTACACAATTACATATATATAATTATAAATAATAAATATTTTTTAAAATTATTTATATAGTTATAAATAAATAATTATGTATATTTAAATAATTATTAAATTTATAATAAATTTAGTTATATAATGTATATATTTACTATATTTATATTTATATATATTTATTATATATATATAATTATATAACTATTATTTTTAAAAAATATTTCTATAATTACAAATAGATAATTACAAAATTATAATAAATATATTTAAAAAGGGATATAATTACTATATTTATATTTATATATATTTATTAAGTATATATAAATATTTACATTTTTTATTTATAATTATAATTATAAATCCTTTAACAGTGCTTATTTAATAACCGCAGATAAAAGAATCCTTATGAGAGCTTCTTTCCCGCTGATAAAGATGAGGATTTATCATTTCTAATAAAACAAACATTTAATGGCACTATAATTTTAGTGTTGATAAAGAGTCCTTTTATCAGTGCTTAAGTAATAAGAACTGATAAAAGGGCTCTTTATCAGTGCTGACAAAAATGTCCCGATCTAATTAAAAACCCTTAACCATTTGTGAACCCATCGCGATATCAGAAGCTTTCCAGAGAAGCCACCCACTATCGATGCTACTCCTCAGTGGATCGAAGGTCGAATAACTCCACTCAACTACCTCCAGTTTCTTAAACATCTCATCTGACATTCAGTGTTCGATTGCAATTAGAGTTTCTGAAGAGGGTCTTATGTTTTCTTCAACCTAGCGAGGTAGGTCTTTCAATTTCATTTGTGCATTTTTTGTAATGTTTTTTGTTTTCTTCTTATTTGATTTTGTATGATGCATCTTTTATGATCTGTTTTTTATGATTTGTTTGTGATCTGTTTTTTAGGGAATGATTTTTGGTCCCTTTTTTGTATTGACTAACAATGCATGATTCTTTGTTTATATCTGACACTTTATTCATTGTTGTTTAACTACTATGTTCTATATGTTCTTACTAAATAATTTTTTCTTATATGTATATAAATGTGTATAAATTGGCATGGATATTATTTTTTATTGACTACTAATTTTAGGCACATTTGTGGTTCCATAATGATTATATATATGTTGACACCTTTTATAGCCACCTAAGTGTACATGCAGCTCCAGATTCTATTTTTCAGGAACCAAGTTAGTGGAGTGATGTATGTTCCTCTATTGCTTATATGTATCATATAATCTAGTTCCTGTTATAATTCACTATGGTTATTAGTTTTCTTATGAATCAAATTCAAAGGGGTTATCCCCAGTTAAGCACATGAGGTTTTATCACATCACGCCTTCACTTTTTGAATCATTATGGTGCCTTTCATTAACTTTCTGTTTGATCATCAGTTTTTTTTATCTTTTTGATATTTATTATAGAATATAAGTGTGTTTTTATACTGGTGAAACATGTATGTGTGTCTAAATAGATACTGAATCATTTATTTCAATAGTTTTTTGTCTAACTGGTATGCCTATATCAGGTAATGATAACTTTTGGTCTGCATTTCCATTGACCCCAAGTGTCATGCTAAGCTTATGTTCAACCTCTGGTACTAATTTTTTCTATTTAGGGGGGGGGGACCATCTCCAATTTAGGGTTTTTTCACAATCAATGTTTAAACCATCCTTTAATAAATATTTGATGTGGATTAATTCATTTCATAAATTCAATTACCTATTTTTTTCCACATGCTGAAATTCTTTGAAACAATCAAATGTTGAGTTCCCCTTATCATAATTATCTATAACTTCCACTTTTGATAATTAATATTTTATGTGTATTTATTTATATAATGTTTAAAATTAATCTTTTGTAAAACCAATATGATGAATGTAAACCAAAAATAGATTCACTCTAATCATTTGACAAATGAATATGAAGATGGAGTTAAAGAGTTTATCAAGTTTCAAGAGATCGTGCAGAAGACCCTTCTAAAATCCCATACCTGTGTTTATTTTGTTGTTATTCAAGAAATATTAGTTTGGATGAGTTGAATAAAATTTTATTTGTCATATAATAGATCAAAGCTATAAATGTTGGACTAAACATAGTGAAAAACTGAATGTGGACATCGATTGGGATGATACTACGGTTTATGAATCATCTAATATGAATACCATTGTAAAAGATGATGGATATTTCATGGAAGAAATGAAAATGACAATATAATATGACCTTTGTGATTGTCCAAAGTCATTTTAAGAGTTAAATAGTTATTCCATGAAACCATTGTATACCATTTTTACTAAATACACAACATTTTCAGTTGTATTGAAGTTATATAATTTGAAAGCTGGTAGAAGATGGAGTGACACCAGCTTTACATAACTACATGGTCTTATCAATGATATGATACTAGATGAAAATGAACTCCCATGCCAAAAATATGACACAAAATTAATGTTATGTTTAATGGGAATTATATCTAAAAAATACATGCTTGTCCAAATTATTTCATATTGTTCATAAGGACCATGAATCACTCATAGAATGCCCTTAGTGTGGCACATATCGATACAAAAAAATGAATCAAGTTCTTTAAAATATGTATGTTAATTTCCTTTAGTTACACGGTTTAGAAGACTATATGGATGTCAGTAAACTATTATACACTTAACATGGAAGTCATATACATTAATTAATGATGGTAACCTTTATCATCTCGCAGATTATCCTCAATGGAAGAAAATTGATTAGGAGTTTCCCAAATTTCTAGATGAACGGGTAAACTTTTGTCTTGCATTATCTACAGATGGAATAAGTTATTTTGGTGTACAAAGTATTACTCACAGTACATGGCTCATCATTTTGGTAAATTATAACTTTCCACCATGGTTATTCATGAAGTGCAAATATATTATGTTGTCTCTGCTTATATAGGGACCAAAGAAACCCGTTAATGATATTGATGTCTATTTTTTTCTGTTGATATAAGATCTGAAATTGATGAGGTATATATGTGTTACAATGTATTATTCTCATACAAGTGAAAAATTCACATTGAGTTCCATGTTGTATGAAATGATAAATTACTTTCCTGCTTAGGTAAATTTATCCGGATATAGCATTAATGAAATCTTGGGGTGTCCTATTTGTGAAAAACACATATACATAGTTTAGTTGAAGCATTCCATGAAGACCATATTTTTATGATATAATAAATTTTTACCTTGATGACATAAATACTGATCTTGAATGAAAACATTTGATTGGAATATCGAATAAGGTACAACACCGTGTCTAGAAATAGGTGATCTACTATACAAAAAAGTAAAATATATTTACATTTTTTCGATAAACCATTTTTGAAAAACCGTACAAAATCAGGTTGGAATAAGAGATAATTTTTTTTAAATTACTGTATCTGAATTGTTTTTATGTAAGACATTTTATTGATGTCATGCATGAATAAAAAATATATTTTATAGTGTTATTAGAAGGTTACTAAATTTTCCCAAAAAACGAAAAATGGAATCAAGGCTAGGTTGGACTGGATTAAAATGGTGATAATGGAGGATTTGGAACCAGTGAAGTGTAAAATGTGTCCTTTTCTTCCTCTAAAAGCTTACACTCTATCCAGAAAAAATTGAATTTTTTTATTTTCATTACTAGTGTAAAAGTTCCATAGGGGTATTCATCAAATATCAATAATGTTATGTAAGATTTAATGCACGTTTCTTTCCATTACATTATAACTCAAAATTTACAACATAAATTAACCAAACTCTACTTCTTTTTCAAAGATATATTCAACAAGGTTGTAGAACCGCTGATGTTTTCCATATTGAATAAGGATATTGAAGTCATATTATGTGAATTAGAGTTTTTATTTCCACCATAACATGATGGTTTACTTGGTTAGAGAGGTTTAACTATGTGGTCCTATCTATTATATCTAGATATACCCCATTGAATGGTATATGATGATTTTGAAAAGGGTATGTCAAGAATCAAAGCTGTACAAAAGGTTTTATTATAGAAAGATATATTGTTGAAAAATCTATTAAATTCTATACCGAATACCTATCAGATGTTGAAAGAATCAGTCTCCCAAAGTCTCGTCACAGTAAACACTTTGTGGATGAAGGGATTTTATAAAGATATGTTATTTCTATTACCTTGATAGAGTGGGATTAAGGATATATTTACATATTACAAAATAGTGAAGATGTTGATCCATAAATTGAATCCCACAAAGAAATTCTTAGATATTTGAATCCATTTAGGCCCAAAGGATAGATATCAAATAAACTTAATCAATAGTTTTTAGGATGGTTCAAAGATCAATTTTATAAAGAGTTATCTGAAAATCGAAATACAATTTCCATGAAAATTCAATGGCTATCCAGGGGACCGATTATAAATGTTATATCTTACACTGGTTTTGTAATCTATGGTTATAAGTTTTATAATAATGAACATGATTACTTTATGATGATAAGAAATAGTGGTGTTACAATTGTGGCTGAATCAATTCACATATATGGTTCCAAGGATAGAAATCCAATTTATGAAAATATTTCACATTTTGGCATTATTGAACAAATATACAATTTGTATTATACATCATTTCGTGTTTTCATTTTTCGTTTCAAATGGGTGGACAATATCAATCGTGTGAAAGTTGAAGAAATGGGATTTTTGAAGGTGAATTTTAGTGTGGAAGTGGAAAAGGACAAACTGTTCATAACATAATGACAATCAGTGAAAGTATTTTATGTCTCTGGTGAAACAAACAAGAATTGGTCTATTGTCTTCCAAAGACTAAAGAAATGTTGAGT
Source organism: Viscum album (assembly GCA_963277665.1). NCBI lineage: Eukaryota > Viridiplantae > Streptophyta > Magnoliopsida > Santalales > Viscaceae > Viscum > Viscum album. The sequence goes on from OY728155.1 coordinate 1,811,167,991, forward strand.
CATATGGAAATTCAATTGAGGATTACCCTTTCATTGGGAAATCATAATCATTTCATGCTAGTCCCAATATAGACAATGTCTTGTATATTAGAGGGGACTACAAAGAAGAGATTTGGATTCTTCATATATGAACCAAATCCTTGAAACCATTAAAAAATGAAAGAGTTTTCAATGATAATGTAAAATTGTTTTTTAAGATATTATGTTTTTCCTCATAATATTATATATTCCCTACTAAATTAACATAATCTAAATTAAATGTTTGACTACTCATCTAGACCATGTCTTTTACACATGATGTAAGAACAAACTAAAATAATGTAAACCCATTGTAATGATTTAAAGGTAACATTACGATATAAATTCTCTATTTTACCGATAAATTATATAATGAAATGTTGATTTTGTAACACCCTGAGCTTTAACGATACGCCTCTCTTTCAATAATGCAATAGCTTGCATTTTACGCAAGTTCGAGTTCTAACACACCGCGACTAATCAAAATAGCCATTATGAATAGTAATACCCACTTTTGGAAATTATATATATTTTATATTTCAAAATGGACTTCATTTTTGGATTCGGAATGTCGAAATTAGCCTATGTTGAATTTTTTTTAATTTTCTGAGAACTTCCAAATTTTTATGAATAGTGAAAAATACTTAAAACAACTTTTTTAATCAAAATAATTTATAGTGATATGTTATACTATTGAGTGGTTTTAAAGTATAATTAGAATATATTTTTACAATTTTGTCCAATGGTGTTCATTGGAATTAATTTCACTTTGAAATTGGACATTAACAATTGTCAATCTATTGATATATATTGTTTCTAAAAAACACGCTATTTGTTGTGACAGTGGGAATTAATTATAAAATTAATTAATGAAACTTATATGTTTGTAATTTTATAAAATAGAAATCATTTTTGAATTCGGAATATCAATTATATCTTAGGGTGAAATTTTGGCATTGTTCTGAAAAACTTCAATTTTTGATGAATAGTGAAACCACTAAGTGGTAGTTAAATAACTGATTTTTCATTTAAATGAAATATTACCACTTCTGTGTTCTTATTTTCAAAAATCCGACATACATGGTTGTAATTAGAAAGTAAAATGTGGTTCAATGGGATGAAAATAATTTTTTTGTGAATAGTAACTTTTAAGTTTAATTAATCACGATTAAAGGTAATTAGTGAAATTTAAGGTAAAAATGGTATTATAAAAATATGAAATGACCTTTAACCTTGTCCTACCCCTATTGGATGTGTCATGGACGACCAAAAAAATCCATGGGTCAACTTGGGGACCCCATGGAGCCACTTTGGTAGGAAAATGACATAAATAACTTTTTATTTAATGTTAAAATAAAAATGTCACAAACAAGAGTTGTTTTACTAAAACAATTTTTAAATGGGGTTATACAAGTCATATTTTGGACTATAAATATTCATTAGAAATATAAAACGATTTCCTACATTATGATATTTGTTTTATAATTTTTAGGCATTAAATATATTAAATTATTGATGACACCATGATGATACAACGATTACCTCATTAATTAACGATTTAAATAAAATGAAAGGATAATGTAAAATATAAGGATTACACTTGTCAAAAACCAATTGGGTGAGGAGATTTAGAACCCTTATCACTTTATCCTCGAATTATATAAATGTGGGACCTTTATAATCCTAAAATCATTGTATAATAAAGTAACATTTCATTACATTCCAAGAGTGCCCCTCCTGTCCACTTATAAAAGGCCCCCACCTCTAACACCTTATTCACACTTTCTAGCCATTAGGCTCGGCCAAACTCTGCCCAAATACTCTCCCAACTTCCCTAAATTACTCCTAGAAGCCTCACTTTGGGCATAATTCTTCCCAAGGAAGTCTTTGCCTCAAATCAAAAGAGTTACCCGATTTTAAGGTAATGTCTTCTCTTGTGTTCTTTTATTTTATTTTTCTTCTCCAACCCCCTAAAATCTTTTTATTATTTTATTTTGTAACAACACAAGTATCCTCAATATACTAGTATGTTGTTATAATAATTATTCTAGCTACACTTACACACACCTACGTCTAATGGTTAAAGAACATAATGTTTCTGTGGATGGCGAATTTCTGCCTCACGAAACGATGATTGTTCAACACTCATATAACACCTTCATAGGTGGCAATTAAGATGTCACTATATTTATAAATGATATATAATATGTTTATGTTTTACTAAAGGTTATTTATTTTTCATTTATGGCATACCTTTATTGTTTCCATTATGGGTAAACGCGATATTTTCATTTTAGGAAGTGCAGACTACCGCCCCCTCAAAGTGATTTGAATCGTTAATACCATATGTGGGATGTATAAAGGATGGAGTAAATGATATTATATATGATATTATTCTGGAATTATAATATACCTTTATATCATTATGATTTAATTAAATACGAAATATAAATGAAAGTAGCGTTCATGCATACGTACGGCTTACCGTCTCCATGAACGGTGCATTTCATTTCTTACCTCTAAACGTTATGGAATATTATAAATGCATGTATATACTGGATATATATGAGATATATGATATCTATATCATGAATATAATTCTTTATATAATGGATATATCACCACATGAACAACTTGTAATTATAAGAATTTTATTTTTGACTCAAGTACCTAAGATCGACAAAATGACCGTTATAAACTTAAATAATTACATAATGTTCATAACATGGTAATAAGGGATATAAAAGGAATAATGAACATGAAAAACGTTCTTAAGTAAATAAAAATTTACTCTAGTTTATTATTCAGGAGGTTAAAGAACGGTCGAGTCAGGACATGACGCTAGGTAAGGGAATTTCTTAACCCAATTTCCATTCTTTGGGTTAATCTCCTACTTTCAAATTATGTCATGATATTATTATGTAATATCTTGTATTTGTACTTTATTTATGTGTACTTATAGTGAATACACAAAATATATCTACTTTATTTAAAGAAAATGATCTTTGTAAGGGTCTCGTCTCAATCTCCTTTCATTGAGGCATATTTTGTTTTATACACAACTTTCTTTTATACGGTGTATAAAACCCATTGACTATTAAGTTTATTCAAAATGAATATTTTTATACAAAGTGTTTTACTAAACGAAAAAAAGTAATGTTTTCTTTTTGTACGTATGCGGTGACAACGACTTCTTCGCCACCATGACCATTATTTGTGTTTCGGTTTCCTCTGCAGGCCATAACTTTTTTAAAATGATTAAAAAATAGATAGATATTTCTCGAAAAGGTATGAAAATCCAGTGAAAATGTATACGTATTTAACGCAAGCTTAAAAATGTTTTTAGAAAACATGACTCTCGAGTGTGGTAGATAGGAAGGGATTGGGCGTAGACCCATCATGGCCTGTAATTAGTCAATCAATCTCAGAATTAGTCATTTTGTTTTCAAAAGATTGAATAATGTTTTCAGAAAAACACTGGTGTATATTTGAGCAATTTTAAACGTAATTATATTCTAAAATAATTGCATCAGTAGGTCTCATGAGACAAACTAGTGTCTTGGAATGAGGCTTTGACAAAATCTTATTTGTGGTCTTGGCACGAGGCCTTGACTACGTGGTTATGATAGTCTGGCATTATGCATTCCATCATTATGAAAGTGGTTATTGATATTTCATGTGATTATTCGACCAGTAGAATATCCATGTAAAGAAGTATATGGAATTATCTCATTTTACTTTTTCCATATTATGTTGAAGTTCAAGTTTAAAAGGCTTTTGTTTTAGTTATGCATTGACTTAAATGTTAATGTTTGTTTATGAAAGCTTCCGCAATATTGTTATCCATACTGAGCATCTGAGCTCACCCCTTTCAATGTTTTAATATTTTCTAGGATCTGAAGAAGTATTTTATGAATGACCTACAGGGATAGTCAGAAAGGGATATGAGTGTGGACTATGAAGACCATGTTATTGTAGTTTTTGTTACTTTATGATGTAATGAAAGACTTATGAATGTATCTAGTGTTTCCAAGGCTACTAAACTAATCGGTCTTTCGAGACTTGATCTTTTGTGATCATGCCAATGTTACGAAGTAATGCACCGACTTTGGGTAGCTGGGGTCGGGGCATTACAGTTGGTATCAAAGGTAGTTTAGTCCTAACCTTGGAAGCTAGATTTAGATAAACTCCGATTAGATCACATAGCCCAAAGATAGACTTTGAGGATTAGTATAGAAGAACATCCTATAATTTTGGTATTATAGAGATGTTGTGAGTTTTTTGAGAAATACATCCCTGTCTGGATATGAGTAGGTAGAGGCGGCTCTGGCACAGATGTACCTAGGGGTAAAACCCGAAAAACCGCTTTGAGCTAGACTCGAATGGGAACTGGTGCACGAAAACGGGCCTTGCTGCACTCTTGGTTACAACACTCCCGGTGGATATGCTTAGGATAATTCACATTTTCATTACAAAACACTATGAAGGGTTATGAGTATATACTTCCTAAAAGAAAACATTTTTATGATTATGGATTATATCCATAAATAGTTCAATTTATGTTAAGTGTTTGCAAGTTTTTTATTATGTATTTAGATTCATAAACTAACCTAGTTTATGGAATTTTATAGAAATGGTGCCCAGTAGAAGGAATGTGAACTCCATCAATATGTATGATCCAAAGAGTAAGAAGGATTATATATTTCATGGTATTAAGCCAAATTTTAGAAGGGAAATAGTCTCCCATGTGTTATTAACATATGAAGAAATAGTATCATGTGTTAATAAGATAAGTAGAGAATTCTCTGAGTCTTATGGATTTGAAGGGATGAAAGAGAACAAAATGATGGAAGAGAGAATGATGGATAAAGGGAAGAGGGAAAAGAAGAATTTTCCAATATGTGATAATTGTGGGAAGAAACACCTTGGAATTTTCCTGAAGGGAATGGGAGTTTGTTATAAGTGTTGAGAAAAAGGACACCAAGTGCGTGACTGCAAGGGTAAGAAAAAGGTATCAAATGTACAATGTTTCATCTGCAAGGAGTGGGGACACTATGCAAACCAATGTTCAAATCATCAGAGTATGCCCCAAATGATGTTATTGGATAATAATAAAGTTATGATACTACCACAGATGAGGAGGAATTATTAGAGTTCTTATGTTTTTATTAAATAATTTTGTCATTTGAGTGTTGTATCAATGATGCACTGGTTATAATAATTATGGAGTATATAAGGATTGTACTGTAGTACTATTTCATCAAGGACTTGAGATTGTGTGGAACCAATAAAATTGACTCCACATCAGGTTAAATTTTTGGAAAATATATGGTTGAGAGAAAGATAAACCATAATATGGTTCTGATACTGAGATAGTGATTTTGGAATAATACATGATTGATTTGGATAAATTATGTTGGATATTCTTACCATCCTTGAAACTGATTAATGATTTGTATACATTTTTGTATAGAAGGAGTATATCTAGTTTTCTATAAGGAATAAGGGATCATGAATGTAATCAATAAGGATTTATGGTAATTCAGTATGTTGCAGTGTTTTAAAAGAATACATGATGAAGGTGTTCACATGTTGTTACGCAGAAAAAAAAGGAGATTCATTATGTTTACCTTCCTCATAAAATTTGGAATGTGAGTTGGACAGAAGTGTTTTGGGTAACTATAATGGTTGGAATGGATTATATTTTACATTGGATAATATTGTTAAGGTTATTTTTGGATATTTATAAAAAGGACAACACACAGACCAAGTGACAACACATCGCGTCGGACAAAGCTGTGGGAATCGAACCCACAACCATAGTGCGATTGGGATTAATCGCCTACCACTGGACTACGTGAAGTCCCTGGTTATTAAAAAATAGTTATTATAATCTAAATGGTATGTGTTAATATTTTGAACCTTGTACGATTAGGATAAATATAATATTTTTGATTTCTAGTATCTTTTTTAGTGAAAGATGAGGTTGTGGTAGAAATTAGTTGAAGGTTGAAACTCTACTTGTCAAGCATAAATATATATATACCTATCTCTTATTCTATGAATAAATTAATTCTTAAACTTTATTAAATGGATATTAAAACAAAAAAATGTGTTGTCCTTATACCTTATGTCTTGTTGAACTGATAATATTTTAAAACAACATAGATTGAAGGCTTTGAGGCCCTCAATTTTACACATGTTTGTGATTGATGACCTCAATCACTCCCTATAAATATTTACGTTTTTCCTCCAATTATATGTCTCTAATTTCCACCAATGTTCTCCTTATTGAGATCATAATTTGGTGGTGACTTTTTGATTTCCTATTCCCTCTTATTAAGGACCAATTTTATTAACCTTATTTCCGATGTGGGTTTTCCACAAAGATATTTTATATTTTCAACCTTTTATTTTCAAAGAAAATTTTCAAATTGCGAGGACGCAATTTATTGAAGGAGGGGAGAATGTAACACCCTGAGCTTTAATGATACGCCTCTCTTTCTATAATGCAATAGCTTGCATTTTACGCAAGTTCGAGTTCTAACACACCGCGACTAATTAAAATAGCCATTATGAATAGTAATACCCACTTTTTGAAATTATATATATTTTATATTTCAAAATGGACTTCATTTTTGGATTCGGAATGTTGAAATTAGCCTATGTTGAATTTTTTGTAATTTTCTGAGAACTTCCAAATTTTTATGAATAATGAAAAATACTTAAAACAACTTTTTTAATAAAAAAAATTTATAGCGATAAGTTATACTATTGAGTGGTTTTAAAGTATAATTAGAATATATTTTTACCATTTTATCCAATGGTGTTCATTATAATTAATTTCACTTTGAAATTCGACATAAACAATTGTCAATCTTTTGATATATATTGTTTCTAAAAAACACTCTATTTGTTGTGACAGCGGGAATTAATTATAAAATTAATTAATGCAACTTAGATTTATGGAATTTTATAAGATAGACATCATTTTTTAATTTGGAATATCAATTATAGCTTAGGGTGAAATTTTGGCATTGTTCTGAAAAACATCAATTTTTGATGAATAGTGAAACCACTAAGTGGTAGTTAAATAACAGATTTTTCATTTAAATGAAATATTACCACTTCTGTGTTCTGATTTTCAAAAATCCGACATACATCGTTGTAATTAGTAAGTAAAATGTGGTTCAATGGGATGAAAATAATTTTTTGGTGAATTGTAACTTTTAAGTTTAATTAATCGTGATTAAAGTTAATTAGTGAAAGTTGAGGTAAAAATGGTATTATAAAAATATGAAATGACCTTTACACTTGTCCTACCACTATTGGATGTGTCATGGCCGACCAAGACAATCCATGGGTCAACTTGGGGACCCCATGGAGCCACTTTGGTAGGAAAATGACATAAATAACTTTTTATTTAATGTTAAAATAAAAATGTCACATACAAGAGTTGTTTTACTAAAACAATTTTTAAATGGGGTTATACAAGTCATATTATGGACTATAAATATTAATTAGAAATATAAAAAGATTTCCTACATTATGATAGTTTTTTTATAATTTTTAGACATTAAATATATTAAATTATTTATGACACAATGATGATGCAGCGATTACCTCATTAATTAACGATTTAAATAAAATGAAAGGATAATGTAAAATATAAGGCTTAAACTTTTCAAAAACCAATTGGGTGAAGATATTTAGAACCCTTATCACCTTATCCTCTAATTATATAAATGTGGGACCTTTATAATTCGAAAAGCATTTTATAATAAAGTAACATTTCATTACATTCCACGAGTGCCCCTCCTCTCCACTTATAAAAGGCCCCCACCTCTAACACATTATTCACACCTTCAAGCCATTTGGCTCGGCCAAACTCTGCCCAAATACTCTCCCAAATTCACTCCCTTACTCCTAGAAGCCTCACTTTGGGCAGAATACTTCCCATGGAAGTCTTTGGCTCAAATCAAAAGAGTTACCCGATTTTAAGGTAATGTCTTATCTTGTGTTCTTTTATTTTATTTTTCTTCTCCAACCCCCTAAACTCTTTTTATTCTTTTCTTTTGTAACAAAAAAAATATCCTCAATATACTAGGATGTTTTTATAAGAAGTATTCGAGCTACACTTACACACACCTACATCTAATGGTTAAAGAACATACTATTTCTGTGGATGGTGAATTTCTGCCTCACGAAACGATGATTGTTCAACACTCATATAACACCTTAAAAGGTGTCCATTAAGATGCCACTATATTTATAAATGATATATAATATGTTTATGTTTTATTAAAGGTTCTTTATTTTTCATTTATGGCATACCTTTATTGTTTCTATTATGGGTAAATGCGATATTTTCATTTTAGGAAGCGCGGACTACTGCCCCCTCAAAGTGATTTGAATCGTTAATACCATATGTGGGATGTATAAAGGATGGAGTAAATGATATTATATATGATATTATACTAGAATTATAATATACCTTTATATCATTATGATTTCATTAAATACAAAATAGAAATGAAAGTAGCGTTCATGCGTACGTACGGCTTACCGTCTCCATGAACGGTGCATTTCATGTCATACCTCTAAACGTTATAGAATATTATAAATGCATGTATATAATGGATATATATGAGATATATGATATCTATATCATGAATATAATTCTGGATATAATTGATATATCACCACAAGAACAACTTGTAATTATAAGAATTTTATTTTTGACTCAAGTACCTAAGATCGACAAAATGACCATTATAAACTTAAATAATTACATAATGTTCATAACATGGTAATAAGGGATATAAATGGAATAATGAACATGAAAAAGGTTCTTTAGTAAATAGAAATTAACTCTAGTTTATTATTCAGGAGGTTAAAGAACAGTCGAGTCAGGAGAGGACGCAAGGTAAGGGAATTTCTTAACACAATTTCCATTCTTTGGGTTAATCTCCTACTTTCAAATTATGTCATGATATTATTATGTACTATCTTGTATTTGTACTTTATTTATGTGTAATTATAGTGAATACACAAAATAGATCTACTTTATTTAAAGAACATGATCTTTGTAAGGGTCTCGTCTCAATCTCCTTTCATTGAGGCATATTTTGTTTTATACACAACTTTATTTTATATGGTGTATAAACCCAATTGACTATTACGTTTGTTCAAAAAGAATATTTTTATACAAAGTGTTTTACTAAATGAAAAAAAGGAATGTTTTCTTGTCGTATGTATGTGGTGACAACGACTTTTTCGCCACCATGACCATTATTTGTGTTTCTGTTTCCTCTACGGGCCATAACTTTTTTAAAATGATTAAAAAAATAGATAGATATTTCTCGCAAAGGTATGAAAATCCAGTGAAAATGTATATGTATTTAACGAAAGCTTAAAAATGTTTTCAAAAAACATGACTCTCGAGTTTGGTAGATAGGAAGGGATTGGGCGTGGACCCATCATGGCCTGTAATTAGTCGAGCAGTCTCAGAATTAGTCATTTTGTTTTCAGAAGCTTGCATAATGTTTTCAGAAAAACACTCGAGTATATTTGAGCAATTCTAAACGTAATTATATTCTAAAAGAATTGCATCGGTAGGTCTCATGAGACAAACTAGTGTCTTGGCACGAGTCCTTGACAAAATATTATTTGTGGTCTTGGCACGAGGCCTTGACTACGTGGTTATGATAGTCTGGCATTATGCATTCCATCATTATGAAAGTGGTTATTTATATTGCATGTGATTATTCGACTAGTAGAATATCCATGTGAAGAAGTATATGGCATTATCTCGTTTTACTTTTTCCATATTATGTTGAAGTTCAAGTTTAAAAGGCTTTTGTTTTAGTTATGCATTTCCTTAAATGTTAATGTTTGTTTATGAAAACTTCCACAATATTGTTATCCTTACTGAGCATCTGAGCTCACCCCTTTTAATGTTTTAATATTTTCCAGGATGTGAAGAAGTATTTTATGAATGACCTACAGGGATAGTCAGAAAGGGATATGAGTGTGGACTATGAAGACCATGTTATTGTAGTTTTTTTTACTTTATGATGTAATGAAAGTCTTATGAATGTATCTAGTGTTTCTAAGGCTACTAAACTAATCTGTCTTTCGAGACTTGATCTTTTGTGATCATGCCAATGTTACGAAGTAATGCACCGACTCTGGGTAGCTGGGGTCGGGGCGTTACAGATTTAATTTTCACATTCCTTGTAGTGTTCATTTATTTTAGTAGATTTCATCCCATGCGTCATTCCGTTGTAGGAAGAGAAGTGACACTATCTCTACTCAATCACAATGGTAATCTTGATATTTTCACAATAAAATCATTGTCCATAGAATTAATGTATTTCTTCATATTAATCTTTAATGTATTTTTTTTAGTATTACTCACATAATAATTTTCTTCTTATAATGTTGGATTATTTTTTTCAATTTCGCATGCTCTGTCCAACTTTCTTACTTCTTATCCATTAAAATCTTTTCACCCCTATAGTGGTGCATTTATGAGTTTCTTCAAAGATACCTCCACTACCTCAACAGGAAGAGGAACGAGGGTGCCCCTACTCAATCACAGAGGTAATATTGAGGTTTGGAAAATAAGATCATTGCCTATAGAATTAATATATTGTTTAATATTTATGTATAATATATTTATTTTTAGTATCAATCCCATAATAATTATGTTCTTATATAGGTGGATTCTTTTGTTTCAGTTAGGGTGCTCTTTCCAACTTTTAAGCTTCTTCTCCCTTAAAAACCTTTCACCCCTATAATGGTGAATTTATCACCTTATTTCAAGTAACATCCATTTCTCTCTCATGAAAAGAAAGGACGTTGTCTCTACTCAATAACAGAGGTAATCTTGATATTTCCATAGTAAAATCATTTTCTATATAATTAATGCATTGTTTCATATGTCTGTTTAATTTATTTCATTTTAGTATTGCTCCTATAATAATATTTTTCTTATACATGTGGTTTTTTTGAGTTGATGTGGTTTGTTCAAGGTTTCTCATTCAGTGTTGGCAGTTCAATAATGAAAGTCAATAGAAATCATGGTAACATTGAAAATTAGGATTATTTTGAGACTTTCGGATGTGTAGGAATCAAGATCACCTCAATCTAACACACGATATGACCAGTATGAATTTAAGTAATTTATTATATTTAAAATTGACAATCATTTTAGTAAAAAATACAATTGACTCAATATGTCTATTATCAGTTCAAAATCGACATTTGAATTTAAGAATTTTCACCCACTAAAAACCGAACAAATAGGCACGGATTTTCTTGATAATTTTGGACATAAATTTATTAATCATTTGTGACATGTTGGAATTAGTCTAATGTAAAAAACGATACATGATGTGATCTATATGAGTCAAAGTGAATGTTTCAAGTTAAAAATGATATTTTAATAAAAAATAAAAGTGACATACTCAAAACTGAGTAAACACATTCAGATTATTTTGATACATTAGGAAAACAATCCATAAGTGATTTGGAATATGAAGGAATCAACCAAACCTCAATCTGATGAACAATGTGACTGGTATGACTCTAAGGGAGACTTCATTTAAAATTGACACCAATTTTAGTAAAAAACAAACTGACCTACTAAAAACTAAAAAAAACATTCATATTTATTTCAAACTTTAGTAAAACGATCCATAATTGATTTGAGATGTGCATGAATCAGCCGCACCTCAACCCGATGCACAATGTGGTCGATATGACTTCAAGTGCTTGTTTTTAATTAAAATTGAAATCAATTTTAGCAAAAAGGACAACTAACCTACTCAAAACTAATAAAACACATTCAAATTGTTAAAATACATAGAAAATGATCCATAATCCCTTTTTGATGTGTATTAATTATCCACACCTCAATCTGATACACAATGTGACCGGTATGAGTCAAAGTTCATGTTTTAATTTTAAAATGACATTTTATTAAAAAAGAAAAGAAACATACATAAAATTTAGAACACAAATTCATATTGTTTTTATACTTTAGTAAAATGATCTAAAAGTTATTTCAGACTTTCATGAATCAGCCGCATCTCAATCTGATGCACGGTGTGACCTATTTGACTTCAAGTGCTAGTTTTTATTAAAAATTGACATCTATTTTATTTAAAAGGATATCTATCCTACTAAAAACTGATAAAACAGATTCGAATTGTTTAAATACTTTAGGAAAATGATATATATGTAATTTTTTATTTGTAGGAATCATATTAACCTCAATCTGATACACAATGTGATCGGTTTGAGTCAAAGTGCATGTTTCAATTTTAAAATAACATTTTAGTAAAAATGAAAAGTGACATGATTAAAACAAATAAAATACATTCATATTGTATTGATACTTTATGAAAATGATACATAAGGCACTTTTGACATATAAGAATCAGCCTCACCTCAATCTTATATACAATGTCCCCAGTATGATTCAAAGTGTCCGTTATCATTTTAAAATCGACATTTTAGTTCAAGAAGTGTCACGCACTGAAAACCGATCAAATGCACTCTTATTTTCTTGATAATTTAGGAAAATTATTTATAAGTATTTTTTGATGTGTAGGAATCCGTTTCACATCAAACCAATTCATGATGTGATCAAAATGAGTCAAAAGTGCATATTTCTAGTTTAAAATGACATTTTAGTAAAAAAGACAATTGATGTACTCATAACCAGGAAAGCACATTCAGATTGTCTTGATACTTTATAAAAACAATAAAAAAGTCATTTGAGACATGTTGGAATCTTCCTCACCTTAATACGATGCACGGTGTGACTGGTATGACTTCTAGTGCATCATTATATATAAAATTAACACCAATTTTAGTAAAATTAACACTTTATGTTAATTTATTTCTTTATATTATTACTAATATGAGATTTTTTTTCCTATATAGGTGCATTATTTTTATCGATTAAGGGTGGTTTTTTCCAAAATAGCATGTGTTCGGCCAGGATTAAAAGATAAAGGAATATTGATGTTTTTGAATATATATAATAATTTGTATTTGTGTAATTGTATAATATAATGTTTGAAATGTCTATAATATAGTGGTTTTTTATTGTGTTTGTATTGTAAATTTAATTTAATTTAAAATATGTATTGGGACTTCTTTTTGTTGATATCTGGTGTATTTTTGGTGTTTCTCTGTACTGTTATATCACACAGAAGTATGAACCTTTATCAGAACATTAAAAATAACTGATAAAGCCCACATTTATCTGTACTTTTAAAGCACTTATAAAGGTATAATTTATCCATGATCATAAAATCAATAATAAAGGGCCTTTATCAGAGAATTTATAAGCACTGATAAAATAGGCATTTATCGATGATTTTATAAAAGTTGATAAATTGTTCCTTTAGTGGTGCTAAATTACATGATTGATAAAGATCCCATTAATCGGAACTTTTTTTAGCACCGATATAGGACCCCTTTATCAGCATCATTTCAAAACTGATAAAAGACCAAGGCTTTTAACATCACTCATATAGTCAGCACTTTTCTAGCGCTGATGAAGGCCATTTCTAGCGCTATTAAAGGGCGGTTTTTTTGTAGTGTGAACTTCCAAGGTTAATTCCATGGATCAATATTTTTATCTTTGATATGAAGGGTATGTTTTTTTAATATTAAGATTATTTTCTCTACCCTTATGCTAATTTTGGATTTATGTGATCATTGTTATCTCCCTTATTTATCCTTAATGAGAATTTGAAATCACCCTTTCTTATGTTTCTTTTCCCAATGTTAAGAAGAAATATTTTAAGTATGATATGTCTAAAAAGGGTTATAGTTATGAATAACTTAGTGGGAGATAATATAGATCTCTTATGAACTAACTTTTTATGCATCTAAGTTTCCAAAGACACTAAACATATATTATTCTGGCATTGATTTTATTGTTATGTAATTAATATTCATCTATTATGATATAATATCTATGTATAAAAAATATGGGGCTCTATAGTTGGTATATGAGAAAGGTTTAGTTAACTTTATAATCTAGGATGAGAAAACTTTAGTGAAAACTCTATGGATAAGTTTAATTATAGTATAACATTGTAAATTTTTATTAATGAAAACGGATGACCTAGGTTAAACCTAAGGTCTCATTGATTGAAAATAAGGTGTCATAATTTAGGAATCCTTTGAATTTTTTTCATGATTGATCACACTGATTAATAATGTAAGATGTTCATTCGAACCATTTTGGTTTTAGTATGGAATTGAAGATGAAATGATAATGTTGAGGTGGTAATAGGTATGCTCAAATATTGAAATTACATATTTAAGATTAGTTATATGAGTTTCTTTATATAAAGAAAAGTATGAGGAAATATTAATTCATTTCTTCAACGATTAGATATTTAATTAGAAGTGAAAACACATAATGTTAAGGTAATCACATATCATGTATATAATTCTTCTTTGAATGATGGTTGTGGGAATATGCATCCTAAAAATATCATTACTCTCCCTCTAGTTGAATTTAATCTCATCTTAGGCATAGATTGTAATTATTTACATAAAACCACATTAATTTATAAGGATTAAAAGTCAGATTTTATAATCCAAACTAACATATGATATCTTATCAATCGAAAAATTAATAATAAATTTATATAGAAATTGTATCTACTGTATGGGTCTTGATTACTATTCAAAAGGGTTATTTATCTCAAATGGTTGGGGAGAAACTCAACATCAAAGATATAACTATTATATGATAGTTTTTTATCTTGTTTCAGAAGTATTTCATAGTCTTCCACTGAATATTAAAGTTTTTTTTCAATATAACTCATACCTAGCACTACATCTATTTCAAAGACACCGTATTTAATATTCCTAATTAAGTTACAATAATTGAAGAAGCAACTCTAAGAGAATCTTGATAAGGGAATCATTTGAAAAAGTGTTTCACTATGGGGTGAAACTTTTCTTTTTGTAAAGAATAAAGATGGATCAATGTGACTCTACATTTATTATTAGGAACTTAAAAAGATGAAAATAAATAATCATCATCATTTTCATCGTATTATTGATTTTTTCATTAAATTATGAAAAGATAAATATTTTTTCAAGATTTATATTTGATCTAGACAATATCAGTTGGGGATAAAAAGTAAAGACATACCCAAGATAGCCTTCCATACACGGTATGGGAAATATGAATTTATAGTGATTCCATTTGGTCTTACTAATTCCCCAACTATCTTCATGTATTTAATGAATAAAGTCTTTATAGATTACCTTGTTCATTTTTTGGTAGTATTTATAGATGATATTAATATATAATATAATATTAAGGAAGATCATGTGGTTTACTTGAGTATTGTACTAATGACCCTAAGGAAGGATATGTTGTATTCAAAAAATTTCAAGTGAAGATTTTGGCTGTAAAAAGATTCATTTTTGGGTCATATAATCCATGTGATGGTATATCGATGGATCCATTAAAAAAATAAGTTAATGAACATTGGACTATCCTACCACTTGGACTGAGATCTATATATTTTTTAGATATATATTATCAATTATTTGTGGATAATTTATTATCACTATAATCCACTCACCATGTTAACTTATAAGGGAGAAAAGTTCATCTGGATAGATGAATGTCAAGAAAAGTTTAAAAAAATTAAGAAAAGGTTAGTTAGATCACCTATTCTTACAGTAACCTATAGTGGATAATGGATTGTGATCTATATTGATGCATTGAATAAGGGACTAATATGCATACTCATGTGTAATTATATGGTTATATCTTATGGCTCAGGAAAATTGAAGGTTCATGCGAAAAATTACCCAACTCGTGATTTGATGTTGGCTAAGGTAATTATTTCATTGAAGATATATAGACAATATAATTGTGGAGAGTGGTGTGATATATATACTAATAAAAAAAATTTAAAGTATATATTCACTCAGAAATAGATAAATATGTTCCATAGAAGTTGGTTGGAGATGATTTAATATTACGACTACTAAATACATTACCACCCTAATAAATTGAAAATGGTAGACAATGCTTTGAGTGGAAAGGATACTAATGTATTATCTATAATGAGGATAAAAAAGGATCCAATATTTCTAGATTTTAAAAGGATATAAATATAATTTTTAAAATAAGGGGGGAAATATTATCTTTCCCAAAAGAGGGTTCAACCATATATCCATATGAATATTAGAGAGGTATAAAAGGAAAATGTAGAGTTTTAAAAGAAGGTAAGATATATTCCTGATTTAATCTTTGATTATGATAGAATGATAATGTTTATGAACTATGTATGTGACCCATCCATACCAAATTTTAAGAAGGTCTTTTTGGATGAAGCTCATAGTTCATCATTAACTATTAATCTTGGAGGTAATAAGATTTATAGAGATCTAAAAGAGTATTTACAATGGGAAAACATGAAGATGGATATTTTAGAAAATGTATGTCAGTGCTTGGTATGGAAACAAGTTAATTTTGAGATACAAAAGTCTAAATGGATTTTACAACAATTACCCATATAATAATAGAAATGGGAAAACATAACTGTAGATTTTATCATTAGAATCCCTAAAAAATTAAATTCCATAATTATATTTGGGTTATAGTTGGTCACCTTAAAAAATCACCACACTCCATTTCTATTAGAGAAAATTTCTCTCATGATCATATTTTTAGAATATACTTTAATAAAGTCATAATGTTTCATGGAGTACCACATTCTATTGTATATGATGGACACTTATTAATCCCTATATGGAAAGAAGTGTAAAACTCTAATGTGTTGGGATAAACTCAGAAAAAGAAATATATTGGGACTAGATATAACTAAGGAAATGGTATAGAAAGTCTGATCCATTCAAAAACACATCAAAGTAGCTCAAAGTTGAAATAAAGCTTACACTGATAATCATCAGCAGAATCTGGAATTCAAAGTTGGTGAGAAGACAAGCCTTTTAATTTCTATATGAAAGAATGTTATAATATATAAAAGAAAATAATTATGATGCCCAAGTATATTAACCCCTTAGATATCCTTAATCAATTAAGGATGGTAACATATCTCTTGACACTTCCATTGAACCTCTCTCAAGTTCACAATGTGTTCCATGTACATCTCGTGAGGAATTACATACCTGATCCTTCACATGTACTAAACTCAGAGGTCATACCACTTGATAATGATATTTCTTATCAATAAAAACTAGTATACATTTTTTATCATAGATAAAATATGCTATAGAATAATAATACTCAACCGGTTAAAGTTATTTGGAGGAATTAGAAATTCAATGAAGCTACATGGGAACCTGAGGATGTGATGAAATAAAGATATCATCAATTTTTTGTATCAGAGGGATTAATTTCAAGAGGTAAATTAATTTTAAGTGAGTGTAGAATGTAAAAACTTTATATTTTATGATATAGTGTTCTATAAATACATTTTATTTCATTGATATATTTCTTTATAAGAAACCCTGAGTTTAAAAAAATGCGATATGTTATTAAAAAATTATTAATTAATATGAAAGTTATTTACTAGTGGTTTGATGGGAGGGTATGAATAGGATTGAATAAATTATTAAAACTTTATGGTTTATACATATATAGAATTAATTAATTGGTTATAAATTTATTAGAAATGAAAATAAAAATCATTTGAAAGTAAAAAAATGTTTTTTTTTCTGAAAAATCATTTTTAAGAACTTATTGTGTTTTTAACATAATAAATTAAATTGATTAATATTGGTAAATTATTTTATTTAAGTTTATATATTATATATACAATTAAATGTTTTAACATTCATCTAATTTCTTTTATAGTCATGGGATAAAAATAAATCTAGTTTTATGCTTAAAATGTATTTTTCTAAAAAATGGTTTTCATTTTGTTTTGTGTACTTATTTTAAAATGAAAATTTTAAAATTAAAAAAATTTAATCCTGATAAATGGATTATATATTCTAAATAAGGAGGATCAAATTTTTTAAATAGGTCTCTATTATTTTTTGTCATTATTAATAGTAATCTTGGTAAATATTTGTCGCCTAGGTAATTGTAAAATAGGTAAACCAGGGTTAAAACTTTGGGATAAGTATTTAAAATTTCTCTAAAATATTCCTTTATCCTATTGTATAAGTTATGTTTTTAAATTTACATCCATTTTTCTAATATATAGATTTTTTGTGCCATTTTCCCTTGATAATGTCAATTATATTATTTTAAATAATGAGAATTCCAAAATACTACTATCTTGACACTAATATCTCTAATTTTTATACATAAGGATAAAAATAGCATGAGTCCAGTGATAAATATTAATTTCAAATATTAATTAGTTATTTTTTCATAGTGTTTTTTTAGCAATGAAACAATTACCTAAAATGCTTACACAACGTCGACACAGTGCTTGTGTAAGTAGTAGAAAAATAATGCAAATGTTTTTAAAAACTCTAAAAGAAATATTTTTTGGGTGATTTATAATTTCTCACGAATTTTATAGAAAAATATAACATATTAGGAATAATTTAAGGTTTTATATTTTTAATATTTTTTTATGTTTTTTTCAAAGTCAAATTAATTGAATAGTGTCAAAAATGACATTAATGGTATTTTATAAAAAACAATACTTTAATAAATTATTTAAAAAAATAAAAATTTTAAATGATAAATTATGATGATAAATGGTATGAAATTTTATCCATTTTAATTTTATGATCCATTTTTTACCTTATAATTAAATTTATAACTCTTTAAGATTGAAAAAGGCATTACCGTAGTTAAGGTTAAAATCAGTTAATAAAGGGATAAAACAAAAAGATAAGGTTAAAAATAACACTGAAACCAATATAAATTTATTTTTATGATTATATTTTGATAATATAACATTTATATTTTAATTAATGGATATTTTGAATCAGTATAATTAAGAAATATATAAATTATATTTAAATATTTTATGAAATTTCAAGTGTGTCCAATCTATCACTTATAAAAGGAAACCCCTTATTTCATTTATTTACCCATTATTGATATATATATATATAAGAATAAACCTACAATTGTTTCTTATAAAATTCCTTATACTTTAATTATAGTTAATTTTACTCTTAAAGAACCATTGCAATGGTCCATAATAAGACATATTTAAGGTGTCCTACTGAAGAAGTGGTAAACATATTACCTGACATATTTCAATTTAATTATTCGTAAAACTCATATAAATATGTGGTATAAATCATTAAATAATAACTTAAGTATGATAAATATTCTTAAATGTTATTATAATTATGTAACTAACATTATCCACCATCTTTTACATCAAATGTGAAGTGAAAGTATCACTCGTGTGGTCGTGTGGACTGCCACCTCCACGCAGTGATACAATTAATTTCCCTTCACTATATTTCATGAATATTTAATATGATGGGTTTAATATTTATATATTATATTTATGAAATAATTATTCTTCTATAATTATAATAACAAATTTTCCTTATTACCTTCCAATTTGTTGGAAAATGATAACGTCGCTCATGTGTTTGTGTAGACTATTATCTCTATGAAGTGATATGATTTATTTTTCATTTCCACTTTAAATGGATGGAAATAAAGATTTATTAAATGTATAAATATTATATATATTATATAATAATTATTTTAAATGGTATTATTATTTCTCTTTCTGTTATTCCATTCATTAAAAAGTAAAAATAGAATTCATGCGCACGTACGACCTACCGTCTTCATTAACAGTGCAATTAATTTTTCTATCTATATACTTTTTATATGATTCTATCTATATTTATATATAACGAATATATATGATATTTATATCATGATTGAAATTTTTTATATTATAAATCCATGATCAAATTACAAGGACTGGAACAACCAAACTGAAATTCTCATGAAAAACAAAACAATTAACACCAAGAAATGATGAAGTTAATAAGTAATTGTTAATAAATAGGTGTTGAAATGTTATAACTAAATTATATATGTTATTATAAGTGTGTTAATTCATATGTTATAGAATTATAATAAATTTAAATTTATTATACAAGAGGTTAAAATGTTTTCAAATCACGTCGCGCTTGATCTAAGGGATTTATGTTTCAATCTCATTTTAATCAGGATTATTTATGCTTTAATTTAAATTGATGGAGATTATATGATACTTTAATGATAAATCATTTTAATTTTATTATCCTTTGTTTATTTCTAGAGATTATATGTTTTCTTTTCATTTTCCTCTCTTTAATTACTCGAGATATTGAAATAATATTATTAATGAGAATTGACTTTATTTATCTCTTATGTTGAAAATCCATTTTCTTTCATTTCCATGTTTTTTGAAAATATTTTCAATAATTTTTTTATTATTATCTTTTTTAAACTCATTTTTACCCATTTTTTACTTTTTAAAAAATTTATAAAAATAAATCTTATTATCTTTTTTGAAATGAGGCACTTTTACTTTTTACATAAAATGTGAAAGAAATATTTTTTTAATGTACCCAACATAAACAGAATTTCCAACTTCATGAAATCTCAATACTTTAAGGATTCCTTTAAAAAATTTCAAGATTTTTTTAAAGAAAAAATTTTCATTAATATTTTATAAATTTTTAAATAATTTATTTCAAAGTTAAAATGTTATTTTCCTAAAGAAATTTTATAATGATATTTTAAATTTATTATTTATCTATGATAACATAATTTGATATTACTAATTATTTAATGGAGTTATGATCTAATAATACAATCTACTATAATTATTTAGACAGATTATGATGATAATGATTTAGGGATTATTCTATGCAACCCATTTAGTTTCGATAGGTTTATTAAGTCATGATGACACCTTTATCATTTTTTTTCTATTGGTTATTCTATGATGAAATATTGAAATTTTTATAAAACCAGTTTCATTTCCATTGGTTATGCTCTGATTATTGTTTTATAATCTTGTGGAGGACAGATATATGATTTTCATTATATAATTGGTGGTCCTATAATTATATATCCCTCGAATGCATTTAGTAAATATGGATATCTCTTGAGATAATAATATTCAAATATGGAGTTGACCTAGTTTAGTAAGGTAATATATCCACTATGATAGTCTTGTAAGTGAACCTTGATCAAAGATATAATGTAAAAAGGAGTCCAACCAATCCACTATGATAGTCTTGATAGTGATCCTTAACTAAGAAAATGATTTTCCATTATTATGTGTATGAAAAAAAATTATATCTTGTGCTAATGTTATGATCTCATGTAACATGTTCTTTGATATATTTATAATTGATGTCTTATGAACTTCCAAGATTTATTCCATTACTCATGATTATGATATTTAATATACAGGGAACAATTTTCAAATGCTATTCTTATGATCTCATACCATCATTATCATGTTATGTTTAAGTGATCACTGATATCACCCTTGTTTACCCTTACCAAGCATATGATCTCACCCTTTCTTATAATTACTTTACCTAGATTATAAGGAAACATTTTAATTAAGATATGTCTAAGAAGGGTACTAGTTATATAGAACTTGGTGGGAGATGATGTATATTTCTTATGAACTAGTTTTTTATGTATCGAAGTTTCCAAATAAACTAAACCTATATGATTCTAGTTTGGATCATAATGTTGGGTAATGAATATTCATTTTTTATGATGTAATATATTTTTATGAAAATTATTGATCAATATATACATGAAACTCAGACTGATCAATTCTACCTCACTGACCTCTAACAAATATAAAGGAGAATTACATGACCAACCATATAATGACTCATAAAAAAACATCTAAAGAGTAACCTGATAATTGTTATTAGAGGTGAGCTCCAATAATTCTATGTAGTTCTCCCTGTAACCCCAAAAATCTAGGACACATTCCCTCAAAACGTCCTTCAAAACTTTTATAGTATTCTCAGACTATCCATCCATTTGTGGATGATAGATAGTGCTTATGTACACTTTCATACCAAGATCCTTCTATAGCCATTGCCCAAACCATGATATAAAGATATAATCTCTGTCCAAGATGAGAATCTTGGGCACCCCATGTAAACACACAATCTCTCAGACATAGAGATTTCCCATCTCATCCACTGAGAAAGTCTCCAGGATTAGGGTAGAGTGAGATACCTTTTTCAGTCGATCCACTATCTCCCAAATGACATCACTACCCCAAGGTGTCCTTAATAACCCCATAAAAACATATAAAATCACTTCATCCTTTATACACTCAAGAATTAGAAGTTTTTATAGTAAACCAATTGTCCACTGATTCTTAGCCTTAACCTGATGATAGGCGGAGCATCACGAGGCAAATCCCACCACACCCTTTTTCATCCCTATCCACCAATACAACTTGTACAATTCATGATACATCTTGGGAGGACCTGAATTCACCACCCACTTCAAGATGATAGAATCCCATATCAATTCCTCCCATATGTCTATAGGGACCCAAACGTAACTTTGGATATGGAGAATATCATCATCGTCAATGAACTAGTCTGGTGGTGGCTCCCCAACAAATATATTATCCCTCATGTCCAAAAACTCTATATTTGATAAATTTATCCTATTGATCCTTATAATAAGTAAGGGTTCAAAGGAAAAAGATGCATGGTTTGACCAACCATGGTACTCTTGTATTGAAAAATTCATCTCATCACTGAGAGCCATCTATTTCTACTCACCACTAGACTCCCGGACTGCCTGAGTCTATGTATTAAAGCTCAACGCCGCATCCACTATGTTTCACTTTTCATGAGTGTATACCAGCTAATAAAATGATTGTAGATACTCAAACCACCTTTTATAATGATGGTTCAAGTATCACTGGTATAAAATATAATTCAGGATTTTTTGGTCCATTTAAACCAAAATTTTCTCCCCCAATATTTAAAGTATCCAATATATAAGTGTATTCAATACTGCTATAAGATCTATGTCATGCGTGGGTCATTTCTGCTCATGTAGCTGGAACATCCTGGACCCATATGTAACCAATTAACTTCTCTACATCAAAACTACTCCTAGACTGATTATATATGCATAATAATACATGATTTAATCCATACATAGATTTGGTAAGGTATGTATTGGTGTAGTAGTCATCCTACCCTTTAACTAATGAAATGCTCTCTCATAGGAACCAAACCAAACTAACTTTAATCCCATCTTGGTCAAGCCTATCATGGGAACTACTAAAAAGGAAAATTCCTGGATAAACCTCAAACAATAACCAGCCAAACCTATAAAGATTCATATATCAAAAAAATCATAGGAAAATCCAAACAAAAACTCTTACCTTATCAAGTTTGATAGATACACCATCCTCAGATATCACATTTTCTAAAAGTGCACATAGTGAATGAAAAAGTGATAGTTGGAGATCATGGCATAAAGTTGATTCTCCCTAAGTGTGATGAAAATGATATATAAGTTTTATGCATGTTCCTACTTAGAATTATAGTACATGATAATTTCATTCACAAAGACAACTGTGAATTTGTAAACATACTCGTGGAAAACTCGATTCATCAAGAGAATGAATGAAATAGGTGCATTTGTTAACCCAAAAAACATAACTAGACACTCATATAAACTATAAAAAATTATGAAAGTATTATAAGGAATGTCAGATGACCTCACCCTCAACTAGTGATAACCCAAAATTAAGTCAATCTTAGAGAATACTCAGACGCCTCTTAACTAATCAACTAAGTCATTGATCTAAGAAAGTGGATACTATTTTTTAATTTTTATTCAGTTAAAAATTTGATAATAAAAAAAACATATCAAGGAACTATCTACCTTTATAGTGAAAATGAATGGAGAAACCCAAGGTGACGTTCTCATTTGAATATACACATTGGTCTCTATATCCTCTAGATGAGAATTAAGATATCAAAGTTCGATAGAAGCTATATAATAGAGAGGAATGGAGAATGGATCCATTTACGACATGTTCTTAATTTTAAAATCCACCTACCTCTTGGGTTTAAGTATTGAGAAATAATTATTGAATACATATTGAAACTAATCGATGATAGGTGGAAAATAATCCCACTACATTCACCCAACATCCAACACTAGACTAACCACCTAGGTAGTAATCTTACCCAATAGTTGATATTCAGGACCGACACAACCTAACCAAATATCCCATTCTTTGGTATGAATATACCCTCTACCCTTAAGTGATATAAAATACACTCATTAAAAATAATAGTAAATTTGGTATTGATGCTTCACCAACCTTTATACCCCATGAATCAGGTCAAAAATAATCATATATAAGACAAAAAGATCCTAGAAGAATATATAAACTATAACATTTAGGGTACAATTTCTAAATTGAAGAATACTCTCTGACCACACTCCTAATAGTGTCTCAATAGAAATCACCCCATACAAATACTCTATAGTCATTCAAAATCCCTTAAAAACTATAAATATGTGAATGAATTAAAATCCCAAGTATCAAAAAGAGTGCATTCCAAAGTAGAATCTACCAATATCATACCTTTGATTGGGGAAGGTTCCATATTCTGTATTGTAGTAATAGAAAATATAGTGTGTAACTGGACTAAACCATAACCCTTATCCCCAGATATATATCCCCAAGATACATTTCCCTACTGAAACTTCTTATCCTGACCTTGATCATTGTGCCCACTACCTTGTCCCAAACAACTAGTAGAACTCCAACCGCCCGCCTACTATGGAATAGAATGTTCAACTTCTATACCCAAACCCAACCACCTATCATTAGAAACCTATATAAATACCAACACTTTATATGAGATCAATTACAATATGAATGATAGTGTAAATTCCTACCACATTGGTGTCACTACACAATTCTACTTCCCTTAAGAGGAAAAATGATCTTTCACCATGGATACTCTTACTACCACTGCTTTGGCATGAACTACCTAACTAGTGATTTCTAACCCCAAAATACCCACCCTCGCCCCGAAATATAATCTTCCTTCCTTTATCCCCTACCTTCTCTCATGTTATTCTCAAAGATATGTTCCTGGTTCACTACCTAAAAAAAGGATGTAATCTATAAAATTTTCACCTGTACTTGTAAATCCTATAAGGTAACTCATCAACAAAACTTATTAGTTTGGTTACCTCATCACTAGTCATTTTAGGTTAAAAACACTAAAAATTGGTGAATCAATTGGTAAAATCCAATATATAAATATTCCTCTATATAATATGCATGAATTCCCTAGATCAATAAGATTTTAGGGTCTATTGAAAGAATTGGTTGAAGAAACAAGTCTCAAAGTCCTTATATAAAAACTCGATATAATAATCTTCTTAGAGAAAATCATCCCACCATTGTTCTGTATATACCTAAATAAATATACAACTAAATTCACCCTCATATCCTAAGGTGTATCAAGGTGATTTAAAATATTCCTAATATAATGTATCCAATACTCAGCTACATGGGGTCCATCCTCTCTAGCAAAAAATAGCTAGAGTTGAAACTCTCTAGTCATCTCAAATATCATATTTGAAGGTTGAGGAGAATATATATCCATAGTATACACTACATTTATCGAGATCACATGGATTTTATCATCCATTACCTACACTAGAAGTAGAGGAGGTTCTGGACCAATGATCTCAAGGGCGTGCTTTTCATTGGCCTCTTGATGATCAACTAGAGGTCATCATGGAGGCATGCATCTACAATTCCAAATTCATTCCTCATAACATGTTATTATAATAATTATTGATATTATAATTTAGGGAAAGTGATAAAAATCATTCTACCATACTACCCTCTACAACTCATTCCATAAGAACCTTATACCCTGTGCACTATCACCAGCCCCATCATCCCAAACATATAGTCAACATCATATGAATAAGGTCCAAATTGTATAAAAAATATCCAAGAATCATATTTTTTCAAAATTATTTTATCTACTTTTAGCATGTAAATTTCTTTACCCATCATGTAGGTCTCTCCCTCAAACCCTTGGCTCTCCTTCCTGGTGATTTTAGGTTCCTTCTCTCCGAAATCTCTTGGGTCGATGCTTGATCTCCATGTTGGTTGCATCTCTTCTCTCTAGGAAAGCGACCTTTCTACTTATTCATTAACATTATTCATGGTTGTAGAATAGGTTTACATTCATTGATCAGTTGATCATTTTATTTTGATTCTTGTTTGATCCTTCAAGATATATTGAGCAATCTACTTTTAGGGGTAGACCCTCATGTTGGTTGTGGTGTGGTGTGTGACGTTATTGAGGTACGTGGTGATAAATCCTCTCTACCGTATATTTTGTTTATGTAATTTTATTCTAAGATGCTGGAATCAAATTTAGGGTCTCCATCATTGTCTTTTCATTCCTTTCAGTGTTGGAAGATCCCCTTATGGGCATGTGTGACCCAAGTTTGAGGTAGGTTGTCCCGTCTATAGACTTTGTTGAATGAATTGTGTTTGCTTATGTTGTATAAATTGATTTATAAATAAATTTGAATGATTATTTTTTTCATTTAAATGTATTTGAAATAAAAAATGGGTTTTCCCTTGGTTTTCAAAAAATAGAATTGGGGTTTTCAAATCATTGAGAAATGGGTTTTCAAATTAGGTTTGATAAACGAAAAAAGATATGTTTGAAATTAATTGTAAAAATAAATTTGAATTGTTTGTGGAAACTTAAACACTTGTAAATCCTTGGGTAATTATGTAGAAGGTGAATCTATGGTCCATCATCCATTTTTACTATTGGGGGATTTTCTCATGAGGTGTTCCTATGCTCCTTCAGCACATTGTTCTAGGGACTTGATTAATATTGTTAGGGGATTCAGTCAAGGGGTGTTCCTATGCTCCTTAAAAATGTGTTCAAAGAAATTTTTTCTGCACTAGTCACTGATTATGGTTTCATTATTATTATAACTTTCCCTTATTTCATCCATTTTCTTGTTTACCATTGTGATTTGGCTCTGTGTTGTTTACCATTATGCTTTTTCCATCATCCTTGTTTTCTTTTAAATCATAATATTTCAATTTTTTGTATAGATACTAAATATAGAACACAAGGGTGAGATCATACTGAGGATCCTTATATCACACCATGCACACCCCCTTAGTGGTGTATAGATCTAGTTATGTATTTTGATGCAGGGAAAGGAAAGGTGAAGCAGTCAAGTTGAAAGGTTTCTATCAGCTGGGTTTTAGTAGATAGGGGTGATATGGTGGGATGTTGATCATATTATCACATGGTGTAGTTAGTTTTTTTTAATTGTCCTTTTCTATTAGACATGTACTTTGGGTTTGATCTGACTACTTGAGTTGTATTGCTTATGTTGTCTTCTTTTAGTTATAACACACAAACACACAAACAGACACATACTTTTTCTGGATATTTCTTCCACAGTTTCTGTCTACTATGGATATATATATGTCATTTATTTTGTTTAATGTTAGGATAAATCATTCCCTCTAGTTTTTGTGGATAACCAAGTGCTAGTCTTTAGCCAGTTTGGATCAGAAAATCCCTTTGGTTATGTGATGAATCGGGTTGGGTTCCAGTTTGTGAGGGTATCCTAGGTCAGTTTGTGACACATGTAGTTTTCTCAAGTACCAATCGATGACATGAACAGGGTGTGAGTATGACTCAGTAGTCTACTACAATTAGTGTGTAAAGTGTATCCATTTTTAGAAATAAATGCATGCTAAGGTGTATAATAAATTATCAAAATGATAAATAAATAAATCAACCAATAACCACCGACCCCTAAGTTCCAAGATGACATCCAAGGTCGACCATACTTGCTTCGACCTTAGCTGAATGTATCTATATACAATAACACAATTAGGGTCAAATGGATCCAAAAAATATGATCAACAATAATAGTACTAATCCATGGGGTTACCCTGAGGCATTCCAAACAAGAATCATTAAATTTAATCCAAGGGGTATTTTTCTAAGTAATTCCATGAAAGTTCCATCCAATTGAATCCAAGGGAGATTTCTCGAAGGCATACCAATAAGTGACACATAAAAGAATCCAAGGGGGTTATCCATGAGTCATTTCAATAGGTCTCATCAAATATAATCCAAGGGGGATTTTACAAAAGAATTTCAATCAAGTATCTTCAAACCAAATGTAAGGGGGATTACCAAGAGGCATTCCCAATAGTGTAAAATAATATAACCCAAGGGGGATTTCCCAAAGTCATTCCAAGCAAGTGTAATTAAATAGAATCCAATGGGAATTTCCATGAGTCATTCAATTTATTAATTTTTTTTAATTAAAATATATATTTATTTAATTAATTTAATTATGAAGTGATATATTAGAGTACATCCCTTGAAGCCTTGGTCATGTGCATAAGGACATAATTTTCATCTAAAGCACTCTGAGGGTTACCTATTTAACCACTCAATTCACTTACAAGGTCATGCACACCTTGAAGGTTGGAAAAATTTTTGATCTACATACCCTAATACCCCTTATGGATCACATATGACTTTTATTTCATAATTTTGGTCTAAATAATGTTTATTAATATTTTAGGTCGTATTTTAGTGTGACCACATGTCACATGAACCAATAAAAATGTATATATTTTTAGGGAAAATATTTAGAATCACCCACTATATTCT
Organism: Viscum album; assembly: GCA_963277665.1. Classification (NCBI taxonomy): domain Eukaryota; kingdom Viridiplantae; phylum Streptophyta; class Magnoliopsida; order Santalales; family Viscaceae; genus Viscum; species Viscum album. The sequence continues at coordinate 1,811,196,740 of OY728155.1, forward strand.
TACAAATCAAAAATCATCTCACATCAACCACTGATTCGATATAAACAAGTAGAAATAAATATTTCCCTCCTTGAACCATTTTTATTTATTTTATTTATTTAATTATATTTTTTTTTGTGTTTAAATTTGAATGTTTTTCAAATTTAATGTCAATTTTTATTGTCATGTGATTTTCCCACATGGTTGGACAAACTGTGTGGAAGACGTGGAGGTGAATCTCTCATTATGATAGAATGGTTTCACATGGTTGGATCACAGTATATTAAACCTTGTTACCAACCCATTTGGGAGCTTGTTGTGCCTAGTAAATAGTGCATGATTGGTGCTCAATTTGGTAAATCCTTCCACAAAATTGTGTGTTCCCACTAGGTTTATTAAGAAATAATAATAATAATAATAATAATAAAACCTAAAATAAAATAGGTATCACCCCATTTTAGTCAAAGTCATCCCCCTACCCTCCTCACATGCCATGAACCCCCTTCCCTCTCCCTCTCGCATGCCATGCCCCCCCTTCCAGCCTCCATTTTTGGCCATTTACACTCATGATTATTTGTGGGATCATATCAGGTAAAGTTACATTATCTTATATCACCTTAGTCTTCCACGTTTTCTTTCCCCTCACCATGTCATGAGTTTGACTGAACCCTACGGGTTTCTAATGGTCCATTTTTTATGGTTTTATTTAGGGAAATGGTTTTCTGCTATTTTTGAGGGGTTCTATAGATCTAATTGAGGTGGGTTTGGGTCTCAACAATTTAATGAAATGAAATATCCATTAGTTTCAGGTAGTTTTTTCTATGTTCCTTATCTTCAGTCAGTTTTAATATAGTGTTTTTGTGATTTTTGAGTTTTTAATATTTTTCTCAAGTGAATTTAGGACCGCCGTTCGTGAGGGTGACCTGCACACATATGTATGGGTAAGTGAAATATATATACACCCTATTTTTAGATATTACCTCAAAGAAATGGGAATATATACATTATATCTAGGGTTATTTATATATATGTGTAAATGCATGTGCATGTAAGCGTAAAGAGTGGATTCATATTTCCATCGTCAAAAGTTGTGCGTTTTGATGTAGGTACCCCATGTATCATCCTTTAAAATTTAATTATATTATTGATTTGAGTTTCTAAAATGTTTTTTCCATTTTATATGAAGTGTATATGTTATATAATTGGTTGAGGTACTTGGAAATGGGTTTCTCATTTAGTTTCTAAGCTTTCGCTCAAGATTTTAAAAATTATTTCATTGTTTTATGAAATATTTAAAGCTTGTTTCTAAATGTGTCGTGCCTTGATTGATAAATTGTTCTTCTTAATGGGTTTTAAACTCAAAAATATTTTGGAATTAGTTTTTTAAGTGAAAATATTCCTTTTAAAATGATGAGGCCCATTTGGTACTTTAAAAATGCTTTATGGAAGTGGAAAACCCCTCTTGAGTAATGTATCTTGATTTAGAAATATGATGTATGTGTTAAATTTATTGTTTTTGATATGTTCCTAATAAAGTGAATTGTTATTGGTTTGTGTGTGAATTATAAATGGTATGCACTTAAGGTGAGAGTTTGGAGGTGAAAAGGCAAAGGGGATTTTTTATATAGAGGGTGATATATATATATATATGTATGTATATATATGATAGCTAGATAAAATTAACCCCATTTAAATTGTCATGGGTAGTTATGTGGTTTCCTAGGTGCAATTGCTGAACTTGTTGAGATTACACGCTGGCTAGTGTTCCTAAGTAGACAACCAGACTACTTTTGGGATGTGCCGCTCGGTCAACCGAGTGAGGGTGTTTCCAAGTGTTTGGGAAGTGATTGTGGATAATCAGTACTAGTAGAGATTGATTATGATATAGTATTATATATTTTTACTATTCTATCTCGGCTAAAACCTGAGCTATCATGACACCTATTTTACACATATTCTATATCCATATATTTTTATAGTATCTGTTGGCCAGAGTGGATACTCAAGAGGGGGGGGGGGGTGAATTGAGTTCTAATTAAAATTTATGTTAAAAATATTTCTCTTAAAAACCCCCAATTTAAAAACAAAGTTAAACTACAGAGTGTAAATGTTCAATCTGTTTCTCAAAGATTGATTAGGTCTCAGTTAACTTAATCTGAAGATTAGATTAACTTTTGAAACTAACTTACTAGTTTAAAATAAGTATAAACACTTGATAATTTACTATCAAAGTAGCTTTAAAATAGTTTTGTATTTCCAACTAATCGCAGCAGAATATGAAATATATAGTATACTTAAGACTTAAACTAAAAAGCACAGCAGAGGTAACCAAGAGGTTTAGTCTCAAGCTGAGACTTTTTTCCCTCAACAATTTATATAAATTGATCCACACCCTGGATCGGGGTTAACAACAGTGCAATACTCTCTAGGTCTAAAGACCTCTACCACAATTCTACGTGAAAAAACAGACAACAACTCACAGCTGTACAGGTCTCACTCGACCTCTAACACTATCCTCAGTGGGAAACAAGAGAGTTATAGAGTTTAAATGAGGATTTAAGAATCCTCCAGTTTAGCTCAGGAGACAGTGTGTGTGTAAAATAAACAAGCTACACACACTGCTCGAAATGTAAATGAAATAATCACTAAAGAGAGTGAGAATGAGTTTAGAAGAGCTTTAGTGATTGGCAGTGTAGCTCTGGACTCGTTTGGTTGGTCCGAAAAGCTTCTGAGTCCTTCTCTAGTTTTTCTATGAAAAATAGAGTGCCATTTTCTTCCTTGTTCCAGGTACAGATTATCATCTTGAGTGCATGAAGTGTTTGTTGTAGATCTTCACTCAAGATGTATCTTGTGGTTTCCTTCAGAAGAGTGGATTTAATTATATCCAAGATTCTTGGAGTATGGATGAAGCCTTGTGTGAATGCACCACGTTTGAAAGGTGGTGAGCCCTCATAGTTTATTGTGCTCTCTGTATTCAACCACTTCACTTTCTATCTCTGTGTATCTCTTCTAGGTCTTTATCTTCCCTTTCATAGCTTTCAGCTCCTGCAAAAATGAATGATTACTTTTTTCATGGGTACTAGGTACGGTTCCCTAACCTGTAAACAGATATCATTAAATAACATCAAATGCATTAAAAACATCAAATGTAACCGCTAGCTTAATAAATAAATTGTATTTAGAGAATAGAGTTTGACTGGTTGGTCAATCATTAGTAGCCTTATGTTGGTAGACGCGTGCAGTGAACTTTGTGTAGGACCTTCCATTGTTAGCTCTTTTGAACTTGTATCGGTAGCTATATATATATCAGTGACTTCATTCTATCGGTAGCTCTTGTTATCAGTATCTCGTAATCCATCGGTAGCTCTTAGGATATCCGTAGCTCGATGTATCAGTGACTCTGTACTTGTATCGGTAGACTATGTCAGTCACTTCATATCAGTCGCTAGTCTGCGTATCAGTAGGCCGGTCAGTAGATCGTATCGATAGACTTACTCTATCAACAGACTTCTATCGGTAACTGTCTGTGAACATGTTTTATTGGTAGATTTCCTCATATTGGTAGCTCTGTATATATTAGTGATCAAGTGTATACTAGAAGACTTAAGCATACCGGTTGACCTGTTCTATCGGTAGCTCAATTTCTGTCAGTAGCTCTGTACATATCTGTGGCCTTAGCTTATCGATGACTCTGTCTATCAGTAGACTAAGTCTATCGGTAGACTGAGTACCAGTAGCTCTTTATCAGTAGCTATATGCAGATCAGTGACTTAGCACTTATCTGTTTTATGAAAAACACATCCAATTGGGTTAGAATTACTTCAGAAGTTATATAAACATAAACAATCATTGATTAACATATTTCAGAGACTATTTTAATATTATTATCATCTTGATAAACATAAATTGGGATTTTCATAGTATATGAAAGAATAATTGGGATTATCAAAACAGGTGAGGTCAACAATCTCCCTCTTTTTGATAATCACAACTTATGATATTATCATTTTAAAATAGTGAATAATTTTATTAGAGGATATAACATTGAATTCAATTTTCTCATAGAAAACAGTATGTTATAGAACATAATTTATCAGAGGTAGAATTAAATTTGATAGTATCAAAGACAAAATTAAATGTAATGGTATCAAAGAATTAAGTGTAACGGTATCAGAGGGAAAAGAAAGATAAATCTTCCTTAGATAAAATTTCTCCCCCTTTGATACTTTCTCCCCAAAATTTATTCTACCTCGGGGTGAATATCTCTTCCCATTTATAGAATCATTGTAGAATATTTCTCCCCCTTTGTGATAATCAAAAAGTGGGAAACAACAAAGAGAAAAAGAAAAATTTGAGAAAATAAAAGAAAGCTTGTTGTATTAAATGTTACAAAAAGGTACATTGATAGAAAACCAAATACAAAGGATTCCTATCAGACAATCTAGCCACTTGTTCAATCCACATCCTCAATGTGAGATTTTCCCTTGGGATCAGAAGAGGATTCAGGTGGTGTGGATGCAGGTAAAGGCTTAGGAACACCATAGATGATCACAGGAGGCTGAGCCACTAACACTATGCAAGGCCTATAATGAGGAGTTCTTTGAGTGATCATAGGTGTGAGGCTTCAAATTTCTTGGGCAGGATTCATCTGAATACGAGAAGTAGTAGAGGTAGAGGCAGGTATGGGTGGAGGTATAATCACTGGCCTAGCATCAAAATGCAGGAATGGTATCAACATATTTCCGAAATCCATAATTATTCCTCCTCCTCTCTCCATAGTATATATGAAGTCATCCTTGTTCTCCATAAATTTATCCAACGCTGGAGTCAATTCCATTAGTTTGTTAACTTGTTCTCTGAAGGCTTGATTGACATGAGGTAACTTTAAATTTTCCAACAGATGTTTAAAGTGATTGTTGAGTTGATGCGTTGTGTAAATCTTTTGGAAATAGGATTCCACCTTATCTTTCACTTATTTCTGAGAGGCAGAAGCTTCTCTCACATAGTCTTGGACCATCTTCATTATTTCTCTAGCTGAATATCTAGTAGAAAGAACAACTTTTTTCAGGTCGGATGACTCCACAGAGCCACTGGTTGATGCTGAACCAAGATCCTCCATCATCGCAGCTCGAAATTGATCCATATTCACGGAAGGTCTAGAATCAACAGAACCAATAGAGAAGGTTATTGTTACCTTGAAGTTTTTGGTCAACCCACTGATCAGATTTTGGACTTGAGAATCCTGGGTTTTCACATGATCTTTCATGGAGGTTTTAAAACCTTCAAACACTGAATCCAACTAGCTCACAACACTTTTTACATAGGCTAAGTCCTTTTCTTCTTGGGATTTTGAGCTCATGTAAGAGTCCAAAGAGACAACAGATTTATTTAGAGCTTAAAGATATGCTTCCAGTATAGATATTTGAGTTTGGAAATCTTTAACTTCTTCCACTATTTCAGCTATAAAGGATGACAAATTACAACCTAGAGAGAGTTCAAAAGATCTTTCCAACATACTCATCTCTTCAAAAAAAATTAGTGCATCATCTCAGCAACTGAGGAACTAAAAGATTATTTCAACTCATCCTTTAAGGATTCAAGGTCAGCCCTGGTGATCATATCAGCAAGAGAAACTGCAATAGGTACTCTTTCAGATGCTAAACTAAACACTGAGTCAGTCATGATCGATTGAATTGATGACACTAGAGAAAATTCCATCTTTTTTAATTCTTCCACAAAACTATCCTTAAGATTTTTCTTCAAAGAATCCAGGTCATGCATTCTGACCACATCTCTAGGTAGAAAATCAGACTCAACATCATAAATGATTTTTGGTCTATTTAGAGATGCCTCATTCTCAGAATCAGGATAGTCTAAACCACAGACCACAAAACCGGGGTCTTCTTCCCAGTCCTCAATACCAACAGCAACTATAACACTTCCAAACTTGGTTTGATGCTCCCCCTCAACTGGTTCATCCTCAAGTAAAACAACAACATTCTCAGCAGCATTCTCAGCAGGTCTTACTTTTTCAGGAGAATCTTCTACTATCAATTATTTCTCTGCAATAGATGGAAAGTCTTCCAAAATAGGAAATGGTATGTCAACTTCACTTTCATCCTTAGCAGGCACTAAAGATTGTCCAATCACTGGAATAAGGATCAAATCAGCTGACAGAGATGCTCCACTTTCATGAACATCTTCTTTATTCTCTACAGTAGTAACTTCAACATCCTCTAAAGCAGCTTCTTCCTTATCTGATTTATGTTGATCTATATTTTCAGGAGTTGGGCTAGGAGGTAAGTCAGGGTCTCCTCCTTCATCAGCAGAGGACTCTTCCTCTTCTAAATCATCACTGTATTCTGGCTCCTCTTCATCAGGTCCCAGACCTAGATCCCTCACATCCTTCGGTCTTGAAGGATGATCCACAGGATTGATCTTATCATACACCTTCTTGTCATCAGTGACCCATTCTCCTCTCCATGGGTTCCAATTTATTTTAATGTATTTGCAAACTGTACTGGTGACACAGAAATTGTTCCTTACTACCACTGTCTTATCTTGAGACTCAACAATTCCTTTCACTTTGATCATTAATGAGATAAATTTAGCAAAGAACAAGGCATTAGTTTTTGACTTGGGTCTAATAATATCCTCTATTTGAGTCATCATAAATCTTCATAGATTCAACTTGACTCCATGTCTCAAAATATGTAGGAGATAGATATTCCGATATCTTAAATTTTCAAAGTCTCCTCTCCTTGGTATTAAGACATGCTGAACAAACTTGAAAAGCAATCTGTTCTCTCCATCCATTTCAGCAGCTACTACTTGTCTTTGATTTCCATCACCGGTGAGTTCCTCCAAGGCAGTATCACAATCAAAGATATCACTAGTAGGTGGTATAGCTCTTGAGACATATCCAGATACACCTTCGTGTGGAACTTTCAGACATTCAGACCACTTAGTCGATGAAAAGGGCAACTCCTTTCCATTTACAAACAAAGTTAATCGGTTCTCATCTATAGATTTCTCAAAAATTACATAGTCATAAAAATATTTCACTAGCTTCAGATAGTAGAGACCATTGTTGTTCAAAAAAAATCTACCCACTTTTGATCTTTCATTACTTCGAGCACTAACGATTTACTAGGCAGTAGCCATTCCACGCACAACTATTTCTCTATCACAATAACTCTATTATTGAAATGAGGATTTACTGGCCATCTTCTTGATCTTGTTCTACTAGAACTTCCACTTGGTTCTGGAATGAACTTCTGCTTCTTTTCCTTCGTCTCATCGGCAACATCTCTAACAGAAGGGAGTTTGGTTTTTTCCATCTCGGATTCAACGGATTTAGGGTTCTCAAAAGATTCGGGAGTTAAGGTTTGAGGGTAAAGGGTTTGAGGCTCAGTGGATTGAGAAGTATCTTGGACTTTGTTTTTATCATTTAGGAATTATAAAATAAATAAATAAAATAAGATAAAGTAAAAATGATTTAGATTCTGTTGGCAGACAGAAGTTTAAAATAGCGCACTCATCGGTAGAGTTCATCGGTGAGAATTCCTATTAGTGAGGTTACATCGGTGAGGATTTACATTGATGAGGATTTACATCGATGAGGATTTACATTGGTGAGGTTTTACATCATTGAGGTAGCTATCGATCAAGGATAATCATTCCTAACTCATGTCTAATGTAACTTAACCTATCTGAACTCAAAGGTTTGGTGAAAATGTCAGCTAATTGATGTTCAGTACCTATAAACTCAAGAATAATATCAACCTTTTGGTAATGATCTCTCAAGAAATGGTGCCTTACATCAACGTGTTTTTTCCTAGAGTGAGACACAATGTTCTTTGAAATGTTTATTGCACTAGTGTTGTCACAGTTGATAGAGACATGCTTAAAATCATATCAATAGTCCAAAAGAGTGTGTTTCATCCACAGAATTTGTGCACAGCAACTACCAGCAGCTATGTACTCTGCTTCGGTAGTGAAAAAAGCTATAGAATTATGCTTCTTACTACACCAAGATACTAAGGATTTTCCCAATAAATGACATGTTCCTGATGTGCTTTTTCTATCCAATTTGAAACTAGAAAATTCAGCATCTAAATAACTCATCAACTCAAAGGATTGTCCTTTTGGGTAAAACAAACCTAATTTTATAGTGTGTTTAAGATACTTAAAAATTCTTCTAAATGCAAGAAAATGAAATTCTTTTGGATTAGCTTGAAATCTTGCACACATACATACACAAAACATAATAGCTGGTCGACTAGCAGTAAGGTAAAGTAAGCTTCCAATCATACCTCTGTAATTAGTTTGATCCACTGGTTTCCCAATTTCATCTCCATCCAATCTACAGACTGTACTCATAGGAGTTTCACTTTCCTTATTACTATCCAGACCAAAACGTTAAGAAAGATCCTTTGTATATTTACTTTGATTCAAAATAATACCATTTTCATTTTGAAAAACTTGAAATCCACGAAAATATTTAAGTTCTCCCATTAAAATCATTACAAATTCATTTTTCATACTCTTTGAAAAATCAGTACATAAAGAATGTTTATAAGATCCAAAAATAATATCATCAACATAAATTTGTACTATTAAAAAATATTTAGAAATTATTTTAATTAAAAGAGTTGGATCAACAATCCCTTTAGTAAAACTTTTTGAAATAAGAAAATTACTTAGTCTATCATACCAAGCTTATGAAGCTTGTTTTAAACAATATAAAGCTTTAGATAGTTTAAAAACGTGATTTGGAAAATGAGGATTAGTAAATCCAGGTGGTTGTTCAACAAAAACATCTTCAATTATAAAACCATTTAGAAAAGAACTTTTGACATCCATTTGACATAACTTGAAATTCAGATGAGCATCATAGGCATGTAGAATTCTAATAGTTTCTAAACTAGCTACAAGTGCAATGGTTTCCTCATAGTCTATAACTTCCTCTTGACTATATCCTTGTGCAACTAGTCTACCTTTTTTTTAACTATGTTTCCTGACTCATCAACTTTGTTTCTAAAAAACCATTTAGTGCCTATTGTTAAAGTGTCCTTGGGTTTGTCAACTAATTCCCAGACTTTGTTTCTTCCAAATTGATTTACCTCTTCTTGAATAGTCATTACCCAAAATTCATCATTGATAGAATCATTAACATTTTTAGGTTCTAGCTGTGAAAGAAAGGCTTGATGTTCAAACTGGTTTCTTAGAGAAGCTATAGTCTGTGTCCCTCTATCAAGATTACCAACAACACCATCCAAAGGATGATTCTTTTGAATCCTTGTTGATCTAGTAAAGGTAGGACTTGAAATTTCAGGTTCATCTATAGGTTCAGGTTCTATAGCAGCAGATTCTCGATTATGTCCAAAACTGGATGTTTTTACAACAGGTTCTTTAGTTTTATCATTAAGGTCCATAACAGTCAAATCTTCTTCTAGATTTTCAAGAGAGGTTTTAGGGTCATGTGGATCAGTTTCATCAAACATGATGAAAACAGATTCTTCCACACATTTGGTTCTTTTTTTAAAGACTCTCTAGGCTTTTCTAGTTAAATAATAACCAATAAAAATTCCTTCATCACTCTTAAAAGCAAACTTGTCAAGATTATCCTTTGTATTAGGAATAAAAACTTTGCAGCCAAGTACTCTAAAGTAACTAACTTTAGGTTTTCTATTATTCCATAGTTCATATGGGTTCTTCTTAAGAACAGGTCTAATTAAGACTCTATTAATAATATAACAAGCTATATTCACAGCTTCAGCCCAAAAATAAATAGGCAGGTCATACTCATTAAGCATGGTTTTAGCTATTTCTTGAAGGGTTCTATTCCTTCTTTCTACTACACCATTCTGTTAAGGTGTCCTAGGAGCAGAAAAGTTATGACTATAGCCATTGTGTGAGCAATAAGATTCAAACTCTTGATTTTCAAACTCACGGCCATGATCACTTCTTAGAGTTTTAATCTTATGTCCACTAATGTTTTTTTATATATTTGGAGTATTTGATAAAGTAAGAACAAGCTTCACTTTTGTGAGCTAAGTAGTATACCCAAGTATATCTATAAAATTCATCTACTAGGACATAGACATAGTACTTCCCATTTAAACTAGAAACTGTAGAAGTTCCAAACAAGTCCATGTGAACCAACTCAAGAGGTTGAGAAGTTGGGACTTATTTCTTTGATTTAAAAGAAACTTTATGTTTCTTTCCCTTTTAACAGGGATTACAAACTTTGTCTGATGGGAATTCAAGTTTAGGTAGGTCTCTAACCAAGTTCTTCCTAGTCAATTTTCTAAGTGAGTGGATATTGCAGTGTCCTAATCTTTTGTGCCAAATACAAGACTCTTTATGAAAAGCATTTAAACAAGTAACATTTTTCTTAGCTAAAGAATTCATATCCACATCATAAACATTTTCATTTCTTAAAGAAGAAAATACTAATACATTTTTAGAGTTAAAAAGATTACAGGAATCATTTTCGAACTTAATATTAAAGAAATCATCTAATAATTGAGAAATAATTAAAATATTGTATTCAAGTCCATCAACAAATAAAACTTTAGAAGTCAAAACTGAATCAGTGTTACCAATATGGCCTAGGCCGATGATTTTTCCTTTAGAATTATCACCAAAGGTGACATGGCCTCCATCAACATTTATTAAGCTTTTAAAGAATGAGTAATCTCCAGACATGTGCCTTGAACATCCACTGTCCAAGTACCATACTTTCTTGTGAGAACTCTTATAGAAGGCCTCCTATAAAACAGATTTAGATAGAAAGTGACTTTGGTACCCAGATCTTCTTGGGTCCAGAAATGTTAGCAATCAGAGCTTTAGGTACCCATATTTGTCTTATGGGTTTTATATAATATACAGAATCAATAGATTTTTAAAGATAAAATTTATTTGATCTATAACAATCTGAATAACTAGTTGAAGCATAAGAATTTGTAGAACTGGAATAAGTAGAATTTTATCCAGACTTAGGAATAAATCGAGTTTTAGAGAACTGTCTCTGTCCAGGTTGGTATCCCAAACCAGTAGTGTACTTTGGTGCAACTTGTTTGCCTAACATTTGAGTAAGTGTATCTTTTCTCATTGTGAACTTTTCTAAGTCCTTTGTAAGTTTCTCATTAGACAATTTCAGTTCAGTATTTTCCTTTAACAGTTGAGAAATCTTTTCTTTTTCTATATCAAAGGCAGATTTGACATTGGCAGTGAGAGCATGCTGTTTCTTTAGTGACTTATATTATTCCTTAAGTTCATTACATGTTTTTTCTAGCAAATTAAAATATTCAAACAATTCATCTTTAGACATATTTTCATCATTGTCTGAATCACTGTTATTACCAGAATAATAATCATTTAGAACAGGGGAAATAGGTACCTCCGAGGTATTAGTCATGAAGCACATGTAGAAACTATTATTTTCAGAATCAGAATCTTCAGATTCACTTGTGCTTTCCTCCGAAGCACTCCAAGTATCTTTCATGGATTTCTTGTAATTCATGTCCTTATAATCATGTTTCTTTTTGAATTTTAATTTTGGTTAGTCATCCTTGATGTGTCCTTTCCTTTTTCATTAATAGCAGACTATGTCATCTTCCTTATCAGACTTCTTCCAATCCTTCTTCCAATGACCCTTGTTTTCATACATTCCTTTGTAGTTAGATTTTCTGAATAACTTCTTCTTCCTATAAAACATTTTGAATATCCTGTCTATTTGAGCCATCTCAGCATCTCTGTCAGAGTCAGAATCTTCACTAGTGGAACTTTCAGTAGGTGCATTCATTTTCTCTTTGTCTTTTCTCTTAGAATCAGTAGACTTGAATGCCACAGATTTTCTATTGGGTTCATCATCATCTTCTTTATTTACCTTAAGTTCTTCCTCATATATCATAAGCTTACCTATTAATTACTTAACAGGGAGTGTGCTGATGTCGCATGATTCTCTAATGGAAACAGAAGTGCCCCTCCATCGATTTGGTAGACATCTCAAGATTGTCATGATTTGTTCCTTTGCTGGAACAACCTTTCCAAGTGAGCTTATAGTATTGACAATTTCATTGAACCTGAGATACATTTCATAAATAGGTTCATCAGTTTTCATTTTAAAATTATCATATTTAATAGTATAAGTATTTGGCCTCATTTCTTTAACATTGGTTGTTCCTTTATGAGAAACACCCAAAGTATCCCATATTTTATAAGCATTTTTTCAAGAAGATATTCTTTTAAATTCTTCATCTCCTAGAGCACAATATAGGGAATTCATAGCTTTACAATTATTATTGTAATCAGTCTTTGTAGGTTCATCCCATGTAGTTATTTTAGTTTCTAGAATTTTATATTGAGATTCTATAGCAGTCCAGTTATCAAAACCCATACTCTCTAAATGTATTTTCATTTTTAGTTTCCACTGGGCAGAATTGGTACCATTAAAGAAAGGTGGTCGGTTAGTAAAAGAACCCTCTAGTCTATTGTCCATAACTAGATTTTAGAAAATAGTTTTAAAGAGGTAAAATTTAGAACTAACATAAATTTAAGATATTTAAATATGCAACTAAAATCACAGTTGAAAAACAGAATGTTTTGAAAATTTGTATTAATAAACAATCCTCTGATACCAAATGTTGGTCGGAGTGGATACTCAAGAGGGGGGTGAATTGAGTTCGAATTAAAATTTCTGTTAAAAATATTTCTCTTAAAAACCTCGAATTTAAAAACAAAGTTAAAATATAGTGAATTTATACATAGTGTAAATGTTCAATCAGTTTCTCAAAGATTTATTAGGTCTCAGTTAACATAATCTGAAGATTAGATTAGCTTTTGAATCTAACTTACTAGTTTACAATAAGTATAAACACTGGCTAATTTAACTATCAAAGTATCTTTAAAATAGTTTTGTATTTCAATGTAATAGCAACGAAATATGAAATATATAGTATACTTAAGACTTAAACTAAAAAGCACATAAGAGGTAACCAAGAGGTTCAGTCTCAAGATGATACTTAGTCCTCTCAACAATTTATATAAATTGATCCACACCCTGGATCAGGGTTTACAACAGTGCAATACTCTCCAGGTCCAAATACCTCTTCCACAGTTCTATGTGGTAAAACAGACAATAGCTCACAGGTGTCCAGGTCTCACTCGAACTCTACGACTATCCTCAGTGGGAAACAAGAGAGTTATAGAGTTTGAATGAGGATTTAAGAATCCTCCAGTTTAGATCAGGAGACAGTGTGTGTGTAAAATAAATAGTGTACACACACTGCTCAAAATGTAAATGAAAGAATCACTAAAGTGAGTGAGAACGAGTTTAGAAGAGCTTTAGGGATTGGCAATGTAGCTCTGGACTCGTTTGGTTGGTTAGAAAAACTTCTGAGTCCTTCTCTAGTTTTTCTCTAAACAACAGAGTGTCGTTTTCTTCCCTGTTCCAGGTATAGCTTATCAGCTTGAGTGCATGAAGTATTTGTTTTAGTTGTTCACTGAAGATGTAGCTTGTGGTTTCCTTCTTTAAGTATATCCAGGATTCTTGGAGTATGGATGAAGCCTTGTGTGAATGCACCATGTTTGAATGGTGTTGAGCCCTCTTAGTTTATTGTGCTCTCTGTATGCAACCACCTCACATTCTATCTCTATGTATCTTTGATAGGTCTTTATCTTCCCTTTTATATCATTCAGCTCCAACAAAAAGGAATGATTACTTTTTTCATGGGTACTAGGTATGGTTCCCTGACATGTAAACATATATCATAAAATAACATTAACTGCATTAAAAACATCAAATGTAACTGTTAGATTAATAAATAAATAGTATTGAGAGAATAGAGTTTGGATGGTTGGTCAATCATTAGTAGCCTTCTGTTGGTAGATGTGTGATGTGAACTTTGTGTAGGACCTTCCATCAGTAGCTCTTTTGAACTTGTATCAGTATCTATATATATATCGGTGACTTCATTCTATCGGTAGATCTTGTTATTGGTAGCTCTTAATCCATCTGTAGCTCTTGGGCTATCAGTAGCTTGATGTATCAGTGACTCTAAACTTGTATCAGTAGACTATGTAAGTCGCTTCATATCAGTCGCTAGTCTGCATATCAGTAGGCCGGTCTGTAGCTCATATAGGTAGACTTAATATATCGGCAGACTTCTATCGGTAACTGTCTGTGAACTGGTTTTATCGGTATACTTCTTTATATCGGTAGCTCTGTACAAATCAGCGATCAAGTGTATACTAGAAGACTTAAGCATACCGGTAGACCTGTTCTATCGGTAGCTCAGTTTCTTTCGGTAGCTCTGTACATATCGGTAGCCTTAGCTTATCGGCGACTCTGTCTATCAGTAGACTGAGTACCAGTAGCTCTTTATCAGTAGCTATAAGTAGATCAGTGACTTAGCACTTATCTGTTTTATGCAAAACACATCCAATTGGGTTAGAATTACTTTAGAAGTTATATAAACATAAACAAACATTGATTATCATATTTCAGAGACTATTTTAATTTTATTATCATCTTGATAAACATAAATTGGGATTTTCAATGTATATGAAAGCATAATTGGGATTATCAAAACAGGTGAGGTAAACAATATCTTTATAAAGTGACACCCATAATTTGAATTCAATATTAAAATACTTGTTCCAACATTGATTATCTTTTAAATGAATTTATTGAAATTCCTTTTCATTCTTTGGAAACTATTTTGGAAATGTAATATAAAGTTTTTTTTCTTAAAAATGGAATCATGTTACTTGTTTCAGAAAATGATGGAAAAACATACTTTTATGTATTATTTTCAAACTCGAATGACTTGGTTTTAATTTTAAAGGTATGAAATATGGGATAGTTTATTCAGTAATCCTACTATGTTTTAATACTCGTGCCTATAGATCTATCATTGTTTTTAGCCTTTGGTGATGCTTCCAACTTGGTCTTGGTTGCCAATGAGCAATGTTGGTTTAGTGGTTGTTGGTGACCCACAAGGTGAAATAGAGTTATGTGTGGTTTTTTTCTACTACTAGGGTTTTTTTATTAATCAACTTATATATATTAATTTGTATATAATTTTTGGTCTAAATCGTTCCCACTTGAGTATTTTGGAGGCCCGAAACTAGTTTCCAGACCAGGGGGATTGGGAAAGACACTTGGTCCTTATTGTAGGAAATATCGAGTGACCGGTTTGGGGTTGGACTAGGTTATTTCATGGAAAAATGGAATTATATGAGGCCTTTGTTATTTGGGATGTTAGGTATATCAGAGATAATATTTTCAAGACTCGATAGGTTGGACATGGGTTGGCTCCCGATCACAACCACTCATGATGAGACATGAGTCACTAGTGGTAGTTGGGATTCAAATCTTTATTTTTGGTTTTGGGTTTATATTTTTAAATTTGTTTGAGTTAAATGAGCTTGTGTATATTGGGGGATGATAGTTGAAGTGATATAATGATATATGGTTATATTACAAGGTATATTAAATAATTTGGATCCCATGTTCATGGTTTAATATGTTTCTAGTGGTTGGTGCATGCTTAGTGCATGGTCTGCTAAACTATGTGGCTGGGTTATGCATGACCACAGGTTCCCTATTTCAGTTATTTTGGTGTGGGTAATGGTTCGGTCTGATTTTGGTTGGTGTAAGTGTGTTTTTAATGGAAATTTATTTTTGAAAATGGTTTACGGAGTGAAAAAAAGGTCTTTGGTGTTTAGGATGGTTTTGGAGGTCGAGAAAAATTTTAATTTCAAAAGGGGAGATTGAATTTGAAAATTGGTGAATTTCAAAATGGTTATTTTTAAATGTGAGGTATTGTCTTGTTTTGTGATGCTGTTGTGGTTTTTTTGGTTGAAATCTAATTTGGATTTGATTTGGTTTTTTGATGTATTGGTTTATGATCTTATTATTTGGTATAAAATGTTAATTGGCCATGTTTTGGGTTGAATGTTGATTTAGTTTTGTGATTTACATTTTTTAGAGTATGATAGTCATAAAGAAATAGAAGGTTTCTAATGATTCTCTCTTAGTCATGGGCCCTATCGATACTCACAGTGGAGTGGTGGAGTTGAGATCTTTTTAATAATTTTCTGTTTTATGTAGTTATTATGTCTCATTATAGGATTTTTATTTTCATGAATAATTTGAGAGTGTCTAGGTTTTTAGGAACTCCAAATGTTGTGGGAGTGTGAGTTTTATTTAGTATATTTGAAAAACTGAGACTGGACTAGTGGAAGATGATCGCTAAATCCTCATTGTGAGTTTATAAGTCTTAGGAAATATTCAAGACCACTTGAATTCAATGGTATATTCCTTAGGAAGTGAAGGAGAAAAATGTGTCAGATCTCATCGATGCTCGATAAGGTCAAATTATGGTGAAGGGTAATGTTGACAATTTCAACAAACTGGTTTCCTTTTCTTCAAAGATATTGTCAAGAGATCATTTGTAACCTCCTATTTTTGTGTGTTGTCTCCATCAAAGTTTAAAGGATCATGTTCTTTCATCTCGTAAAGCCTTAGAGGTAATCCCATGGCAGTTGATAGTTTAATTTCTTTTGCTGCTCAAGGAGGTTCCCCATCCGTTGAGGAGAGTGAACTAAAGAAACTTCTTCCTGACGTGCCTTCTTATATATTCCTACCTTTTATTCATATGAACACTCACTTTTTTCTTTTAGTTTGGTTGTTTTGGGAACTATAATCCATCTTTCTATAATCCTCGAATGGATTATCATCAGCGTGACTGCTTGTGAAACCTACAGAAGCTCGGTAAGTTGCATTGTAGAAAGAATGAGTTTTGTTTAGGTATTATAATCTCTTAGCTATAGTAAAAAACGATTTTATACATTAGGGATCCATCCATATGTATTAGAGTGAGTATTTTCATATAGTGTAGAAGTTTCTTGGTGTGGGGGATGCATATATGACATGTTGTCTCTAATGTTAGAGTGGATACCATTAATGTTTTTCCCTGTTGTGGTTTTATGTTATTGGGAACATTTTGTTTGGAGATCTTGGTGGCCTATTTTTGGAAATTTCTATGGTTGTGACTTTTTGAATATTAAATCTTAAATGGTTAGTCTTCCTTGGGAGAATTTTTAGTTTTCAAATGGTACTCATTTTGAGATGCATGTGTCTTGAAAAATTATTAATTGTGGCTTGGCCTAGTTCCATGTTTGAGTCTCTATAGTTGAACCGTTTTTGTGTTGGGGTGTGGTTTTGTTGAGAATTACTATTAGTGGAACAACCTTTCTAGTTAGTTCTTTAATGGTGGGGAGACCCATTATGGGTCTCTTTGATTTATTCTCTTCAGTTGGTCAGGTGTGACTTGTGGATTTGAAATGTCACACCATTTTTCATAGTTTTTTTGGTCTCGATTAGTTTTTGATACATGATATTGTTCCTAATTTGTCTGGGTGACATTTTGGGGTAAGAAAGTTTTAATAGTGGGTATAATTGTCACACATCAAACTGTTGTTATTTATTTTATTTTATTTATTATTATTATTTTTTGTAGTTTTGGATTTAAATTTAATTTTTTTTTTGAAAATTTTGGTCATTTTTTCTTGTCGTATGGTTTGGATACATGGTTGGCCAAACTATACAGAAGATGTGTATATCAATATATTATAATGATAGAATGGTTTTATATGGTTGGAGAAATGTTTATTAAACCATGTGACCAATCCGTGTGGGCACCCGATGTGCCTAGTAATAGGTGAAAAGTTGGAACATGGTTTGGTAAACCAAACATTCCCACTGGGGATTTTAGGAAAAATAATAATAATTATTATGATTATGATGATGATAGACTTAAAATAAAAGGGGTATCCCCTAATTTTAGTTGAATCCACCCCTCTCCTCCTTGTGTGCCATGACCCCTTCCCCTCTCCCTCTCACGTGTTGTGATTCCCCCTTCCAGCCTCTTTTTTTAGATGTTTCCACTTTTTATTCTCTGTGTGATCACCTTAGGTAAGGTTCCCTACTTCTTTATCACCTTCTCCTTATACCTTTTCTTTCACCTCACTGTGTCTTGTGGTTGGTCGAACCTTAGGTGTTTCTAATGGTTTTATTTTTGTGATTTTATTTGTATCTGGGGTTTTATTTTGTTTTATAGGGTTCCATGGACTTGACTGAGGTGGGTTTGTGTATTTCAAATTGAAGGCCGCAAGTTATCCATCAATTTTAAGTATTTTTTCTCTATTATTCATCTTTAGTTAATTTTTATTCAGGGTTTTTGTGATTTTTGAGTTTCTGGTATTTTTATCTAGTGCATTTTGGACCACCATTTATGAGGGTGACTGACACACACTTGTATGGTTAAGTAATATATATATATATAGCCACTTTTTAGATATTCCCTCATGAAGAGGTGGATATCCACATTATATTAAGTGGTATTTTTTTATAAATACACATAAATGAATGTTCATGTAAGTGTAAAGAGTGGATTCAGATTAAAATCATCAAAATAAGTGAATTTGATGTATTTTCTTTTTGTCTAATATTTTAAAATTGAATTATTTGATTTTTTGGTGTTTTTAAAAAAATTTCTATTTTATATGGAATGTATATGCCATATAATTGGTTGTAGTTCATAGAAAGGGGATTCTATATTGGTTTTTAAGATTTATCTTAAGCTTTTAAAATGTGTTTCCTTGGTTTATGAATGGTTTTAAGCTTGTTTATATATGTTTGGTGCCTTACTTTCTCAATTTATCTTCTCAATGGTTTTTGAAATCAAAAGCTTTTGGAATTTGTGTTTTCTAAAGTGAAATAATTCCTTTTAAAATGATGAGACATGATTGGATCTTTGAAAATGTTTTATGGAAGTGAAAAAACCCATCTTGAGGAATTCCCCTTGTTTTAGAAATATTATGTATATGTTAAATGTGATATTTGTGATATGTTCCTAGTTAAGTGGATTTTTCTTGGTTTGTGTGTAACATAGAAAGGGGAATATCTTAAGGCAGAAGTTCAGAGGTGATAAGGTGGATGATATTTTATGTAAAGAGGGTGATATATATATATATACATATAAAAAATATTGACAAAACACACCCCTGTTTTAATTTTCATGGGAATCTTGGGGTTTTTTGGTGGTATCCTAGGTACACATGCTACACTATTTGAGATTACGCATTGACTAGTGACCCTGAGTAGATAAACTGACTGTTTTTGGGATGTTACCATCATCCAAGCCAGTGAGGGTATCTTTGAGTGTTAGGGTAGTGTTTATGAATAACCAGTACCTATAGAGATTGATTATGAGATAGTATTATAGCTTTTTCATAGGTCATCTCAACCAACAATTGAGATCCCAAGACAACTGTATTACACATACAGTACATTACTCTTTTTCTAAAATCTTTATAAAGTGACACCCCTTCATTAAAGTCCACATTAAAATACCTTTTCCAGCACTAATTATCTTATAAAGGAATTTATTAAAAAAAAATTACATTCTTTGTAAACTATTTTGAAAAATTAATGTAAAGTGGTTTTTATTAAAAATGAAATCTTGTTACTTTTTTATGAAAGGGATGAAAAAAGACTTACTTTTATGTCATACATTCAAAATGGAATTACTTGGTTTTACTTTTAAATGTAATTCATAGTTAATAGTTTATTTAGGAATGCCTATTGAGTTTTAATAACAATTCCTATAGCTCTATGTTTTATTTTAGCATATGAAAATGTTTCTGGATCAAACTCAGTCACTGTGGGGTGACATTGGTTAAGTGTTTGTCGGTGACCCATTGGATCATATGGAGGTATGTCTAGTTTTATTTATTTTATAATGTTAGTGTTTATTTTTATTATTTTGCCTATATCTATTTATTTATTTTTTTCATTTTGGGTAAAAACCATTCCCACTTGAGTATTTTTGATCCCAGTACTAGTTTTCATCCTTGGATGATTGAAAACACCTCTATAGACTTATTTAAGGATGACTTGGGTGATCAATTTATGGTTGACCGAGGTTGGTTCTGGACGTGAATAAATAGGCAAAATCCTTAGAAAAAGCGCACAATGATGTGATCTCTCTAGAAAGTGAAACAAAGAAATAATTGAAGTGAATCGACTGATAGATTTATCTTTATATCACAAACATAATGAATGGTACTTGATTTGAAGTGGAAAAATATCAAGAGGGGGGAATATGGAAGGAAGGTCATGCATAAGAGGGAGATGTTGGCCAAAATGGGGGAAAATTAGGTTAATAATATTGTAAGAAAAAAACTATAATTTTAAACTTTTTAAGAGGTCACATGGTTTTGTTGAAAGGTTTGAAAAACCATGTGCCTACCATGATGATCACACTACCTAAGGAACCTCACCTCACACAATTTCCTTGCATCATTAGACAAACCGTGCACCAACATTGCGGATATCACTATCTAGGACACCCCACATCTCATAAGTAGGATGTAACATTTGAAAAAATGTGCTCCAAATATATCAAAATGTCCATATAATTTTTCACAGGTTTTATATAGATTCAATATCTATTCATGTGGTTTTAAAAACCATGATTTTGTTTCTCTTACCATTTGTATGGTTGGCCATATGTTTAATACTAACTGCTCGCTAACTATGTAACAAGCTTGGAACATCAAGTTTTCATACCACTAAGCCTTCAACACATGAAATTCTCTAAAATACTCCCTAAATTCCAATAAAAATTTATAAATTGGTAAAATAGACATATTTTTAGAAAAAATTACAAGAAACCATAACAAGAGAGGGTTAGGGTTTTACATTGTTCCTCCTAAGCCACACACATCAACTTTCAACTCCTAACACCACACCATTCATTGTTCTATACTAATCATAGAGGATACACTAATAATTATCATATAATTACCTAGGGAACTAATCATACAAGTGTCTCATTAAAAAAATCATTCCCCAACCCATATATAGATACCAACTAATTCAAATTTCAAATGCAACCACACATAACCATCACATACCACCTTGATCTCACTCAAACATAACGAGTATACATTCCTACAACACCCAATTACAAAACCTGAGTCATAATGTCTTGATTCTATTATCATCATACCCAATATAACACACCAAAAGAAATGACCATGCTCTTCCATATGTCAATCACATCAGGCTGGGAGCACCATCACTTCTCCTCTTCAAAATAGGACATCACACTCAAGTTATGGACTACCACATGATTACTCACCACTTTGGAATTATTATAATGTAAAAAACATAAAATTATACTCTATATATCCAATATTATACTGACCAGAACTACCATCTGAATCAACATCAATAACCACACCAAAATCATTAGGTTTAGTCACTATACCAATCTCTCCCTCCAAAACCAACCTTGATACCAAATCACTAACACTCAATGTAATTTCCCAAAAAACTAATGGAATACCCATACATGTATAATATATACCTTATTACCACACATGAACTAATATCATAACCCAAAGAATCTACCCATGATTCATGTCCCTAATCACTTAAAAACCAGGCTAACCTCTCTATCATGATAACCCCATTGCAACAAAACTATAAACAACCATTAATGAAAGGATTATACCACACTCTTGACATCATCTTAGAAAAAATAGAAAACACGTGAAACCAAATAAATCACTAAATTAATCCAATTTAATCTAAATTTTTAGAAAAATTCATATAATGATGAACCCTAATAGAAACAACATGGGACAACATGCATAAATCATCTTGGAATTCCCTCTAGATAAGCCATACAAAATCCCCATCAATCTAAGATGATCTCACGATTGTTTGGTGAAATACTCACTAAGACCTAGAACAAAATCAAACTAAAATCAAGGGATATAATGGGTAAAAAACGAAGAAAAAATGGATTATCATACCATAGATCTCCATTGAGGCGCAACCATAACCATCTCTACCAAAGGGTATTGAAGGAGGGGAGTGGGAGGAAAGATCCAGCTAAAAAATTTCCTACCATGGACTCCCCTCTCTCATAAATCCTAAAACACCCTAACTTGAAAGAGATAGATTTTCCCCATCAATAAAGAATTACCCAGGCGTCATTTACAGTGTGACAAGAAGGGTTTTAGTAATAAATCTCCATTACCCAACACATTCATGGTGTCGGACCCTAGTCCATATAATGGATAACTTGAGGAAGATGAATCCTCCCTCTTCTGATCCATGTCATAGTGTGTCCAACACCCATCATGTCGTGAAGTGCTACAATAACTGAATTTCAGCACCCACGTTTCCATGACCCATCTCCTTTGACCTTTTGAGAACCCAAACCCCTAATTGGGCCTCAAAACTCATCCAAACATCTCCTTGAGATGTTCTAACATATATAATTTCGATAAAAATCCCTATTATTGAAAATAATCCCCAAATAAACTCAAAAATTATAATTCCATTGGGAATTCACAACCTAAAAATGAATGGGGTTTTACATCTACCACAATGTTTCCATTTCTTAGATTATTGACTATCTCAAATTCTTATTCCTATAATAACTCCAACCATCACCTATACCTCTTATTTAGGACCCTTTGTGATCTAATATACTTGAGGCCCTTGTGATCTGTGAAGAGAAAAAAGTGATCATTGAGAAGATAATATTTACACATATTTAATGAAAACACAATCACTATAAGTACCAATTTGTTGGTCATGTAATTCTACTCACAAGGTCTTCACAACCCAAACCCCTAACCAATCACAACCCATCTCCATATCAGTACACAACCAAGGACATATCTAGAGGCATTACAATACACATTATACACCACTCTTTCCTTAAAAAACTAAAAAATTACGGCATTGATCAACCACTTATTTAACTTCTTAAAATATCATGGGTAATGATCAGTGCAAACATGTAGAGGTATATTTTTTGTAAGAGACGTCATAAGAGTTGAAATATGGGAGAATTATTCCACGAATATATGGTAATATACTCCCATCCCAAGGAAACTACACACCTCAAACACTATCTTCGGTGTCTCCTGATATATTACAACTTCAACCATCATGGGATCAAAAATAACCTTTACCTATGAAATAAAATTACCACGGAAATAAACTTTCTGAATCTATAACAAACACTTTGGGATATTACCATATAGCTGATGATTAGGAATTAATTCTAGAATAATAATAAAATGATATACATGTTACTCATTGGTTAAGAATAAATGGGGATTTCATTGATGAAAATCACCATGTACCTATCCAATAAGGCTATAAGATTCAATTCATGAGTCCCATAAACACTATAGGGTTTTTTTACATTCTGAAAACCATCACTAAAAACTTATAGTGGTTGTAGAGATATTTGAACACCATATTCAATATATCCTTCTCATGAACTCGATGCTAGTGATAAATAGAACTAAGATAAATCTTTGAGAACTGCTTCACTACTTTTATCTAGTTAAAGAGGTTTTTGATTCTTGGAAGATGGTATTTATTCTTGACCACCACCTGGTTCAAGCAATGATAGTCAATACAATGTTTCAATATCCCATATACCTTATTGGAGAAGAGAATAAGATCTTACCAAGTGGATACAATGGGTTTAATAAATAATTTATCTAAAATATCCCCAAAACACACCTTTAGCTACTTGATCTCAATTGGGGTCATTTGATAAGATACTGAAGATATCGATGTTGTCCTAGGAAGCAAGTCGACTCAAAAATGGACTTCCCAGAGAGGGGGTAACCTAGTAACTTCCTCTAGGAAAACTTTTATATATTCCAATGAAATTATAGAAATCTATTACTTCATATCATCAATGGAATATAGTGTTGAGATTTTAAATGATGGGTAAATGATTGAAGGTTATCCATGATCATCCTATCTAAGGTTCATATACACCAGTAAAGGTAAACCTTATCCCATCTACCTAATAATAGAAAAAATTATTTCAATATAATATACCCAATAATGGACTACATATTACCAGTCTATTCCAAATATAATGTCATAATATCTTGTCTCCCCCATGATGAGGTCCCAAGAAAAAGTCTCTCTACCAAGGGTATGCTCAAATTAACGGTGGATATTGGAAAGAGGATGATCAATTCTAATAGGAGAATCTAGTTGAAGTGTTAATTCAATATATCTAATAAGTTCTCTAACTCATGAAAAAAAGTATACAAAAATAAATGAACTAATCACACCATTATTGATGATTATGATTTCCAAAGTAGTGGAGACACAGGTTGTATCTTAAACTGCATCTGATGCCACCCACTTGAATCCCCCCATCACCTATATCTAAAATCTTTTTATAGCCTTATAAAACCTAAGGATATCATGGTATTATTGGATATGGTGGTGGTGATAGTGCATCAAAGTGATGATAACCCCTATATTATCCCACACATCAACTCTTATTCCATAATTAACTCTAGGAAGGGCACCCTATCACCCTCAGGGAATTCCCAAGCCTGTGCACTACCTCAGACAGGGAGGTTCATCCACCGTGCCACCATGAATATCCTATGTTTCTAGAATTGTGGGATACAATTCCACTATGATTTCTATTCAACCATAATAATAAGAATATTTATCTCTTGTTTGGGTAGAAGTGATATGGTAATCCTATATCACCAACCTCTAAGACCGTATCCATGAATTCCACTACCTTCGATGATGTGATCCCATTTTTTTTCTCTGAGTAACTACTGATAATTAATATTATCTTAAAAATATTTACCCATATATATTAGTTGGATGTGACTCTACTAAAAAACTCAAAATCACCAATGCATGCTTCAAAACTCTAACAAGGGTAGGAATACCCAAAGGTATGTAACCAAATTGAATATCCCACCAAAGTCCACGATAAAAATTCTAAGCTCAAAGATATCCATCATGAATCATATCCTTGGAATACCTAATGAGGTTTATTAACATCTCAAAATATTGAGACCCCATCATATTTCCTAATTAGAGGTCCAAAACCTCATGATCTCACACCATCCTTAGTGTCATTGGGAAGTAATCCACTTTGAATAAGCGCTCAAACTCTGACCAGGGTAAAGTGGTGTTACAACCAAATAGTTTGTGTGATAGATTATTTTGATAATATATAAAGAATTTTTTTTGGAAATAGATGAATAATTTTTTTTTGTTTTAGAATAAATTGATTTAATAGACCTTGAGTTGTAAGTATTTCCATTAAATATTTGGAGAGAAAGTTGCACATAGACACCATGATATTATATCAAGGTCTTGGTTTCAGAAATGGTTTGAATTGACTAGTATAAGGTTTAAATTGAATTTATGTTGAGATATAATGGTTGTTTTAATATTTTTAATATTATATAAATAACAGTTCGATCCATTACTACAAGTGTAACACTATAAATGGAGTTGAGGTTTAAAAATTTTGAAATGTACTTCTTCGTAAGAGACATGTAAGAATCATGTAAGAGTCACTCTATGAATTAATCTATAAAATTGGAATATTTTATCTTAATACAATGAAATATATTTCCATGCTATAATACCTTTATATTTTAAGAGAACCCAATGTTTGATAGCATATATTACATGAAACACATAGATTAAACGAACCATGACATATTTTTAAAATATTATTATTAAAATATAATTGTTATAAACTAGACATTAAATTGGTGGGTATGAATATGTTTAAATAATTTTTGAAATATTTATAAAGGTTCTAATATATATAAAATTATTTATAAATTCTTAGAAAATAACCACTCATTTTTTAATAAAACATTTATTTCAAAAATGTTATTTATTTATTTTTTTGTGAGAAAATATTATAATTATTTTTTGGATATTTTATAAAAAATATTTTATAAAATTAATATAAATTATGAAATAATAATATAAATATTAACCTAAGGTAAAATTTTGGGATTTTTTTTAAAAAAATCAATTTTTCAGTGAATAGAGAAAAATATCGATTTTTATAAAACTGTCAATTATTTTAATAAATTAATTATTTTAAATGTAATATCATTACATTAATTTGATTTAAAATTAACATAAGTATTATTTAGTTATATATAATTCAATTTATTACATTTAAATCACCTTTATTATGTATTTTAGTATAAGATTATTTTTAGCCTTAAAAACACATTTTCCAGAAAATTGATTTAAATTTCCTAATGTTCCTCCAATTTAATTAATCAAAATAATAGATAATATAGAATTATTTAAATGAAATTTATATATCATATATCTATAAATATTAATTTTAATTAATATAATTGTTATTTCTAGTCTTATAGTTAATATAAGGCCATCTATTGCTTGAAAAATGCATTTCATGAAAAACTGCCTTCGACACATTTTATGGGTTTAATTTTAAATCAAATTATACCACTTATATGATTTGAATATTATAAAATGTATTCCATAATTAAAATCATCATAATTAATATTAGGTAATATGTTCACCTTAATTTTTTGTCATAATGAATAGAAAAAATAATAAAAAAAACTTGTTACTGTCGTAAAAAATTAAAATGGTAAAATGTGAATATCCTTAGAGATAATTGGAATAAAATATTTAAAAAAAGTGTATTTTTGAATTTTTTAGGTTTGGATCGACCATATCACCCCTGAAATCCATTATTGGTCAATTTTGGGGGCACTTTTCTATTGAGTGACTTCCCATTATTGAATAGTTTTAGATATTTACAAAATTGGCACTCCATCTCACTTATAAAAAGGAAATTCCTCTATTATTATTTTTACAAATAAAAATACTTGTGGTTTATATAATATCTACCCAAATACCTTAAGAAATTACCTACTCATTTCCTAAAATATTTGGTTTGATCAGAAATCCAATCTAGTAATGCTTTGGGTATAATCCTAAAAAGGTTGTCTGAATAAGGGGTATTTTTCATAACCGAGCTATTTGTTTTATTTATTCTTCCTCATCCTTCCAATATCACTTGAGAATAATGATATAATAACATAAATATATAAAATATAATATAATGTTATTATATTAATGGAACAACTTAAATCCATATACTCTTCCATCAAATAGGACACAAAACCATCGTTCATGTGTACAACGGACTATTGCCTCACCAACCAATGTAATTCATTTTCCATCATTATAAAAACCAAGAATTTTATCAATGGGATTTCATTATATTATAAATACTTCATGTATCCTAAAGCACTTACATCACATTGATAAACCAATAAAAAATTATTCTCATAAATGAAGTATGATACATTAGTCAACAAATAAACCACTAAGAATGCCAAATATTACAGCGAGACAATAAATAGAAAATAAGAAAATAAGAATAGGATAATTTGTATATGATCAATCCAACAGAATGACCACACTCATGAAAAATATTTAGAAATAAAATATAATTTTAATAATAAAATATTCATTTTTAAGATGAATGTATTTATATTCTAGAGAAAATAGAATTGAATAAATAATTAATGGAATAATAGGAAAATATAGAAAGTAGGGAACCCATATTACTACTAGAAACCTGACCATTAGAATAGTAATATGACCAATTTATTTGTAACCTGATCATTGGAATAGTAATCTAATCCTTAGGAACGGTAATCTGACTATTAGAATATTAACCTCACCTATAGAAATGTAAAATAATATTTAGGTATCTTATAAAATTAAAATAATATATATTTATGGTAAAAGTAAATTTTTTTTAAAAATATAAATTGAGTGATATTTTTTTTGTTAAATGTAAATTTATTATATTCAATTTTATAATGAATATAATTATTTAAGAGAAAATTTATTTTCATAAAATGTATTGTTCAGAGTAGGACACTCAAGAGGGGGGTGAATTGAGATCCTGTATATATTTCTATTAAAAAGGGTTATTTAAAAGTCCCCAATTTAAAAACAAAATACATCAGTTAACCAAAGTATTTGATTTGTAACATATTTTAATGTTCGAAATATTTATCAAAGATTGATTAATTCTCTATTAGATCAATTTATGAACTTACTTTAACTTTTGAAATCAGTCTACTAAAACAAATTCAAGAATAAACACTATATATGATTAACTATCAAATAAATGTAATGTTTTCTGGGTTGAATAAACAAATACAGACAAGAAAATAGAACTTGAACACATTGGATAAAAACAATAGGTTCATTATCAAGCAGATACCTAGTCCTCTCCCCTTGGTGATCACCTGCCACCATGTAGTTTATATTAATAAACTTGATCCGCACCTTGAATCAGGGTTTACAACAACATAAAAAGCTATCCAGGTCTAACTAGACCTCTACTACAGTTATTCATGAGAAACTAAAACAACAAGGTAACACAGGGACCTATTCCATAGTTATATGTGGGAGTGAAATGGTTAAGGAGAGTGATAATGAGAGGATATCTTGTATCCTCCATTTTATCATAGGAGAAAATCTATGTCTTTAATACAAATACAAACACTACTCAAAAAGTATTAAGAATGTACACTATATATCAGAAATAATAAGAAAGGGTTTAGAATTCTCTATGTGATGTGGTTTATGCTTCTGGACTTATTACATGTGGCAAATTTGAATCTCAAGTCCACTTCTCAAAAAAAACAAAAAATATAGTTTCACTGATTCTCATTATTCTGGTTTCTAGGCAAGTGAGATGCTCCTTTGAGATATCTGATTTATTTCTTGCAAGGATGTTGGAACTCTAGTTCTGAGAAATTAATTCTTGTTCACAGTTATAAAGGATGGGTGAATATCTTCTCTCTTTATTTATCTTATTTTATCACACTATGAATCATCTCTATCTGCTCGCATGCCACTTCATATTTATTCTTAGGAGTTCTTCTTTAGATGAAACGAAGCATGATCTTCATCACATATAGGTACATCATACCTCGTGTTGTCTACAGATATGTCTATAAAAGATCATTAATAATATCAGTATCATTTAATAGCTCAAATATGACCCTTAGAAATAATTTTAAATTTAATTAAAAATGAAATGACTAAGTCTAGAAAAATATCATAGGAAATGTGTCTCGGGATTGGTGTCCTAGAATGGTGTCTTAGAATGGTGTCTTGGAATGGTGTCTTAGAGAGGTGTCACTGGAAAGGTGTATTGTCCTTTGTCTCTAAAATGTGTCATTGGAGCTGTGTCACTGTAATGGTGTCTTTTCCTTTGTCTCTAAATAGTTTCATTGGAATAGTGTCACTAGAATGGTGTGAATAGAATAGTGTCACTGAAATTTTGTGAATTCTGAAACTGGTATAATGATGTCTGGTACATATCAACAGTGTTGGGTCCTTTGTGAATATTCTGAAATAGATGGACTAATATAACATTGTCTCATCCTTTGTAAATATTATAAATCTGTAGGTTAGTGAAACAATGACTCATACTTTACCAATTTTCAGACTAAATGGTGACTATGAGTCCTCTGATCGGTGACTATGAGTTCACCTTAATGGTGAATCATACATAGCAAAATATTTTCAACCTCTCTAATGAAATAATACTTAATAGAATAGATTTATATTATTCATAAGAATATTGAAACATAGTGAATCATAATGAAACATTATTAAACATGATTTTTGAGCATTAAAACTAGATGAGTCCAATAATCTCCCCCTTTTTTATGATCACAAATCATGGAATTTACAAGCCATACATATTGATAAGAGTAAAGGATAAAAACTTTGCTTAACATATCAAAAAAATTATATTAGAATAAGACATAAAAAAATCCGAGTAAAATTCATTATAGAAAGAACAATATCAGATCCATTTATGAAAGTATCAGAGTATATATGTCAAATATCTAAGATAGATACCATTTCCGAGTTCTCCACTTTAACACTATAAAAATTATCAAGTGAGTTAATGGAAAATTCCATCTATGAATTCTCTCCATTTTCAGATTATCAGAAATAAAATAGTTAAAAGGTCTTCTGCAAGTGAATAAAAGAGTGAACACATGCCATTAAATACAAGATTATAGTACAATCACAACAAGTACATGACACTCCAATAAAAAACCATCCTTCACTTCTTCTCAAAATATGTTGTCTTCCCTTTATCCTTGTTAGAGATAGTAGGATTAGGAAGATCAAGTGCAGAAGTGGTAGTGGAATGTATATAGAGGGAATGTAGAGGCACTCTTTCAAGAGTATAAGGGGTGAGGCTTTGTCTAGATGAAGAATGAGGTATAATCTACTTAGTAATAACTAGTCTGATCTAGCTCAGAGCCTGAGCATGGGTCATGGTTATAGGAGAAAAAGTGATAGAAGAATAAGGATTGGTAGAATAAAGGAGTCCATGTCTCAGAGGAGAAGCATTAGGAGAAAATATGGTTTTTCTATGATAATTTAGATAGGCTTAAATAGATTAATGAAATTCTTAATAATATCAACACCATACTCCATATCCTTCTCAAAATCATCCTTATTATCCATAAACTTCTCAAGAGTAGGTGTGAACTCCTTCAACTATTTGACTTGCTCCTAGAAAGCTTGATTCACTCGAGGAAGCCTCAAATTCTCCACTAGATACTTGAAGTGGTTCTCTATATGATTATTTGTGTATAACCTCTTGAAATATATATATCCACGTTCATTGAAATTTCTTCTTGAGCATCATTGGCATATTTTGACGTAACTATTCTTTAACCACTGGTCTGATCAATTCACTATTTAAATACTGAGAGGTATGAGCAGAAATATATGGGGATGAAGTAACTGAGGTGAGAGTATTAAGACTTTTAAGAATAGTCTTTAAAGACCCTTTATACTTATTCTTCTATCGATTGATATAGATACAAGCCTACATATCCCATTTTACAATACAATGTTTATATTGACCACTTCTTCAGTCATTTTAGACAAATTAGGTTGAATCTTAGATTCAAATTTTTCCGAGTTCATATCAACATCAGCATCACTTAGGTTAGAAACTAAAATTGGAGCAAGATCATATTAAAAACAATTCCTTATCTCCTCAACTAAATATCATAATTATTTAACTTCATCACTTAGTAGTTTATTTTCAATCCTAGATTCCAGAATCTCATTAAGAAACATGTGTTGAGTTTTCCAAACTAGCTTTTCTAGAAGAATTGCAGCATCTCTTTCACTAATATTAGTCACAGGTACAGGTTGCGACTTCATAATATTACTAAAACTAGGTAAACAATTATCTCCAAAAACTTTTAACTTCCCATGAATTTCATTATTTG
The DNA here is from genome assembly GCA_963277665.1 of Viscum album. Classification (NCBI taxonomy): domain Eukaryota; kingdom Viridiplantae; phylum Streptophyta; class Magnoliopsida; order Santalales; family Viscaceae; genus Viscum; species Viscum album. Next base: position 1,811,227,968 of record OY728155.1, read on the forward strand.
AATTTTCTTCTACAGGTGCATGAACATGTATTGGATTTTGGAGATAAATTACTTCATTAATTATGATAGGTTTGAGTTGAAACACTATTGAAAGGTCTATTTCCTTAACCAGGTACTTCTGAGATTCATCAATATAAAAAATCTTGGAAACCTATACTAGGTATCCACTAAACTTGAATCAAGAGGATTTGTGACTTCAATCCATTCCAAACTGGGGTTTTTTGCCTCCTCAACTGATGCTTCCCTTGGAGAATTACAATACCCCATCATGTGAACTCTTACCACATATTCTATTATATATTGGTACCTCTAAACCACATCTTCTTCTAACTGATAAGCCTGTTCAACACCAGGTAAGGAGGCTTCTTTATCAACTATTTTTTTTTCTATCTATTTCAAAGTATAAATAAGTTCTTCTTCAATAGCTTTACCTATATCAACATCCTTACCTATAGTGGAATTTTCTTCACTTTAATCTTCACCACCTTTAGAGAGAAGAGAATCTCTATAAGTAATAGTCTGCGAGTGTTTAAGAGATATATGAGGAGGCTCTTCATTTGCTTTATAAATAACTAGATCATTGTATTCTCTATTAGAAACAATTTTAGTTTCAGTTCTTAGAACATCACTTGACATCCCTTCATCTTAATATTCCACTACCTCATCTGGTTCCAAACTAGGGTAAGTGATATTCTTTATTCTTGAGGGATTCTCAACAGGATTAAAATCCTCATAGATCTTTTCATTGTCTTCAACCCATAACTGCTTCCATGGATTACAACTGATTTTCATCCATTTGTATATATCGTTAGACAAATAATATTCATAGTCCAAAATGGTTTCCTTATTCTTCCCCAATAATCCTTTGGCTCGCAACATTACACAAATGAATCTTTAATTGAATAAGGAAGTGGGCTTGGTGGATGTTTTGATCATGTCACACATATGAATAATAAGATACTTTCACATATTTATCTTATTACTATTCTTCAAAAGGTGTATCAAAAAAACATATTGATATTTTAGAGTTAAAAATCACCTTTCCTTGGAGAGATTAGGTTTTGAATGAACTTGAATAATAACCTAGTTTCTTCATCCAACTCAGTAGAAATTGGTCTTCTCTTCTTTTTGTTTACTATTAAAACACCCAAAGCCTCTTCTTGGATAAAAATACCACTTGTAGGAGTATGTTTTGTAACACCCCGAGCTTCCATGATACGCTTCTCATTCAATAATGCAATAGCTTGCATGGTACGCAACATCGAGTTCTAAAACACCGCGACTAATCAAAGTAGCTGTTATGAATAGTAATAACCACTTTTTAAAATTATAGAAATTTTATATTTCAAAATGGACTTCATTTTTGAATTCGTAATATCGAAATTATCCTAAGTTTAATTTTTTGTAAGTTTCTGAGAACTTCCAATTTTTTTATGAATAGTGAAAAATACTTAAAACAACTTTTTTAATCAAAATAATTTATTGTGATAAATTATACTATTTAGTGGTTTTAAAGTATAATTAGAATATATTTTTACCATTTTATCCAATGGTGGTCATTATAATTAATTTAACATTGAAATTGGACATAAACAATTGTCAATCTTTTGATATAAATTGTTTCTTAAAAACACGCTATTTGTTGTAACAGCGGGAATTAATTATAAAATTAATTAATGCAACTTATATGTTTGGAATTTTTTAAAATAGACATCATTTTTGAATTCGGAATATCAATTATAGCTTAGGGTGAAATTTTGGCCTTATTCTGAAAAACATCAATTTTTGATGAATAGTGAAACCACTAAGTGGTTGTTAAAAACTGATTTTTCAATAAAATGAAATATTACCACTTCTGTGATTTGATTTTCAAAAATCCGACATACATGGTTTTCATTAAGAAGCAAAATGTGGTTCGATGAGATTAAAATAATTTTTTGGTGAATAGTAACTTTTAAGTTCTTAATCGCGATTAGAGGTAATTAGTGTAGTTTAAGGTAAAAATAATGTTTTAATAATATGAGATGAGCTTGAAACTTGTCCTACTCCTATTGGATGAGTCATGTCCGACCCATACAACCCATGGGTCAACTTGGGGACCCCATGGATCCACATTGGTTGGAAAATGACATTAATATATATTTATTTAATGTTAAAATTAAATTGACACAAACATGAGTTGTTTTACTAAAACAGTTTTTAAGTGGGGTTACACAAGTCCAAATTTTGATTATAAATATTCATTAGAAATATAAAAAGATTTCCTACATCATAGTATTTTTTTATAATTTTTACACATTAAATAAATTAAATTATTTATGACATCATTATGATGCAGCGATGACCTCATTATTTAACGATTTTAATAAAATGAAAAGATAATGTAAAATCCAAGGCGTACACTTGTCCAAAGACTATTGGATGGGTAGATTTAGAACCCTTATCACCTTATCCACTAATTATATAAGTGTGGGACCTTTAGAATCCGAAAAGCATTGTGTAATAATGTAACATTTTAATCTTTCCAAAAGAGCCCCTCCTCTCCACTTATAAAAGGCCCCCACCTCTCCCACCTTATTCACACCATCAAGCCATTTGGCTCGGCCAACCTCTGCCAAAATACTCTCCCAACTTCCTCCTCTTACTCCTAGAAGCCTCACTTTGGGCAGAACTCTTCTCAAGGAAGCCTTTGGCTCAAATCAAAAAGAGTTACCCGATTTTGAGGTAATGTCTTCTCTAATGCTGTTTTGTTTTATTTTTCTTCTCCAACCCCCTAAAATCTTTTTATTCATTTATTTTGTAACAAAACCAGTATACTAAATATACTAGTATGTTTTTATAAGATGTATTCGAGCTACACGTACACACACCTGCATCTAATGGTTAAAGAACATACGGTTTCTGTGGATAGCGAATTTCTGCCTCACAAAACGATGATTGTTCAACACTCATATAACACCTTAAAAGGTGGCCATTAAGATGTCACTATATTTATATATGATATATAATGTGTTTATGTTTTACTTATGCTTCTGTATTTCTCATTTATGGCATACTTTATGATTTCCATTATGGGTAAAACGCGATAATTTCATTTTAGGAAGTGCGGACTACCACCCCCTCAAAGTGATGTGAATCGTTAATGTCATATGTGGGATGTATAAAGGATGGATTAAATGATATTATATATGATATTATACTGGAACTATATTATACCTTTATATAATTATGATTTCATTACATTAAATACAAAATAGAAATGAAAGTAGCGTTCATGCGTACGTACGGCTTACCGTCTCCATGAACGGTGCATTTCATTTCTTACCTCTAAATGTTACGTAATATTATGAATGAATGTATATACTGGATATATATGATATATATGATATCTACATCATGAATATAATTCTTGATATAATGGATATTTCACCACATGAACAACTTGTAATTATAAGAAGGTTATTGTTGACACAAGACCCAAAGATCGACAAAACGACCGTTATTAACTTAAATAATTACATAACGTTCATAACATTGTAATAAGTGATATAAAAAGGATAATGAAATTGAAAATGGTTCTTAATAAGGTAGATATTAACTATAGTTTATTATTCAGGAGGTTAAAGAACGGTCGAGTCAGGACAGGACGCAAGGTAAGGGAATTTCTTAACCCAATTTTCACTCTTTGGGTTAATATCCTACTTTCAAATTATGTCATGATATTATTATGTCCTATATTGTATTTGTACATTATTTATGTGTACTTATAGTGAATACACATTATAGATGTACTTTATTTAAAAAAAAATGATCTTTTTAAGGACTTCGTCTCAATCCCCTTTCATTGAGGCATATTTGGTTTTATACAAAACTTTCTTTTATACGGTGTGTAAACCCCTTTGAATTTTACGTTTATTCAAAAGGAATCTTTTTTATACGAAGCGTTTTACTAAACGACAAAAAGGGAATGTTTTTCTTTCCGTACTTATGCGGCGACAACGACTTCTCTGCCGCCGTGACCATTATTTGAGTTTCGGCTTCCTCTACAAGCCATCATTTTTTTAATGAAAAATAAATACAAAGTTTTAACTTTCTTTTAATTTGGTATTGAAAATGGTTTTGAAAGCGTTTTTATTATATCAATGTGTTGTATTTATATCTTGTGATTGAAATGTGTAAATGTTATGTTTCCTTTATGCATGTTTTATGTGATACGATTATGTTATGGTTTATGATATGTTTAAACCTATTCATATGAGGAATGCATTGGACTTAATAAGTGACGGGTGGAGCCCGCTATAGCTCCTCGATGCATCGGCAGGTCTCATGAGACAAAATAGTGTCTTGGCACGAGGCCTTGACAAAATGTAATTTGTGGTATTGGCACGAGGCCTTGGCTACGTGGTTATGATAGTCTGGCATTATGAATTACATCATTATGAAACTGGTTATTGATATTGCATGTGATTATTCGACCAGTAGAATATCCATGTGAAGTAGTGAATGGCATTATCTCATTTTACTTTTGCCATATTATTTTGAAGTTCAAGTTTAAAAGGCTTTTGTTTTAGTTATATATTGCCTTAAATGTTAATGTTTATTTATGAAAGCTTCCGCTATATTGTTAACCTTACTGAGCATCCGAGCTCACCCCTTTAAATGTTTTAATATTTTTCCAAGATGTGAAGAAGTAATTTATGAGTGACCTGCAGGGGTATTCAGAAAGGGATATGATTGTGGACTATGAAGACCGTGTTATTGTAGTTTGTTTACTTTTTGATGTAATGAAAGACTTATGAATGTATCTAGTGTTTCCAAGGCTACTAAACTAATCGGTATTTCGAGACTTGATCTTTTGTGATCATGCCAATGTTACGAAGTAATGCACCGGCTCTGGGTAGCTGGGGTCGGGGTGTTACAGTTGGTATCAGAGGCAGTTTAGTACAAACCTTGTAAGCTAGATTTAGACAAACTCTTATTAGAGCACGTAGACCTAAGATGAACTTTGAGGATTAGTATAGAAGAACTTCCAAGAATTTTGGTATTATAGAGATTTTGTTAGTTTTTCAAGCAATACATCCCTGTCTGGATACGAGCAGGTAGAGGCGGCTCTGGCACAGATGTACCTAGAGGTAAAACCCGAAAACACCGCTTTGAGCTAGACTCGAACGGGAACTGGTGCACGATAATGGGCCTTGCTGCACTCTTGGTTACGACACTCCCGGGGGATATACTTAGGATAATTCACATTTTCTTTACAAACCACTATGAAGGGTTATGAGTATATACTTCCTAAAAGAAAACATTTTTTATGATTATGGATTATATCCATAAATAGTTCAATTTATTATAAGTTTTTTCAAGTTTGTTATTATGTATTTCGATTCATAAACTAACCTAGTTTATGGCATTGTATAGAAATGGCGCCCAGTAGAAGGAATGAAAACTCCATCAATACGTATGATCCAAAGAGTAAGAAGGATCATATCTTTCATGGTATTAAGCCAACATTTAGAAGGGAAATATTCTCCCATGTGTTATCAACATATGATGAAATAGTATCATGTGTTAATAAGATAAGTAGAGAATTCTCTGAGTCTTATGGATTTGAAGGGATGAAAGTGAAGAAAAGGATGGAAGATAGAATGATGGATAAAGGGACGAGGGAAAAGAAGAATTTTCCAATATGTGATAACTGTGGGAAGAAACACCTTGGAATTTGCCTGAAGGGAATGAGAGTTTGTTACAAGTGTGGAGAAAAAGGACACCAAGTGCGTGACTGAAAGGGTAAGAAAAAGGTTTCAAATGTACAATGCTTCATCTGAAAGGAGTGGGGACACTACGCAAACCAATGTTCAAATCATCAGAGTATGCCCCAAATGATGTTATTGGATAATAATCAAGTTATGATACTACCACAGATGAGGAGGAATGATTAGAGTTCTTATGTTGTTATTAACGAATTTTGTAATTTGAGTGTTGTATCAATGATGTACTGGTTATAATAATTATGGAGTATATAAGGATTGTACTGTAGTACTATTTTATCTAGGACTTGAGATTGTGTGGAACCAAGAAAAGTGACTCCACAGTAGGTTAAATTTTTGGAAAATATATGGTTGAGAGAAAGATAAACCATAATATGGTTCTGATACCGAGATAGTGATTTTAGAATAAGACATGATTGATTCGGATAAATTATGTTGGATATTCTTAACATCCTTGAAAATGATTAATGATTTGTATACATTTGTGGATAGAAGGAGTATATCTAGTTTTCTATAAGTAATAAGGGATCATGAATGTAATCAATAAGGATTTATGGTAATTCAGTATGTTGAAGTGTTTTAAAAGAATACATGATGAAGGTGTTCACATGTTGTTACGCAGAAAAAAAAAGGGAGCTTCATTATGTTTACCTTCCTCATAAAATCTGGACTGTGAGTTGGACGGAAGTATTTTGGATAACTATAAATGTTGGAGTGGATTAAGTTGATCTTTGGATAGTATTGTTTAAGGTTAAAAAATTTATGAAGATTATTTTTGAATATTATAATACTATAGTTTTAGGAAAAGGACAACCTGCAGGGTGGGGCATAACCCATCACGTCGGACAAAGTTGTGGGAATCGAACCCACAACCATAGTGTGATTGGGATTAATCGCCTACCACTGGACTACGTGAAGTCCCTGGTTATTACAAAATAGTTTTTCTAATCTAAATGGTATGTGTTAATATTTGGAACCTTATACAATTAGGATAAATAGAATATTTTTGAGTTCTATTACCTTTTAGAGTGAAAGATGGGTTTGGGGTAAAAATTTATTAACGAATGAAAGTATACATAACAAGTATGTATATTCCCTTACGTTCTTAGTAAATATCCTAAATAAATTCCTCAACATTATAAAAGGTAACTTAAAACAAAAATGTTGTCGGTTAACTTTTCTAACTGGGGATTCAATGACCGTTTAACCAATCACAAGTTTGTGATTTTCTTGTGGTTAAACTTTCTCCTAATCCTATTTTCTATAACTCTCCATCAGACCTTGATGGTTTGTTTCTCCTCCATATCCATATTTTCATAGAATCCTAGAATGGGCTATATCGGGTGACCTTTGTACTTATCTTGATTTCTTTTAATGTTATATATTTATTAAACTTATTTCCGATGTTGGTTTTCCACAAAGGTATTTTCTATTTTCAACCTTTTATTTTCAAAGAAAATTTTCAAATTGCGAGGACACAATTTATTGAAGGAGGGGAGAATGTAACACCCCGAGCTTCTATGATACGCTTCTCATTCAATAATGCAATAGCTTGCATGGTACGCAACTTCGAGTTCTAAAACACCGCGACTAATCAAAGTAGTCGTTATGAATAGTAATAACCACTTTTTAAAATTATAGAAATTTTATATTTTAAAATGGACTTCATTTTTGAATTCGTAATATCGAAATTATCCGAAGTTGAATTTTTTGTAACTTTCTGAGAACTTCCAATTTTTTTATGAATAGTGAAAAATACTTAAAACAACTTTTTTAATCGAAATAATTTATTGTGATAAATTATACTATTTAGTGGTTTTAAAGTATAATTAGAATATATTTTTACCATTTTATCCAATGGTGGTCATTAGAATTAATTTAACATTGAAATTGGACATAAACAATTGCCAATCTTTTGATATAAATTGTTTCTTAAAAACACGCTATTTGATGTAACAGCGGGAATTAATTATAAAATTAATTAATGCAACTTATATTTTTGGAATTTTTTAAAATAGACATCATTTTTGAATTCGGAATATCAATTATAGCTTAGGGTGAAATTTTCGCCTTATTCTGAAAAACTTCAATTTTTGATGAATAGTGAAACCACTAAGTGGTTGTTAAAAACTGATTTTTCATTAAAATGAAATATTACCACTTCTGTGATTTGATTTTCAAAAATCCGACATACATGGTTTTCATTAAGAAGCAAAATGTGGTTCGATGTGATTAAAATAATTTTTTTGGTGAATAGTAACTTTTAAGTTCTTAATCGCGATTAGAGGTTATTAGTGTAGTTTAAGGTAAAAATAATGTTTTAATAATATGAGATGAGCTTGACACTTGTCCTAATCCTATTTTATGAGTAATGGCCGACCAAGACAACCCATGGGTAAACTTGGGTACCCCATGGATCCACTTTGGTTGGAAAATGACATTAATATATATTTATTTAATGTTAAAATTAAATTGACACAAACATGAGTTGTTTTACTAAAACAGTTTTTAAGTGGGGTTAAAAAAGTCCAAATTTTGACTATAAATATTCATTAGAAAGATGAAAAGATTTCCTAAATCATAGTATTTTTTTTATAATTTTTAGACATTAAATAAATTAAATTATTTATGACATCATTATGATGTAGCGATGACCTCATTATTTAACGATTTTAATAAAATGAAAAGATAATGTAAAATCCAAGGCTTACACTTGTCCAAAGACTATTTGATGGGTATATTTAGAACCCTTATCACCTTATCCACGAATTATATAAGTCTGGGACCTTTAGAATCCGAAAAGCATTGTGTAATAATGTAACATTTCAATCTTTCCAAAAGAGCCCCTCCTCTCCACTTATAAAAGGCCCCCACCTATCCCACCTTATTCACACCTTCAAGCCATTTGGCTCGGCCAAAATCTTCCCAAATTCTCCCTCTTACTCCTAGAATCCTCACTTTGGGCATAACTCTTCTCAAGGAAGCCTTTGGCTCAAATCAAAAAGAGTTACCCGATTTTGAGGTAATGTCTTCTCTAATGTTGTTTTGTTTTATTTTTCTTCTCCAACCCCCTAAGATCATTTTATTAATTTCTTTTGTAACAACAACAGTTTCCTAAATATAATAGGATATTTTTATAAGAAGTATTATAGCTACACTTACACACACCTACATCTAATGGTTAAAGAACATACGGTTTCTATGGATGGCAAATTTCTGCCTCACAAAACGATGATTGTTCAACACTCATATAACACCTTCAACGGTGGACATTAAGATGTCACTATATTTATATATGATATATAATGTGTTTATGTTTTACTTATGCTTCTATATTTCTCATTTATGGCATACTTTATGATTTCCATTATGGGTAAAATGTGATAATTTCATTTTAGGAAGTGCGGACTACCGCCCCCTCAAAGTGATGTGAATCGTTAATGCAATATGTGGGATGTATAAAGGATGGAGTAAATGATATTATATATGATATTATACTGGAACTATATTATACCTTTATATAATTATGATTTCATTACATTAAATACGAAATAGAAATGAAAGTAGCGTTCATGCGTACGTACGGCTTACCGTCTCCATGAACGGTGCATTTCATTTCTTACCTATAAATGTTACGTAATATTATGAATGAATGTATATACTAGATATATATGATATATATGATATATACATCATGAATATAATTCTGGATATAATTGATATTTCACCACATGAACAACTTGTAATTATAAGAAGGTTATTGTTGACACAAGTACCAAAGATCGACAAAACGACCGTTATTAACTTAAATAATTACATAACGTTCATAACATTGTAATAAGTGATATAAAAAGGATAATGAAATTGAAAATGGTTCTTAATAAGGTAGATATTAACTCTATTTTATTATTCAGGAGGTTAAAGAACGGTCGAGTCAGGACCGGACGCAAGGTAAGGGAATTTCTTAACCCATTTTTCACTCTTTGGGTTAATCTCCTACTTTCAAATTATGTCATGATATTATTATGTCCTATATTGTATTTGTACATTATTTATGTGTACTTATAGTGAATACACATTATAGATGTTATTTATTTAAAAAAATGATCTTTTTAAGGACTTCGTCTCAATCCCCTTTCATTGAGGGATATTTGGTTTTATACAAAACTTTCTTTTATACGGTGTATAAACCCCTTTGACTTTTACGTTTATTCAAAAGAAATATTTTTTATACGAAGCGTTTTACTAAAAGACAAAAAGGGAATGTTTTGCTTTCCGTACTTATGCGGCGGCATCAACTTCTCTGCCGACATGACCATTATTTGAGTTTCGGCTTCCTCTACAAGCCATCATTTTTTTTAATGAAAATTAAATACAAAGTTTTAACTTTCTTTTATTTTGGTATTGAAAATGGTTTTGAAAGCGTTTTTATTATATCAATGTGTTGTATTTATATCCTGTGATTGAAATGTGGAAATGTTATGTTTCCTTTATGCATGTTTTATGTGATACGATTATGTTATGGTTTATGATATGTTTAAACCTATTCATATGAGGAATGCATTGGACTTAATAAGTGACGGGTGGAGCCCGCTATAGCTCATCGATGCATCGGCAGGTCTCATGGGACAAACTAGTGTCTTGGCACGAGGCCTTGACAAAATCTAATTTGTGGTCTTGGAACGAGGCCTTGGCTACGTGGTTATGATAGTCTGGCATTATGCATTCCATCATTATGAAAGTGGTTATTGATATTGCATGTGATTATTCGACCAGTAGAATATCCATGTGAATAAGTGAATGGAATTATCTCATTTTGCTTTTCCCATATTACGTTGAAGTTCAAGTTTAAAAGGCTTTTGTTTTAGTTATACATTTCCTTAAATGTTAATGTTTATTTATGAAAGCTTCTGCTATATTGTTAACCTTACTGAGCATCCGAGCTCACCCATTTCAATGTTTTAATATTTTTCCAGGATGTGAAGAAGTAATTTATGATTGACCTACAGGGGTAGTCAGAAAGGGATATGATTGTGGACTATAAAGACCATGTTATTGTAGTTTGTTTACTTTTTGATGTAATGAAAGACTTATGAATGTATCTAGTGTTTCCAAGGCTACTAAACTAATCAGTCTTTCGAGACTTGATCTTTTGTGATCATGCCAATGTTACGAAGTAATGAACCAGCTCTGGGTAGCTGGGGTCAGGGTGTTACATGGTTTGTTTTATGATACTTAAATATACCTTTATGAGGTACTACTAAACAAAAATCCCACAACCTTGAAGAAAAATAACATCTTTATCAACTTACCCAACTCTTAACAACATAATTATTCTTTTTATAGAATGAAAACTCAACATACTGGTAGAACTCAAAAACAATCTTCAGATATATAGATCTTTTTCATTTTTAATCCAATCTATCCATCCCTGCTCTTCCAAAATTTTAAGAACAAGATATTTACTCTAAATAATACACTACACACATACTTCCTTTTCACGCATGACTACACAATTTGTGAGATCAGGGTTCAGTGGTTTCTTAGGCTCTTTAATCGGAGCTCATTTCAATTTATTTTATGACCGATGTTTCTATAGAGTCAAGGAATAAAGATGCTATAATAAATCCATTTCAGAAATTATGAGAGAGAGTTCGAGGGAGAACATGATGTTTGAGAGAGAAGGGTTTTAGTTTCAGGAGTAGAGAGAAAAAGTGAAGTGATTCAGATTGACCAGTTTTATCATTTAGGGATTTGAAGAATCGAAAATAAAAAATACGGTATAAAAATATAAAAAAATATTTAAAATGGTGATGTAGAAAAAATTACTAAGTTTAAAATGGTGAGAGAGAAAATGGTTAGACAGTAAACGGTGTGACAGTAAATAGTGAGACAGTAAACAATGAGATAGTAAATAGTGAGACAGTAAATTGTGAGAGAGAAAACAATGAGATAGTAAATGGTGAGGAATTAAATAGGGAGAAAATTAAAGTTGGGATAGTAAATGTTTATTCAAAATTGATCATTCCCAATTAATGTATGATGCAACTCATTATTTCAGAACTTATTCGATTAGTAAAAATATCTGCATGCTGATGTTCTGTGCTAATAAATTCTAAATTAATGTCACATTTTTTATAATGATATCTCAAAAAGTGATGTATTACATCAATATGTTTTTTTTCTTGAGTGAGAAATTGTATTCTTAGAGATATTAATAACACTAGTGTTATCACAATTTATAGCGACGTGTATAAATTGATATCCATAATCTCGAAAAGTGTGCTTCATCTACAATATATGTGCACAACATCTACCATCAGTTATGTATTAAGATTCGACAATAGATAATGCAACAGAATTTTTCTCCTTACAACACAATGATACTAGTGAAATGGAAAAATAGTGACATGTTCTAGGGGTGGTTTTTCTATCTTACTTACAACCACCAAAATCTGCATCAGAATAACTAACTAAGTCAAATGATTGTCTTCTATCATAGAACATCTCTAAGTTAGTATCATGTTTGAGGTATTTGAAAATTGTTTTAATAGCAAGAAGATGAAACTCATTATGGTTTACTTGAAAATTATCACACATAAACACACTAAACATAATATCAGGTCAATTAGAAGTCAAATAGAGAAGACTTCCAATCATACCTTTATAATTGGTTTGATCAACAGATTTTCCATTTTCATCAAGATCCAATTTATAGGTGGTAATCAAAGGAGTATCCCTACTTTTAATGCAATCCAAACCAAAAAAAATAGAATATATTTGTTATATATAAATTCATTTAAAATAATACCTTCTTCTGAAAAAAATTTAATTCCAAGAAATAATTTGAGTTCACCCATTAAAATCATTTCAAACTCATTTTTCATCATTTCTGTAAAATCATCACATAAATAATTTTTTGAGGATCCAAAAATAATATCATCAATATAATTTTGAAAAACTAAAACAACATTAGGAAATATTTTTATAGAAATGGTAGTATTAACTATACCTTTTCTAAAACCTTTAGAAATAGAAAAGTGATGTGCCTATCATACTAAGATCTTGGTGCTTATTTTAAACTATAAAAAGCTTTGATAATTTACAGACATGATTTTAAAAATGAGGGTGTATAAAACTAGGTGGTTTCTCAACAAAAAATTCCTCAACTATATTCCCATTTAGGAATTAACTCTTGAAATAAATTTGATATAGCTTGAAATTCAAATGTGTTGCATAGGCTAGCATGATTCTAATGGATTCAAGTCTAGAAACTAGTGAGAAGGTTTATTCATAGTCAATTATTTCTTATTTAATATATCCTTGTGCAACCAGTCTAGCCTTATTTCTTATTATGGAGATATATTCATCTATGTTATTTCTAAAAAACCACATAGTTCCTATAGTCAATGCATGTTTAGGTCTATCCACTAGTTTCCAAATATTATTTTTATCAAACTGATTTAATTCTTCTTGCATATCCATTACCCATAATTTATAATTGATTTCATCATTGATGTTCTATGGTTCATGTTGGGAAACAATAATTGATGTTCAACCTGGTTTATCATAGAATCTCTAGTCTATGTTCCGTTCTCTAAGTCTCCATCTACAGCATCTAAAGTATGATTCTTAAGATTTCTAAAAGGTCTAAAAAAATAAGGGCCAGTAATTTCAGATTCTTCTTTAGGTTTGGGTTCCTCATGAATAGTGCCAAGAGAATTTCCAGAACTGGAAGATTTAACAATTTTTTTAACAGCAGGATAAGAATATTTGGAATTTATTTTCAGGTTTGACATATCATCTTCATGATTTTATAGGTAGGTCTTAGGTTCGTGTAGATATATTTCATCAAATTTTACATGTACAGATTATTCCACACACTTGGTTATTTTATTAAAAACACTACAGGATTTGCTGGAGGTTGAATAACCTAGGAATATTCCTTCATCACTTTTTGTGGAAAACCAATCAATATTATCCTTAGTGTTAAGAATATAGACTTTACAACCAAAAACATTAATGTAACTAACTTTGGGTTTCATACTATTTCATAGCTCATTGGGAGTTCCCTTAAGAATCTGAATCATGACTCTATTAATTATACAAAAATTTATATTCACAGCTTCATCCCAAAAGTAAATAGGTAAATCATATTCATTAAGAATAATATGGGCTATTTCTTATATGGTTATATTTCTCCTTTCTACAAATTCATTTAATTAGGGTGTACTAGGAGTAGAGATGTTATGACTGTATCCATTTTGTGGGAAAAAAGATTCAAACTCTTTATTTTCAAACTCACAGCCATGGTCACTTCTTAAGGATTTAATTCTAAGACTACTTAGGTTTTCTACTATTCTAACATACTTAGTGAATTAAGAGCAAGATTCACTCTTGTGATCAAGAAAGAAGTTCCATGTATATGCAGTATAGTAATCGACTAGAAAATAGAAATAGTGATTACCATTAAGAATAAAAAAACTAGATAGTCCAAAAAAATCCATGTGAACCAGCTCAAGAGGTTGAGAAGTCGAGACATCTTTCTTTGTTTTGAAAGATATTTTGTGATGTTTTCCTTTTTGACTAGGATTTTATACTTGGTCATTTGGAAACTTATATTTAGTTAGATCCTTGGTTAGTCATTTTCTAGAAATCTTTCTAAGAGATTAAATATTATAGTGACATAATCTCTTATTCCAGATCCAATGCTCTTTATGAAAGTCACTTAAACAAGAGACATTTTGAGATGCTAAGGAATCTAAATTAACAGCATAAACATTTTCATTTCTAAGAGAAAGAAATACTAACTCATTTTTAGAATAAAAAACATTACTCGAATCATTTTAAAATTTAACATTGAAACTATCATCACATAACTAAGAGATTCTAAACAGATTATATTTTAAACCATCAACGAAAAGAACTTTGGAAATTGAAACTGAATTAGAGTTACCAATTTTTCTAAGACTAATTATTCTCTCTTTAGCAATGTCATGAAAATTGACATGACCACCATAAATTTTTTTCAGATTCATGAAGAATGAATAATCTCTTTGAAAATTTCTTTAACATCCACTATCCAAGTACCATAGACTTCTACAGGATCTCTTAAAATATATTTCCATGAAAAGATCAACAAAGAGAATATTTTGGTGCCTAGATTTTCTTGGGTCATGTAACATTAGTTAAAACAGCTTTAGGAACCCATAAATTCTTCACGGGTTTCCTATAAATAGTTTGTGAAGTAATGGAAAAATAAACTCTATTTGATCTAGAAAAACTAGAAGAAGTAAAAGATTGTCCACTGCTAGAACTAACAGACTTTTTTCTCTATTTTTGGCACTAAAACTGATTTTTAAAATTTTGTAAAAAAAATAGTTTTAGTTATATTCCTTTGCTCAGGTTGGTATCCAATACCAGTAGTATACTTTGTTGAATCTTATTTACCAATAATTAATGTTAGTGTAATTTTCCCAATGGTAAATGTTTCTAATTCATTTTTCAATTACTCATTAGATAGTTTGAGTTCATCATTTTCTTTACGAAATTGATAATTATTTTATTTTTCAATAGTAAGATTTGATTTAATAGTAGTGGAAGGAGAATATTGTTTCTTTAAAACTTTATATTTATCTTTTAACTCATTATGTGTATCCTCAAGAATTTTTTAGTACTCAAACATTTATTCATTGGTCATGTTTTCATAATCATATTTATCTCCACAATAATAGGGATTTTGTACATGAGACTCAAGTGTTACCTTGAATGTGTTTCTCATGAAACACATGTTTTCCTTGGCACCTTTCTCATCATGCGATGATTCTAACTCACTAGATCTATATTTAGAAGCACTCTAAGTGGCCTGTATTACCATCTTATACCTTTTATCTTTGTACTCATTTTTCTTTTTTGTATATTTACTTAGGACAGAAAGCCTTTACATGTACTCTTCTCTTACATTCATAATAGAATAATTAATTAGAGTTCTCATTCCTTTTCTAGTCCTTTTTACAGTTTCCCTTATGGTCATAAATTTCTTTGTAATTGGGCCTCCTGAAAATCTTCGTCTTTATATTGAGTTTTTTAAATATTCTAGTTGTCTAAGCCATTTCCTCATCACTATCACATAGAGATTCTTCATTGATTAAACTATTAAAATGAGTTTTCACTTTATCCTATTATTTGTGTTTAAAAGTAGTGGATTTGAAAGCCACATACTTTCTTCTTGATTCATCATCCTCATATTTTTTTACCTTAAATTCTTCTTCATACATCATTAATTTACCTATCAACTCCTTCATTAGAAAAGTATTGATGTCACATGAATCCCTTATTGACACTGAATTTCCTCTCTATCTATCTAGTAAGCATATGAGAATTCACATGATTTGTTCTTTGGCTATAACATCTCTTCCCAGAGAGATCATAGTGTTCACAATCTCATTGAACCTATAATAAATATTAGAGATAGGTTCATCAGGACTCATCTTGAAATTATCATATTTAATAGTATATGTGTAAAGTCTCATTTTTTAACATTGTTGTTTTCTTCATGTGAAACTGCTAAAGTATCCCAAATCTCATAGGCATATTCTAAATGAGATATTCTATTAAATTGTTCATCTCTTAAATCACAAAACATGGAATTCATAGCTTTGTAATTATTATTGTAAGAAAATTTTATAGCATCAGTCCATGTATTTCTTTCAATATTTGGTATTTAATTTTTATCTTCTATTACTATCCAAATATCAAAACCCATACTTTCCAGATGCAATTTAATTTTAATTTTCCACTGGGAATAATTAGTTCCATTATAGTATAGATTTCTGTTAGTAGTATTACCTTCTTGTTTATTATGCATAATAAAAAATAAAGAATATAATATTAAAGAGATAAAAATTTGGTACTAATAGAAATTTAGAGATCCTTAAAACACAACTAAAATTACAGTTGAGAATGTTTGAAAAATATTTGAAAACATTGAAGATAGAAGTTTAAAAACAACTGATGATACCAAATGTTCATCAGAGTAGGGCACTCAAGTGGGGGTGGGGTTGAATTGAGTTATTATAAAAACATAATTTGGAAAGGTATATCTGAATGTCCCTAATTTTTTAAAAAAATAGGACATTTAACCAAAGTAACAAATTTTTTAAAGATTTTAATGTTTGAAAGATTTCCCAAAGATTGATAAATTATTAGTTTGATCAATTTATGAGCTTACTTTAACTTTTGAAATCAGCCTACTTAAAACAATTCTAGAACGAACACTATCTGTGATTAAATATCAAAGAAAAGATATGTTTTTTGGTTTGAATAGACAAATACATACAAGAAAACAAAACTCGAACATAATTGATAAAAACAAGAGATTCATTCTCAAGTAGAGACCTAGTTCTATACCATTGGTGATCACCTTCCACCAATAATTTTATTTTAAAAATCTTGATCCACACCCTGGATTGGGGTTTACAACAACATACATGTCTGTCTAAATCTAATTGGACCTGTAACATAGTTATTAATAGGAAACTAAAACAACCATTTCACATAGGGACCTCTTCCACAGTTATATGTGGGAGTGAAATGATATATGAGAGTGGTAATTAGAGGATATCTTGTATCATCTAGTTTAGAAAAGGATAAAGTGTGTTTCTTTAATACTAATACACACACTACTTAGAGAGTATTCAAATTATACACAATAGAGAAGAAATAATAATAAAGGATTTAGAATTCTCTGTGTGATGTGCTTGATGCTTCTCGACTTCTTGTAGGTGGAAGATATAAAGCTTGAGTCCACTTTTGGAAGTAGAAAAAAATAGAGTGTCGTTGATTCTCTGTGTTCTAGTTTCTGGTAAGATGAGATGATCTTTTGAGATCTTGGATTTTTTCTTTCAATGATGTTGGAACTCTAGTTCTTAGCAATGCCTTCCTTTCATAGTTAGAAAGGATGGGTGAATATGTTCCCTCTTTCTTGGTCATGTTGTATCACACTATGTGTCATCTCTATCGGATTGCACACTACTTTATATTTAATCTCGGGTTATTATTTTTTAGCTGACAAAGATCATGATATCTATCACGTGAAAGGTCCTCGTACCTCATATTGTCTACTGATATGCCTGAAAAGGATATTTAATAATATCAGTATCATTTAATAGAACAAATATAACTGTTATAAATAATTTTAAATTTAATTAAAAAAGAAATTACTAAGTCTGGAATGGTGTCATAGGATAGGTGACTCAGGAATGGTGACTCAGCAGCGGTATCGTAGAACAGTGTCCTAGAACAATGTCTTGGAGTGGTGTCACTGGAATGGTGTCTTGTCCTTTTTCTCTACATGGTTTCATTGGAACAGTGTCTAGTCCTTTGTCTCTAAATAGTTTTATTGGAACAGTGTCACTCGAATAGTGTAATTGGAATGTTGTCACTGACTTTACAAGAATTTTGAAACAAGTAGCATGGTGTTTGGTCTGTATAATTGGTGCAGGTCCTTTGTGAATATTCTGAAATAGGTGGCTTGATACAACGATGTCTGGTCCTTTGTAAACATTCTGAATTGGTGGGTTACTGCAATAATGACTCATACATTTCCAATTTTTAGACTAAACTGTGACTGTGATTCCTCTGACCGATGACTGTGAGTTCACCTTAATTGTGACTCATACATATCCAAATATTTTCAACCTATCTTATGAAATAATACTTAATAGAATAGATTTAGATTATTCATAAGCATATTGAAACATAATGAATCATAATGAACCATAATTAAACATGATTTTGAGCACTAAAACTAGAGGAATCCAACAAAATGAATTCATAAATTAATAATAATTTGTATTATAATGATAAGATAATTTTATGGGGCTAAAAATATTGTTTCAAAGGGTCATAAAATCCATTATAAAATTAAAATCAGTTCTTTTTTATAAATGATTTTTTTTATTTATAAATTAAATTTCTCATATTTATGAAATTATTTTATTAATATGGATTCTGTTTTTTAAATCTACATGTAAAAAAATTTAAGTTGAATTTTTGGGATTTTTTTAAAATAGTTGAATATTTGGTGAAAAGTGAAATATGATAATTTATAGTATTTAACATTATATGCAAAATAAATAAATTTTTGAGTCCTGGATGATGTAATTAACCATTATATAAAACTAAAATTCACCATTTTCTGTACATTGTAACAATAATCAATACAATTAATTTTCTTCAGAGAAAATAATAAACAAATGAATATAATAATAAAAAATGCCCCTCTTCCCCCTTATAAGTAACACTCCTCAGAACCCCTTCTCCTCACACTTTCTAAGATCTTAATATTGAAAAAAATATTAAAAAACCTCTCATACCCACTCTCCCCATGTACAAGTTCTTATGGTCTCACTAAAAGACAAATTCTCTATTTCTTAAGGGGTCCTTTATGGTGGCGATATTCAAGAAGTAACATTCTTAAAGTACCTCTTCTTATTTATTTTCTTCTTATACCTTCTCCTCACCACATTGATCCATAAAATAATAATAAACCCAAAATAATGTCTATAATTTAATGTTATATTACTAATTTAATATCTTCTATCAATCCATTTTATCATTTCCTCTTATTCAAATAAACGAAACAATTGTCCAAATTATGGTGGTTAACCATCTCCGTGGATAATGAGTTTTCATTTTCCATAAACACCGTCAAGGATGGTCATAAAACAATTATTATGGTGAAATAAGATTTTAATAAGATTATTATAACTTATTTCATGTTGTTTAACTAATATATATAAATAATGTTATATAAAATGAACATAATTTGTTATGTTCAGAAAAACCGCCAAAATAAACTAAACGTTTATCATTAATGATTTATCAAATGAATCATCCTCATATAAGAAAATAAAATGATATATGGGACCATTTACAATTATCTAAGATAATGAATAAAATTTAATTTCAATTATGTAGTTTTATTTCCATTTTACAAGAACACCCATAATTATACACAAGTGAACCGACCACGAAACCACGAAAAAAATGCTCCCAAAATGAAGATATTAAAATTTATAACTTTTCAAAATGAAAATAAATGAACCTAATAAAATTATAATAAATAAAATATATTTTTAAGAGGTTCTGGATTAATTAATTAATTAATATAGATTTATTATCTATGATATTAATTTCATGTTTAGAATACATTCGAACATAAGGTAATGGATCTCTCTGAACATCCATATTTCCTTTGGGTAATGCTTTATCTCTCCTTGCCTCAATTTATCTCTTAATTATTATTTTTTAATTCAATCCTATTATGTATATATTTCCCAAAAAAATATATATCTAGATCAATTCATCTTTATTTTATGGTAAATGCATGTTTTAAAAAGGCTCTATTCTCAATTTCTCTTGATAAGAAAACCTGATTAAAGGGAACTTCCCCATTTCTTACCCATTTTCAATTCCACTATATAAAATATTTTAAGAAATAAATATTATCTAAAATCACTCATTTTATCATTAAAAAATATTTTAGTTCATTTATTTTTTTATCTAAAAAGTTGTTCCTTTATCCTCATTAAGGAATCATTGTTATTTTTCCTAAAACTGCACTAAAGTGGCACATTTCTAAAGTTACCTAAACACTCATTTTCATGTCTTCAAATTAGTTGGACATAATTATTCAAGATTTATTATTATTTTTACTTTATTATTTTCTAATAATGACACAATTCCTTGTTTCATGTATACCATTATGATACACCCTTTGGTTTTGCCTTAAGACATGATTATAAAAATCATATCTTTCTATGGGTAACCCTTATGATTATTCCTTATGATTGATTCTTTATATAGAAAAAATATTCATGAACATGTTATAATGGGTGAATATATATATATAAATACAATGAATTAGGTATTTTTTTCATGATATGTTATGTATGTGATTAGGGAGTGAACCTAATCTATTGTTGGACTATGTCTACCATGTGATATCATCTTAGTAGTTAGCCTTGACTCATTTTTATGTCATGTTATATGTTACTACCATATTCCTATAATGTCGTAATCATATGATTCCTTGTTCCATATGTTATGAATTTACCTGTTTATTCATGATCCATACCTTTATCTTAACATGTTATTCGTTCTAACTCATGTGTTACACTTCTTTTCCAAGCTTATTCCCTTACTACGGTGTTTTAGCTCATTCCTTTTGACTTTGTATTTACCAGGTTATCCAATAAAGTTTTCAGAGCTCAAAGAGAGTTCATAAATCATTATGGAGATTAATAAGGAGATTTTATATTCTAGTTTCATGTTTTCTAATTATGTACCTAGTCTTCCAAATACACTAGAATGTTTTATCCTTGTTTGTATTTTGTGGATAATTATTCTTAAAAACATGTAATAATATGTGTAAATGGATAGGGTTTCCATAGTTGGTATTATAGAATGGTTTAGTTATTTTTGGGGATTAGGACTCTAAAACTTTATTAAGAACCCTTATGATAATTCTATCACCATGGATAACATATATTAAAACCTATGAAATTATAAGTTAGGATGTACTTTTTATTTATAATTTTATCCATCCATGTTCAAAGTTTCCTTTTTATATGCACATTAGATAAGTATTCAAGCCCCCATAATTTTATTTTTCTTTTTTAGTTAATGTATTAAAATCGAAGAACACATTCTAACAATCAATGTGATAGAAAATTTGATTATTTATCTATTGATATACTAAACCTGATGGGAACGGGAGATCAGAACTTAATGATAGTTCGAGATCAACTGGATCAAATTGTTAATAATAACCTGAATCATGTGGAACACCCTTTTTATTCTAATAAAGAAAAATATATATTCTAATACATTATGAAGCGAAGTCCTATTACCTTTAGTGGATATTCTAATCCCCTCATCATGGAATAATGTAATATCTCCATTGAGAAGATATTCTCTATAATCGAGTACTCAGAATAAGATAAAGTCATGCTGGCAGTCTATTGTTTTGATGGGAAAGCTGATCAGTGGTGGAAACTGATATATAAAATGAAGTATAAAGTGTAAATTTATTCCATTGAATTTGAATTATTCATTAAAATATTTTGTAATATATATTTACCCCAAACTATCCATCTTAATATGGAATGATATTTCATCATACAAAAGAAAAAGTAAGATGAGTCTATTAGGGAGTATGAGGAAATTTTCACAAGGCTTTCAAGATATGCGTCTTTATTTTTCGTAAACACCGAAACCATGGTGTATTTGATCTTCAGTGGGTTAAAGTCGACTATATAAAAATCATTGGTGATTTGAGACATTTAAAGTTATGAGGATATTGTCTATTATTACTTTAAGGTTGAGATAAAGATTGTAGAGTCTCATTATTGTTATGAATTCAATGATAAAAATAGAATAATTGAGTTTAATATGGGAGGATCCAAAAATAAATCCCATGGAGTAATGAAAAAGTTTCATCCCACATGTCAAAATTTTGGGAAGAAGCATCTTGGGAACTGTCTAAAGGGAAACAAGAGAAAATTTAGATGTGTAAAATATTGGAATTAGGATAATAATTTCTAAAGGGATATGAAGATTCCTATTAATGTGAAAGAAGAAAGTAAGTTTTAGATCAAAAATTAGCCTATTGTATAGTGTTTTAACTATAAGGAACATGAGCATTATACTAGCCAATTCCCTAAGAAAAGTGTTGTTGGAGAAAATCAATGACAACAACCTCCAAGAAAGGAAGGAAGGACATTTGATATCACTTTTGATATGGTGTATGTTTACAATGATGTGGTGACAAGTATGATGGTTATTAATTTAAGAATGGATAACATACATTTTGATTCTAGTTATACACATTCTTTCATGTCTTGAAAGATTAGTAGAACTATTCAATCACCACCTTAAAATAGAGAGGATGAGTTATCTGTGAGAACATGAAATGAGGAAATTATTGAATCTAATGTATATACCTCCTCCTTGGTCAATTTTTGTGGACTAAACCTTATGTAAATTCTCATTTTACTACCTTTTGTGGATTTTTATGATATATTGGGAATGTATTGGATGTCTTTATATAAATACAACATCAATTGTTAATAAAGGTAGACCACTCTTAACATCCTGAGTAATCTTCCAATTTTGTACAATTGTAAGGAGGATAATGGGTATCCTTTGGAATATTCCTCTCAATCCTGAATACTATTTCTTTATGAGCAAGAATATCTAGCTCAAATTATTGAGATAAAGGAGAAGATCATTCTTGAAAACATTACTATTATGAGGCAATTCACTGATGTGTTCCCTAAAGAATTTCTCAGTATTCCTCTTAACCAAGAGGTTGAGTTTAGAATTGAACTTATACTTAGATCTATTCCTATATCAAAGAATACTTACAGGATAGACATAATTGAGTTGGAATAAGTGAATAAATAGTTACAAGGGAATCTAAAAAATGGTTTTATATACCCAAGTGCTTCACCATGGGATGCGCTAGTCCTCTTCATCAAGAAAAATGATGGATCAATTTACCTCTATATTGATTATCATGAGAAAAAAATATCATGATAAAGAACAAGTATCCCCTATACTGGATAAATGACTTGTTCGGTCAATTATGTGGGTCTATGTATTTATCTAAAATAGACCTTCATTCAGGATATCACCAATTAAGGGTGTAGAAAGAAGATATTCCAAATAATGACTTTTTAATGAGGTATGGACACTATTATTTAATAGTGATTCCCTTAAAACTCAATAATACTCTTGAATATTTGACGGGATTAATAAATAGAGTCTTTAGTGATTACCTCGACAAATTTGTGGTAGTACTTATTGATAATATTATGACATTATCCAAGAGAAAGGAGGGGCATGAGGAGCATTTTAATACTATTCTAAAAACGTTATGAGGGGAGAAAATATATTCAAAGTATATTAAATGTGAGTTCTAGATAGAGGATGTATCTTTCTTGGGGCACGACATCCCCAAGAAAGGGACATTTTTAGATCTTTATAAGACAAAGGAAATAGAGGAGTGTCCTAAACCATAATTTGTAATAATGATCCAAATTTACTTGGTATTGCAAGGTATTACAGATGAGGATATTCTCGTGATTATCAATCCCACTAACCAAGCTAACTTAGAAGGGAGCAATGTTCGATTGTAATAGTGAATGTGAAGTCTACTTCAAAAGGGTTGAAAAAGAGGCATATCATAGCACTGGAATTTACACAACCCATAAGTGGGAAACTATTTGAGGTATATAGTGACGCATCAAAGAAATTATTAGGTTCTGTACTGATGAAATATGATAAACTAATATCCTATTCCTTAAGGAAGCTGAAATTTCATGAGAAAAACAATCCCGCACATGATCTGGAGTTGGTAATTGTGATCTTCGTGTTGAAAATTTGGTGGCATTATCTCTATAGGAAAAATTATGAGATATATACGGATCACAAGAGCCTAATATATAAATTCAAACATAACAATATTAATATTTTCTAGAGAATATGGTTAAATCTCATCAACTATTATGAATTCTCAATCCACTACCATCTCAGTACAGTAAATAAAGTGGTAGATTCTCTTAGTAAAAAGGATCCTGAAACCTTATCAATGATGAGAGTTGAGAAGGATCCACTATTATTATACTTGAAAAGGATAGACATGGGAATTATAAAATAAGGAACATCTTCATTCCTTTATCAAATAATTTCTCAACCATCCCTTTTAAATATCATAAAAGACGCTCAGAGAGATGATGTGGAAATTAAAAAGAATGTGTAATCTATCAAAAATGATAAATCCTAATAATTAAAATTTTATGAGGAAAATGTTGTAAGATTTGGGTCATGAATATATATACCATAAAATCCTGAGATAAAGGAGAATATTTTGAATGATGAACATATCTCAACCTTCTCCATCCACCTAGGGAGAAAAAAGATGTATAAAGATCTTTGAGAGCACTATTGTTGGGAAAATATAAATAAGGATATCACGTAATATACATCAAAGTTCTTGGTATGTCAACACATGAAGGATGAAAGGAAAAAAATTATAAGGGGATGATTCAACCATTACCAATAACTACATATAAATGGGAAAACATCACCATGTGATTTTTCACTAGACTTCTAAACACATCGAGAGGAAATAATGCTATATGGTTTTTTTGGATCATCTTACAATGACTGCTCACTTTATTGAAATTCAAGAGGACTTATTATTTGATCAACTTAAAAGGATATACATTAGATATGTAGTGAAGCTTCATGGAGTGCAATTATCTGTTGTATCTGATAAATATATGATATTTACCTACATGTTCTAATAAATTTATCAACCTGATCTAAAAACTAAGCTGATCTTAAGTAAAACATATCACACTCAAAATTATGGATAGTTTGATATGACGTTTCATACATTGGAAGATATGTTGAGAGCATGATCGATGGACTTCAAAAGAGGATGGGAACAACATCATCCTCTGATTTAATTATCTTATAACAATAGTTTTCACTCATGAATCCAAATATATCCATATAAAGCCCTTTATGGTAAGAGATGAAAAGCACTGACATGCTAGGATGAAGTTGGTGAACACAAGATATTGGGACCTGAAATGGTCGAGAAAATTGTATAAAAGGGGAAGACCATTAAACAACACATCATGTCTACCCAAAGTTGATATAAGAGCTATGAAGATAATCATCGACAAGACCTAGATTTTGAGGTTTGAGATAAGGTATTCCTCTGCATATCTCCATGGAAAAGAATCATGAGATTTGGAAATAAGGGAACGCTAATTCCTAGGTACATTAGACCCTTTTAGATTTTTTACCACATCGGTGTTGTGGCCTATCAAATAGCACTTCCACAAACCATGTCACAAGTATATGATTTATTTCACATATCCCTATGGGGGAAGTACATACCAGATCCATTACATTTATTAAATTCAGAGATGTTATAGCTACAAAATGATCTCTCTTATGAGGAGCATCCATTGAAGATCTTGGATCATAGAAATAAAGTTCTACACAACAAGACTACTCACATGGTCAAAGTACTTTAGAGAAATCATAAATTTGATGAGGTGACATGGGAACTGAAGGAAGTGATGAAGGAGAAGTACCCACACTTTTTTCATCTTAGTATGTAAAAACCATTTTAGGGTGAAATTTCATAAGGGGGAAGAATGTAATGATCCAAAATTTTATCAATGGAATTTCCCACCGTATAATTTTTTCCATGGAGTATAAAGCACATAAATCACATTGATAAAGAAAAAAACATTATTCTCATAGATGAATAATGATATATTAGTCAAAAAATAAACTTATAATAATTCCAAATATTATAGTGGGATAATAAATAAATAAATATTAAAATAATAATAATAATAAGATAATTTGGATCTTCTCAATCCATCAGAATGACCACGCTAACAAAAAAAGATGTAGAAATAAAACACAATGTTAATATTATAATATTAATTTTCAAGATGAAAGTATATATACTTAATATAAAATAGAAGTGAATAAATAATTAATTGAATAATATGTATTTATATGATATAGGGAACCCATATAACCATTGAAAACCAGACTGTTGGAATATTAATCTTACCGTTGGAATAGTAACCTAACCATTGTAATAGTAATTTAATTGTTAGGAATAGTAATATGACCATTATAATAGAAACCACACCTATGTAAATGTAAAATAATATTTATATATCTTATTAAATGAAAATATGATATATTTACTGTACAAGTAAATAAATGTTTTAAAAATGCTAAGTTAAGTGTTAGTATTTTTGTAAAATGTTAATATTTTGTTTTCATATTTATAATCAATATAATGAATTAAAATAAAATTTATTTTCAAAAAATGGATTCTTAAATTAATAATAAGTTGTATTATAATGAATAGATAATTTAACGATACCGTAAACAATTTTTCAAAGGGATATAAAATTTATTATAATACACACAATACTCGAATGATATTAATTTTTATTTATGATACTCCTTTTTAACTGCATTTAGGGGTAAAATTACATGGATATTAATCCAAGAGGCACTTTGGCTTTAACATATGACAATTGAAGGCCCATTAAAGACACCACAATAAATAAATTATAATACTAAAATCAGTATTTTTTTAAAAAATGATAATTTATTTAAAACTTAAATTTCTTATATTTAGAAATATATTTTAATAAAATTTATTCCATTTTAGAAATCTAAAAATCAACAATTGGTTTGGTTTATTTTTTGGGATTTTTCTAAAATATTTGACTTTTTGGTAAATAGTGAAATATAATAATTTATAGTATTTAACATTATAATCCAAATACATAAATTTTTGAGTCATGGATAACATAATAAACCATTTTATCAAACTAACATGAAACATTTACTATAAAAAATAAAAATAATCAATACTATATATATTCTTGATCCAAAATAATAAACAAATGAACATAATAATAAAAAACACCCATTCCCCCTCCCTTTTAATTACCACCACTCAAATCCTCTTATTATCACACATTATAAGACATTAAACTTGAAAAAACACTACTAAACTATCTCCTACCCACTATAACCATGTCCAAGTGCTATTTGTATCCCCAAAAACTGGTTCCAAATTTCATAACGGGTTTTTCAAGGAAGTGATATTCAAGAGGTTATATTCTTAAACTACCTCTTTTAATTTCTTTTCTTATTATACCTTATCCTCACCTCATTAATCCATAAAATCATAATAACTATAGTATCATGTATATACTAGAATTTTATATTTCTAATGTAACTTCTTCTATCCATTATTTTTCTCATCTCCTCTTATTTAAAGAAAGGAAAACATTATACAAATTATGGTGGTTAACCGTCTCTATGGATAATGATTTTTTTTATTACCGCCTTCATGGGCGGTCAAAAAAATATTATTATGGTTAAAAAAAATTTTAATAATTATTTTATAACTTATTTAATATTCTATAAATAATATTTATACATAATATTAAATAAAATGAAACTAATTTGAGATGGTCAGAAAAACCGCAAAAATTAACTAAACATTTGTCATTAACATTTTATCAAATTAATATTTCTTATGGACAAAACAATGATATATGGGAATATTTAAAATTCTAGAAGTTAATTAATACCATTAATTTCACTTATAAAGTTTTATTTCCATTTTACAAGAACATCCATAATTATACACAAGTGAACTGACAATGGAACCATGAAACAAATGCTCCTTGAATGATGAAATTGAACTTTAAAAG
The DNA here is from genome assembly GCA_963277665.1 of Viscum album. Lineage (NCBI taxonomy): Eukaryota > Viridiplantae > Streptophyta > Magnoliopsida > Santalales > Viscaceae > Viscum > Viscum album. Next base: position 1,811,256,079 of record OY728155.1, read on the forward strand.
TCATCAAAATGACCATAAATGAAATTAGTCAAATTATAATTAATAAAATATATTTAGAATAAGTTCTTAATTAATTAATTATTGAATCTAATTTTATTATCTAGAAAATTAAGTTCAAGTGCATAATTCATTCATACATAAGGTAAGGGGTCTCTCCAAACCTCCGTATTTCCTTTGGGTAATGCTTTATCTCTTCTCACCTCAATTTATATCTTCATTATTCTTATATAATTATCCCATATTATGGATATATTTTACACACACACACAGATATATATATATATATATATGTTGCTCAATTCATCTTTCATTGATGAGAAATACATGATTTAAAAAGGTTCCCTTCTCAATTTCTCTCGAGAAGCAAACCCGATTAAAGGGAACTTCTCTATTTCTTACCCCTTTTCATGTACACTTCATAAAATGTTTCAAGACACCAATATTTTCTAAAATAACTGATTTTATCATAAAAAAATATTTTAGTTAATTTATGGTTTTTTGGAAACTATTATACTTTCATCCTCATCAAGGTCTTTTTATTCTTTTCCCTAAAATTTAACTAAAGTGGCACATTTCTAAAGTTACATAAACACTATTTTTAATGTTTTTACTTTAGTTGGAAATAATTATTCATGATATATTATTAATTTATACTTTATTATTTTCCAATAATGATCTAATCCCTTCTTTCATGCATACCATTATGATACACCCTCTGGTTATGCCTTATTACATGATTACGAAACCCATTTCCTTCCATTGTTAGCCCTTAGGATTATTGCTTATGTTTTGTTATTTATCTAGAACACATATGCATGAACATGTTTTTATGGGTGCACCTATATAGATCTCCAATTAATTGGGTACTTTTTTCCCTCATGAGAAGTTATATATGGGATTATAGAGTAAACCTAATCCATTAATAGACTCTGTCAACCATTTGATATCATCTTGGTAATTATCCTTGAATCATGTTTATGCCATGATATATGTTTCTTCCACATTCCTATAATTCCATGATCATATGACTCCATGTACCATATTTTATACCTATACATTTTTATTCATTATACATTCCTTATATGTTATCATGTTATGATTTCTAAATGGTATGTTATTCTTATTTTCCATGTTTATTCTCTTACTGAGATTTTTAAATCATCCCTTTTATCTATATATTACCTAAGTTACCTTGTGTAGTTATAAGAGATCAAAGGGAGTTGGGAGCTCATTATGGAAATTAATTAAAATATTTTATATTCTAGTTTACTATTTTCTAATAATGTACCTAGTCTTCCAAATACACTAAAATTTTCCATCACTAGTTTATATTTGAATGATAATTTTTCTTAAAATCATATAATAATATGTGTAAAAGGATAGGGTTGCTACAATAATAATATGTCATAGTTTATTTTAAATTTAGATTTAATTTTTATATATTATATTCATTTCATAATAATCATTCTTTAGAATTAATATATCATAAAAATTCTAACATTACAATCCATTTTAAAATGATAACATCATTCGTGTGTATGGTGGACTACTACCTCATAAAGAGATGTGTTTCATTATTTGAACACATCACATGTATGATGTAAGTAAGTGTATTTAAAGAAATAAAATGATATGTATTATGTTATGATAATTTTGAAATGTAAAAATAACACTTACCTTCTTTCCATCATGATCGTTGAAAAATTGAAACACTAAACATGCGTACGCATGATCAACCTTCACCATGATTGTAACCGAATTAATTTTTCATAGCCACAATTTGTAGTTATTTTTAAAGTTATAATTTATGCATATAAATTCTAATTATATCATGATGATTATTCTATATATTATGGAACAATGACCCCATTGACCATGTTCAACACACCGATGCCATTTTGAAATTATGAACTGAGTATCCTCAAAACACCTGATGTGGACATAACTGATTAAGTAATTAAATAAATCATTAAAATAAATGATGTAAATGTTTTAAGTATAAGGGATTAAACATATAAATATTTATTAAGGAAAAAAATAATTTATATAAGATTACTATAAAGGATATAAAATACATACACAATAAAGTTTGGAATTTATGTTAGATTTTCTTATCAAATTTTTCTTATTTTATACAAAATCTATTTTATGAACCTAACCCATACTGATTTGGTAACTTTTCAGTTATAACTCCCACGAATGAGGAAAATGAATTATAAAAGATTGAAGATATAATATTTATTTTTAATGGTGTATATAAATCCACTTTAAATATTATATCTTTAATATTTTATAATTCATTTACCTCATTTGTGGGAGTTATAAATGAAAAGTTACCAAATCAGTATGGTTTCATGTTTCAATCTCATTTTAATCAGGATTTTTTTTTCTTGAATTTACGTTGTAGGAAATTATTTGATAAAATTATAATAAAACCCTTTAATTTAATTAAATTATTTTCATTAATGAAATTTTTTATTTAATAGTAACATTCTAATCACTTTTCTACTTAATATTATTGAGAATTTTTTGAATAAAAAATGTCTTCATTTATCTCTTCAATTGAAAATACTTTTCTTTCATATCCATATTTTCTAAAAATATTATCAAAATTATTTTTAACATTATACAAATTATTTATTAAAAAATAATTACCAATGTTTTTCATTGTACAAAATGTTTTGAAAAATACCTTATTGTAATTCTCTAAATGAGGTTCTTTTTAATCTTTTTACAATAGTGTTAAATGAATTTTTTTAACTTATATGACATGTACATAATTACGCACTATGAAGAACACTCAATTATTTTAATATTCCAATATAAGCTTACACAGTTATTTTTAATGAATGTTTTCTATAATATTTTGTAAATTTTTATATATTTAAGATGTGATTTCCATGCGAAAAGTGTATTTTTCTCAATAAATATTCCATGTAATATTTAAAGACATTTTTATCAAAAAAAACATTTTATGTTATGAATTTCTTCTAAAATATTTTTATATGTCCCTAAAATATATACCTATATTATTTTACCTTAATTTTATGGGTTAATAAATACCTTATGTCTATCTCTCAAATTACTTCATTATGAAATTTCATTTGATTATTATATGAGATAAGATTATGCAACCCATTTTTGTTCCATGGGTAATTATTATGTTTATTCCTTATTATTGATTTAAATTTTGTGACACAAATATTCATAACTTGTTATGATTGTTGTACCGAGATAGTTCTCCAATTCATTGAGAAAATCTTTAGTCTCACGAGAAATCATGTATGGGATTAGAGAGTAAACGTAATCCATTATGGTATTTTTTCCACTCTTTGATACTATTTAGGATGTTAGCCTTGGATCATGTTTATGTCATGTCATATGTTGTTGACAGATTTCCTTTGATCCCATGATCGTATGATACCATGTTATTTTTTTGTGATCCCATGTGATTCCTATTGAGACTTCTCTTTTTATGATATCATGTTATAATTTTGAGTTACAAGTTATGCTTCCTTATCATGCTATGAATCGAGATTTTTAGCACAACCCTTTTATCAATGTATTCTCCTTGTTATCCCAAGAATTTTAGGAGCTCAAAATGTTCTAGGAACTCATTGTGGAAAATAAATTGAAAAGTTCTTTTATTATTACTTTTATATATTATGGACCTAATCTTCCGAAGACACTAGGCCTCATGATCATTGAGTTGTAATTAATTAATTTTTATGTTAAAAATAATGTAATAATACGTGTAAAATACTTGGGTCACTATAATAGGTATCATATAATTGTATAGTAATTTTTGGTATTAGGAGTAGAATAATTTAGTGATAAACCTAGGGATAAGGATAAGGTTAAGGCAATGTGTAGGAAAATGTCATGAAATTTTGGTGAAGTATAGAGCTAGTGGTTTCTAAGAATTTCCATCCTTGTTTGGATACTAATAGTGGATGTGGATATCTAACAATTATACTAATTGGTAATAAATCTGATAATATTGTATTGGGATTTGAATCGATCTTCACCTAGTGAATCAAAATAGTACTTACTTCATACCTGATTTGATACTCCTGGGGGATATGTTTTGGAAATTCACAAACTCCTTACAAACCATTATAAAGGGATTAAAAAAATTATTAAGAAACATTACCATGGATAACTTATATTGAAACCTATAGATTCATAAGTCAAGATATATAAATCATTTACATGTTTTTACTTGTAGGTTTATAAGTTTCCCTTATGTATGTTAATTAATTTTCATCATGTTTCTTTTATTATTTTTAGTTAATGGTAGGAAATAAGATAAATAATTTCAATAACTAATGTGATGGGAAATTTAATGATTTCCCTAATGATGTGACTATCCTAACAGGAATGACAGTTAGAAATCTTGTGATAATTTCCAATGAGCTTTATCAAATTATTATTAAAAAAATAGAATATATCTAAATTTGAAAAAAATCCTAGAAGAGAAGGATTAAATCTATTGTCAGTTTAATTGATAAAGATGATAGAAAAAAAGATTTAATTTCCTATGTAACAAAAATGTGGGAAGAGGCACCATGGAAAATACCTAAAGGAACTTGAAGATCCTTTTGTGTGGGGAAGGTGGGCACAAAGAAGATAAATTTAAATGAAAAATGAAGAGTTCAGTTAAAAATGCATGGGGAAATAAAGTTAAACCTAAGGTACCACTAGTAGTTAAATTCCATAAATGTAGGGAACTTGGTCTTTATCCAAGTTAATTCATAATCCAAGGATTAATTCTTAAGATTCTATGTTATGATAATCATTGAAGTGTAATTATTGAAGTGTTTAGGTTTTCAGATTCAATAATCATGTTCTTAAAGTGTTTTATTATTGGTATTCTAGTTATAATAATCATGAAACCTATAAGGATCCTTTTACAGTAGTGACTCTTTAAGTATTTTCAAGAATATATTGAATGATACTAATGAACTAGAAAGGTGATTTAATGGTAATGAAACATTTTATATAAAAACACTTGATGGATGGAAAGATAATTTTTGAGATGTACTTGAGGTTTGGGTAATTATAGTCAATATTATTTTGTTAAAAAAAATTTGATATAAAAAATTGGAGGTTAAAAAATTAATTTGATTACTAATGTTATTTTTAAATATGTTTATCATATTGTTGATAATTTTATAGGATCACAGTGAATTATGAACATGATTATCACTTTTTCCATAGTTTTAGAAAAGATGAAAACCCACAAGCTAGATGAAAAATCATCATATCCAACAATTATGTAGGGATTAAACCCACAACCAAAGGGAAATAAGGGTGAAATTACTACTACTGAACTATGTAATGTACTAGTGCATATTAAATTGTTTTTAATTGAATTATTTGGTGGATAAATTTTATGTTTATTTTGTTAAACATATTAGTGGATCATTTTTTATTTTTTTTATTTTTAGTTGATTAATGATATCTTAGGAAATAATTAATTGAGTTAAGATATATATATATATATATGTATATATATAACTTTAGGTTCAATATAAAGGATTATTTATGAAGAATGTTATTATACTTTTGGAGATGTAAGTTGAATGATATGAGATAAAATTTGAGATTAAAACCTTATTTCATGTTGATGTTATTGAGGTTATTTGGGATATAAGGTTAATTATTTAAGATAATGATCTATTTAAATCCTTTGGTTTTGTTTTTAAATTTTAATGATTAATATATTGATATTAACTTTGGGTATTATATTAATTTGTGCAAACTTTTTTTATTTTAAAAAAGATAAGAGGAATATCTTACTACTATTTTATGGATCTTATGAACCATTAAAAGTTAATTTTAGTGATTCAAACATAAAAAATAGATATTATTTCCTTATAGTAAGGGTTGAAGTGGAAATTGATCAAGGAAAAATGTAAGGATGAATTTTTTATAAAATAAAAAGAAACCAAGATATTATATTTTCTGGTGTTCTCTATCTTAGTAAACAAATCCATAAAATCTAGGAAATGGATATTGAAACAAAAAATTTTATCCTATTACCTTTATAATTGATGAATCAGTGGACTTTTACTTCATCATAGATTTTTGTTTTTTGGTTGTTAACTTTCTCTTAATCATTCAATTTCTTATGATCAATTTTCTCTATCAATCTCCACAATTTTTTATTTTTTATTCCTTGTCCATATTTTCAATTCCCACCAATTTTCTCTTACTTGGAAACCTATTCATGTGTTATTTCTGATAAAATTTGTATTTCCATTCCCCTCATTTTCTAGGAAGTTTTACTAACCCTTTTTACAATATGGGTTTTCTAGAAATGGAAGTCTCAAATGTCAAACCCTTGATTTCTGAGCACAAGTTCAAATTGGTGGGAGATAATTTAGTTAGGGGGGTATAATGTAACACCCAAGCTTTTAAAATAACACTATGTTTGATAGAATATACAATAGACAAAATTTATTTTAAACAAACCACATAACATTATTAAAATATTATTATTTAAATATGACCATTATAACCCAACCATTAAATTGGTGGGTATTAATAAGGTTAAATAATTAATTAAATATCTATAATGGTTCTAATAGAAAATGTATTTATAAATTATTAGGAAATAAGAACTCAATTTTTAATTTAAAAATTTATTTCAAACAAGTTTTTTATTTTTTTATGTGAAAATATTATAATTGATTTTTTGGACATTTACAAATGTTTTTTTATAAAATGAAAATAATTTTGTAAATAAAAATATTAAACCATTTTGGTTGGGTTCGGTGGATTATACAATGTTTTGGATTTTTTGGTGGCTTAGGTGAAGGAGGATATAGTGGGGTGATCTTTTTGAATGGTGTTTTCATTTTAGTGGAGTCGATGAAGCTCTTTCCATTGGTCATCCTTTGCCTCTGTTTTGGAGTTTTGGTGCGTTTCGTTTGTTCTATCATGTGTCTTAAATGGTGGATACCCTTAGACATGCTTCTTTTCTTTTGGTTCTTATTTTTTTATTTCTCAATTATCCTCAAATTTATTTTTTATGTTCTTACTCATCCGTAAAGTTATTTATTTGAAAATACAAAAAAATGTTTTGTGGTGGTGAATAGTAAAAAAAATACCGATTTTTTGTAAAATTATCATTTATTTTGATAGATTAAGTAATTTTAAAGTCACATTATTAATTTAATTTGATTTAAAAGTAAAATAGGTATTATTTATTTATATATAATCTAAATAATTACATTTAAATCACCATTATACTAGATATTAGTTTAAGTTTATTTTTAAGCTTAATAACACATTTTCCCCGAAAATTGTTTTAAAGCTCATAGTGTACATTTATTTTAATTAATTAAAATAACCCCTAAAAATGAATAATTTTAGGGAAATTTATATATTATAAATCTATAAATATGAATTTAAATTCATACAATTGTTATTTCTAGTCGTAAATTTACTATAAGATCATCTATTCCTTGAAAAATGAATTTCTTGAAAAACCTTTTTCAACACATTTTACGAGTTTAATTTTAAATTGAATTTTTCAACTTATAAGTATTTAATTTAATAAAAAGGATTAAATATTTCTAATTATCATAATTAATGTTAGGAAATAATTTCAACTTAATTTCTTGGTCATAATTAATAGTAAAATTAGTTAAAAAACTAGTTACCATGGTAAAAGATGAAAATGGTAAAAAGTGAGTAAACTTAGAGGTAAATGGAATAACCTATTTATTTTTTTTCATTTTTTAGTGAAGGGTGTTTTTATCAGAAATATCACCCCTGAAATCATTTGTGGATCAATTTTTGTGGCACTTGTCTTGACAGTGACTTCCCATTTTTGAATAGGTTTGAGTTTTTTAAAAATGTCTCCCCTCTCACCTATAAAAGGGAACCTAGTATCCTCCACTTTAATCACATAAAAATAATTTTAGTTCATCCAATAACTACCTAAATACATTCATCAATTCCCTCACCACTTCTTATAATCCTTGGTTTTGTTATAAATCTAATCGAGGGAGGCATTAGGTATAATCATAAAGAGGTGGTCCGAAGAAGATGTATCATTCTTAACTGTGCATCTTAATTTTATTTATTCTTCCAACTCCTTGAAATATTACTTTAGAATTATTATATAATAAAATAAATATATCCCACATACAATGATATTATTATTTTAATTTAATTATTTAAATCCATATCCTCTTCCATCAAATGGGAAATGAAACCATCATTTGTGTGTACGGAGGACTACAACCTCACAAACTGATGTAATTCATTTTTTTGTAATCATATATCATAGCTATTCATGAATATGGATTTAATTTTTATATATTTATTTAATGAAATAACAATAACTACAACAAACCGGCCCCTAACGGCGGCTTTTTTTTCATTTGGAGGCGGTTTAAACCGCTGCTATAGGGTTTGCTGGCGGTTTACAACAACCGCCGCAAAATTGGGCGTCAACAATCTATTAGCGGTGGTTTTTACTATTTCACGGCGGTTTAAAAAAATCATCGTATATGCCTCTTTTCGCGAAGGTTTTTGTCCATTTCGCGGCAGTTTTATGCGTAGATGATAATTTTTTTGCGGCAGTTTTAACCGCCGCTATATTCTGGCGTTTGATGCGCCTATGTCGCGGCGGTGAAAACCGCCGCTAAATTTAAACATAATACATTTAGCGGCGGTTATAACCGCCGCTAAATAATGACCAATAAGGCATTAGCGGCGGTTATAACCGCCGCTAAATGTTGACCAGTAAGGCATTAGCAGTGGTTAAAACCGCCGCGAAATGTTGACCTGGAAAAAAAATAATTCTGCTCCTACCACACCACTGCCCTGAAAAACAAATCAAACCAGAATATTGAACAGGAGACACCATTCAAACAAATAACATGGTAGTATTCATTGAAAAATAGGATATGAGCAAATGTTGTATGTTATGGAGTCCAACCTAAGGAATGGTATGTATCACAATTTGGTGAGTAACCAATCCATGTGACCCCCAAGATGTATATGTGTTTTTAGGTTCTTTAATTTCTTATGTGTTTTAAGAAGGGTTGATTTATATTATATGGATACTAATACTCTATATAATAAATGTTTATGGATTTTGATACAATTTATGTGATCATGCTAACCATGGTGATGTGTAATGATATGTAATTGGTTATTCTCTAAGTTGGCCGATATAACATCCATGGGTGGATTGTGATATGGGTTGGGTTTTTTTAACAATGTATTTTTGTTATGGGATAGAACAAATTATGTTTATATGGGTATAGAATTTGTTTTAAAGATGGATGTTTGAGTAGTTATATAATGTATGTTATGGTATGGTTTGTTGTGTGTTTTGGGTTGGTTGTTAATGCCTACTATAGTAACTGGGTAACTTGTGAATTGGCATGTGTTTTAGGTTGGACAACACGCTAACCGTGCATGGTGCTTGAGAGAGTATGGTTTATGATCTTGTAGGTTATACATGATTCCTATTGAGGATTTGAGTTATGTCATTGGATATGAGATAAGAGTTTCATGTATACATCCCAAGATGGTCATCATGTTGTAGGTTGGATGGGATGCATCATGATATAGTTTTTATTGACTTCGTTAAAGAAAATAGGTTTGAGTTTTTTAAAATTTCAACAACTTATCTAATGATTTCCGAAATACCTTATTGGTGGAATTATACTTAACCAAACCAAATGATATTGATTTTTCACAATAGTTATTATCATAAGATAATGTCATTAATATATATGTGCATGTATGTGATCTTTATCCTTCAGGGGAAGTATGGTGTGTCGATTTCTAGTTAGGATTAGTAACCTAGATTTCATAGTTGGATTGGGTATGGGATTTGTGATATGCATGAGAACCCTCGAGTGGGTATATTGGCCTATGATTTTCCTCGTGATATTTGAGATGGGTTCATAGATGCTTCTCCCTGAGTTGTATCCTATATAGGATGTGACATGTGAACTAGGGTTGAGAGAGACTAGTAATATTGATATGTATCTTGGGATATTGGTGATTGGAGTGTTCTAGTCAATTGAAATAGTGATTCTCATTTCCACCTGATGAGGGTTTTCTTGTATGTATGTAATCCAAGAGAGGACTTATCCTAGGTCTATGAGTTCATTAAAAAAATGAAAGTAAGTTTAGACACTTTTTTCTATAGTGATGGTATATAGGTGGATTGTGGTTTGGTATTCAGCTAGTAATATCATTGTATTTGGTATTGTGAATGTAAAAGCATGGGTAGTGCTTGTGTTTTGTTAAGTCTAACATGAATAATTGACATGGTTATTTGGGGGATAAGTTACGATAAACTATGATTATTTGGATATTATTGTAATGATACATATTAGGTGTTTTAATAGAGTGTATACATGCTTAGATTCATGTTATACTGATAACGGTTAAATTTAGGTATTGTGGGAGGCTTCCAAGATACACTCTTTCCATGTTAGTAAGAGCGTGAGTTCTTTATCAGCATAATTGGTATGTTGGTTGTATAGTCTAAGATTAGCCTGTCAGGTAGGAATTTCTTCATGCCTGTGTAATGTGTTGTGGCTCATTGGGCCTTGATAGTGATGGTATGAATTGGGCTTACACAACTAGGATACCCAGGTGCTGCTATGGAGAAACAGTGATATGAATGGGGCTTACACAGTTGGACTACCTATGTACTTCTATGAATCAGTTATGGTATGAATCGAGCTTACACAATGGGGCTACCCGAATGCTGCTATATAGTAGAAATGGTATGAATATGGGTTACATATATGGTATTCTCATTGGATGTGGTACCAATTCAAACACAGGCCTAAATGGAATGATGTATACCACACTCGAGAAATCAAGAAATAAAATGAAACATCATAAATAAATAAAATGCATAGAAGGAAACATGATAAATCAAAAAAATGTTAGGACATGGAAATGATTGGTGGAAACTATGTGCCATATACATGTTACATATACAAACCAACCGTTCTCATACTTGTTCAACACATCAACAACACTACTACTCATCATCTGATGCTGCATCGTCACCCTCTCCACCATCATCTCCACTACCTGCTGCCACCTATAAGAACATTATATTGAAAATCAAATATTGTTGCATATTTATAATTAAACTTAAAACCGATAAAAGTGTGAAAACTAAATGATTTTTTTTTTGTGATTTACCTGCTCACCACTAGCCGATGCACTACCACCGGGGGCATATCTGCTTATATGCTGACGTATTTCAAGCAACTCTTTATGCAAAGCAGATATCGGATCCCCCTGCTGGTGAACTGTGTTTCGTAGAGAAGACATCTCCCTCTGAGTATCTTCAGGTATGAAATGACTATAACTAGGATTAGATGTAGTCAAAATCCTTGATGGCCTGCCAAAGACCTCAGATGGTACAGGTCCAAAACCCATCCCGCGCACTCTGCAAGGATGCTCCTTCCCAAGGACTTTACCAACCGGGTCATCCTGGGAGACTGAGTGGGATTGCTCAGGATTGACATCCCATATTTCTTTAATTTTTACCTATAAATCAAATATCAATATATATTAACACATTAAAAACTGATAATAAGTTATTATAATAAATAATTGACTTCATGCCCCAACTTCTCTGGCAGGTTCATTAACAAAACTTCCATCTATTTTTTTATGAACATCCAACCACAGTTCTGTTCGGGATGCTTCATGCCCTAAACTCTGTGAATGTATTAAACAAATATAAATCAACAATTAAATATGTTAAATAGATAATATTGTCTTATAAATATATAAACTAATTAAAAGATTACCAATGACATTCGGCTTCTAGAAAAGCTTTTTGAGCCCGCAGTGTGTGGGATGACTTGTTTTGCCCGGTTTGATGCATTATGTCTTGAGAGATCCTGAAATAAATAAAATTCAATTTAACAGTAATGTATTCAATGTCTATCTCCTCTTCATGTACATGTATAAATGTAAAATGAGGATAATATAATAATATATATTTCAATACCGTCCGCTTCTCATCACGATGGCTATCGACAAAAACTTTCCACTGTTCTTTCGGTACCCCACTGGGTAGCTTCTCATACATCTGTTGCATGGTCAACGAAGTATCATTGGAATCACACCACAACCTCCATTTGAAATATTTCCATTTTTTTTCAAGACTTTTCAATGTCCACTTTCGTTCTATCACATCAGCAACGGTAAAGTGGAAGAAAATCTGTATACAGAAATTCATTTTGAATATATTAGTAACATGACATTTAATTAAACCATAATGTAATAAAATTACCTTTATCTGAGAATCAAAAACCTCATTTTTCCAGTTTGGAGGCATATGCCTCCAATAATCATATGAAATAGGCAGGGAAATGGGCTCTACTGCCAGCTGACCTATAATCTGACCAAGTAAACCTGCGGCGTCATCCGTCAGGACCCCATAAGAATCAAATGGAACCACTATCTTCTCGCCATTCATGTTCCAAACATCAGAACTTTTTATGTGTTTTTCCACGGTTGCACTTTTTTCATTTGTAATTAGAAAACAATTACTATAAACAAAATGCAATAAATTAATTTAATTAAAATTTTTACCTATGACTGTGACCCTCCAGAATGTCCATGATGAACTGGAAGGGGCGTGTCGCTGCCCCGCTGCTGAGGCTCCTGTAGGGGGAGGCGATGAATCATCCTCTAATGAGACATCCACTGACAGTGTCAGAGATGGTGTAGGGGGAGATGATGCATGGATGTTGGTAGCTGCTGCCTCAGATGCTGTGGGGACAGACGGATCGTCATCTGTCGCAGAAGTAGATGAAATGGTGTACCACTTCTTCCTTGGAATTCCTGTCATTTAATCAAATAAAATTAAGTTCAGAATATATATTTCAAAAAATTTATGCAGAAAAAAAATTAAAAATGATAATAGATGCCCAGTACTAACAAAAAAAATATATATAACAATGATAATGAATGACTACAGAAATAAAACAAGTGGTTGCTGAATGAATAAATAATTGTACATACAATCATTTTCCCCTTAAATCATGTCAGTTTCCTACTACATTGCTTCATCCACTTCATTCATCCTTACTAGACTAATATTTTCAATATCATGATGGAAAAATAATTCTGCTTCCTGTTGATGATGAAATTCAATTGCAGAGGTCAAATATTCCACTTCATCACCCATATCATACAAATATCTTTGTATTACGTGAGTAACTACACTCCACCCTTCATAAACAACATCATTCACATAATATACCATTTTTTCCTGCGATGCTAAGATATATGGATCATGCAGTTCATGATCACCAACATCCATCAAGCGAGAGAAGTTTACAAAAGTAAATTGCAAGGAATCTCTTATAACACCTCTGATAATATCGACCCATTTGCAATTGAATAAAACCACAGAAAAATGCCCGTGGTAGTTTAATTCAACAATATCATGCAACTTTCTATAGTATTCCACTTCAGCAAATGTAAATATAACACTATTCTATGTTTTCAAACCCATTTCTCGATCGACTGTACGAAATCTAAAACCATTCACATTATAAGCGTCAAATTTTCTAACTTGTTTTATAGGACCTCTAGCAAGAAACTTCAAATATTCTGACAAGTCTACTCGAGTATCAGTATTCATGATCTGAAAAATAAGAATATAATTTAATAGATTTGGAAATTGTATGTGTCAAACTAATATTCGTATTTATTGCAATATTTATAAACTTACACGTCATGCAAACCATTCTACCAGCTCTTTATTAACAACTTTCATTATATCTTTTTCATTTCATGTTCGGCCTCTCATTCATCTCTTTTTTTGTATCCTCAACTCTTCAATAAATGGATCTGAAATTTCACTATTCAGTATCACATATCTATGTGCCTGTAATAACTCCAATTCTGTCAGTGTCGCGTATGAGGTCCTCCCAACTGATCGGCCAATAGCAGGAAAATTTTTTGATTTCTGATGCATTTGAGATTGAGTTGATGTGTTGTCAACATGTCCAACTCGATTAAATATTGTCTCAATATCATCCAAATATCTGGGACAAAAGGTGAGACACTCCTCGGCAAAATAGCCTTCAGCAATAGAGCCTTTTGGTTGAGCTTTATTTCTCACGTATGCTTTCCAATGCCCAAGATATCTGTGAAAAATAATAATAATATTATGCATTTATTTAAATTCCAAATATTGTTTACTTAACTGGAAACATATAAATATAATACCTCTCAATTGGATACATCTATCGATAATGAACGGGGCCTCCTAATTTAGCTTCGTCAACCATATGCACAGTTAAATGCATCATGACAGTAAAAAACGATGGAGGAAAAATCATCTCCATTTCACAAAGGGTCAATACAAACCTCTCCTATAGGTTGTCAAGATGTAAAGTATGTAGAGTTTTCTCACATAATTGCCTGAAAAATGTGCATAATTGCAGTACAACAGCAGTAACTTTTTCAGGTAGTAATGTACGCAATGCCAATGGTAGTAACTGTTGTAACAAAACATGTGAATCGTGACTTTTCAATCCATATAACTTACGATTCTTCAAATCAACACACCTCGAGATGTTACTCGAATACCCATCAGATACCTTCACATTCTTTAAAATTCGAAGGAACGCATCTTTATCCCTATTTTTCATTGAAAAAATGGCAGGAGCATACTTTTCATTCTCATCTGGCCAGAGATCACGTTTTATGTTCATTACTTGTAAGTCTTTATGAGCATTGAGATGATCCTTCGACTTTCCATGCTCATTAATTAATGTGAAAATCAAATTATCACATAAATTCTTCTCAATATGAATCACATCAAGATTGTGGCACAAAGAATTAAATTCCCAATACGGAAGTTTGAAGAATATACTTTTTTTCTTCCATTATTGCATTCTAATTTCACTTGACGATGCACTTCGCACTCGTTTTCTGCTATCAGTCAAATGATGAACCTTCCCAAATTCTGTTTTAACATTTTCAAGCTGTGTCAATATTTCAGAACCGGTTGACAACTTTGGAGGTGGTCTACGATCAATGTAACCATTAAATTTTGATTTGTTCAGCCGAAATCTATGAGATGCATCAAGAAATCTTCGATGGAACAAGAAGCACCATTTTCTACTGTGAGGTAGCCGTTTGGGCTCGAAATCAAAGTTACAAACAGGACAAGCCAAACCCGTAGAAGTGTTCCAACTAGATAAATTCCCAAGCCCAGGGAAGTCACTAATGGTCCACATTAAAGCAGCATGCATTTTGAACATTGTTTTAGAAGAAACATCAAATGTATTAACACCGTTGCTCGATAACTCCTACAATTCTTCAATCAAAGGCTGCAGGTATACATCAATATCATTTCTAGGTATTTTTTTTCTAGGAATAATCATCGAAATGATAAAAGATGTTTTTCTCATACACATCCATGGAGGCAGATTATAAGGGATCAAAACAACTGGCCAAATGCTATAACTCGTACTCAAAGTCCCAAATGGGTTGAATCCATCGGCATCCAATCCCAATCAAACATTCCTAGGATCAGTTGAGAAATCTGGATGTAATGAATAAAATGTCTTCCATGATTGGGAATCTTGTGGATGTCTCATTAACCCATCATTGTTATTATCTACAGAATTCCACTTCATGTGTTCGGCGGTTTTTGATGACCTAAATAATCTTTGCAATCGAGGCTTCAAAGGAAAGTAATACAAAACTTTTGCAGGTGTGTTCCTTTTCTTCTTCTCCATGAAATTATGTTCAGTCATACTTCCAACATCACCTTTTGACTTCCATCTAGAAGAAGAACATTTCTTACAATTCTGTCTACTTGAATCCTCTCCCGAGTAAAGCATACAATCATTGGGACACGCATGTATTTTTGTATAATTCAGACCAAGCTTGTTTACAACTTTTTTCATCTCATAAAACGATTCTGGGATTTTTGCTTCAGGAAATGCATCACGAATCAATTCCAATAACATGGACATTGCCTTATTTGTAATTCCACATAGGCATTTGATATGGTACAACTTCAGCAGAAATGAAAGCTTTGAATATTTCAAACACCCACTATACAACTCTTGATTTCCATCATCAAATAAATCATGAAACGCATTTTCCTCACTGAAGTTTTCCCTTACATTTGGCTCCACAGAATCAATAGGAGGATCCAATGATATGTTACAATCTTGATCTGCTTGTGTTACAGTCTCAAAAACATCACTTGTCACGTTGCAATCTGTAGCACCCTCTTTTGGTTGTTCTGATATGTTTTGATGCTCATAGTGGTCTCTTGCAGTGCCAAATGCATCATTTATGAGGTTTTGCATTTCATTTTCCATTGGCGACAAACTTGGGACCTCATTCTGTGGATTAACATCAGTCCTCAATCTTTCTGTATTGTGTGATTCTCCATGCCAAATCCAACACAAATATTGATCAGGGAATCTCTTCAGTATTAAATGTTCATAAACTTCATCTCTCTTCAACCATGTTCTAAATTTACATTTAGGACATGGACATATTATTCTCCCTTCAACGGATCGACTAGAAATTGCAAAATCTAAAAACTCATTCAAACCCTTAACATATTGAGGTGTGTTCCTATATAATGTGATCCAGCTTTTATCCATGTATATCACAATGTGCCTACACAAAATATACGATAGTGTAAGATTACAGAAACATAATATAATAAAGATGAACCATTGATCCTAAAGTATGCATAATATAATAAATATGGTTCATTGATCACATTTACCACTTGAGACCAACCGAACATGTCTGGTCCATAAGAGACAGCGTCAACACCTCATTGAGGAGAAATAAGAATATCAGGTTACACAATTATCATAACACTATCTACCTAACTATTTTTTATGGTTTCCAATGGGATATGTTTATAGAACATGAACCACCTAATTAATTCATTATCCATGATAAGACATGTCGTTATGGACCAAATTTACAAGGGAGAGAAGTCACATGGATTTTTGTAAAATAAAACATTGGAATTGAAATTGGTCTATAGGATGGGATTTAATCTATTTAACATATCTATATTCTTGGAAAGAGTTGAGGTGTAAATAATATTAAGTTATATACCAAAGGAACCAACTGCTCAATATAAATTCCAAGAAATTACTCAAATTGTGGATGGATATTCTCACTTTTAGTAATGAATACATGAATAAATGTAGGAGAAATATATAAACCACAAAAATAAATAATCCTCAATTACTATTCATGACTTATCCGTCGTTTTTGAGAAGAAATCAAAGAATCAAGGAAGAAATAAAAATTACCAAAGTTGAAAGGGGTCGCGGGGGGCGCCGGGGGGTGTGGGGGTCGCCGGAGGCCACGGGGGGCGTGGGGGTGTCGAGGTCAATAAAAAAATTACACCCATGAAAATATAATAGAGAATTCTCACTAAGCATATACCTAGGTATGAAATCCATACTATAAAACCATTCATGGAAAACCCAATACACATAATATGAAATCATACCTTCTTTAAATAAAAAAATAAAGATAAAGTGATGGTCAAGGTTTCTATAATTACATGACCTTTATAATTAACTACATCATGATGAATCTCTGAGAAAAGTAATATAAATTTACATTCATCTTTCGACGTACAAACTACATGCACTTGATAATTTATACATAGAGCATCAATAATGAAATTTCACTTTCTTGGAGTATAATTAAAATCCAAATAAAATGACTAAATATATTCATCCCATATCCTCTATCATAAATTTTTATCCCTATGATAAAATATTTACTACATGTTTTTTTATTTGTAAATACCACAAAATTCTCATTGAATAACTAATTTCATAAACATTGGAGGGCATGCATAACCATGACTAACTCAATATCATGAGTTGGATAATTTTTTTCATTTATTATAAGTTTCAAGACCCATTTACTAAAACTCATTCCTCCATATCAACATAAATCTTAATATCACATTGGAGGCCTCATTATTGACCTTATAATGCATCCTTGGCTTTGGTCAAACAAGAATAGGTGTAGATGTCAATATATTTTTTAGCTCATAAAATAAATCTTTTTATTTATCATCCCACTAAAAATTCACTCCATTCCAAGTCAATACTATATTTTTAATTAATATGTGAGAAAAATCCAAGATAATGCAAGAATAAGAAACCACATGACCAATGAAAATATGAATCTCAACAATATTAGTATGAATCTATTAAGAAATTATAGATTCTACTTTCCCAATATCCCCTAATATCCTAGATTTAGAGAACTCACGACCAAAAAATGTCACCTATTGATTATAGAAATAACATTTCAATATATTGGCATATAAATGATGATATCTCAATGTGTCTAAGAACATAACCCACTATTCTTCATGCTCCTCATAGGATCATGATCATACCGATATATCATTGATAAATATAGTCCCGAATGAAAAAAAAGATAAAAAATGGTTTATCAAAGTTGTAAATACATATGGTTTCTCCATTACCCTAAATAGAATTTCCAAAAACACAAAATTACTATATAGTGTTTTAAATTCTATGTTGGACACACCTTTAGCTCAAACCTTTAACCGCTGATAACCTAATCGATGAACAATCTTCAAAATCCACAAAGAACCTCTAAACTGATTGAATAAATCATAAATTCATAAAAAAGGATACCAATTATTAAGAGTAACATGATTTAATTTATAATAGATAATATAAAATCAATAACTCATTCTTGAAATATTGGTAAAAATAAATGGATAACCTTATGTAGACACACTCAGATTAATAAATCCATTGAATTAAAGATCTCCCAACTAAGTATTTATCTATATAATATCCCATAGAGATATATAGTAATGGGATATTGTGATAGTCTCGATACCTTGTACTAATTCAATCATAAACTACACCTCCATATCTAGAGGTAACCTTATAAAGTCCTCAAAAAAACATCCTGATACTTATTAATTGTAGGAGGAAAACAACACTTGAAACACCATTAGCTAACCTGAGATCCATCCATACCACTAGAGATATAGTAATTCCCATTTTCCAATAATCATATCTTGATCAATTGGAATTATAATCTTATTCACCTAGAATAACATATGATTTATCATAAGATGGAGAGAATTTCTCTCTTTTCTAATAACAATAAATATATGCTTTAAAATCTGATAACTAGTCTATACTAAAAATTACAATGAAATATTTCATCACTATAATGACCAATTTCCAAAGATATACATATCCAAAAATATCATCTACATAATTTAGAAACTTCTAATGGGCTCCTCTCTTTTTCCCAATGAATTATTTAGAGATAAAACTTTAAATAAAAATTCAACAATCAAACCTATGTTGGATACCAAGCAAGAAGACATAAAATAATTAGAATAACTATAATCAAATAACACACTGAACAAGGTTGAGGTATCAATTACTATGCATGAATTTTAGTAATAAATACATGAATAAATGTAGGACAAATATATAAACCACAAAAATAAATAATCCACAATTACTATGCATGACTTATCCGTCGTTTATGAGAAGAAATCAAAGAATCAAGGAAGAACTAAAAATTACCAAAGTCGAAAGGGGTCGCGGGGGGCGCCGGGGAGTGCGGGGGTCGCCGGAGGCCACGGGGGGTGTGGGGGTGTCGGGGTCGCCGGATGGCACAGGGGGCACGGGGGGCGCGGGGGTCGCCGGTGGTCCAGGGGGGCGCCGGGGGTGCAGGTTTCGCCGGAGGGTTCCGGGAGTACGAGGGATGCGGGGGTCGCCGGAGGGTGCGGGGGGCGCAGCGGTCACCGAGGCCGGGGGGGATCAGGGACGAGGGTTTGGGAACGCGGTCGGGGTGGGGGAAAGGGTTGTGCTGTTTTAAAAAAAAATTGGTTTCATGGCGGTTTATTAAAAACTGCCGCGAAACCTTCACCGAAAATGTTTAGCGGCGGTTTTGTTAACCACCGCCACAAAAACGCCGCTAAACATAGTTTTTTTTGTAGTGAATAATTATGGAAAATTAATATATTATATACCTTCATACCTTACCATTCATTGAAAAATGGTAACGTTTACTACCTCACGAAGCGATGCGATTTGTTTTTTACCCCATGACATGGATGATATATGTAAGTTTTTATAAAGAAATAATATTATATTTATTATATTATTATCATTATATAAGTATTAAATAACACTTACCTTCTTTCGATCATGATCTTAGCAAAATGGAAATGATACACATGCGTACGTATGACCTACGGTCTCCATGATTGTAACATGGTTTATTTTTCATAAATATAATTTAATTATTATTTCAAAATTATCATTTATCTATAAAAATGATAAGGATTTCATTATTTTTATTTTTTATATTTTGTAACAATGAACCCTTTTACCATTTTCAACACACTGATGATGTTTTTGAAATTATGAATAAAGCCTCCTCAAAACACATGACGTGGACATATCTAATTAAGTGATTAAATATGTCATCAAAATAAATAACATAAATGGTTTAAGTATAAAGGATTAATCCTATAAAAGTTTATAAATAATTAAAAAATATTTTATTTAATTTTACTATATAGGAGATAAAATACATACATGAAAAAATCTGGACTAGAGGTAAGGGTTTCAACAACAAACATCCCTCTTTGAGAGACCTATTATTTTTTGCACCTAATTTATTTTAAATGGTATTTATAGTTACAATTTACATATTATATCATGAACCCTTTATAATTCATAATATTTTATGTTAACATTATTTTATTTCATTCATGTTAGTTATGATTGAAAAATTTCCAATGTCGTAATGGTTTATGTTTCGATCTCATTTTAATCAGGATTATTTATACTTGAATTTAAATTATAAGAAATTATTTGATCCTTATCTAATTAAACCCATTAATTTTATTCTACTATGGTTATTCATGAAATTTTATATTAATAATACTATTCTCTTATCCTTAGTACTTGAAATTATTAAGAATTTTTTTAAGAAAATATGACTTAATTTCTCTCTTCAGTTAATAATCATTTTTCTTCCATATCAATGTTTTCTAAAAATATTTTAAATAATATTATTAAAATTCCAAAAAAATATTTATCAATGAAATTTTTGCCTATTTTTTAATTTTAATAAAATGGTTTGAGAGGAACTTTCTTGTCATTTTCCAAAGGAGGTACCCTTTAACCTTTTTTGCAACAATGTGAAAGGAATATTTTTTCTAACTTATACAACATGTACAAAATTTTCCACCGTTAAGACCACTCAGTTATTTGAATCTTATTTTATAATTTTCCATGTTTCCTTTTAAAGAAACCTTTTTATATAATAATTTAGATTTTATATTATTTTGAAGAAGTGATTTTCAAGTGGAAAGGTTATTTTTATCAAGAAATATCCTATTTAATCTTTTAAAGACATTTGCATAAATGAAACAAAACTTTGATGATATGGATTTATTATAAGTTATGCATATATGTCTCTCACACATATTCCTAGATTAATCTCCCTTTCATTGATTAGGTAATACATTCCTTATGTTCATCTATCAAATTATTTCATTATAAAATTTCCTTTTATTATGATATGAAAGAAGATTATGCAACCCATTTTATTTCCATGTGTAATTATTATGTTTCTATCTGATGATTGATTTCAATTTTTTATAATACATAATAATAAAAATTTTGATGGGTTCCCACATATAATGATCCAATGAATTGGGTAAATATTTAGTTTCATGAAGCATCATGTATGTGATTGAGGATTTAACCTAATCCATTATGAGACTTTGTCTACAACATGATATTGTATAAGTAGTTAGCCTTGAGTCATGTCTATCTCATGTTATATGTTGCTTCCACATATAATATGATTAAAAGATCTTATGATACCATGTTCTTTATGTTATGATTCCATGTTATTACTCTTGAGCCTTATCTTTTTAAGATATCATGTTATAATTTTTAATCACATGTTATGCTTCCTTATCATTTTTATTCCCTTGCTCTGATTTTTAGCTCACTAATATTGTATATATATTCCATATTTTAAACCATTTAGTTTAATAGATCAAAATTATTTATAAGACCATTAATGAAAATAAAATAAAAGCTTTATTTTAGTCTTAATTTGATGTATTATGAACATAGTCTTCCAAATACACTAGGACTCGTGATCTTTGGGTTATATTTAATGGATGTTTATATTAAAAATCATTTTATACTATGTGTAAAATGATTAGGACACTTAATATGATGAAACTTATGATTTTTGAAATTAGATAGGGGATGAAAAACACTGAAAATTATTTGATTCATTAGAGGAAAATCATAATATTCATTCATATCATGAAGTCATGCATCACGCCACAATTGGGATTTGTAAGGTTAATTGTGGATTTTTTAGGGATCATTTTGTTTAAATATAAGATTACTTACTTTAATATATTTGGGGTTTCATACTACATGTTTTGAAATGATTTTTACAACATGAAATATTTTTGTAAAATCTCATTGATTTTGTATAAGTGCTCACATCATGGAAGGGGATCCCACCGTAAAGGATGCTTATGTGAAATTATTGGATATGCATACTTGATGATCATGATGTGAAGGTAACACCGCATCATGAAATGTTTTATATTAAAATATGATTGAAGGATAATATGTCATGACACCCATACATGAAAAATCTATAGGGTTTTTAATGTTAATTCTAGCGAAAATTAGTGCTAGAACTAGAGTAAAAGTCGTAAAGAAGATCATCACTCCATGGAAGGCTAAAAATGTTGAGAATAATGAAAGAATTTTTATGTGATTATCAAGGAGTTAAAGATCATACAATTAGTTTGGTTTCTTGGAACTGATTTTTTACTAGACTCTGTGCTATAAATAAGATTACCATACATTGATATTAGTGAATTGATGATGTTCACGCTGTATCAGACTAATCCATATGTCATTGGAATAGAATGAGACCTTTAATATTTGAGAAGTTAATTCCATAATTGATCTCATAAAGGCCCTATAATCAATTAATGGGAAGAAAATGACACTTTAAACATTGTTTATGATGTAGAGGTTTTTCAACAAGATGCTATCAAAAGGTACAATAGTATAAAATCAAATGAACAATTTCAACTTAATCTAAGGGAAGCTCAAATTAATGATTGTGAAATTCATAGATGATGTATGGGTTATTTTACTTCTATATTTACTATTGGATTCATGGGATAAAATAGTAAAAATTTTGAGTAATTTATATGAAAAATAATAATTTGTTGTTTGAGGATGCTATGAATTTGATCAGGTATAAAGAACTTTGATGGTGAAAATCCCAAGCACCATCAAGAATTTCACTCAATACTGAAAGATGTTGATGATCACCATAATGAGAACTCCGAATAAATAATTAGATCATAGTTCATGCAAAAGAAGTCAAGGAAAATTATCTAGTCCTGATACCACATACTAGAAGTGTGGAAAAAAGAACATCTCTAAGGGAATTATAGGAATAATAAAAAGGATTCTAGAAGGACTTCAACTTCCATAAGTTTAAATTATTTGAGTATATATTAGGGGGGTAAGAAATTGTTTCCTTGTGTCAAAATTATAGTGGATTCATGGGTGACTATGTCAGGATAATAACTCCACTCAATGAGAGAGTATGTATATATGATTAATTATGTGTCTCGACTTTTCAAAAAAGTGTATATGGGGAATGCTGAAGCTCAATAAGTCACAAGTAAAGTTGATTTCAATGTATAAATGAAAAATTAAAGCTTATTACAACAACAAAAATCATGAAACATCCAAGGATTACGAAAGAATATAATTTCCATATGGTAGCTTGATGAGGCAGATTATGAAATTATTTTTTAAAATTTATTTTAGAAGGTAAGTCAATAATTCAGGGTGGATTCATGAGGAGTATATTATGGGACCATATATCTAATCATAATATCATATGGAGTTCTAAATATTGGAATTTTAATGTATTATAGTATGGATTTGTGGAATTTTAGGCTCAAATATCTCAATGAGAAGAACATTAAATTTCTAATGATAAAAATTATGCTATTTCTTGATCACATAAAGTTTTGATGTTGGGAGATTTGTGTTCTTGGGAAATATATGTGTGAGTCCTACCACTTGAATGGGTGGAAACAATATTTTATAAGTTTGATCTAGTTCATTCAAATGTTTTGGGGCTTACCTAAATCCAATATCATAGTGGGTTACTTTACTTTATAACTTTCATTGATGATAAAACTAAGAATGTATGGGTTTACTTCATGAAGTATAAGTATGATTTATTTATATAATTCATACAATTTAAGGAAATGGTAGAGAGGAGAAATATTAATAAGGTAAGATACCATAGTTTCTATGATGGTGGTGATTACAACAGATGAAACTTTTAGAACTTTTGTCGAAATAAGTGGATTATTTGGACAAAACTGTACTCGCTACACCACAAAATACTGGTGTTTAGGATAATATAAAACAAATTTTAATATAAAATGATTAATATATACATTTTTACATTGGTATTACAATAAAAATATGGGTATAAAAATTGAACATGAAAACAAAATTTTTTAACATGAGTTTGTCTAATCCATTGGGAGAGGAATTTCCAAAAAAACTCTATAGTAAAAACACCAAAAATTGGTCACCTAAAAATCTTAAATATTATTTTCTATTCCCATGAAAATTAAAATTATTAAGGTAAAATTTAGGTTAAGTATAATACATGTTTCCTTGTGGGATATGGAAACAAAGATTTTGGATTTTAGTTGTGGCATGATGAGAAATGAAAAGCCATCATAAGTTGTGATGTTTAATTTAATGAGAAGGATTTGCATAAGGAATAGACCTTGGATGAGAAGGAATTTGAGAGAAATGGATCAAATAACCAATTCAATTTTAATCTACTTAGGTTTAAAAAAAAGGAACAATATTTAGATAAAGTGCATGGAAGTATTTGAAGTTCGTATGATATACCCATAGATGATGTTCTTGAAATTTATATGGATGATGAAGATTAAGGGAAATATCTTAATGTTTGAATATAGAAAAATTGTATTCTAGAAGATAAAGTACTATTATATGAATTACTACATATATTTGATCCGTAAATGAAATTGGGAAGATATACTTGAGTTTGAAAACCCCTTCAATGTTCTGTAGCTAACATAAAATTTCTATTTCTAATGGATAACAGAGAACTTGAATGAGTCAGACACTTTCAGTGACTCCAAATAATGGGATCAATATATGAAAGATAAAATATCTTCATTTAAATCTAGTATAACATGTGATATAATCTATTTACTATGATGAAAAATAGAAAAGGTAAATAAGTAGGTTTTTTATTTGAAAGAAGAAAATGATGGTATAAAAACGTATGAGACATGACTGGTGGTCAAGGGATTTCAACAAAAGGGGTGGATTAACTTCATAGAGATTTCCTCACTAGTATTTAAGTATAAAACTATAGTTATGAGCATGTTTGGTTCCAATTATCTGAACCTCAAGAAAATTCACGTAAAGATACCCTTCCTTTATAAATAGTTAGAGGAAGAGATTTACATAAAAAACCATTGAATTTCAAGGAAAATCGTAATTTTAACATTGTGTTTATGTTGAAGGAATCCTCTAAAACATGATGTAGGAACCAAGGTAGTGTAATTAGAATTTTTGTTCTTTTATTGATGAATAATATTTCAATAAATGCAACATTGATCATTGTTTATTCCGAAAGGCATGTGATGCTGGTAGCTTCATCATTCTTCTCTTGAATATGGATGACATGTTTCTTGTTGGACTATACATTAAGAGGATTAAAAATTTGAAGTCTTATTTTTCTAAAATATTTGATATAATGATATTTAATAGTCCAAAAAGATATTGGGAATGATGATTGAGAGGTAAAAAAATAGAACATTAGTTATAAATCAAAGGGACTACATCCAGAGGTCATTTAAAGGTTTAGGATGACAGAATAAAATCTAGTCTCAAATAAATTACCTAGAAACGTCATTTTGTCCAAGTAGAAGGTTGTTAAAATTGAAGATAAGGCCATGCAGGTGGAAATATTTCTATTTCCATCAATGATAGGAAGTATGATTTACACCATGATATGTACTTGACTAGATATTACTTTTATATTAGAGGTTGTGAGCTAATTAATGATGAATCTACGAAGAGAACACTAAGAAGATATGAAATGGATCATCTAGTACTTGATGGTATTATAAGACACTAAAACAAAACATAGGACTATTAGTGGTTTAAACTAAAACTAAATTTTTCTGTAAAGGTTTTTTTAAAACTACCCCTAAAGTTGGTGTTAATATCTAACGAGTGGCAATTTCACTCATTTAGTGACTGTTTCTGGGAAGTTTCACAGAAAATTTTTTTATAAGCTATTATTTCATCTTTAGATATAGTTATTTCTCTCAAAATTGATTAGGATTTCAATTTTTTTTACCATATATAGTTTTGATTTATACATCCCCTATATATCACTTCTATCAAAAATTAAAATCTACATTTACTATAGCCCTAAAAAAATATAGAAACCTAAATCAAACAAAGATACATAAAAATAAAATAAACATTCAAAAATTAAAATTTTAATAATAAAATATAAAATCAATGGATTATAAATATCATAATGAAATATCAAATAACAATATATGAAATATCCTATCATAAACCAAAAATCCACCACTTAATCAACAGAAAAGAAGTGCCTGTAAAATCAACACAAACAAACCACATCATGTTTCCACTTCATCCATGCTTACATATATACACATTCCACAATATGACCACATCACTGCATACCTTCACATAATCACATAAACCCACTATATATATAGAACCCCACATATAACACTAAAATACACCACTTACAACTGATGTTAAATGTTGAATTTAGTGTTGTGGGGATACACCAAAGGTGGCCACAAGATCTTGGTAGTGATTAAGACCACTGGATGGGAGTGTGTTTCTTTCTAAATATGTGAGATATGTTTGGGCCCATGTGATACACTTGGTAAAGTAAAATTATCTCTATGATGTGGGTTTCATTAGGTTATTTATCCTATAGTTAGTAAACTATTTGGATAACCATGGAACTTGGGGTATGGTTTTTGTATTTTCCATTAGTGAATCATGGTTAAATAAATTTGGTTATTAGTTATGGGTTGGAAAATTATTTTTTTCACATGAAATTGGTTTGAAGACTGATGAAACTTCCAATATCCCAAACTATGAATGCATCATTCTACTCTAGTAATGGATGAAGTAAGTAAAGGATCACACATGATAGGTTTTTCATGAGTTGATAAGTTTGAGAGGTTAGATTTAGTTTCTATTTATTGTATCCTACATGAAGTCACAAGTGTGTGGATTTTTTCTAGGGACACCATTGGTGGTTTCCTACTGAATTCATACTCAGATCATACACAAAGCCTTCTAGGATTTGTGCTGAATTAGTGGTCCATGGAATAGATAAGGTTATGGAATCAGCATCAATATTCTAGTGGAGATGAAATTCCTGGTGTTTCATGGGCTGATAATTATGGTTATATGGTTGTGTGTGGGTATATCATACACAATACGTGGTCATTTATCACACCCTACCTACCAATAAATTTATGTTTATGTAGTTTCAATATAGGGTTGGTGAATAAAATAAAAAAAGTATACTCATGTACAAATGAAAGGAATATATAACAACTATGTAAATTATCTCTTTCCACTAATAGGATACAAACCTATACTACTTTTTTAAATGCTATATTAGGATATATATAATAACTCAACACTTCCGACATATATTCAACAAAAAAAATTCTAGGTGTAATACCCATCGTATGGGAAAGTGAACGGTGAATAAGTATTCAGGGAAATATTACAGTCCATACCTTCAATAAAGGATGAAAGGAATATATTAAGTCAAGGAAACGTGAGGTTTACTCTCTTTGATAACATATCTCTCAACAACATTGATATACTGGTAATGAAATTTATAACATAAATATACTCCTTACAAATACTATATAATAATCAATAGTTACAAATGTATACAACCAAAATAAACTATGATACTATATAATAAAATTCACTAATAAATTCTTGAAAATCACTTTTAAAAACATATATTATATTTGTAAAACATTAAGGAAAATAGATTTAATAATTCCCAAAGGAAACATCTATTATATATATTATGTAAAATCATTTTAAATATTATGTAAGTTAACATTGATCCACCTAGAGCATGAAAACAATTGAACATGGTTATATTGTTATGCTAAAAGACACATCAATATAACATACACAATAATAAATAAAAAAACATAATAATAATGTATATTTTATTTCACATAGAGTTCATAAGACATAATATGCATTATAAGAATGTTTAAAGAATATAATAATATGAAACTAAGGAATTATAATGTTATATTCATGTATTCACAATCAAAGAAATGATTATTATATATATAATATATTTTTAAAAGCCATTATTATAGGAAAAAAATCCATTTTGAATTAATATCACTCATACACTTACCACCTCTTGTCCAAGAACTAAAAAACTATGGAAGAGAGGAGGGTTCACCTACCTAAACTTATGTTCAACCTACTTACATATCCTAAAGGAAACAAGGAACATAATTTTCTATATTACTAAACAATATAGGATATGAAACATATATAATTCAAGGATATACCATAATAGAAAATAAAAAAAATCAATGAAACATCTCTTTACCTAAAGAACAACTAGAAAATGATATTTTCATCATAAAGAAGATGGATGAGTTTAGTTAGTCTGTCATGAGTTATTTACTAACCACCACCACCGAATCCAAATTCAACCCTCATAACTACCTAGAAAACTGAGATCAAAAGTGTCATTGTCTCTATCTCCACTCCTCGCTACCAAAACATATATGATATGTTTCTTGAAAATTTAATAATTTTGTATATTGAAATTTAATATTAAAACTAAAAAAAGATAATGTAATAAAGGATTATGAATTTGTGCGGTTTATAGGTTCACTCAAACCATCCATAAACACAATATAACTGGGGACAAATGTAGTCATATTCTGATATAATTCAACCAATGATTTCTATAGAGCAACAACCTTTGCATCATGCATCCGTATATGATCCCCCTGTTGATAAATTATGTTCACCTATTTATGAATTGTGATTTTAATTATAGTCAAATTCCTATGAGTATATCTAGGTAGGGAGTAACTACAACTATTATTAGATGGTACTATAATCCCTAGTTATCTTCCAAATACCTTAGATAGTAATGGTCATAAACTAATCCCACACAGGAGATGAGGATTATCCTTCCCAAGACATGACCAACTGGATCATCCTAGGAGATGAAGAAGGACTGAACAGGATTGGAATCCCATATTTCTTTTATTTTTACCTATAAATAAAAAATAAATCATATTTAAAGAAATACTTATTTACAAACTGACAACTAATAATAAGTTATTAAAATCAAAATTAATTTATATCCCAAATTCATTGGTAGGATCACTCACATAACTCCTATCAGGTTCTATACGAACATCCAACCAAAGTTTCATTAATTAGATTTGATACCTTAAATTATATGACTAAAATAATAAAAAATAAATCAATAATTTAATATATGAAACAAATAATGTTATCTTCTAAATATTTAAGCTAATAAAAATATTATCATAGTTGATTTGTTTCTTAAAAAATCTCTTTGAACTGATAGTATGGGGGATGATTTGTTTATCTCTACTTGTTGTTTTTTTCTTGAAACATCATAAAACAAATAACATGTAATTTAATATTAATGTACTAAATTTCATATCCTTATCATATTCTTATATATATATATACAATGAGGTTAACATACTAATATATTTTTCAATACCATTTGATTCTCATGGCGATAGATATCAACAAAAACCTTCCACTCCTATCTATGTACCCATTTAGGTACCTTATCATACAATTGATGAGTGTTCAATGATGTGTTGTTGAATTAATTCCATAATATTTATTTAAAATATTTCCATTTCTAACCCAAAATTTTTAACATCCAATTTTGTGCAGTAAGACCATCAATGGTAAAGTGGAATAACATTAGTATATATAGATTGATTTTTTAAATATTAGAATTTAATTAAATAATGGCATTCAATTGAGCCATAATGTAGTAAATTTACCTTTATTTGGGAATCAAATACTTCAATATTACAATATTGAGGAATATGCCTCCAATTTGATTACATAATTGGATGTGTAAATGGATCAGCTGTCAAATAGCCTAGAATCGAGACAAATAATCCTGCAACATCATCAGTGAGGAACCCATAACAATAAAATGGGATTACTATCTTAAATTTGTTTTGGATTCTAGACATATTAAATGTTAATATTTGTCTTGGTAGTAACATTATTTCCATATTTTATGAAAAAAAGTTATTAGTATAAATTTTTTAAATAACTTTATCTACATTAAATTTTGTAACAATAACTATCATACTCTAATATCCTCATAAAGAAATAGGAGTGACCACATGTTCCCTTGTTGTAGAGTCTTTGCATGTTGAACTTGCTGAATTGGGAGGCAATGTACCAAATGCCGATGGGATAAAGAATGAAGGTGTTACAAACACTGATGGGAGGGAGACAGTGGATGTGGAATATACTAATGATGGGTATACAAATGGTGTACTATATTTTATAGGGAGGGATGCTAATAGATCATCAAGTGTCTGTGTGGTTTAGGGAACAATAACAAATAGTGGACTAGGATTAGTGAAATTATTCTTCCTCATCCTTCCTTTAATTTAAACGAGTAAAATTAAATTCAGAATATATATTTCAAAAAATTCATGAAGAAAAAGAAATTTAGAAATGATAACAGGCTCATAGAACCAAAAAACATAATATACATAGGTATACTAATGAAGGACCTCGCATAAAAACAAATATAACATGTATTTTTTCAAAATTAAATAAATAATACATAAAAATAAATTTAAATATGATAACATATCCACATTAATATAAATGAATACCATATAAAATAGGTTATTGATAAATTAATAGATGACTATATATACAATGATTTTTTTCTTTAAATCATATCCTAATCCTCCGCCATTTTTATTTTATCTATTTCATACACCCTTATAACACTAAGATTTTACATAGTATGGTAGATAAATAATTCTATTTCTTGATGTTTATGGTATTTAATATTATAGGGAAACTATTCCACTTCATTAACCATATCATACAACTCTCTTTGTTTTAAGGGAACAAATAAAATCCACCCTTCATCTATGAAATCTTCCACATAATATACCATTTTCTATTGGGATTATAATAAATACAGATCATTTAATTCATGATCACCAACATCCATTATGCAAGAGAAGTTAACTAAAGTAAATTATATGGAATCTCTTTTAATACCCATGGTAATACCAACCCACTTTCATTTGAATAAATCAACTAAAAAATTACTGTGGTAGTTTAATTTTATAATATCAATCAAATTTATATAGTATCTCATTTTGGAAACTACAAATATACCACTATTATAGGTTTTTAAACCCTCTTCCCAATCGACTGTATGGAATTTAAATTCATTCCCATTATAATCTTTGAACTTTCTAGCTTATTTTAGAGGACCTCGATCTATAAACTTAAAATATTTTGATAACACAGTGCGGGTAGCAGTTTTCATGATTTAAAAAAAGTAATATGCATTATAAGATTTAAAAAAAAAATATTTTTTAACCTAATATCCATATTTATTGAAATATTTATGAACATACACGATGTACAAACCATTATAAAAGATATTTATTAATATATTTTATTATATATTTCTCATTTTGTGTTTGAATTCTCATTCCTATCTTTACTTTTATCCTAAGCTCTTCAAAAAATAGATCTATACTTTCCCTATTTAACATCACATATCTATGTACCTATAATAATTACATTTCTTTTAGTGTAATATTTGAGATCCCCCCAACTATTCATCCAATAGTAGGAATGATTGTTGATTTCCTGTGTAGTTGATATTCAGTGGATATGTCATCAACACATCCAAATCAATTAAATATTGTCTCAATATCATCCAAGTATCTAGAAAAAATGCAAGACACTCCTCTATTAAATAGACTTCAGAAATAAAACCTTCAGATTGAGCTTTATTTTTCACATATGATTTCAAAATTACCAACACTTTTGTAAAATTAAATAAATAAAACATAATTATTTATTTAATGACATGACAATAATTTTTTACTTAATATTTAAAAAAAGTACCTCTCAATTAGATACATCTATCGATAATGTACAAGACCTCCTAATTGTTTTCCTTGACCAAGTGCACAGTTAAATAAATCATGAAAGTCAAAGATAATAGAGGAAAGATCATCTCCCTGCAAAAAAGTTTCAGTACAAATCTATCTTGAAGGTTTTCAAATTCATCTTGTTATAGAGGTTTCTCATATAGTTGTCTAAAAAATGTGAAAAATTGGAGTACAACTATAGTAACATTTTTTGGTAACAATGTATACAATGAAAATGATAATAATTTATATAATAAAATCTGTGAATCATGAATTTTCATATCATATAAACTATGATGGTTTGTGTTTACACAAATTGATATGTTACTTGAATACCCATATAATACCTTCACATGTTTTAATATTGAAAGGAAAGTATATTTGTCCCTAATTTTCAATGAAAAATTTTCCGGAGCATACTTTCAATTCTCATCTAGCCATATGTCATGATTTAAAAGAATTCTATCTGTGGAATTTCAGTACATGTGTGGAATATCTAGAGGGAATACAGTTTTTTTCTTTTTGTTATGATGACTGAGATACAAGAAAATAACATTTATATTTGATTATTATACTATGGTGTCATTTTGATTTCATTTTTTACCTAAATTTGTTTTCATGAGATCCTTGGCATGAATTGGGTATCATGATACCAAATATAGTATCTTATAATTTATTTATTACGAAAAATTAAAAATTAACATTATTTCATGATTCTTATGTGTACCCAATTTTTTTAATGGAATCAAAGCAACCATGAAATTATATAAGTTGAAATTTCATTAAAATTTGGTAGTATTTAGAGAATGAGCTTTGATATTTCCCCAACACCACTAACAATGTGACAATTTGAGTATGAATGGTCAATAAATGGTAATTAGAACATTGATTAGTTTTATATAAATAAAAAACTTAAATTAATATATATATTATTTATATATGTTAGTCGAATATGTTAGTGGTTTTTAGTGTGTAGTTATGTGCCTTGAGGAGTACATCACTAGAGAACATAGTGATGGGGGTGGGTTCACCATGCATAGATAAAATCAGTACATGGTTATTCATAAGAGATAAAAATTAATAACTACATGATGAATGTTTCTATTCATGTATGGTTAAATATGTGATTGCGATCATATAGTAGCAATCCAGATAAATAGAATCAGGTTTTAGTCATCAATATAAATACATGATTATGAACAAATTAATTTATCAAGACATAGTTAATTAATTATATAAAATATAAATAATATTAAAAATCATGTTAACGTAGAAAATTAAGTATAGTTACACATAATTGATAAAAATCTCTCAAAGAAAATATTAAGTCAGAATATCCTTCTATTACTTGTGTTAAGATGTGACCATAGCTCAAAGTATTTGTATGGCCCCGATTAGGGTGATTTAAATGTTTTAACCAAAGTTTTAGGTCAACATAACCTATTTCAAATTAAGGATTGATTTCCTCCACAATACTTGGTACAACTAGTAGAAAGATTTGAGGAATTCTAAGTCCAAGATTTCAAGTTTGGGGAGTCCGCTCAACATATCAAACAACTGTGTGTTAATGCAATTTGCAAGACCCACCTACCTAAATATCTTCAAATAACTTTAAAATCACCATATAGATCACGATAAGGTAAATATATATAATCTCCACTATAATATACATTATAAAATATATTTTGAATCCAATGGTGAGGAATATCAGAATCTGATAAAATTGTGGGATACTGATAGATTAAATTTATTACTTCACACTCCGTAATCAAGTTAAAGTACTACAACTTTCATTTATTTTTTTGAAGAGAATGGAAAGTAATACAAAATTAAAATTATAACTATGATCAATATTTGAGAAAGATAACTCATCATCGACATGAATTTATAGGAGTGGTACAAGTTCTTTCACATTATACTATACCAAGAGATGAAATTTTATATATCAGAGCCCCCTATTACTAAGGAAGATCCTTTTAAAGAGCCTTGGGAGGAGGA
Organism: Viscum album; assembly: GCA_963277665.1. Lineage (NCBI taxonomy): Eukaryota > Viridiplantae > Streptophyta > Magnoliopsida > Santalales > Viscaceae > Viscum > Viscum album. The sequence continues at coordinate 1,811,290,529 of OY728155.1, forward strand.
TATCATTATATACTAGAAAATTATAGATTATGCATTGGATGTCCATCATCTCATGTTTCCTTTCATGTAAGACCCCTTTTTTTGAGTTGGAAATTTTCTAAGGATTTTGAATTTTCAATTACCTGATGAATCAAATCTTAATTGGAGATTCAGAATGGGAATTAAAAAGGCTAGAATCCCTCTAAATAATTTTTTAGACATTAAATGAGGCTTTATATATAGATCATAATTTTCAAGAGAATCTCAAGGGTTCAGGGTCCAAAACCAGAGTTTTGGAATGGTGTGGATATAGATTAATGGTTATCCTATGGTTAGTGATAACCATGTGTCCTAACTTTGTGGGCCATTTTGTATAGGGGGGATGGTTTAGGAAACTGTGTGATGGGGTAGATGAAACCATGTAGGGGGTATAAAAATTTCATTATACATGATACATGGTTGGAACATGGTTTGACTAACCATGTGATATAACCCTATAGGGTGGGGTGTGCCTCAGATAGTAGAGGTGCATGGCTAGTGAACAATTTGTTAAACAACAGACTACATCGATGCGAGATGAGGGCCTAAGGCAGTGCCAACTGTATGATTGAATCACAGTTTAAGAAACTATGAGGTCAAACCATGTGGCTCATTTAAAGGGTAAAATTACCATTTTAACCCTATGATCCTTAGAGGATTTTACCCTCTTTCATTACCCCCTTCTCTTCCTTACATTCACAACCCTCTTCTTCCCTTCCTCCATGGGAGTTCTCCCTCGTTTTTGGTCAAAATCGAATGACGTATTGTGTATTGGAAAGTTTGAGGCCATCCTTTAACCCTATTATCCTTATTTGAATTTTATTCTTCCAATAATCTAGTTTTATCTATTTCGGGATTTTTACTCAATTCCACTGAATCGTTGTGTAATTGAATACCAATTTTGTGGTTTTACCTCTACATAGTAAGAGTATAAACTGAGATGTTTTCTACACTTCAACACATGTTCTTTCATCGATGAAAATCACCATGGGGAATTTATTATGGTTTTAAATTAAATTATTTTTTTACAATGTTTTTTTGCATCATTTCTTAGGGAATATGTCTATATTTAGGTTGGTCAAATATTTTGGGATCTTAGTGAGGGTTCAATCATAGTTCTAGTGTGATAAGACTGACCAGTGGGATTTTTGATGTTATTCCTATTTTAATTAATATGGTTTTTTAAATTAAATTTTTGTTTTTTAATTAATTAATTATAATATTATTATAATTAATTGTTTTTTCTAATTTTATAGTGAGACAAGACCTAACATGAATCAGTTGAGCTTGGATAGTCTTTGGGAGAAAGTACCAGCCCTCGAAAAATTAAATGTAAAGCTTCTTAAAGGTAGTTAATCTGTCATTCCAATCCTAGAGTATTTGTTCATGTTTATGTAGTATGTGTATGCTTGTGACTTACCATAAGGGTGACTTTCCTCGTTTATATTTACCCCAATGAACTGTTAAATTAAATTATTTAATTTGATAATTAAAGTGATGAAAACCATGGGTTATTAACAACCCCTGTGAATTAGATTCATCCTTCTACTTATCTCTGAGGTCAAGGATCCATTGTGGGATTCCCCCATGTATGGTTTTACCTAGAGGATTGTAAGTAGGATTCCTCTCCTAAGAACTATCCTAGGAGACCCAGTGTGTGCCCCAATGTTCGGCAAACCTTGAGCTTGTGCATCATGGGTTTGGGTAGAGATGGCAACAAGTATCCCCTAGAACCCATAACTAACTTATAATCCCATGAGGATAAAATAGTAGTGATGGGTAAGGCATTCATACACCCTTAATATTTTCTTTATTCTTTCACATAGTTATTATTGATGTCGGTATAATATCCAAATGTGCTTCCTTGTTTTTAGTCGATGCACCTGACACGATGCGATATTTGATTGGGATTCTTATACATACTTCTTGGGATGTGACTTATAATCCTTATCGATGGTATATATATATATCATCTTATGGAACCAATGAGGTGCATAGTGGCATGGAACCAACAATTCATGATGGTATGGAACTATTTATTAAATTTACTATGGATGTCCTCCATGGAATATAAGAGAACTCCTTGGTCAATAGCCCTGAGTTGTCACCCTATTAGGTCTATATTACATCAATATTTCTATAAATGTGATATGTGGACATGAATAGGATGCCTTGGTCAATGGACATGAGTCCTAGCCCTTGTAGGTCTATATTATACTGAGTTTTTCAAAGGATGTGTTCCATGGAATCGAGGATGCCTTAGTCAATTGACCTGGGTCCCGGACCTTGTAGTTATGATACTTGATACATCCAATGTAGGCTGAATTTGATGTAGTTCAATATTTATAGGATTGTACCTTAGTATAAAACATCCTCTATTATAGTGAATGGAGTCGAGTACAGATGATCCTAGGGACAAGACATGTATCCACCTTTGGTGATGTTGTTTTCTCAAAATCATTCATGGTACTAGATGACGAAGGTATTGTCAATGGGGATTATAGACCTAGGGATTGACTTAATTACACACGTCTTGAGTGGTTTGACTTCTAGATGAATTCCATTTTCACCTTAATCTTATATATATATATATATATATGGGAATATATATATAAACATATTAATATATATACATGATGGAACATTTCCCATTTGATCATGATCATAGACCCAAGGATCGACTGTGGTTTCACATTATTTATTTTTTTAATCATTTTCATTTGTGTCTAGGATGGGATGAGCATAATACATGAGCATGCTTGTATGAAATTTTCTTTCATCTTATTTATATAAGTTGTTATTATCATTATCATTATTATCTTATTGAGTAGTTCACATTTACATAAAATGCATATTACTGGATATGTATGGGACTGCGTTGGTGGTGCACTACTGAGTTATGTAATCACACCCTGCTCAGTCTACCAATGCACTAGGGTACCCAAGAAGATGTTCAATTGGTTGAATGCACATGCTGGGATGAGTTCTAAGACTGGTCAAATAGGATGTCTTATAAATGTATGCAGAGATCATGTATGTGATCTGTCTTGGTGTACATATTATAGCCTTGTAATTTTTTATGTTTTTTTTGTTTACTCTTATGTATGTTTCTGGACCAATGTTTTATCAACATTGTTTGTATGACATGTCCATTCTGACCTTTACTAAATTCCATTTATTATTTTATCATGCACTTGTTTCAATTTATTTATTATTTTAACACTATAATTATTATTTTATGTATGTTATCTGGTTATTTATGCTGGTTTCTTAGTTTTATATGAGGTCATATCATCCCCACTATCACACCCTAGTCCCCCAATGCTAGTCAAAAAACTCTATTATTTGGGGAGAAGCGCTTGAGGCCTTGTGGATAGCCGACTTGGGGAACCAGATTAGAGGCATTTAGGTCAAGACCTTATAAATTAGCATCATAGGTGTTCCTTTAACATTGTGTTATTATTTTTGATATCATAGAGAGTATAATTAGTAATGTGTTGGAATCTATGATGGATATCATACTAGTGCATTTAGAACACTTATTCCAGTAAGAATTCCAGGTTTACATGGTTATTATATTATTGTTATGATATATGATGTTACCGTTGTATAAGGCCACATACTTAAATATTACATAATCTTGAGTTAAGTCAATAATTCCCATTGAGGATATTTTCAGGTTTATATTTTTAGATAATTAGGCCATATTTATTACATTACATCTCAAAAAATAGAAATTAAACTCTTCCAATCTATCCAATTTTTTTCACTATAATAAAACTCCTTAAATAAATAAAGAATTATTTTCCTCATAAAAATATTCGAGAATTCTTCCTTTATCTTACCATTCCTTATACCTTATGAAAAAAGATTTCAAAAACATGGGATGAGCATAAAAATCAAAATAATGGATATAAAATAAGTTAATAAAACATTAGTCTATGAATACATACAAATCAATGAAATCATACTTTTTACTCATAAGACATAAGCTCTTTAACATATCTCATGAAATCATAAGATTTATAAATAACTAATAGAAATAATAAATTATAAAGGTAACTTGTGGGATCTATAACATACATACATTCTAGTTTTCACAGTTATACAGGGTGTAACCATCATGGTTACATCTGGAACACCCCTCACAATATATTCCCTAAATATATAAGGAGAGACATTAACATTTACCTATATTATGTTACCTAATGCATTTGAGAGATATCTCAGTCTCACCCGACCTCAGTTTATCATGAAACCACCCGTATATGTAAAAAAATCCCAAGAACTATAACATAATCATAACAGATAAAACAAGCATAAAGGAAGTATAAAATTTCCACATTTTAATCACAATATATCATTTTATGATATTGACATAATCAATGCTTTCTAAAAACCATTTTCAATACCAAAATACATAAAAATGGTTTATGGTATTTATTTTCCATTTAAAAACATTAATACTTGTTAAGGAGTCCAAATATCAAATAATAACGGTGGCAACGGAAAGGTCGTTGTCACCATGTACGTTAAAAATAAACATTTCCTTTGTCATTTAGTAAAATGTTTTGTAAAACAAAAGATTCCATTTGGATTCCATTGAATGAAATTAAAATAAAAAGTTTATAATTATACAATGTGTAAAAAATGTCATTTATAAACCAAAATATCCCCCAATAAAATGATATTGATATGAAGTCTCTTACATTAAATCTAATTTGTCTCGTTTTGTGAGGAAATATTTCATCGAACACAGAAACAGTGTGTTCATATCCATTAGATGGAGGTGTGTTTAAGTGTAGTTTGAATCATTATCATAACAAAATCATAGTATATTTAAGATAATGGGTTTTTTATGTAATCAAAGAATAAAAAGGTCATAGGTAGTGAATAAAGAAAATAAAAGAAAGGAACTTGAGAGAAGATGTTACCTCTAAATCGGGTAACTTCTTTTGATTTGAGCCAAAAGGATTTCTTGAATTGCCTTCTGCCCAAGGTAAGACTTCTTGGAAGAAGGTAGGTATGTTGAGAGCTTATTTTTGTATAATTTTTATGATCCAAGGGTCTTGAGAGGTGTGAGTATAAGTGGGTATAGGTGGTGGCCTTTTATTAGAGGAAGGAGGGACATTTTAGGAATGTCTTGAAATATTATTTATTATAAAATTATTTTTGGTTTATAATGTCCCCAAAACCATTTATTTCAAATATAATATTATTTTGGGTCGAATACCTCTCAACCAATAGGTTTTAGACAAGTTTAGGTCACAAATTTAACTTATCTTTTAGCTTTAACCCTTTGTTTAAAATATTTACTCTTACCTTGTCTTCTTCCATTTTCATAATATATGGTTACAAGAGTTACTATAAAATTCCATGAAAACCATAATTGGATCATTAATGGAAATTTTTACATTATATAAGTTATTTTCCCGAATCTTATATTTTTAGGACTATTATATCATTTAATAAAATAGTATTTGTTTTAAAAACTCATTTATGTCAATTTTGATACTATTTGGTAATTAATTTTTATTAAAGTCATAAAAACTTTATTCCTTAAAAAATCATTAAATTAAAGACAATATATCAATATAATAAAAAATTATCTTTGATGATATCAAAAAAATAAATCTATGTTTATTATAATATTTATAATATCATTTATTGGAATCTTTTATTAATGAAGAAATCACTGCATCATCATTGTGTCATATTGAAATTTAATTATTTAATTTCAAAAAATTATAAATAAAATATTATGATGTAAGAAATATATTTATATTTATAATAGATATTTATAGTAGAAGATATCACTTATATAACCCCATATAAAAAAATTTAGTATAAGATACATGTTTATGTAATATTTCATTTTTCTTTAAATTAAAAATTATAAAATGTCATCTTCACACTCAAGTGGCTCCTAAATGCCAAGAGTTTAGCCTAAGGATGGACATGGTCTTAAATATCTCATCCAATAGGATTAGGACACGTTTTATGATAGTTTTATATTATTATAATATTAATTTTTACCCTTATTTACCTGATTTACCCTTTAACCATAGTAAATCAAAATAATTACTGAAGTTACTATTCATAATGAAAAAAATAAAAAGTGATTATTTAAAAAATTTGAGTATTATGATTCCAAATATGGAATCCATTATTTAAAATTCAAAACACAAAAATTAGAGTAATTAATTTAAAATTAATTCCTGTTGTCTAAACCACAAAGTGAGTTTTTAAGAAGTAAAAACAACCAAAAGATTGACATGTCTTTATGTCCAATTAAAATGGGAAATTACTTATAATGAAAAAAATTGGATTAAATTATAAAAAATAATCTAATTATACTTTAAAAACAATTAAAATGTCAATCTAAATATGTAAATAAGTTAGCTGAAAATACAGTTTTGAATTAAAATGCAGTATTTTTTACTATTCATTAAAAAATGGACTTTATCAGAAAATTACCAAAAAATTAACCAATGTAAATTTTGATATCCCTATTATATATAAGAAGTTTATTTTGTCAAATATAACATATAAAAGTGAAAAAAAAAGATTTAAAAAGGGTTCTCCATCAAAATTCGTTAAAATAGTCTTTTAAAAATATTAAAGTATTTCATGCTTAAAATCAGATTCATTCTTATTTCAAGCCTCTAAAATTTATTAGATAAATTAAAACACATTCAAAAAACATGTATAATCATATTTTAGTTATTTCTGTTCATTCCCTCTAACATAGCTTCTAGGCATTAACTACCATTTAAAATAATATTATTATTACATTATTTTTTGGTATAACTTAAAGTTGTGTGCAACGTAAGATTTTGGAGAAACCTATTGTTGTGTGTCAAGTACGCTTTCAGATAAATTGTCATATTTAATATAAAATTAATATATTATTCATAAATATTAATAAATATAGAAAATTATTATTATATAAATACCTAGGATCCTACATCATTCCCCCATTTTGGAAATTGCATCCTCAAAATTTTATTTAATTATAAATTAAGTGGGGGTAATTATCCCTCATTGCATTTTAAGATTTCCATGTTGCCTCTTCAACAATATGGTTTTTCCCAAAACCTTTAACCATTGAATTACCTTATTCTGCAACACTTAGTCTCAGTGGTCAAGAATCTAGACTGGCAATTCTTCATAATAAAGATTCTCTTACAACTGAACAACCTCTAGACTGAAAACATGAGATGTATCCATAATATACTTTCTCAACTTTGAAACATGAAAAACATTGTGTACCTGGGAAAAACATGGAGTTAAATCCACTATATAAAATACTAATCTATGTTTCCTCTAGATTACATGGGGTCCAATGATCCTTGGACTCAGCTTTCCCTTCTTACCTAAACAAAACACATATTTCTATGGAAAAACTTTGAGAAATACATGATCACCTACCTTCAAAGAAAGATCCTTCCTCCATTTATTTGCATAACTTTTCTTCCTACTATGAGCTGTTCTCAAGTACTTATGAATCAACTAAATTTTTTTTACCATCTCTTCTACCAATTCTGGTCCCTTTAACTTCCTTTCACCTACTTCATCCCAAAAAACTAGAGTTCGAAACCTATTTCCATATTATTATTCAAATGGTGCCATATGTATACTGGAATAAAAACAATTATTATAAGAAAACTCAACCAAAGAAATATGTTGATTCCTAATTCCCTGATAAACCATTGAACAAGCATGCAGCATATCTTTAAATGTTTGAATTGTTCGTTCTAACTGCCCATCTGATTATGTATGAAAAGCTTTACTAAAATTTAATTCAGTACCCAAATACTTCTAAAGTACTTTGTAAAAGTTAGAAGTGAACCTAGGATCATGAATAGATACCATGTTAGGGGAAATCCATGTAACCTAACTATATCTTTAACATATAATCGAGAAATTTGATCTAGATACAAATTATCTTGAATAGAAAGAAAATGAGTAGATTTATTCAATAGATCAATACTAACCCAGATTGCAATGTTACCTTGAGAAGTCTTTGGTAATCCCACAATGAAATCCATAGACACATTTTCTGATTTCCAATCTAGTACTAGAAAAGGATCATACATCCCTTTTGGTAACTACCTATCTATTTTAACCTATTAAAAAATCAAACATCTCAGGGTAAAGACAAAAATATCTCTTTTCATTCAATCCCACTATTAATACTTCTGAAGATATATGTACATCTTAGTACTGCTAGGATGAATAGAAAATAGAGAACTTTGAGCTTCACATAATAACTCTTTTCTCAACTGTGAATCATAAGGTACACATAATCTATTTCCAAAACTCAAAACACAGTCTTTATCAATGTTAAATTCTGGTAAATTAGCCATCTAAACCAATTATACCTTTTTCTGCAACTCGCTGCCTTCTTTCTACACTTGCTTAATTCTGTCTAATAGAGATTATTTCACTTCCACCTGAAACAATATAGAGGAATTCCATGTGCCAACAAATTCCAATAAATAATTCATCAAATCAAAAACCAAAGGATCTCGTTCCAAACGTAGCATGGTTAATGTATAATTAATTTTCTAACTCAAATAATCAGACACTTTATTTGATTTTCCTGGATAGTAATGAATTGTTCAATCATAATCCTTGATTAATTCCAGTCATCTCCTCTATCTCATGTTCAATTATTTATGACTGAATATATACTTCAAAGTTTTGTGATCAATATATATTACACATATTATTCTATACAGATGATGCCTCCAAATTTTTAAAGCAGAAAACAACAACAGCTAATTCAAAATCACGTGTAGGGTAATTTAGCTCATGTGTTTTCAACTGAAATGAAGCATAAGCATTTACCTAATCATTCTGAAATAGGACACAACCAAGTCCTTTCAATGAATAATCACTATAGATAACAAATTCACCATTTCTGGATAGAAAATCCAAAACTGGATCATTCAACAATCTTCTTTTCAATTTATGAAAAAATGCATCACATTCTTTTTTCCAGATGTACTTAACACCATTTCAAGTTAAATTAGTCAATGGGATAGATAATTTTGTAAAATTTTCAAAAAATCTTTCATAATAAACTATTAAACCAAGAAAACTATGAATATTAGTTATATTTGTGGGTCTTGTCCATTCTTCAACAACTTTTGTTGTAGTAGGATCAATATTTATTCCATCTTTAGAAATAATGTAACAATGTAAGGAAATTTGTTGTAACCAAAACTCAAACATTCTGAATTTCCCATATAGTTTATTTTATTTTAAGGTTTGAATGAAAACCCTTAAATTACATTCATCTTCCTATTTACTTTTAGAATATTCCAAAATATCATCAATAAACACAAATACAAAATAATCCAAAAATAGATAAAAGACTCTAGTTTTTCCTTCTAAGAACATCTTACAAGTTTTTCATAACTTTTAAACTCACAAGAATATATTGTTATTTGATACTTTGGCTTTAATTCTATGTAAAAAAAATTCATTTTTATATCAATATATCATGTGAAATTTGGATCATACCTTTCCAGATGAGTGAATTTTTCTTCATAAACAACTTTTGAGTCATCCACTTGCCTAAATTCCAAGAAGTTTTTTTCTATCCAAAGTTGAATAGATTTCAGAAAATATTTCTTAAGAAACATATATTTGAATTAAACCCTATCAAGAGAATAAATATACTCATTATCTCTAATATTTTTAACTATATACCACCACTAATCAACTTCACCTTCAAAATGGTAAACAACAAGACTAACCTTTTGATGTTTTGAACACCCCATGACATTGAAAATATTTTCCAATGCTTTAATCCACTCTTCAGTTATCATGTGGTTAGATGATCCTCTGAATGATGGGGGATGTTTCCTTAGGAAATGATCCACTACTGACATGTTCCTTTTTGATTGATCTGGATGATCTTGTGAATGGATACCACCACCATTTATAACCTGATTCAACTATTCCATCACTTTAACAAACTATTCAGTTCCGATCCCAACTATTTCTGGTTGATTATTTGGTAGGTTGTCTTCCTCTTAATGTCATCCCATCATAGATTCCCTATTTCCTCTATAGATAACCATTATTAAAAATACATATCTTAGACAAAGAAATATGGTAATATTCAAATCCTATATCATCTCATTCTTACCATAAAGTAAAAATAATTTATGGGCATTCATTTAACAATATCCTAACTCCTAAATTTTTCTAAACCGACCTTTGATACCAACTATAAGGCCCCAAAATTAGGCATTACATAATATTGAGTTAAGTAAAAAATTCACAATGATGATCTTTTCAATTTTAGAGTTTTATATAATTAGTCTATTAATATTACATTACATCTCAAAAAACATAAAGTAGACACTTCTACTCCATCAAAAAAAATTCACAATAATAAAACTCCTTAAATAAATGAAGAATTATTTTCTTGATAAAAAAAATATTGAATTATTCCTTTCTCTTACCTTTCCTTATACCCTTTAAAAAAAATTTCAAAAACATGGGATGAACATAAAAAGCTCATTAAGGGATATAAAATAATGAAATAAAACATTAGTCCATGAATACATAAAAATAAATGAAATCATACATTTTACTCATAAAACATAAGCTCTTTAAAATACCTCATGAAATCATAAGATTTATGATTAAAAAAAGAAATCACAAATCATAAAGGTAACTTGTGGAATCCACAACATGCTTACATTGTAGCTTTCACAACTATATAGGGAGCGACCTCCATAGTTATGTTTGGAATACCCATCATAGTATATTCCCCAAATATCTTAGGAGGATCATTAATGTTTACCTCTGTAACGTTAACAAATGAATTGGAGAGATATCTTGGGCTCACCTACCCTCGATTTATCATGAACCCACCGGTATATGTATACAATTCCCAAGAACCATAACATAATCATAACAAATAAAATAAGAACAAGGAAAAGATAACATTTCCACATTGCAATCACAATATATAATTTCAATCTATTGATATAATAAATTATGTATCAAAACTATTTTAAATTCCAAAATACGTAAAAAGGGTCTATGATTTTTATTTTTCTTTTAATAACATTATGGCTTGTTATGGAAGCCAGATATCAAATAATACTCACGGTGGCAGAAAGGTCGTTGTCACCACGTATGTTGAAAAGAAACATTCCCTATGTTGTTTATTAAAAATATTCGTAAAACAAAATATTCCTTTTTATAACCATAATTTAAATAAAATAAAAAGAATATAATTATACACCATTTAAAATAAGGTCGTGTATAAACAAAAATATTCCTCAATGAAAGGAGTCTGAGATTAAGTCCCTTACCTTGAAACTGACTTGCCTCGTTTGTTATTTAATTTCTTGAATAATAAACTTATTTTAATTTATACTTGATTCAGAAACTTTTTCATGATTATTATTCCTTTTATATCACTTATTACCTTGTTATAACAACTATATAATTATTCAATTTCATATCAGTTATTGTTTTGATATTCGGTACTTGAGTCGAAAATGAACCTGTTATAATTAAAAATTACACATGTGGTTAAAATTACATTATCTCTAGAATAGTATTCATGATTTAAATATAATATATATCTAGTATATATATTTATTTATAACATTCCATAACATTTGGTGATAATAAATGAAATACACTGTTCACGGAGATGGTTGGTCATAAGTACGCATGAACGCTACTTTCATTTATTTGTCAAATTAAAGAAATGAAAACTAAATGATACATGGGTATATTATAATTATAGTATAATATCATTTGTTATATATGTTAAATAATTTCATTAACTCCATCTTTTTCATGTTCCATGTATGTAATGAATGAGTCATATCACTTTGAGGGGGTGGTAGTCCGCACTTCCTCAAATGAAATTATCGTATTTACACATTATGGAAAGCATAAAGGTGTGATGTAAATAAAAAATATAGAATAATAGAGATAATATAAATATAATATTTATCATATATAAATACATTTCCATCAAAATTACCACCATGAAAGGTGGTAGGATAAATTTTAATAATCATCATTTATTGAGGCAGTAGTTCGCCGAACACAGAAATAATATGTTTGTATCCATTAGATGGAGGTGTGTTTAAGCGTCGTTCAAATACTTCTCATACCAAAATCCTATTATATTTTTGAGACTTTTTAGTTATTTAATAAAATAATAAAAATACCATAGGAAGTGAAGAAGGAAAATAATGTAAAGGAACTTAAGAGAAGACATTACCTCTAAATTTGGTAAGTTCTTTTGATTTGAGCCAAAAGGCTTTCTTAAATTGCCTTCTTCCCAAGGTAAGGATTACAGGAAAAAGGGATAGATGATGGGATAATATTTGAGAATAATTTGGATGATAAAATGGGATTTATAGGTGTGATTAAGTGGGTATAGGTGGTGTGATTTTATAAGAGGGGGGAGGGGCATTTAAAGAATGTCTTAAAATATTATTTTATTATAAAATGATTTTCTATTTAAAATGGTTCCAAACTATTTATTTCAAAGATAAGATTATGTTGGGTCAAAAACCTCTGAACCAATAGGATTTAGACAAGTTTATGTCACAAATTTAACTTTATCTTTTAGCTTTAACCCTTAGTTTAAAACATTAACTCTTACCATGTCTTCTTCCATTTTCATAATGTATGGTTACTATAGTAACTATAAAATACCAAGATAACCATAATTGTATCATTAATGACATTTGTAACATTATATAAGTTACTTAAATGAATATTATATTTTTAGGACTGTTATATCATTTAATAAAATAGTATTTGTTTTAAAAACACATTTATGTCAGATTTGATACTATTTGGTAATTGATTTTTATTAAAGTCATAATAACTTGATTCAACAAAACTAAAGCCATTAAATTAAATATAAAATGTCAATATCATCCCTAAAATTAGTGTATGACATGAATATAATAAATTAAATTTATTTCTAAATTTATAATATCATTTATTTTAATCCTTTATTAATAAAGTAATCACTACATCATCATTGTGTCATTATTAAATTTATTTATTTAATATCTAATAATTATAAATAAAATATCATAATTTAGTAAATTGTTTCAGAATTTTAATGATAATTTATAGTCTAAGATATCATTTATATAAACCCATATATTTTTTTAAGTAAATGATACGTGTTTATGTTATATTTCATTTTTCTTTAAATTAAAAATTAAAGAATTTCATTTTCACACCCAAGTGGCACCCAACTGACAAAAGTTCAGCCTAAGGATGATCATATTCAGATATATAACATCCAATAGGATTAGAACATGTTTTGGGATGGTTTTATATTTTTATAATTTTTTACCCTTATTTACCTTATTTACCTTTTAACCATAGTAAATAAAAATAATTAATGAAGTTACTATTCATAATTTCAAAAAATAAAAAGTACATATTTACATAATTTGAAACTTTTGATTCCAAATATAAAATCCAATTTTCCAAATTCAACACACAAAAATTTTATTAATTAGTTTAATATTAATTACCAATGTTAAAACCACAAAGCATGTTTTTAAGAAATAAAAACTACCAAAAGATTGAAATGTGTTTATATCCAATTAAAATGTGAAATTACATCGAATGAACAAAATTGGATTAAATGATAAAAAGCTAATTCAATTAATCTTTAAAACTAATTAAAAGTACAATCAAACTATATAAATAAATTAGTTTAAAAGGATGTTTTGAATTTAAATGCAGTATTTTCCACTATTCATAAAAAAAGATCTATTTCATAAAATTACCAAAAATTTATCCAAAGTAAATTTTGATGTCTCACTTCTATATAAGAAGTTTATTTTGTCAAATAGAACATATAAAAGTTAAAATAACAATATTTAAAAAGGGTTCATCAAAAGTATGTAAAACAACATTTTAAAAATATTAAAGTATTTCATACTTAAAATCGGATTCATTCTCATTTTAAGCCTCTAAAATTTATTGGATAAATGAAAACACATTCAACAAACATGTATAATCATATTATAATTAGTTCTGTTCATTCCTTCCAACATAATGACTAGGAATTAAGTACCATTTAAAATAATAATATTGTTATATTATTTTTTGGTATAACTCAAAGTTGTGTGCAATGTATGAATTCAGAGAAACCCGTTGTTGTGTATTGAGTATGCAATTAGAAAAAGCATCCAATTTAATGTAAAATTAATATTTTATTCATAAATATTCATAAATATGATAATGTATTATTATATAAATACCTAGGATCCTACAATTTGTATATGATTTTAACTTTGAGAAACACACATGTTGTGTGGAGTTTATCATTTATTATAAATCTTTGGCTCTCGTTGCATTGGTAAGTGTCTAGTTGCTGATTTTTACTCCTGGTAGAAAAAGGCAAGTGGAATCTCATGCATCATATTTGGGACATAGGTTCCACATATTATAGGATCGATAGTGTGTGATTATTACTAATGATAATGGCCAATGATTTAATGTTCCAACAAAAAACTAAATGGTGTTTTCCTATATAGGTTATTGGTGTAATTCTACTTAATCGAGATGAATTGCATATTTTTCATTCTAATGGTAGGCTATGTGGATCTATGGTGAGATGTTTGATGATGAGGCTAATGAATCAGTCCTCAAGCTTGAATCTAGTAGGTTGATAGGGAACATGATGTGTTGGACCCTTTTTAGGGTGTATTTTATTATGTTCAGATATTTAAAGTGTTTTTAACCACCAATATAGTTCATTCTTACATAGATTGGAATGAAATTCTACTTAACTGAACCATATGTGTGGTATGACATATATCATTGAGATGATATTATGTGCAAATTTTGGACCCTTATAGGTCAACTTCAGTAGTTCATTATTTTCTAGTAGACTCTTTATGGGTTTATATTTTTATTTATGGTGCACTAGTTGGGTTTCTACATATGATTTTAATACACCTAAACATTTATAGTGAATTGGACCTCAAGGAGTTGTTACTGTATTCATATTCCCAATGAGTGTCAATTTGTTATCTTTTCTACATTATATCTAGATACACCAGAGTTAGTCCTTTATGAGGATGATCAGTGGCGATCAAGGCCTTAGTAGGCCAATTCTTAACAAATTTAGACCCTATTAGGTTGAGGTATTCTACATCACTTTTAAAGAGAGATTTTAAAGGCGCATTAGATGCCTTATTTCAAAATAGGTGCATGGATGACGCCCCGTGATATGTGAGCTTGGAGTGGTTTGACCTTTGGTCTATGTGGCAGGACCTAGTGACCTTATTACGAGATATTATTGGTAGGGATAAAGGAAGAACTAGAGGCCTAGCTTTGTATTAGACCCTTGTAGGTTAATTTTTCTTTTTTATCAAGGTAAACCTATGAGTAGGGTTGGAATAGGTTTGGGGATGCATTTTTAGGCAATGAACTTGGTTGTACACTCTTTTTTAGACTGATGTTTGGTAGGTTCTTGGATTTTACAATATAAATAGTTCTATGCCTTTGGTTTTTGTTAAGTCCCATTATATTCTTGTGTATTGAGGTTGGTTTCAATATGAAATATGATTTGGGTGCCTAGCCTTATTAACCATTAGTTTCACATTTGACACTTATATCTCTTAAACCAATGTCATGGGATAGGCGGTCATAGACATAATAGTGGCATGAGTGAGGTGCATGATTTTGAAGAGGTGTTACCAGGGATATCCTAGAAGGATAATAATGATGTCTCATATAGCACAGTCAGCTTGTCTTTGTTGATAAATGAATAGCTAGAGTGTGACTTGAATGATGATGATTGGGTGGTACAAGATTTTACACCCACTGCGTAGGATGTTTTGGTACATGTTGGATATATGTGGTACCATTTCAATCATAAATGGGAGAGTGTCCATGTGCGAACCAAGGACTGATGGTTTAAAATAAATTCTATGATATTGGTTTCCTAGTTATTGTGAATCAAATTAGGAATGTCTGGGGTGAAGGAGTCATTGAGGTTAAATCGGGTGTCTGGAGGAAGTTAACCCGTGGTTGGACCTGGAAACACTTTGACATGATAATTGGTGTTAGGAGTTGGTTAAAGGTATCTATATATTGTTTCGATGTGAACATGTATTGGGAGATCTGTACTCACCAATCGAAGTAATATGAGTGTACTCCAATATAGAGGCGATCATGCCTAAAATCTTGACATTGCCTTGAGTGTGTTGTAAGATCATCGACTACATGTCAGGATACCTATGTTTATTTTTTGGTTGGATGAAAGACCACTTGGGAGTGTTCTTGAGGATAATTTTAATGGTAAGAAAGGTGCATAGTACACCATTGGTTATTTGAGGGTTGTGACCCTCATTTTGTTTTAAATTTTGAAAAGAGTTGTTGGAATTTTTCATGGGATCCGGGAATGAGTTAGGGGGAAATTTTGTGTTAACACTCGATATGAGCAAGTTATAATCCTTATGAGTTGTTATGTTCAGGAGTGATAAGGTATATGATGAGGTGATCAGGTTATCTTTTCCTTAGAGTGATGAAATTAATTCTAATAAGGTGGGGAGTTTGACATTAGTCACTTGGGGTGACCCTCATTTGAGAAGGTTCATGGGATCATGGAATCAGTAATTGGATGGTAATTTGGATCTCATATTCCATTAAATAAATGGATTAAGGTATGGACATATTTATTGGTATATTCTAGGTCCAAATTTTAATATGGAATTGCGTGAAGTCTAAGAACGAGCATTAAGCCCTATGTAGCTTCAAAAAATCCAATGGTTTTAGATAGAGTGTTTTTCTGGATCTTATGATATAACATAATGGATGTTTTGAATAGGGGATGGTTCAACTATGTGGTTTCACTAGAAGATGGTTACAAAATTCAGTGATCATGGTTAAAAATGATATTGCTATTCATTGGGATAAAGGCATGAGATTAGTTTTTGGTGATGTGTTTGCTGTGGGAGTCAAGCATTTTTTTTAATAGTCATCTAGAGGTGGATCAACTTGCATTCATTTGTATAGTTTGATGTAGTCAGTGAGTAACCACTAGAGGCACACCATGGGTATGAGATAAGTAGAGATTATGGTTCATCTATAGATTTTCAAGGAAAATTTTGCGCGACCAGGTTGAGTTTGGTTGATCAAAGTTTAACCATTAGATCTAATTAAGGATCAATGGAAGTATCCTCATGTGTGATTGGATGTTTCAAGTTTATAAACATGATTGGAGTGTTGTTAGGATTCTAGGTATATTTCTCTTTAGGAAATTCGAATAGTACATGTAATGTGGTTTAGAGTTTACTATTGAAAGTAAGAACCTACATTTGGGAGCTCCATAGGTTTGGTGATGAAAGATAAGATGAAAAGGTCATGTCACACATTAAACATGATTGTGTAATAACCATCTTGATGTAATAGAAATGGTTATGATATTTGTCTCAATTTTGATGGTTAAGTGCTATATGATTAAGGTAGTTCTTCTAGGATCATTGTTATTTCAAGAACACAATGTACCCTTTCAACATAATTCACACACCAAGTAGGTATGGTTGTTCATTTTTATTCCCACTAAGGATTCTTGGGGATCATAAGTTTTATGGTGGGGAGGCTGTAAGATATCATGTTTTATTGATTTGGAAATTTTTAAAGAATTTTGAATTTTCAATTACTGGATGGTTCAAATCTTGATCAGAGTTTTGGAATGGGAATTCGAAGTTTGGAATTCCTATAAATAATTTTATTAGATGTATAATAATGTATTGTTTGTAGGTTGGAGTTTTTGATATCATCTTGGAGGTTTGGGGATAAAACAAATTTTTTGGAAAGGTGCAGCTCATGAATCAAGGTTGGAGACTAGTTAGTGCTAACTGTGTGGTATAATCACGTAGTCCATTTTGTACAAGGTCATGGTTTGGGAAACAATGTTGTAGGATAAAGGAAATTGTGTAGGGGTCTTCAATTTTCTATAAACATGACACATGATTGTTACATGGTTTGACTAACCATGGGTTTCAACCATGCATGGTGGTGTGTTCTTTAGACAGTTGAGGCTCACGGTTGGTTCACGGTGTATTAAACCATGAACTATAACCATGAGTGATGAGGGGCCAAGGCAGTTCTAACCACATGGTTTAGAAAATAGTGTAGCTTATTAAAATGAGAAAATTACTCTTTTTACTCTCTCACCCTTAAATGGTTTTACCCTATTTTCTTCCCCCTCCCCACACCCCATGTATACATCCCTCCTCCCCCTTATTCTATGGGAGTTATCCCTCACTTTTTGTCAGAATGGGACACCATCAGGTCTATTAGAAAGCTTTTGGTTAGCCTTCAACTCAATTATCCTTTTTTGTGTTATTTTCTTTCTTCCTATAATCTACCTTTTCCCGGTATTGGATTTTATCCTATATTCCATCCAAGCATGGTGGAAACAGGTACTGATGTTCGCGTTTTCACTCTACCAAGGACGAGGATAACCCGAGATGTCATCTTCACTTCTCCACAAGTCATTTCATCGAGGTATGTCATCACCGTGAATATATAATTATTTTAAGACTCAATTTAATTTATTGAATTCTTTTTTGCATCATTAATTAGGGCATATTACCAACTTGAGGTTGGGATTATGTTGCAGGATGTTAGCGAGTGTTCATTCGTGATTCTAGTGTGATGAAATTGGACGATGATATTTTAGGCCATATTCTTATTTTAAATAAAATGTTTTTTCAATTAAATTATTTGGTTTTAATTAGTTTATTTTAATTTTGTTATAATTTTTTTTTGCGGTTTTGTTGTGATACAGGTCCCATCATTTCTCGATTGAGCTTAGAGAGGCCTTGGAAGCTATAGTCATCCCTTGGAAATTTAAATATAAAGATTCTTAAAGTTAAGTGGTCCATCATACCTATCTAAAAGCATTTTTACATGTTTATATAGTATGTGTATGCTTTGGATTTCCTCTGAGGGTGATGCTACCAATTTAGATTTACCCAAATGAAATTTTAAATTAAACTATTTAATTTTCCATTAATGGGATGAATTTTAGGGGTCACTAACAACCCCTATGCATTAGATTCATCCTTATAATTATCTATAAGGTTGATGGTACCCTTCAGGATGCCTTTGTGTATGATCTGACCTAGAGTATTCCAAGTACTATGCATCTACTAAGAACTAATCTAGGGGAACCACTAGTTTCCCCAATGTTTGACCAACCCTAAGCGTGTACATCATGGGTTCGGGTGGAGATAGTAGTAGGTGTCACCTAGAACCCATACTAAACTTGTAATCCCATGGGGCTGAAGTAGTAGTGGTGGGTTAAGAATTCATGCACCCTTATTCTTTTTTGTATTCTTTCACTTAGTTATTATTGATGTAGCTATGATTGCAAAATTTTCTTCCTAGTTTTTGGCCGATTTACCTGACATGATGCGTTATTTTATTGGGATGCATGAACGTTCTTCCTGGGATTCGGATTATAATCTTTATTAATGGTGTATATAACATAGTATATCACTGAAGAGGGGAATAAAAATATGGCATCAATGATGAATGACATTATAGAGCTATTTACCGAGTTTTCTATGGATGTGCTCTGTGGAATCAAAGAGGACGTATTGGTAAATTCCCCTAGGTCTTGGCCCTAGTTATTCTATATTACATGGATTTTTCTATAGATGCACTCCATGGAATCAAAGATGAATCCTTATTCAATAGATCTAGGTGTTGACACATGTAGATCTATATTATATAATTTTTTCTTTGGATTTTCTCCATGGACTCTAAGAGGATTCCTTGTTCAATGGCCCTAGGTCTTGACCATCATAGGTATGATACTTGATAATTATGATATAGTCTATAGTTTATATGGTTCTATATTTGTAGGATTGTCTGTTTGTATACTAAATCTTTCATTGTAATGGTTAGAGGTGATTACATGTGATCCCAAGGCTAGAATATGTATCTCCCTATGGTGACGTAGCATGCTCAAAGACATTTCTGGCACAAGTTTAAGTCGGTATTATCTATGAGGATTAAAAACCCTAAGATCAACTTAATTTCACCCAACATGAGTGGTATGACATCTAGCTCAATGCCCCTTTCACCTTACCCCAGTATATACATATTTATGTATATATATATTTATGAGAATATATATATACACATGATGCCACATTTTTAGTTGATAAATATCACATACATAGGGATCTATTGTATTTTCACTTTATTTATTTTATTAATCATTTCCAGTTGTGTCTCATCTAGGTTGAGCATATTACATGATAAAGACTTGTACAAATTTTTCTTTTTAGCTTATTTCCATCATTTATTATTATTATTATTATTATTATTATTATCCTGTTGAGTAGCTCAAAATTACATTCACTTTATATTATTGGATTTTAATGAGACCACATTGGTGGTTCCCTACTATGTTCTATACTCACACCCCACTTAGGCCACCATTGCACTGGGGTACCCGAGTAGTTGTTCACTTGGTTGCTAGCATAAGGTGGGCCATGGCCCCAGACTGATCGAGTAGAATGAACAAACCATATATATGGAGAATAGGTATGTGGTATGTCTCAGTTTATGTAGTAGATCCTTATACTTTTATTTCTATTTATTTTATTTACTCTTGTGTATTTGATCAGTCCATTGGGTGATTAATGTTGCTTGTATGATATTGACGTTTGGGCCCTTTACTGAATTTCATTTATTATTTCATTATTCCCGTATTTTAGTTTATTTATTGTTTTAATGCTCTTATTATTAATTCTATTGATGTTATCTAGTTATTTACATTGGTTTATTACTCTGATATCATAGCATAGTATTTCCACTATCATAACATTGGACCTTGATTCTAGTTGGAAGCCTCTGGCATACAGGGAGTCGTGATTGAGGCCTTGTGGTGAACCATCTTGGGGAATTGAATTAGTAGCGTCCTAGATAGTATGTTACATTTCATGTAATGTGATCTTTAAAAGTTATATGAGGTTATTGATTCATATAACATTTTGTGCCATCTCTATGATATTTATTTGGAGAATTTCATACAAGAGCGATATGATATCTCTATGGAAATTTTGACACTTAATCTTGGAGAGGGGGAGACAATATGACCACATATAGTCAAGACGATTACCTATATTGAGCATTTATACATCATGGGTTTCAATCTACTCAATAATTTGTGAAAAGATATCATTATTTCATCACAATATTAGATATTTTCTTATTTTATTGTGAACTATAAAATGGGAAATATTGAGAAGTCTATCTCAGAAATACTCACCCCGATTATCTAATCATTCAAGGACACCTAGAATAAAAAAACATAGATTCTTTATAGTGAACCAAAAATAACGGAAAGGTGAAGGTACCTAAGACTATTTTTAAGTCTAAATCTTCTACACACACCTTGATAAAGAAGAGTAATATACCTAGGTATGATAACGAACATGATGTAAAATGTTTTTCATGTGCTAAGAAGGGACACTAGAAGAATAAATACATCTCAGTGAAGAAGCATGGGAAATCATCATGGGAATTTATTATCAAGTGTATCCTTTCCATATATACTAGTTTGGTATTAGATATAGATTTTGGTGCTCAAATTTATATCTAGATATAGAAACTGTGTTGATTCAGTAATGATTTCCAGAGGCATGGTGGATCCTTGAGATACTAATGGTGTAAGGATGGATTCCTTGCCTAAAGGATAATACCACCTTACTGTTCTAACATGAATGATTATGGTTTTTGAATTTTTTTTATTACATGACAAGTGTTATCCAGAACTTTATATTTCAATCCAATTTATACATAGATGTATTTTTAATCAAGTTTTTGAATAAATGTTTCTAATTTTATAAATATATCATATATCAAGGATTAATCTTACTTCCAAAACCAATGGAAACTCGGTCGGCCACGGAGGGAAGGAACAAAGAAATCTTAGTCCTATAGAAGGGAGAAAGTGAAGGAGCAATTAGATACAAAAGAGATGGAAAAGAAATTGATGGGGAGTGCTTGAAACTAATTCTTCACTCCAAGGAATTTATTCTTGAGAAACACATACAACCCAACGTCTCAGAAGAGGAATTCAAGAGGATTTATGAATGAAGGTTTCTAGTGGATCAAACAAAAGAAAAAGAAGTGTGGTTGGATAAGAATGATAGAATTCTGGCTCGAGGCTTCAATCAGAGAAAAATCAACTCGAAGGAATTTATTCAGACAATGGAAATGATTATCTCTCCTTTTGAAGAACTTATCAGAGAAGACCCACCTATTAAGGTTAGTTCGATGCACTGGGATCTTTATAGAATATTTGGATCAAGTAATATTAGCCTTGTGTTTAATCAGTTTGTGATCTATTTCAGCACGTAGTGGTATCCTTTTGGTAACTTTGGTTTTCCATTTTCCCTAAAAATGGTTTTAATAAAAAATTACATTTGGATGGATGAATCATATCACAAGAAATTATAGAATCACCGATTTGGTCATGTAAACAGGAAGCACTGGAAAAAGATATATCTATAATGGTATTTAGATTCTATTTAACTAAAACCATTTGACAAATGACTCACTTTTTTACAAGTTAAAATGACCAAGGAACATTTTATTGGAAAAGGTGAATGGTCCATTAAGATTCTACAATTGGTTTATATAGATGTGTGTGGACCTTTTCTAGTTGAATCTAGAGGTGGATACCCATAATTAATTATTTTTACCAATTAATTTAGAAGATATGTATATTTCTACTTGATGAGGTATAAGTATGAATCATTTGAGAAATTTAAAGAGTTTAATAATGAAGTAGAGAATCATATTAGTAATAAGATAAAGAAATTTTTATTAGACTGAGGTGGAGAATATCTTAACCAAGGGTTAATTAACTATCTTAGAGAGTTTTTTAATATATATCAACTAACTACTCATTATAAAAAATAGTTTAATGGTGTTAGTGAATGGAGGAACCACACCTTATTATACATAGTGAGGCTGATGATGAGTCTTGTATATCTTTTGTTATCTTATTGGTGATATGCATTATAGGATGTGAAAAACATAATAAACTGAGTTCCAATTAATGTGGAAAATATAACTCTATATGATTTAATATATGGGAGTAATTCTATGTCGTCACATACTCATGTATAGGATTGAGAGGCATTTTTCAAGACCAATTCTTGAAACAAACTAGCAACCTAGGGCATTAGGTGTGTCTTTATAGGATATCCCAATGATACAAAGTGATATTATTTATATGACCACTCAGATAAGAATGTAGTAGTGATAAGATATACTCCATTAATTAAGAGGGGGGACATCTTCAAAAGATATAGTTGGAGAAATATTGAATTTTATGCTCAATATACACAAGAGTTGGAAGTGGAAAAAATTCCACTAGACCCCATGAAAGTGGTTATTCCAAAGACACAAGTACTACATAGTAGCACTAAAGAAGTTAGAGAACTAGAAATATATAGTTTCGTAGTTATTAAGGATGGTGTCTCATTATTACTTGAAATAATAAACATATATCCTTTATGGAAGTATAAAGTGACTCATAAGTTGAAAGATGTCAAGAATTCAGGAATTCCTAGATGGATTCCATATATCACAACCAATAAAAAATTTAATCGATTCACTAGTAGATGCAAAAGTTTTTGGATAAAATGGATATTCAAGAAGAAACTGGACAATTAAAGTAATGTTAGTACTTTTAAACCATTAATAATGGATAACAGATTTATGAAACATGAAGACATAGACTATAAAAATATTTTTCACTCGTTTTCATGCTATAATATATCATAATTGTACATTCCATAGTATCTTACCATGATTCTGAGATTTGGAAAATGGATGTGAAGATATATTTCTTTAATGAGAATAATATAGAATATTTATGTATGACACAAACAGAAGGGATTATTCTTATACATGATTTCAATAAGGTATAAATGTTTTTTAGATACATTTGTCAATTTAAGAAAGAATGAAGATCATGAAACATTCAATTTAATAAATCTATAAGGGAATTTTTTTTCCTAAATAATGAATGTGAGAGCTATGACAATACATGGTTTAGTGGGAGTGAAATAAATTTCTTATTTGTATATATAGATGAAATATTACTTATTATAAATGATAGACAAGACTTATTGTTGATTAAGATGTGATTAAACACATGATTCTCCATGAAGGACTTGGGTGAAATAGCTTACATTGTAGGGATCATGATCATTCATGATAAACCAAAGAGGTTACTTGGGTTAATTCAAGGTATATACAATGAACATTTGTTGAGGATATTCAGTATGAAATAATCCAAGAGAGGATTGGTATTATTGTCACATGGTATACATCTCTCCAATAAATTTTTTTCTCAAACACGAGAGGGGGTAGAGAGAGAGGATAAGTAGAATACCTTCTGATTTTTTGATAGGTTCCATTATATATGTTATGTTATATACTAGGTTTTATGTTTAATATTACTTGAGAAAGGTAGTTATATGTAAATTAGATCAAGAAAAAAGCATTAGACTACTTTTAAAGCTATCATAAAGTATCTTAGATGTACCAAGGATAATTTCATGATTTTCAAAGGATATGAGGAACTAGTAATTTGGGGATATACATATACTTGTATACAGACAAATTAGGATGATCCAAAATCAATTTCAAGATATAAATTTTTCTTTGATGGAGGAGTCATGACTTGTATGAGCTTAAAGCAGCTAGGGATCACAAATTCTACCGTGATTCTAATAATATTACTACTTTTGATGCATCTAAATAAGATATTTTGATATGAAAGTTCATATATGATGTTGATGTGATATATAAAAGTAAATATGTTATCACACTATATTGTGATAATACTACATCTCTGGTTCTAGAAAAGGATCATATGTCACCTCAAAAAATGAATAATATAATTTAAAAGTATCACCTCTTGATAGATATTTCTCATAGGGGTGAGGTCATAGTAAAATAAGTTTCTACATAGGATAACATTGTGGAACCATTGAATAAAGCCTTATCTTAAAATAATCATGAAAATCATATGAGATCCAACACACTAAGAGACATTAGTAGTTTGATATAGTATAAGTGGGAGTCTATTAGAGTTGGTGCCTTAGAACCAACTTTTTTGTAATTTCAATTACCTTTATATTCAAAGTTTTGAATATTAATTAATATCTTATCACATGATGAGTTTTCATTTATATAAAATTAATGTGATGATGTCCTTAAAGAATTTTTTGCATCAAAAGGTCATAACGGTTCCCCAGTATGATGAGAATCTTGAATTACTATAAATATATTATTAACTTTGTGTTATATGGTTGGATGTAATCACCTCTATAGACACATATGATATAATATATTCGGGGTAGGAGGTTCATAAGACATTAAAAATTATTCTCATGAAGTTTGACCTTGGTAATATCCAAGAGAAGAGGTTATGAGAACTAACCCACCAATAGGAATTTCAAATGTTTTATATGTTATTGGATATTCTTATATGTGAATGTATGTATTGGTACTTACCCATGATATTATTATTAATTCATATCATGTGTCACATAATTTTTTGTATTGATGAAATGTGTTACTATATATACCTTTGTAAATATAGGATACATTGGGTATGTCACGAGTGATATGGCATTAATAAATAAGTCAAGAGAGGATTTGTCTCTTCTGAGTTAATATAATTTGATATATATGGAACTTTTATGAAAATGGAACTATCTAATTAAGTCCATATCCATGGAGGTTTATCAATGGTCTAATTTCTGTAAATTCAAATAAATTTATATCAAGCATATAGGTTAATGACCCAAGTGATGAAATCAACTTGATGGGATATTGGGACAACAATTATATTAGACAGTGAGAATTGATTGGAGGTATTTGTAGATATTAAGTATCCTTATATCATTAGGGAACATGATTTTTTGAATAATATTTGTTATGGTGTATGATCTAGATTCACTGCTATCAACATGAAGGCCTAGAGGGTCACACACAAAGTGTATCAACATGCTCCACCAATTCTATTGAATGATAGTATAGAGTGAAGAGTGTCCCATGTGTGGGGACCATAGAAAATCCATGTCAATTATCAAAAGTAAATTAATTCAATTATATTTTTCTATTTTATAATAATTATAATTGAATTTATATCTCAAGGTATTCATATGATATATAATTATATAAGTGAATACGAGTAATTATTATTTTTAAAATATACATTATGCATTAAAGGTTTATAAAATAATTATAGGATGAAAAAGGAATGTTATTGGATCATGGTTCATCATGTGACATTTTATATTGTCACCCATGAGTGGTGAAATCGTTTTGACATGTATGACACATTTACTTAGTGATTCATGTGTTTTGGTTTGGATTAAGAGGTTTAACTTATCTTGGGATTTAAGTACAATTTCAGAAAGTAAAACTTAGTTACATAAGATAATTTTGATCCATGAATAGGGGATGTGTCCATTTTCCCTAATTTAGAGTTCTATCCTCCTCTCCACCCATCTCTAAAGCTTCTAGAGAGAGAAAGATTAGGAATAGTTCAATCCATGTTCAGGGATTCATCATGTGATCTTCTAGAGGTCATATGAGAATCATAAGAAATTTGTTCTACTACACTATAACCCAGGAATTGAAGCATGAAGTTCATGGATATTTGGTATATGTGTGGATGGTATAGAGGGAATCAACATTGATTTCTTTGAGCTAGAACAATCTGAAGATGAGAAAATAATACATGGATCATATTGTTCAATTAAGGTACCATTTTTATTTCATTTCATACTTAAATTTAATTTTATGAGATTATTTTCATTAATCACATGTTTTCATTCTAAATATAGTATTTTATAAAATATGACATATTAGAAATTTAAAATTAACATGAATTGTAAAGACCTGTAAATTTCAAGGGAAATTTTTTCTTAAATTCTTTGGGATTTTATAAGTACGTAGTTTCTAACGGAACCTGATTCTGAGGCCCGGTTTGCCCGAAATAATTTTCCGAAGTTTCACTCGGGTACGTTCAGTGAACGAACGAGCGGGTTTTTCTATATTTTGAACTGGTGCTTGGAATTGCAATCTGACGGCACCGATGAACTCGCAGCACCGATAATTGCTTAAGAGGACCTTTACGGAAGATGTGTTTCCATGGGAGAGGAAGTCAATTTTTTTGGATTAATTGAGAGGTGAATAAAATTGAGGGAAAAATTTTATTTTAATATCTTAAGTGGTTATAACCTACATGGAGAAGTTACGGTGGGACCCACTAACATCCTAACTACCCATGTAGGGATAAATGTGAGGTGGGGCCCACACGATCCCCAACCCTTCAAATTTCCATAACTCTCATAAACTCCCCCTTTAAAACTTGTTAACCCCCTTTAATTAAGTAAATTTCCCTCTCTCCCTCTTCATTTCATGCCAACACACACATTAATTAATTAATTGAAACTCTTCATTAATTAATTAAGTGTTTGAATTTTGTAAATTTGAATGCATGGCATTGTTTAATAAAATAAGGGAAGCCTTATTTTATTTTTGGGTTGGCATGTTGTGTTGAGATTTTGGGGAGAAAGAGATCTAGTTTTATTTGAAGAACCTCATCCTCAATGAAGGACGTCAACTCTTCGACGAAGAACTTCAACTCGGCGACCCTAGTTTCTCCGTCCTCTTCTTCCTCCACGACATGGGAGGAGACACCGACGCGGGAACTCGCCAACGACATCACCCCTTTCAATCTTCTCTCTGTGAGAAAAAGGGGAGACGCCACTTCCTCCTCAAACTCTCTCCGTCGACATCTACGAACCCTCATCTCACGAAGATGTCCACCGCGATACCAACACTCGTCATCTTTTCGAGGTAGGGTGTGTTGATTCAATTTTATTGTGAATAAAATTGATTATTGTGTTTCATGAACATTGTGCATTCTTGGACATGGGATACCGTCTAATGCGGAGGGTGCGGGCCGAACAAACACGGCCCAACAACCCTCCGCTGGAACTTTATTCCTTTGAAATTGGCAACCGGAGGCGGTGGAAAAACACGGCGTCGTCGCGCCATGCTGGGATCATGAAGAAGGGAACTCGCGCCGTCGGGCCGGTTGTGCGGAACGAACCATGGCCCGCAACGCGGGCCGCTTCGGCGGAAGAACCGGCTGGATGTCGGCTGGCTGGGTGAAGAGGAGCCGCGATGCTAGGAGGGCACCGTGCTAGAGGATCGGTCGGCCCGTCGGCCGACCGAGCGGTGCACTAGACTAAACGGGTCAGGCATGTTATTCGCTTAAACATGAATAACTTAAGGACCACGCGTCCAATTGATGCGCCGTCTGCGGCACTAGGACTCTTTCGATGAGGCGGTCCTTTTGCGATACTCGAAATGAGTTTCGGACGAATTTGGATATCATCCTGGTTAGAAACGAGTGTATTTCTAACCGGGCCCCTAGGACGGAAAAGCCAATATCTCTCATACTGGGCGTCCGATTGATGTGTTGTCTGTCGCGTTGAGTTAATTTTTACGAGATGGATCTTTGGGATTCATCAACTCTAGAATTCATGACAGTTGATGTATCGAACCCCTTGGCTCATGGAGCGGACCCTCCCGGAATCGAGCGTGCTG